>JAEOAD010000794.1:1200000-1845374 GCA_036365145.1 Orientallactaga sibirica | reverse complement strand
AAAGTAAGGAAAATTAATCAGGAAACTTTTCACTTGTTAAGTATCCACCCTCCCATGCACATTTTGATACACTACTCAATTATTTCTTCATTTAGGCAGAATTTCTAAAAAGTGCAGCAAATCTTAATAGCAAGGGAAAATTACAGCACATGTTTAAAATTGTTTATAATTCTCTGCAGTGGCTCAGCTATTTATTTGTACATTTTCTTGTCTCTACATGAGATGAATAAAGTGGCTCTGATGATGCTTATCTTACTGATTCATGCTTACTTCAGGGTATTAAGTCAGGCGATGAACAGATGTTCTCTGTGCAGAATATATTCCTGCTGGTGTATGTCAGTTAGCTGTCACATTCTCATACTTTCCTTGTCAGCTTAAGTGTTGCATTCAGAAGATCTCCTCTGACTGTAAAATTCCAGTCCCATCACCACCCAGTCTTTAATCTACATCTATATCCATAGCCCAAATCCTGCGTATTTTCTTATGAAGCACTTACATTGACTTACTTCTTTATGGCTTGCTTGATTTTCTGTCATTGAACTACAGAATCTAACTGGAATACTAATGGCAAAGTGCTTAACATATAATAAATAGTAAGAACTAATATTCAGTAAGAAAAAGATTTTCAGTCAATCCATCTAAAACTACTTCAGAAAGCCTTCAAATTGTAGAATAGGGAGCAGGAACATTAAAAAAATCCAACAGGTAGGGAGGGAATATCCAGAGGCATTCTTTTGTATATGTGTGCGTGCGCAGATTTGTGTGTGTGTGTGTTTATGTGTATCCACGTGTTTCTTTGAGGACAGAGGACAAACTTGGATGTAGTTTCTCAGGCAGATTAAAAATTTTTTTCTTTTATTTATTTGAGAGAGAGAGAGTGTGGTGTAGGGAGGTAGAGAGAGAGAATGGGCACACCAGGGACTTTAGCCACTGCAAGCAAATTCCAGATTCGAGTGTCCCCTGTTGCTCATGTGCAACATTGCACTTGGGGTCACTGTGCAGCTGGTACGTGGGACCTGGAGATTTGAACATAAGTTCTTAGGCTTTACAGGCAAGCGCCTTAACCGCTAAGCCATCTCTCCAGCCTCAAAATGATTTTTTTTTTTTTTTTTTTGAGACAAGAGTCTGAACATTGGCTTGCAGGTTGACAACAGGCAACCCTGGCTGACCAGCGATCCTCAAGGTTGGGCCAGGCAACAGATCCAGGAAGTATTCTGCTCATGTGCCAGGCAGGAGGCATGTTTGCAAGGTGGTTGGAGGAAGGGTTGCCTGGGTCACAGGAAGGCGGGGCTGCACATGCGCACAGTGCTCCGCCCCTGCATAAAGCCTCAGGCTCCCCGCGTGCACCTCACACTTGAGAGGATCCCTGGAGGGAGGAGGACGCGTCCCTCTTCCCTGCGGTGTGGAGCAGGAGCCTCGCCTGAGGCAGGAAGGTCTGGAGGACACAGGACCTGACCGCCCGCGGGGAGCCGCCTGTGGGGAGACTGAGCGAGGTGAGGTGACGCTGCGGTGTCCGCGCCCTCAGCCCTCGGGGTCCGCGCCCGCCCGCCGCCGTTAACGCCTCGGACCCCGCGGTGCCTCCAGGTGAGACCCGCGGGCGCCCCCTGCCGGCGAGGCCGCGCTCTGCCCGCCGCTCCCTCCGCACCTTCCCTGCGCAGCTCCGCCCGCCTGCGCTGGCCGCGTGGGCTGGGCTCGAGCGCACCGCGTGGGTCCTGCCCGGGGCGTCGTGTCCAGGCGCCTCCCCCGCCCGCGGTGCGCTTCTTCCGCGGGGAGGCTTTGCACACGGTGGGGTCACTGGGGTGAGGCAGGCTTGTTGTGCACAGTAATAATCCCAGTTCTTGATGATAATCCAGCAGTTATGATGACTTTGAGATCAGTTGCGACATGCATAGAGGGTTCTTGTTAATAAAAATGAAGAAAGATAGCACAAACAGAAAAAAAAAAACATAAAACACTAGGGGAAGAAATATCACTGGGAAAATATGGTGTTTGGACTTCAGACTCACCCCTTTACCCTAGTTTGCACTGCTGGAGGTGACCACTGCCCCGCACATGGTATCCTTGAGCAGAGAGCTCTGCTTTATGTCCTGGAGGAGTTCTTGCATCGAGTCTGTTTCTGGTCTGGAGTGGGTTGGAGGGTGGGCTGCTGACCCTGGACCTCCTCTGGGTTCTGGGCTCTCTGGGTTACTCCTTTTGGAGATGAGCAGACCAGTGGCTGAGTGGGCTCCGGGCATTCCCTCCTCCCTGTGGAGGTGGGTGGAGGGTTTCTGAGGCTGCGCTGCCATCGTCTCAGGCAGTCCTAGTGTTGACACCTTCTCAAAACTTCCAGATCAACTTTTGTGTGCCTCCAGTCCTGGAAGGGGCAGTAGTGCCCCAGGAGGTCTCTTACAACTTTGAGTTTGACCAAAGCTATATTCCCAGCCTTCTTATTATTTATTTTGATATCTGTCTCCTCCAGTTAGGCAGGCAGCCTTCCCATGCTACGGCTGGTTTTAAATTTGCCATTCTCCTGGCTCAGGCTCCTGAGTAACTGGAATCAGAGGCTTGCAGTACAGACCCAGTCAAGAACACATACGTATTCAACTTCAGTAGTTTTGTTTTCTGAAAACGGGATGGAGCTGTATGGAATTTTTGCATATGTAATAATTCATATACTTTTTCTGAATTTTTCCTATTGTTTTATTTTGCTGAAATAGTACTCTATTCAGTACATGCTCTATCGTGGATTCAACTATTAATGGTGCTTAGAGAATTTTTTATTGTGTGAAATACAACTATAAATGTGTGCAGTATTGATATCACTCCGGTATCAATGTGTAACAGTTTCTTGGGGATATAAGGAGTAGTATTGGAGAGTCGAAGTGTATGCTATTGTTGAACTTCACAGGATAGGGTTAAACTGCTATCTACAGTGGTTGTATGAATTTCCACTAGTAGCCATCGTGTAAGAGTCTTTTACACCGATCTATAAAGTTTTGCCAAGGAACATTACTAATTAATGTATTAATACAGGTTATTAGGTATTATTTGGGTTTTAAATTTTGGGTTTTGTTTTCAATTTTTTGTTTATTTTATGTTTTGGGACATATAGCCCAGGCTGTCCTCAAAGCTGCTGTGTATCTGAAGCTGCTCTTGAAGTACTCTCCCGCCTCCATGTCCCAAGTATTAGGATTATAGGTCTAACCACCATCATGACTGGTTTAGGTTTTATTATTAAAACAATGAAACTATTAATGACCTAATTAAAAAAATGTTAAACTCATAACCTAGGGACCATCATCCAGAAAGCTGGAGTCTCTCTCTTCCCTTCCTTACCTGAGGCTGAGGGGGTTACTGGACCCTTGTGCCTGTATCTGGAGAAATTCCCTGCTAATGTCCAGCAGACCCTCTCTAGGCTTCTGCTATCACCACTCTGAAAGTGAAGGCAGAGTTGTCCTCAGGGTCAGCAAGTATAGTGACCCAACAAAATTATGGCACATACTTAAGTATACAACAGAGTTGATTGTCAAGATAAAAGGATAAACATTAAAACCTTTTAGCTGGCCGTGGTGGTGCAGGCCATTAATCCCAAAACTAGGGAGGCCAAGGACTACATTTAAATAAATCCACAGTGCACATATTATCAAAATTTTAAATATTTTTATTTATCTGAGAGCGAGAGAGAAACAGAAATAGGCAGGTAGAGAAAGAGAGAGGGGGAGAAGAGAGAGAGAAAGAGAGAGAGAGAAAGAGTGGGCATGCCAGGGCCTCCAGCCTCTGCATGCGCCCCCTTGTGCATCTGGCTTACGTGGGTCCTGGGGAGTCAAACCTGAGTCCTCTGGCTTTGCAGGCAAATGCCTTAACCGCTAAACCATCTCTCCATCTCTATTATCAAAATTTTAAATAAAAGTTTGGATTGTGTAATTACCCTTTTGGCATGAGACTTTTTAAAATTTGAAAATAAAAGAGAAAATACTATAGAATACTTTCTCTTGACTTCTGAGTTCTGGAATCCCCTTAAATGGTGAGGCCAAGGCGAGCCTTTCACTGGCCTCACCTCCTCTCTGTATTTCTGGAGATAATCCACTGCAGAGTCCACCCCAGGAAGAGCGCGGTGGGAATTTAGGCTTAGGCGCCCAGTAGATGGCGGCGTGACTTTGTGCGCATGCCCGGGTCACCTGGGAGCAGCCGTTTGGCCAGAGCGTTGAGTTCACTGCGCCCCTCCGTGGTGAAGGTGACGGTGAAGCGGCAGCTGGAGGTCTGATCAGTGATTTACTATATAGTAAAATATTTTCTTTGAAATGCAGCCATTGTGATTTTATATAATTTTTTGTTTGTTGTGCAGGAGATTATAAAATACCATCTTATTGTGTTACATTTTGTTTAGAATTAATATTTATTCCAAGTTGCAATATAGAAATTTTATATAAGGGTTTTTTATTCTTCTGTCTTATATACTATAACTGATTGCAATGTGAAGTTCATCAGATATTCTAAAGAACTTGGAAATAGAAGACAAAAAGTCTTCAGCATCCGTCCAGATCTTTAGCATTTTTGTTCTTTCTTCATTTCTGACGTCGTCTCTCTGAAGAACTTCTTCTGTTCTTTCAGATCAGACTTCTTAGCTCTGAAGTTAGTTTCTTCGTCTTTAAATGTTTTCATTCCACACTTTAATTTCTGGAAGATATCTTTGCTTAATGTCAATAACTTTTTTTTTCCTAGCACTTTTCTAGCGTTAAAAAAAATGCTAGCTGGGTGTAATGTCACAAGCCTGTACCATGAGTGTTTGGAAGCTTGAGGCCATTGGTATTGCCAGTTCTAGCCTGAGGTACATAGCAAAAACCCTGTGTTAAAAACCAATAAATAGCCGGGCGTGGTGGCGCACGCCTTTAATCCCAGCACTCGGGAGGCAGAGGTAGGAGGATCGCCATGAGTTCAAGGCCACCCTGAGATTGCATAGTTAATTCCAGGTCAGCCTGGGCTAGAGTGAGACCCTACCTCGAAAAACCAAAAAAAAAAAAAAAAAAAAAAAAAAAAAAAAAAAACAAAAACAAAAAAAACCCAATAAATAAATAAAAGCTTAGAAGTTCATAATTTCCTTCTGACCTCCCTTGTCTCTGATGACAGTTCTGCTATTTTATTTCTTTTTCCTTCCTTCCTTCCTTCTCTCCTTCCTTCCTTCCTTCCTTCCTTCCTTCCTTCCTTCCTTCCTTCCTTCCTTCCCCCCTCCCCTCCCCCTTTCTTTCTCTCTCTCTTTCTCTCCTTCTCTCCTTCTCTGCCTCTCTTTCTCTCTTTCTCTCTTTCTCTCTTTCTCTCTTCCTTTCTTTCTTTCTTTTTCTTTTCTTTCTTTTCTTTCTTTTCTTTCTTTTCTTTCTTTCTTTGAGGTAGGGTTTCACACTAACCTGGAATTCACTATGTAGTCTCAGGGTGGCCTCAAACTCATGGCAATCCTTCTACCTCTGCCTCCCAAGTGCTGGGATTAAAGGCGTGCACCACCACGCCCGGCTCAGTTCTGCTATTTTCTACATATTTGTTTCCTTAATGTTCCATTTTCCTCTGTTTATTTCTGTAAGAGTTTTTTCTTTTTCTTTCTAAAAGGATTTTATTAGATAAAAATGTTGCAAATCGGTCATATTCCCAATGGGTTATACTCATATCCCCTCTCCCCACCTCTATTCCATTGAGGGTCCTCCTCAGTGGAGTTACTGATAATCACTGTGGTGTCATGAATGCATCAATCAGTCTCTGCTGGGAGGACAGTGCCTTATGATACACCTTCCCACCCTATGGCTCTTACATTCTTTCTGCCCCCCTCTTCTGCGAAGTTCCCTGAGCCTTGGATGGGCAAGTTATTAGCTTGATTGTGATGTGTTTGGACCTACATTTATTTTCATTTATTTTTGTTTAATGTCTTATATTTGTGCCCTTTTGAATTGGAGAAGATTTTAGCCATTTTTTTTCAAATAAAAGTAATTTGTAGTAGGCACCAACTGTGTGCAAGTTACTTTGAACTGTGACTTGGACTGGGAACATACTGAATATAATGTTAACAGGACATGTCCTTTTCTTTAAGGAACCTATGATATAGTACCATAGAAGGTACATAAATAGAGCTGATATAATACAGGTCCTATGATGATAAAGGTACCCACTGTTTGCTATAGAAGCCTGTAGGGTGATAATCCATGGTGGGAACACTTCAATTCTTGGAGCAGGTGATGTTTAATCTAAAGTTTGAGACTATGGAGATGCCACCCAGGTGAACAAGGGAGGCAGGAGAGTTTAGGGAGCAGTGAACCAGTGAAGGCATGGAAGATGGCACAGTGAAGGACACAGAAACAGAACAGGTTTATTGTGGCTAGAGGATGGTGTGCCGGGAGGAAGTAGGGGAAACAAGTCCAGATATGTATGTAGGGGTTAGGTCCTGATTGCATAAAAGTTTGGACCTGAATTTTAGAGGGATCTTTGATGATCACATGGATAAAAGTAAGAATAATAAGCATGGCAAAGAGGAGCTTGTTAAGAGCTTTGCAGTGTCCTATGTGAAAGCACAGTGCTGGTAGAGAGAAGGGGATGCAAATGTGGTGAATGATAGAGACACAGACTTGAAGAATGAAACTAGGATTCTAATACTGGCCACTGCACAGGCTGTGATACGGTTTCCCTGAAATAAGAGGAGACATAGGTTCTCGAGGAAGGCCATAAAAGGATATAGCTCAGAGATAAGAGCACTTGCCCTGAGTGTGCAAGGTTCTGGATTCACTTCCCAGCAGGACACCTGATGTAGACAGCTTAGCACAAAGTTCATGCTTCTCTCTAAACCAAAGAAGAGAACATTATTATTGATTATCATTGAAACAAATGGGAGAGTTTTAGCTACTGTTTTTTCAAAAGAAAATTATGATGAAATTTTTCCACTCTCTTCTAGGATTCTTATTACATGTATGTTAGAATTTTTGCTATTGGCTCACACATTCCTGAGGCTCTGTGCACTTTTCTCCTTCTGTTTTGCTTGTGTTGTTTAACTTCTCTTGACCTGTCTTTCATTTCATCAACTACTACTTCTATCGTTTGCATCTTGGTACTGAATCCATTCCATAAATTTAATTTTTATTTTAAGATCCATTTGACTTTTCAGTAACACTTGATATTTTAAATACTTTAGTTGCTCTCTCGAACATTTTAATTGTAGATATTTAAAGCATTTTCTTATTTTTTTATTTGAGAGAGAAAGAAACAGATAGAGAATGGGTGTGTCAGGGCCTCTAGTCACTGCAGTGAACTCCAGATGCATGCATCACCTTGTACATCTGGCTCATTTGGGTTCTGGGGAATTGAACCTGAGTTATTTGTCTTAACCACTATGCCATCTCTCCAGCTCTAAAGCATTTTCTAGATGATTCTAAGCTCTGTGTTACAACACCATTTGCATCTGTTGATTGTCTATATACAAGCCATGATTTTTGTGGGTTTTTAAAAATATGCTGGTATTGTAGATTGTGTCCTATAATATTCATTTAGTAAATAAAATAGAGACCGCCTAGCTAAATGTATAATTCAGACAAAAACAAAGAATGTTTTTGAGTAAATATGCACCCCAAAAACATTTGTTATTTACCTAAAATTCAAATAATGACCAGGTTACAGTGTACCAGGAACCCTAATTTGCTACATTGATTTCACAAATTACTACCTAGGTTTGTGGGCTGTGATTCCAATGTCAGTTTAGTCTTCAGAGACATTGCTCTTCTATCTAGGATTCTCGTAAGACAGGCAGGTCTGTTAGTTCAGTAATCAAAGTGCTTGTTACACTAATTAGTGGGGTCCACTGGTGCTTAGGTCAGGACTGAGCCCTCACTCCTATCTCCTTGGTACTTTCAGGTTCTCTGCAGCGTCTCTCTTCTTGGTCTTTTGGCCAGAAATTACTCATTTCCTTGATTGCCTGCTACTACAAGGCCAGAAGTGTTTCAGTTCTTGTGTTACTTCTTCCTGTATCCTCTGGCTACTTTCTCTGATGTACTCACTTAAAGGACACAGAATATTTTCTTTTAGTAACACTGAAATTTACAGCACTTACTTTTGTCCCCTTGCGATATAGTTGAGTTCTGATTTTGGCAGCCCAATGAGGCTATTAAAATTGACTGCACTGCACAAGGTTGGACATGCGCACAAGGGAGTACATGTGTCTGGAGTTCAATTGCAGTGGCTGGAGGCCCTGGCATGCCAATTCTCATTCTCTTTCTCTTGCATAAAAAAATGGCATTCTGTTGGACTTGTCTCAAAAAAAATTGGTTGCATAGAAAGGAACTTTGGACACATTCTACAACATGGATGGGCCTTGAAGATACTTTCTACTAAGTGGAATAACCCAGTCACAAAAGGATAAATTTATGATTCCACTTATATAGTACCTAGAGTGAAACCTTCAGGGGCTAGAAGGAATAGCAATTTATTGCTTAATGGGTACAGAGTTTTTTTTTTTTTTTTTTTTTTTTGGTAGGGTCTCTGACCTGGAATTCACTATGTAGTTTCAGGGTGGCCTCAAGCTCACAGTGATCCTCCTACCTCTGCCTCCCGAGTGCTGGGATTAAAGGCGTGCACCACCATGCCCGGCAGAGCTTGTGCTTATTATTATTTTTTATTATTTTTTTGGAGAGAGACGGGGGGGGGAGGAAGACAGAGATGGGCGCGGCAGCAGTGTGTCAGCTGCTGCGAACGAAATCCAGATGTGCGCGCCCCCTTGTGGCCAAGTGAGGCATTGCGCCCTTGCATCACTTTGCATCTGGGTAAACGTGGGACCTAGAGACGACTGGAACCGCTGGAGATTGGAACCAGTGTTCTTAGGTTTAGGAGGCAGGCGCCTTAACCCCTAAGCCATCTCTCCAGCCCAGAGCTTATGTTTATAAAGATGAAAAAGCCGGGCTGGAGAGATGGCTTGGTGGTTAAGCACTTGCCTGTGAAGCCTAAGGACCCCGGTTCAAGCTCTCTCTCTCTCTCTGTCTGCCTCTGTCTCTTTCTTTCTCTGTCGCTCTCAAATAAATAAATAAAAATAAAAACAAAACTTTTTTTAAAAGATGGAAAAACCTCATGAATAATGATGCTGATCAGACAACAATATGAATGTCATTGATGGAACAGTACATTGAAATAGGCTCATAATGCCAAATCTTATGTTTTGCATATTTTTTCACAATTCCAAAAAAAAAAAAAAATAGTGCATAGCTGTCCAGCCACCCTCTCCATAGTAGCAGCTGACTCCAAGGGAAAAGCCCTGTAAGGTAAGTACTACAGTTCACTGGTGTGTGTACATGATGAGCAGCCATGGGTTAATGATTTTGCTGAAAATTATGCATCTACAACATGTTAAATGACTTGAGCTCCCACAGCCTAGGCAGATCCTGGTTCTTAGTCACTAGGCGCACTACCCACAATCATGACAAAAGGATCGTGACTGTTTTGAATTGACCTGATACTGGCCACAGAACATTGCCCTGAGCAGGCATTACATAAATCAGTATTCAGCACAGTAATTTGTCTTTCAGAACCAATCAAAATAATACTGATTTTCTACATTTATATTTTATTCCTTTCTGTGTAAAAAATGGGCTTACAATTTACATTTATTTGTATCTCTATTACTTGATGTTTCTATCCAAAATAGAAAACCAGTGGATGTGAGTTAAATAAATTAATATTAAAAATAGGTATTCAAGTGTTTATTTTTATAGTTGATTTTCAAGATTGATGAAATCAAAATGTAAAACAAAGTAATAATTATTGTGCTGTATGACATTGAATGTTTTGGCAGGTAACCTTAATTATTTAAATCTTTACTGCTTAACCATTGAGCTTCCACCTTTTGTGGTAAAATGGATTCATTACAGCTCAAGCAATTTGCTGTCCTCCTCTGGAAAAATTTTCTTTTAAAGGTAAGTGGAGTTATCTGTGGGAAGTGAATGGAACAGCTGTGAAGACAGGGTGGGGGACTACTTCATTTTAGTTTTCTTCTTTTTATTCCAAGGTTGGGGGTAGTTAACACTCCTTAATCTGAAGAGTGCTCGTGGGTAGAATAAATGAATAGGTAATGCAATGTAGAAAAGAGCCAGAAGGGCATTCCAGGAAGCTGTTCTTACTGTAGCACTAAGCAGAAGAATATGGGCTTGTATTATTTACACACACACACACTCATAGATTCATTAACATAGTCTTGTTTCTCTTGCAGAGGCGGCAGGGTGTTGGCTTAGTTTTGGAAATTGTCTTGATATTTCTGTTGTTTTCATGGACTTTAATTATGCGTGAAATTTTAAAGGAACGACGTATTAATGCTATTACTTACAATGGTTTTTCCTTGACACCACCTGCATTCCTGTTTCATACTGATTCTACCTATGAATTGATTTATGTGCCTTCTGAGAGTGATGCGGCAAGGAATATTACTGAGATGGTAAAAAAGGATTTACAATTTGACTTTAAAGGTTAGAAATTAAAATATCTAAAATATTTTTTCTGTAGAATATATTAGTATTTTAAAAGAATTGTAATTATTTTAAATGTCAGTAACCTTTATAATTTATGTACTAACTTCCTAAGTATAATATCATGAGTTTTGTATTACAGTGTCATATGTTTTGCTGGCATAATCATTATTTAAATAATGTACATAAAATTAGATGGTTGAGGGCTGGAGAGATGGTTTAGCAGTTAAGATGCTTGTCTGCAAAGCCTAAGGACCCAGGTTCAATTCCCCAGGATCCTTGTAAGCCAGATGCACAAAGTGGTGCATGCATCTGGAGTTCCTTGGCAGTGGCTGGAGGCCTTGGCATGCCCACTCTCCACCCCAACCCCATCTATCTGCCTCTTTCTCTCTCAGCCCATCACTGAAGACTAAGACCTGTCTGCTCATATGTACACCCAAGGAAAGACACACCTATCTGAGTCCCCAGGACAGACCTGCTAACCATGATACTATAGCAAACCCTTAAGAGGTTCTATATCTTATCACTAGATACACAGAGGCAAGCATGCCTCCTTTGTCCCCTGACCTTCATCTTTGCAAGGAAGGAAGGAATCTGAAGTGGCCCTGCAAGTTGGTCTCAGTCACATACCAGGGAGGGTAGAAACCTTCCCAGGGTTCTGGAGAAGCCCATGCTCACCTGTGCACCTAGTAGCAGGCACATCTGCACCCAAAGGAAGTTACCAAGGAAGTGAAAAGATAGCTTATGGAATGGAAGAAAAGATTAGAAAGCTGCATATGATAATGGTCTCACATATGTGAAATACTATTATCAACTTAATTACAAAAAGACAAATATCCAGCTTAAAAAATGTCAAGGGGGGCTGGAGAGATGGCTTAGTGGTTAAGGCGCCTGCCTCCTAAGCCTAAGAACGCTGGTTCCAATCTCCAGGGGTTCCAATCTCCAGGTCCCACGTTTAGCCAGATGCAAAGTGACGCAAGGGCGCAATGCAGCACTTGCCCACAAGGGGAGCATGCATCTGGATTTCGTTCGCGGCAGCCGAGAGGCTGCTGGTGCGCCCATCTCTATCTGTCTTCCTCTCCCTCTCTCTCTGTCTCTCTCTGTGTGTCTCTCTCAAAAAAAAAAAAGTCAAGAGACTTTTTTTTTTTGAGTGTTTCTGATTGGATATAAATCATCAGTAACCACATAGGATGCTCATCATTAGTTATTAAGGACATGAAAATCAAAACAATACAATCCCATTTCATGTCTACAGGGTGACTTGAATCAGACAAAAACAGATTTTGTTTAAGATAGGAAACACCTTGCTACATTGCTAATGAGAATGCAAATAGGGCATTTGCTTTGGAAAACAGGGGCAGTTTCTCACTGAATGTACCAGACTACTGTATGATCCAGCAATTCCAATCTAGGTATATTGCCTTAAGATTTCTGCAGAGATGTGCATGTGTTTTCTAATATGGATTTGATGGTTGTGTGCTTCTGTGACTTTGCTGTCACACAGATGAACCATACACTTCAACTGTACATTGATATTTTTAACATAGGTTTGAGAAAATGGAGAATAGAAACACTATCTTTAAATTGTTTACTTTAAGGAACTGAGACATCTGTTCTGCCTCCTTCCTACATCTTTTGTTTCTCCTCCCTCCTCTTCCTGATTTCCTTCCTTTTTACTATCATCTATGTATTGTTAAATTTTATCCAGCATTTCTATTAGTTTGAAGAAAAGATAGTTAACTCAGTTTCCATGTGTTTGAAAATGGAAGATTGCTTTTGTATCATAGGGTTATAAATATGAAGGGGTCAATTCACTGGACAAGCCAAAAGATGACAACATTAGTCACTTAAAACTTTACTTAGGTCATAAGTCTCTGTTTATAAAGAAAACATTTTAATGAATACTTTTCATTTAATGAAGTCTTTGATTTAAGTTTACAGAACACTAACCATTCCAATGAAGGTGTGATGGGATCAATGTGGTTTGAATTTTCTTTACTATGATTAAAACCTGTTTTTTTTAAAATCTTTTTTTTTGTTGTTGCTGCTGCTTTATTTTTATGATGGGGATTGTACCTAAGGCCTTGCTGATGTTAGACAAGTATCCTACCACTGATCTACCCCCATAACGTCTGATTAAAATTTAGTTGAATACTTTTTCAGTATGACTATTAGCCTTTTTGGTATTTTCCTCCTATGGCAAACCTGATCACATGTTTTGCCCATCTTTCTGTTATGTTGCCTTTTTCTTACTTATATGTATGTATGTATGTATGTATATGTGTATGTGTGTGTATATATATATGTATATGTACATATATATATACACACACACACACACATATGTATGTGACCACATGTGTATACATGTATGTGGAGACCAGAGTTTGATGTTGGGTATCTTCCTCTAACCTTCTCTATGTTACTTTTTCTTTTTTTTTTTTTTGGAGAGAGACACAGAGAGAGACAGAGAGAGAGGGAGAGGAAGACAGAGATGGGTGTGCCAGCAGCCTCTCAGCTGCTGCGAACGAAATCCAGATGTGTGTGCTTCCTTGTGGTCAAGTGCGGCATTGCACCCTTGCGTCACTTTGCATCTGGCTAAACGCGGGACCTGGAGATTGGAATGGGTTCTTATGCTTAGGAGGCAGGCGCTTTAACCACTAAGCCATCTCTCCAGCCCTCTACCTTACTTTTTGAGGCAGGGTCTCACTGATTTGGGTAAACAAACTAGCCAGCAAGCCCAGTGCAGGAGATCTATCTATCTTGGCCTCCCCAGCACTTGATGCTTAATATTTTATGTGGATGCTGAGGACTGAACTTGGGTCCTCATGCTTGTGCAGCAAGTGTTCTATCTACTGAGCCTTTGCCCAACCTCATGGCAGTGGTTTACAGATTTGTTTATTGTAAATCTTCTTTGTCACCTCCAAGTTTTGATCTGTGTCTTGTCTTCCCACTTAGTGGTATCTCTTAAAAAGTGGTTCTTAAAGTTCATCAAGCTTTCTTTTATATCCATTTTTGGTTTTGTTCTGTTTCACAAATCTTTCCTTTACCCAAGAAGCATATCACAAGCATATCCTTTCCCCCTTTCCTTCCTTCCTTCCCTCCTTCCTTCCTTCCTTCCTTCCTTCCTTCCTTCCTTCCTTCCTTCCTTCCTTCCTTCCTAACTTCCTTCCTTCCTTCCTTCTTTCTTTCTTTCTGACAGAGAGAAGGGGGGAGAGAGTGAGAATGGGTGGCCAGGGCCTCTAGCCACTGCAAATGAACTCCAGATGCATGCACCACCATGTGCATCTGGCTTATGTGGGACCTGGAGAATCGAACCAGGGTCCTTAGGCTCACAGGCAAATGTCTTAACCACTAAGCCATCTCTCCAGCCCCGTTTCCATTTTTTACAAGACGTTTTTTGTTTTGAGCTTTACATGTATATCTATGATCGATTAGGAATTCACTTGTATTTTATATATTAGGAATTTACTTTTATATAATTATGTTTTTATGTGCTTTTGATTTCATTATATATTCATTAAATAGTCTGAGATGTCAGTGGTTAAATAACAGTATTTTGAAATATTCAGTATTGGAAAGGATTGTGTTTTCATCATTCCAATGGGAAATATCATTAGACGTTTTATATTTTTGTGGATAAAGATTTTTCTCCTTACAGTGCAAGGTTTTTCTTCAGAAAAATCTTTTGAGGATTATGTTAAGTATAAAAATAAGTCTACTATTGTACTGGCTGCTATTATATTTGATCATAACTTCAAAACCAGCAATGACCCTTTGCCACTTAAGGTAAGAAAACTTTATCTTATTAACTGATCTTTATATTTTTAGATTTAAGGGATTTTGCTCTCTCTCTCTCTCTCTCTCTCTCTCTCTCTCTCTGTGTGTGTGTGTGTGTGTGTGTGTTTTATGTTTATCAGAGGACAAATGTTGGTTCTTGCCTTCCACCTTGTTTGATTCAGGCTCTCCTGTTGGGTGCTGTAAACACCAGGTTAGCTTCCATGGATCATTCTTTTTCTGCCTCCCATCTTGTCTTAGGAGTGTTGATAATATAGTCTCATACTACCATGTCCAGCTTTAATGAGTGCTGGGATCTGAACTCAAGTCCTCATACTCATGTGATATACTCTTGCTCACTGAGTCATCTCTCAAGCCCTACATTTTGGGATTTAGTGGGAATTTTAAAAATTATTTATTTAAGAGGGGAGAGGGAAAAGAGAGTGCCAGGGCCTCTTGCCATTGCAAATGAACCCCGGAAGCATACACCACTTTATGCATCTGACTTTATACAGGTACTTGGGAGTTGAACGCATCCTGGAAGACCTTACAAACAGGTGCCTTTACTGAGCTGTTTCCTAGCCCTCAGAAAAATTTTAACTTACCCAACATCATAATTGCAAATTTATAACAGTAGGAATTTGAATACAGCTCCAAGTTATTTTAGTTCCTGTACTTTTATTTTTTGCTTTATTTTTCTTTTCAAGGTAGGGTCTTGCTCTAGCCCAGGCTGATCTGGAATTGACTATGTAATCTCATGGTGGCCTTGAACTCAAAAGGATCTTCCTACCTCTGGCTCCCAAGTGCTGGAATTAAAGGTGTGTGACACCACACCCAGCCTAGTTCAGTACTTTTTTGTTGTTGTTGATTTTTCAAGGTAGGGTCTTGCTGTAACCCAGGCTAACCTGGAATTAATTATGTACTCTCAGGGTGACCTTGAACTCACATTGATCCTCCTACCTCTGCCTCCTGAGTGCTGGTATTAAAGGCGTGTGCCACCACGCCGGGCTAGTTCCTGTACTTTTAACAACCTCATTATACTGATGAAAAGTATGTCTGCTATCTAAGGGCCTTATACTATTGGAAAATGGTTGAAATAAACTTGAACTAATAGGGTATTAACTTTGGGAATCTACCTGGCCTGGCAGATAATTTTAACCCTGAAGTTGTGGGTAAGAAAACACTGGGCTTGCTGTGGACATTGATTGCTATGAATTTTCCTGTTGCTGCTGCTTTTTCTGTATCCCACATGTTTTGGTATGTTGCTTCCATTTTCATTAGTATCAAGAAATTTTTAAGGGTTGTGAATGTAGCTGGTAGAGTACTTGCCTATCATGGATGAAGCTCTGGATTTAATTCCCAGTAGTGCATACACTGGACACTTGCAGAATGTCACCCTAGGCTGCATAGTGAGTTTGAGGCTAGCTGGGGATATGTGAAACCTTACCACATGGGGAGGAAAAAATTTTAAATTTCCTTTATGAGTTCTCTGAGCCATGATTTGTTTAACTTCTACGTATTATGTATATACAAAGTTTTTCTTGTTACATATTTCTAGCATTATTGCATTGTGGTCAGTAAAGACACTTGATGTGATTTCAGTTCTTTTTGAGGCTTGTTTTGTGGTCTATCATATGCTCTATACTAGAGAATATTCTACCTGCTGATGATAAAAATGTTTATTTTAGAGCTGGAGAGATGGCTTAGTGGTTAAGGTGCATGCCTGTGAAGCCTAAGGACCCTGGTTTGATTCTCCAGGTCCCACGTAAGCCAGATGCATATGTTGGCACACACGTCTGGAGTTCGTTTGCAGTGGCTAGAGGCCCTAGTGTGCCCATTCGCTCTCCGTCTCTCATAAATAAATAAAAAATTTAAAAAAATGTTTATTTTATATCTGTTGTGTGGAAGCTTCTGTGGGTATTTTCTTTCATTTGGTCTAGAATGCAATTTTAACTGTGCTATTTCTCTTTTGATTTTCCATTTGAATAATCTGTCCATTCCTGAAAGTGGGGTTTTAAAGTCCTCAGATATTATTGTGTTGGATCCTACATCTCCATATATGCCTGTTAATACTTCCTTTATATATTTGAATAATCTGATATTATATGCACATATATTTAGACATTTTCTTCTGGTGAATTGACCTCATTATCCTGATAAAGTGAACTTATCTCTTTGTTTAATATTTTGGATTTAAGACCTGATTTATACATACAGACACTAGTATGGCTATTCCTGGATGTGTGTTATTATATCCCCTCATTTCCGGACTATGTGTGTTCTTAGAGGTGAAATGAGTTTCTTTTTTGATGTTTTTTATTGTTATTATTAACAACATATTTCGTATGGGTACATCATGTATTGGTACCCTTTTTTCCCTCATCCCTGCCCCCATTCTGTTGGGACCACTCCTCAGTGGGGTTGCAGGTATTTCCTGTGGGGTTGTGTTGTATACATTGTGGGAGAAGCAGTCAGTTATTTTTTTGTGGGGGAGGAAATGCCTCTGGGTATGATTTCTCAACCTGTGGCTCTTAAAATCTTTCTGCCCCCTCTTCTGCACAATTCCCTGAGCCTGAAATGAATTTCTAATAAGAAGCTTACACTTCAGTCAGTTTTTTTTGTTTGTTTGTTTAGATTCACTTAGTCATTTTGTCTTTTAATTGAAGAATTTAATCCATTTACATTACAGGTAATAATTGATAGGTGAAATCTTACTCTGTTATATAACTTCCTTTCTAGTTTTGGTGTGCTTCCCTGCCTTCTCTCCTCCCTCCCTCCTTTCCTCATTCCTTCCTTTCTTCCTCTTACAATCTTCCTTAATGACAAAGTGATTTATTCTACTTGTATGTATAATTCCTATTTTATTCTTTTGGTTTGCCTTATCACAAGCTTTTTCTTTGTGGTTCATCAGAGGCTTATAAAAATAACCTTTGATTGTTACAAGCTTTTTTTTTCTTTTTCTTTTTCTTTTTCAAGGTAGGGTCTCACTCTACCCCATGCTGACCTGAAATTCACTATGTAGTCTCAGGGTGGTCTTGAACTCATGGCGATCCTCCTGCCTCTGCCTCCCGAGTGTTGGGATTAAAGGTGTGTGCCACCACACCCTGCACAAGCTATTTTTAAATTATAGCAATTTAATATCATCATAAAGATAAAAAAGAAAAAAAAAGATCAAGTGAAAATATACCAATAAGAAAACTCTCCACTGCATTCAGTTTTTGATGTTCCATTTTACATATTTCTTTTAACATATTGATGTAATTAGTTTTAGTTGTTTCAGCCTTGAATGGTTTATGAATCATGCCTACAATATTAGGCATTCTGAATTTTCTTTTTACTCATTAATTATCTTTTTCAGCTTGAAGAACTCCCTTTAGCATTACTTGAAAAACAAATTCAGTGAAAATATGTTCTATCAGCTTCTGTTTGTCTAAGAAAGTCTTTATCTCTTCATCATTTCTAAAAAATAGTGTTACTGGGTACAGTATTTGTGGTTAACAGCTTTTTTGTCCTTTTTTTTCTTAAGTACTTTAAAAAAATCTGTTAACACTCTTTCTTAATCTGCAAAGGTTTTTTTGAAAATTCAGTCACTTGTCAGGTGGATTCAGGTATGCATTTGTGTTGTTTCTTTTCCTCTTGCAGCCTTAGGAATCTTCTGTTTATCTTTTACATATGAGAAATTAATTACAAAGGTATCTTTAAATCTGATTACTTAGCTTTCATTTTCTGTCCTCGCATATATGTACCTGTCTCTAGATTTAGGAAGCTCTCTGATGTTTCTTCTTTAAATGAAATTTAGCATTTTCAAATCTTTCTTGTATATCAATAACCCAAATATTTTCTCTTTTAATACTGTCCCCAAGTTTTTGCAAATTTTCTTCATTGTTCTTCATTCTTTACTTTTGTTTTTACTTCCAACAATGAGGCTTTTAAAAATGTTTTGTTTCACTGAGTGCATTTTTGTCTCCAGAATTTTTGTTGGATGGACATGGTAGTGCATGCCTATAATACTAGCACTTGGCTGAGGCAGAAAGAAAATGAATTAAAGACCAGCTCAGGCTACAATAACTGAGACCTCGTCTCAAACAGACACAAATATTTCCATTTCTTTGCTAAGTTTCTGTGTTAGATTATTGAAATATTTCTCTCATATTTCTTCAAGCTTATCAAGTTTCCATAAAACATCAATTAAATTTTCCATGTATTAAGTACTGACAACTGTTATGTGTCATCTTTTTCCCTTTCATTTTGAGTGCTAGAATAGTAAAGTAAGGTTTTTCTGAAAGCTGTTGATTTTATTCGTGTCTGTTTTAGTTTCAAGTTCCTTTAGAAGTTCTTGTAAAACAGATCCAGTGGAATGTGTTCTCTAAGCTTCTGTTTGTCTGGAAAAGATTGTCTTGGCATTGAAAAGTAACTTTTTGTGGTTCTCCTAAAGTGGCTTTGGATCTTTGCAGAAATTCTGAGCAGGCTGCTTATTTTCTTTTTCTTTTTTTTTTAAATTTTTTAATTTTTTAAAATTTATTTTATTTTATTTTTATTTATATTATTCTAATTTTACATTCATAAAGGTGACTCCATTATCCTCCTCCCTGTCCTCCCTCTTCCAAAGGGACCCTCATCAATGGGGAATATGGGTCATGCATTGTGGGGGTAGTCAAGAGTTATGGGGGATAGGCCAAGTCTCTGTGCATAATGCCCCAACTTGTGGCTCTAACATTCTTTCCGCCCCCTCTTCCACAAATTTCCCTGAGCCACATTGGGGTCATTTTAGTTCTCAGTGGTGAGGTTTTGGGAGCCTCTGTGTCTGTGGATATCTGGCTTAGCAGGAGTTGGATTTTCTCTGAGTTTATCTCCTTCAGCCTTTTTCTGGTGCCCTGATCACCAAGAACACTGAACTCTTGCCCTTCCCCCACATTACTGTGTGGTTTCAGCTGGGGCCCTGGTGAGATGTGTTTAACTGATCCTCCCTTCAGGTTCCTTGTCCATCTGAAAAGGATAAGCAAATTCTCCAACACAGAGAGAAGTTAGTACTAGATAGAAGGGATGGCCATAGATATCTTGGAGGGAATTTTATATGCGTAGGCCCTCTTCTAGCCCACATTTGGTGGTATCTTGATTGGAGACTATGCTCATTTTTGTACTTGGTTTTGACTTATTTCCCAGTTCCAGCAATGAGTTCCATTCCACTGAGTGGATCTATTAGCCAAATCAAGAGCAGTTGGTTGCCCACCATGGTTTTGTGCCACTACTGCACTTGTTTGAGCATTACGTCAGGTTGTTTCCTGCTGGGTATCTTAGACTGCAAGTTGTTTGGACCAATGTTGGCCATTTTCCCCCAGTTGCTCATGTAGCACCCTCTGGCACTAGACTAGCTGACTGGGGACTGACCCTCTTCCAGATTCTGGACAGGTCTCCATGCTTGATCTCACATGTGTATGCTGTCTTTGACAGTATGGTCTTACCATTAACCTTTGGTGGGTCATCAAGAACTCTGACGGAAATCTGTCTTTTTTGGGAAACCTTGTAGGTGTCTCGGATTAACAGCTCATTGTGAAAGTTAACCCCGTGCTGGCACTGGGAGTTAGTTATAAGTCAGTGCCTAGGAAGGTGTGGGGAGAAAAAAATAGATAATATAAAGGAGAAAGTGAGTATAGAGAGGAGATGGGGAGAAAGGGAGAGAGAGGGAGAGAGAAGAGAGAGAAAAGCAGGAAAAAGTTAAGGTTGGTCTTCATGATGTTCTCTCCAGTTTCCTGTGGTTCAGGTGTTCCCCCTGCGGGCCAGCTGAAGGATCAATGTTTTAGCCTGTTGTTCAGAATAAAGGGTTTTATAATATCATTTCTTTTTTGGGTCCCTATTTGTATCCCCCACTCTTGTCCTTCCTCCTACCCTCCCTATTGTCTGGTCCTCAGAGTGCTTATTAGGTTTGGCAGCATCTCCGGTGGATTCAGGTTAGGAGTGACAGATAAATGAGACCATGCGACGATTATCTTTTTGTGATTGGGTGAGCTCACTGAGGATGATCTCTTCCATGCTTGACAATTTTTTTTCAAATTTCATTATTTGATCTTTCCTTACTGCTATGTAGAATTCCATAGTATAGATATACCTCATCTTTGTTATCCATTCATCTAATAATGGACACCTGGGTTGATTCCAGCTCTTTGCTATTATGAATTGAGCAGCTATAAACATGGTTGGGCAAATGTCTCTGATCTGAGGTTTGGAGCCTTTAGGGTAAATGCCCAGTAAGGGAATAACTGGGTCCATTGGTAGGTCTATGGTCATCCTTTTCAGGAGTCTCCATAAAGCTTTCCATAATGGTTGATCCATTTTAAATTCCCACCAGCAGTGAAAGCTTGTTCCTATTTCTCCATGGCCTTGCCAGCATTTGTTTTCATTGTTTTTTTAATGTTAGCCATCCTTACTGGGGTAAGGTGGAATCTCATAGTTGTTTTAATATGCATTTCCCTGATGATTAGGGATGTTGAACATTTTCTTAAATGTGTGTTTGCTATTTGTATTTCTTCCTCTGAGAATTCCTTGTGCAGTTCTCAGCCCCATTTTGTGAGTGGGTTGTTTGATGATTTATGGTTTAGGCTTTGGAGTTCTTTGTAGATTCTAGAAATTAGTCCTCTGTCAGTTGTATAGCTGGTGAAAATTTGCTCCCATTCTGTGGGTAATCTGCTGGCTTTGGTTATTGTATATTTGTCAGTGAAAAAGCTTTTCAGCTTCATGAGATCCCAATGGTTAAGTAATTGTTTAATTTCCTGAGCTGCTGGGGTTTTGTTCATAGGAGTCTATGTCATGGAAGGTTCCTCCTATTTTTTCTTCCAATAGTAGCAGAGTTTCTGGTTTTATATTAAGGTCTTTGATCCATCTAGACTTGATTTTTGTGCATGGTGAGATGTGTGGATTTAGTTTCATTTTCCTACATATGGTTGTCCACTTTGTCCAGCACCATTTGTTGAAGATGCTGTCCTTTTTCCATTCTGCATTGATAGGACCTTTGCCAAATATCAAGTGGCTGTAGTTACTTGACCCAATGTCCGGGTCTTCTATTCTGTTCCATTGGTCTACATCCTGTTTTTATGCCAGTACCATGTTGTTTTTACTACAATGACTTTGTAGTATAGCTTTAGATCAGGGACGGTGATGCCTCCAGAGGTGTTTCTTTTGCTTAGGATATGTTTGGATATCTGAGGCCTTCTGCCTTTCCATATGAATTTTGAGATAGTTTTTTCTATCTCAGTGAAGAAAGAAGTTGGGTTTTATTGGCATTGCATTGAATCTATATTGTGCTTTTGGTAAAATTGCCATTTTCACAATGTTAATTCTATCTATCCAGGAGCATGGGAGGTCTTTCCATTTTCGTAGGACCTCCTCAGTATTTTTCTTGAGCGTTTTTATGTTTTCGTTGTATAGGTCTTTCATTTCCTTGGTTAATGTTATTCCAAGGTATTTTATTTTCTTTGTTACTATTGAAAATGGGACAATTTTAGTTATTTCTTTTTCTGTATCTTTGTCTTTTGCATACAGAAAGGCTACTGATTTCTGTGCATTGATCTTATATCCTGCTACTTTGCTGAAGGAGCTAATCACCTTTAAGAGTTTTGAGATGGAGGTTCTCAGATCACTTATGTATAGAATCATGTCATCTGCAAATAGGGCTAACTTAACTTCTTCCTTTTCAATTTGTGTCCCTTTGATTTCTTTCTCCTGTCTTATTGTTTGAGCTAATACTTCTAGCACTATATTGAAGAGCAGAGGTGAGAGTGGACACCCTTGCCTTATTCCTGATCTCAATGGGAATTCCTTCAGTCTCTCCCCATTAAGAATTACTTGGGCTTCAGGAGCTTTATATATAGCCTTTATTATATTGAGATATGGGCCATCAATGCCTATTCTCTCCAATGTTTTAATCATGAAATGATATTGTATTTAGTCAAAGGCCTTTTCTGCATCTATCGAAATGATCGTGTGGTTTTTTTGTTTAAGCTTGTTTATGTGGTTTATTACATTGACAGATTTCCGTATGTTGAACCACCCCTGCGTTCAAGGGATGAAGCCTACTTGATCAAGGTGGATAATACTTTAGATGTACTATTGAATTCGGGTTGCAAGGATTTTGTTCAGGATCTTTGCATCTATGTTCATCAGGGAAATGGTCCTATAATTTTCCTTTCTTGTGGCATCTCTGCCTGGTTTTGGAATTAGGGTGATACTAGCTTCATAGAAGGAGTTGGGGATTTCTCCCTGTTCTCCGATTATGTGGCACAATTTGAGAAAAATTGGTTTCAGTTCTTCCATGAAGGTTTGATAGAATTCAGCAGAGAAACCATCTGGTCCTGGACTCTTTTTTGGGGGGAGGTGTTTGATTATCTCTTCAAGAGTGTGATGGGTTTATCTAGGAGATTAATCTGCTCTGGCTTTAGCTTTGGTAGGTGGTACATGTCTAGGAATTCATCCATTTCCTCCATATTCTCTTGTTTTGTGGAGTAGAGGTTTTTGAAATAAGTCCTGATAATTCTCCCTATTTCACTCATGTCTGTTGTGATCTCTCCTTTTTCATTTCTTATTTTGTTGATTTGAAGCATTTCTCTTTTTTTCACTTGATCAGAGTGGCCAGGGGTGTATGAATCTTGTTAATTTTTTCAAAGAACCAGCTCTTTGTTTCATCAATTTTCTTAATTGTCCTCTTAGTTTCCAATTCATTAATTTCTGCTCCGATCTTAATTATTTCTTTCCATCTGGACCTTTTTGGGTTGTCTTCTTCTTGTTTTTCCAATGCCTTTAGGTGGATGGTTAGGTTATTGATTAGGGATCTCTCTGTTTTTGTTATGAGGGTATTTAGTGCTATGATTTTCCCCCTAAGGACTGCCTTCATTGTGTCCCATAAGTTTTTTAAAAAATATTTTATTATTTATTTATTTATTTGAGAGAGAGAGAGAGAGAGATACAGAAATAGGCAGGTAGAGAGAGAGAGAATAGGTGCACCAGGGCCTCCAGCCACTGCAAACGAACTCCAGATGCATGCACCCCCTTGTGCATCTGGCTTACGTGGGTCCTGGAGAATCAAGCCTCGAACCGGGGTCCTTAGGCTCCATAGGCAAGTGTTTAACCACTAAGCCATCTCTCTAGCCCCCATAAGTTTTGATATGATGTGTTCTCATTGTCATTCAATTCTAGAAATTTTGCAATTTCATTCTTTATTTCATCCACAACCCATTTATTGTTTAAAAGTGTGTTGTTCAGTTTCCAGGAGTTGGAGGGATTCCTGGCGTACTTTTTGTTGTTAATTTCTAGCATTATAGTGTTGTGGTCTGATATCATGCAGGAAATTATATCAATTTTCTTGAAAATATGGAGGCAGGCTTTGTGGCCCAGTATATGATCTATTTTAGAGAAGGTTCTGTGGGCTGCTGATAAGAATGTGTAATCTATAGATTTTGGGTGTAATGTTCTGTATATGTCTGTTAGGTCTAGTTGCTCTACGGTGATGTAGAGCTCTCTTACTTCCCTATTAACTTTCTGTTTGGATGATCTATCCATTGTTGATAATGGAATATTGAAGTCCCCAACTATGATGGTGTTGGTGGTTATTTCTGTTTTGTTGCCAAGTAGTTTTTGCTTTATGTATTGTGGTGCACCTGTGTTTGGTGCGTAAATATTGATGATTGTGATATCCTCTTGTTGGATTGTTCCCTTGATAAGTAAGAAATGGTCGTCTTTGTCTTTTTTGGTTACTTTTGGTTTGAAATCTATTTTATCCGATATAAGTATAGCTACGCCTGCTTTTTTCTTATTTGTGTTTGCTTGGAATATCGTTTTCCACCCTTTCACCCTGAGGAGGTGTCTGTCTTTAGTGGTGAGGTGGGTTTCTTGAAGACAGCAGATTGAGGGGTCTAATTTTCTGATCCACCCTGTTAGCTTATGTCTTTTGATGGGTGAATTAAGGCCATTAATATTCAGGGAAATAACTATGAGGTTTGATTTAGTACCTGTGGTGGATTATGTGGTTTGGTGTTTTTTTGGTCTGTGTGTGTGTGTGTGTGTGTGTGTGTGTGTGTGTGTGTGTGTGTTTTAATGTGGACTGCTTCTTGGGGGCACTTGAGATTGGTTATTTGATTCTTCTGTGTGGAGAATTCCCTGAAGCACTCTCTGTAGGTTTGGCTTTGTGTTCATATAGTTGAAAAAGTGAGTTTTATCATGGAAAGTTTTTCTTTCACCATCCATTATGAGGGATACTTTTGCTGGGTAGAGTAGTTGGGGTTGGAAGCCATAGGTTCTTAGGGCTTGTAGTGTTCCATTACAGGCCTTTCTGGCTTTTACGATTTCCATTGAGAAGTCTGAGGTAATTCTGATGGGATTTCCTTTATGTGTAATGTGTTGTTTCTCCCTGGCTGCTTTTAGGATTTTCTCTTTTGTTTGATGTTTAGAGTCTACTGATAATGTGTCTTGGAGAATTTCTCCTTTGGTCCAACCTGTTTGGAGTTCTGCTAGCTTCTTGTAACTTTATGGGATTTTCTTTTGAGAGAATGGGAAAGTTTTCTTCAATTATTTTGTTGAATAAGCTTTCCATTCCTTTAGTCTGTGTTTCTGGTATACCCATGACCCTAATGTTTGGATGCTTAAGGGTATCCCACATTTCCCTCATGTTCTGTTCACAGTAATTTTTGAACTTGTTGAAATTTTTGCACTCACGAACTGTTTCTTCTGTTTTATCTTCCAGTTCTGAGTTTCTATCCTCTACTTCGGTGACTCTATTGTTAAGAGCTTCTATAGAGTTTTGGGTTTGTTCAATTTGGTTCATGTTTTCTACTTTTTTTTTTTTTATGTATAGTTTCCATCCCTCTGTCTAGTTCCCTTTTCAGTCATTTTCTGACTTTCTTAATGTTTCTTGGAGTTCATCCTTGCATTTTTTTATGTCTTCATTGAACTTAGCCAGCTGGTTATTGAGGACCTCTTTTTTTCACTCTCCCTCAGATCATTTAACTGTCTTTGGAACCCTTCCTAGTTCTTTTCTATTAGGTCTAATCTAGCAAGGATAACATTCATACAATTATTGGCTCTGTTGAATTTCTGAAGTTGTGCTGTTTGCTTGGCCAGGATTGCATAGCTTGTCTCTTCATTTTGGGGTTCTGATTCTATTGTCGCTTCTATGATTTGATTCGAGACATGCATTGAGGGAATGGATAGTCTAGCTGGATTTACTTGTATCTGATTTTTCATAGTATTCCTTTTTCACTGAGGTCTGCCCATGACACTGGTTCAGAGAGCCTAGGGTTTGAAATGCTAGCCTGCTGCCCTGGGGTGGGGTGGGGTGGGGTGGGGCGGGGCGGGGCGGGGTGGAGCGCAGTGGTGAGTGTTAGGGCAGTGGCCTCTGGAGTTCTGATAGACTGGGGTGCGGGACACTGGCCTGCTGACCCAGGTTGTCCATCCAAGGTGGGAAGGAGAGGGGACCGCAGCTGTCCTAGTTGGGCTCAGGAAGGGTAGTGAAGGAACACTGGCCTACTCCCCTGGATCCCTGATCTGCTGTGGGGGTGCTGTGGCACCTGACTGGCGATGGGGTTCAGGAAGGCTGGGGAGGCACCTGACCGCTGTTGGGGCTCTGGCCGGTGAGAGAGGGACCAGACCAGTGATGGGGACTCAGGCAGGTCCAGTGGGACCTGACCAGCAGTAGCGGGTGGAGCTCTGGCGGTTGGGCGAGGGAAGGACTTGACCTGTGATAGGGCTCAGGCAGGCCCACTGGGACCTGATATGGCTCAGGCAGGCCCAGCGGGACCTGGCCTGGGATGGTGCTTAGGGCTCTGGCAGGCAAGGGAGGGATCAGAGCAGTGATGTGGCTCACACAAGCTCAGGGGGATCTGTCTTGTGTTGGCCCCAGGGGATGGGTGGGATCTGACCCTCGATGTGGCTCCAGAAGCTTGGGGCACCTGCCTGGATGGCGTACAGGGGCTATGGCAGGGAGGGAGATGTGGAGGGATCTGACTTACTGTATGGCTCCTCAGGCCCCGGCACCTGGCTGCAATGGCGTGCCTGGGGGCTCTCGCAAGGGAGGGAGGATTGGGAGGGATCTTAGTAGCCCAGCGGCTCCTCAGGCTGGGGCACCTGGCTGCGATGGCACGTGTGGGGGCTCTGGCCTGGGAAGGAGGAGTGGGAGGGATCTGGATCTGACTCGCCCTGCGGCTCCACTGACCGGGGCATCTGGCTGTGATGATGTGCGCGGGGGTGCTCTGGCCTGAGAGCGAGGGGTGGGAGGGATCTGACTTGCCAAGCGGCTCCACAGCCCTGTTCCCTGTCTGCAATGGTGCGCAGGCTCTGGCCAGCCAGTGGGCTCAGGCAGGTCCGGGAGGACCTGTCAGGCCTTGGTGCCTGCCGGAGAGCATGGAAATTAGTGGATTCCCTATTTTGCACATCCACCTCTTCCTCTGGAAGCATACAGGGGCCATCAAACCCTTTTAAAAAGTCCCTTTAATCTTTTACTTTACTTTACTTCCCTGTGAAGTGAAGTGAGGTTAGGTGGACGCCATCTTGACTGGAAGTCTTCTAATTTTTTTATTGACAGCTTCTATATTTACAGACAATAAACCATGAAATTCCCCTGCCTCATTTTCCCCTTCACAACTCTGCTTTCCATCATGCCCCCTCCCTCTCTCCATTAGTCTCTCTTTTATTTTGATGTCATCATCTTTTTCTCCTATTATGAGGGTCTTGTGAAGGTATTGCTAGGCACTGCGAGGTTATGGATATCAAGGCCAATTTCTGTCTGGACAGTTGTATTGTAAGGAGCATTGTGTTGCCCTTTGGGTCATCCCAATGGTCACTGCAATCTGAAAAGAGAAGATTCTCTATCCAAAAATGAAAGTAGAATTAATATATGAATATGAAAATTAAGTGTAGTGCTTTCAGGGCAGTTGGGTGAGAATAGTATATGCATTTAGCCAAGCAACAGTAGGCTTTACCTGAGGCATATGACCTCACCTGCCATAGACTTTTGATTAGGTTTTTAGTATCAGACATGTATTCCCTCCCTGAGATTGGGCCTCCAGTCCAATTATAGAGCAGTTGGTTTTCCCCAGAGCAGACATGCCACTATTGCACCGTGTTTGGTCATTTGGCCCCTCTGGCCAAACTTGAGGCTTCCGGTGTCCACTGTTTTTACTGCTGATGACTTTTCTCTCCCATAGGGCTGCATGCAGTGCAGCTTTTTCCAGCTTACCGTTGGCTGGTCTACAGGGAGAAGGTTTTCAGCTAAGCACCAGCTTGATTTTTCAGTGATCTTGCTGCCCACACATGTGAAATCTTCAGCAATAGGGTCTTACCATCTGTTACTCGTGGGAAACCAAGGGCCTTGGCAAAAGCTTGTAATGTTTTGGAGGCAGCAGGGACCTCCCTGGTTAACAACTCACTGAAAATTGCCTAGTAGCAATCTATGGCTTCTGGATGTGCCATTATCCAAAGAAGTAGGCTTTCATATGTCTTATTCAGAATATCTTGAATTTTGATTGACCCTCCCCTCACCTTTTTCTTAGTCAATCTCTTCCCCTGGCCTCACTTAGGCCATTCCACTCCCTGTGATCTGTACTTCTACTTACGTGTATACAATACTATTCCTTCTCCTCCATCCTTTATAGCATTTTTCCAGTTTACTGTCCTCTGCTACCGATTTTTTGGTTCCAGCTCACACACAAATCTAAACATTTGTAGCTAGGATCCACATATGAGAGAGAACATGTGATGTTTGGATTTCTGGGCCTGGGTTACCTCACTTAATATAATCCTTTCCAGGTCTATCTATTTCCCAGCAAATTTCATAATTTCATTTTTCTTTACTGCTGAATAGAACTCTATTGTGTAAATATACCACATCTTTGTTATCTATTTATCTGTTGAGGGAAATCTAGGATGGTTCCATTTCCTAGCTATTGTGAGAGCAGCAATAAACATGGTTGTGCAAGTATCTCTAAGGTAATGAGAAAAGTCATTAGGATATATGCCTAGGAGTGCTTTAGCTGGATCATATGGTAAATCTATTCTTAGTTGTCTCAAGATCCTCCACACTAATTTCCACATTGGTTGTACCAGATTACATTCCAGCCAACAGTGTAGAAGGATTCCCATTTCTCCGCATTCTTGCCAACATTTATTGTCATTTGTTTTCTTGTTGGTAGCCATTCTGATAGGAGTGAGATGGTATCTCAAAGTAGTTTTAATTTGCATCCATGATGGCTAAGGATGTAGAACACTTTTTCAGATGTTTATATGCCATCTGTATTTCTTCCTTTGAGAACTCTCTATTTAGTTCCATAGCCCACTTTTTAATTGGGTTGCTTGGTTTCTCACTGTTTTGTTTTTTGAGCTCTTTATATATTCTGGCTAGTCTCTTTGCTCTATTCACAGTGTCCATTGCTGTACAAAAGCTTTGTAATTTCATGAGATCCCATTGGTTGATTAGTTGTTTTATTTCCTGAGCAGTTGGGGTTATATTCAGAAAGTCATTGCTTATGCAATATGTTGAAGGGTTTCCCCCTAACTTTATCTCTAGCAATTTCAGAGTTTCAGGTCTGATATTAAGGTCCCTGATCCATTTGGACTTGATTTTGTGCATGGAAAAAGACAAAGATCTATTTTCATCTTTCTTCATATACATATCCAATTTTCTCAGCACCACTTGTTGAAGAGGCTGCCTTTTCTCCAGTCAATATGTTAGGCATTTTGTCAAAAATCAGATGGCTATAGTTGACTGGATTAATATTTAGGTCTTCTATTCTGTTCCATTGATCTGCATGTCTGTCTTTGTGCCAGTACCATGCTGTTTTTGTTACTATGGCTTTGTAATATAGCTTAAAATTGGGTATGTTGATACCACATAGGCTGCTTATTTTCTGACACTTTTGTCCCTTCCACTCTTTTACCAGTGGGTGGCACCCAGATCAAGATTAGCTGGGAGTTGATGTTGTTTTTAAGTACTAGAAGGTAATCAAAGCCTAGGTTTGTTTCACATACTCTTAATGTATTGTTACAAAAAGAAACAGGGAGTACCTACAGAAGTTATTCTGTCTTCACAAGGGTCTCATTGGGGCTGGGTTAGGCCCAGATGCCTTGTCCAATGTTACTGACCTGTGATTAGATACATTTACTATGGATATACCAGCACCATAATCCCATATCACATATATGGCCCCTAAAGCCACCAAGGTGAGTTCCAGTCTGAGTCAACAACCCACCAAAATCAGTACAACACGGGGTTTGGACTAAGACACATACTTCCTTGGGCTGCCTGTTGCTGAGGTAGACACATGATTGTGCAACCAGGCATAGGTGATTCTAGCAGGAATAGAAGTCTAATAGGCTGGGGGTCCCATGTCTCTCTCTCTCTTTTGGTGTCACATGCCTTTAATTCCAGCACTTGGGAGGCAGAGGTAAGAGGATCACTGTGAGTTCAAGGCCACCCTGAGACTACAGAGTGAATTACAGGTCAGCCTGGGCTAGAACGAGACCCTACCTCCAAAAACTTAAAAAGAAGAAAGAAAGAAAGAAAGAAAGGGAGATAGAAAGAAGAAAGAAGACATTACACCATAGCATTACAATTTGAGTAGTGCAGTTTCAAGAGAAAGTGCACCTTTGTTATATTAGAAAATTAATGACCTCTGATTCTACCTTAAGAATCTAGAAAACAAAGAGTAAAGTAAATAAATACAAAGTTATTAGGGCAAAGGTAATAAAGAGCAAAATAGAAAATAAAACAATAACTATTTAGCACAAGTTATTTTTCACTGCAACTACCCAAGGACCTCAAAACACCCTGATACAACTCTACCTCCATAAAAGAAAGTGACTTGGGTTCCAACCCTACCTTTGAGCTCTTGAGCTTGGAAAGTATACCAGCTACTGGATCATCACTATTTTTCATTGTGGTCACAGAAATAGAGCCCCTAGAAAAACTAAAAATTAGCTTATTTAGTAATTAGGATTTGCAATCATTTCCTCTTCTGTTTAAACAATATTCCTGACCTTGAAATGAGTTTGGAAAACTTGCCAGTCAACCCCTTTCCCACAAGCTTGTCTTGAAGCCAGGGGCTCCATGACACAGGGCTGACTCAAACCCTCAAACTAAAGATGCCCTTCAGCTGGCCAGCCTAGGCTTTAGGAGCCCAATTCCCTACAGTTCAGTAACTCTGTGGGGGTGAGGAGGTGAGCAGCTGTAATTGTCTGAGTGCTAATGCAGACTGAGCCACAGAAGGAAGGTTTGGGGCTCCAGCTCTGCAGCACCCACAACCCTCCCGGGCCTGCACTTGAAGCTGTCTTGGGAAGTCGCTACAACACCTACTTCTGCAAGGAGGGCGGTGCACACTCTCGCTGCACCTTAGCCCAAGACTAGCATCTCCCCTATGTGTCTCTTGATTCTGGAGCTATTCCAGAGGCTCCATCCACAGGCAGGCTGGGAATAACTTATATGAAGCTCTTGCGAGTGTTAGTTTTTAACCAACCCCACAGTAAGCTCCTGAACAAAATCTATGCCCCCTGCCCTATCCTACCACCCACAGATGCTACTGTGCTCTGTGCTGTGTGGCCCAAGATTGCAATAGATTAATTAAGGCAGACCATGGGCCACCCATGTTTCATAGTCAAGCACCTATGTGCTCACTCTCTTGGATATACTGAGGCCCACATTGCAGTTGGTTGGTGATGGCAAACTGAAACACAAGTATCTCGCACTGGGGCATAGTCCTCCACCTTGTGCTGGGATAGTTTTAGATCTCCAGCTGTTGGCCTGACAAGTTATGTTTACCAAGGTTGGTATTGGGCGGTAGAGATAGTATCTGGCCCATCAAGGCTGAAAGGCTAAGCGGGTTACAACTGAGTCTCGCTGCTGCTACAGGAGGCAATTGTTCCCCAGATCCACTCCAAGACTGGAATGGATATGGAAAAGCTTGTGTACACAGGTCTCTGTGTGATGCTGTAGGCAGTCTAAAGACTGTGATTGCTGGCCCATGTACAGGGCCAGCATCTGTTTCTGCTAGATGCTTGGTTTTACCAGGATGGCCTGGAACTGGCCTTTGAGATTTATAAGCCCTGTGACAGCTTTTCTTCTCTGTTTTTCTGTGGGTGTAGTTTGTGCTGCTCAAGATTGGGAGAGGAGTGGTAGAAGCAGTCCCAATGGCCTGGCTTGAGGCAATTGCAATTCAGTTATTAGTCTGGTGGTTTTGGGTTTGGGGGCTTTGCCTAAACTTGTGTCTCACCATGGCATACCTGGAATTCTCTCTTCTTCACCAAAGTGGAGGCATCTTCTCCACAAAAGGCAACTTGGACTTGTAGGAGGGTGTTGTAGTCAGCTTCATGTTGCTGGGATGAACATCCAAACCAGGCAAAGTTTATGGGAGGAAGGGATTTATTGAAGCTTACAGATCTAGGGGAAGTTCCATCAAATGGTGGAAGAAGCTGTCTCCCATTCATAAATGCAAGCAGAGAAACACCACCAAACAGCCAGCACCACAAGCAAGCACAGAAACATGAACCTACAGCAAGCAGGACCCCAGAGCTCAGACTACTCTGCACACCTTTAGGCTGGAATTCAGTTCTGTCTCCAGTAACACCTTAGGGCTGGACCCCTGCGTCTGCCCCCAGTGATGCTTCCTCTAGCTAGATAGCTAGAGACAAGCTTTAATAAAACGCCTGAGTCTATGGAGAACATACATTTAACATACCACAGAGGGGTGCATACAGTAGCCTACTTCCTGCTCTCCTCCTTCAATGTGTCTTAATTTTGTCATACTAAAATCAGATGAGTGGGCACTCTGGCCTTTCATCTGACTTGGCTCTTGTGCTTCTAGTTTGGTGCAAAGTAACTGTTTAGCTTGGTATGTCTGTATGAAAAACTTGCTAGAGGATCTTATTCAGCTACCAACTTGCACTGCCAATTGAAGTATATTCCTTCTATATCAAATATGTTGAAAGCTTGTGTCATGTAAAGACATTGAATTGTGTGTGTGTATGTGTGCCTGTGGTGTGCATGTGTGTTTATGTGGGGGGGGGTTCATGCACATGTATACTTGTGTATGTGGAGGAATACATCCTCAGATAATGTCATCCACCTCTTATTTATTTATTTTATTTGCAAGTTGGGAGGAGAGGGAGAGTGGGCATGCCAGGGCCTCTAGCCATTGCAGATGAACTCCAGATGTATGTGCCACTTTGTGCATCTTGCTTTATGTGGGAACTAGTGAATTGAACCTGGGTCATTAGGCTTTTCAGGCAAGTCCCTTAACTGCTGAGCCCTCCATCCATCTCTTTTTAAGACAGAGTCTCTCATTAGTCTGGAGCTCACCAAGTAGGCTAGACTAGCTGGCCAGTGAGCATCTGAGATCTGCCTGTCTCTGCCTCCTCATTGCTGGTATTACAGTGTGTACCACTATATCTAGCTTTTATGTGATGCTGAGGACCTAACTTGGGTCCTCGTATTTACATGGCATATACTTTGTCCACTGGTCAATCTTTCCAGCTCCTCATCATTGTCTTTAATATGCTTTTGAGTTACTTATGTGGATTAAAGATAATTCAAACTTATTCCCAGGCTTTTGAGTTTTTCCACAGTATTATTGTGTGTGTAGGATATTGAAACCTGGGATCTTCATTTCCACCATGTTGCTGATGGCACTAGTATATTGTTTAATGTACATTCAGTAGTAGAACACAAGTGGTCCTAGAGGATACACTTACAGTGATCCCTAGTGTACCCTAGTTGTGTCTTTGCAACTCAGAAGGAAAATGTCACAAAGGTGAGAGGAAAAACATGTAAAAGTTTTGATGTTATTTTTGACTGTGATTATAACTTCTGTGGTTTACTGCTTGCCCGTGTGTTGGTGATATTTCTTATTATAGCCTTAATTCCCCCATCTCTTCTTAAAGCAATATATATTTTTTAATTTGTTTTTTATTTTCTTTTACTGCTTTACTGTGATGCTTATTCTCTGCTGTTCTCTATAGGTAAAATACCATTTACGCTTTAGTCATCTCTATAATAAACATATTCCAACGCTGCCATCTGAGAACCAGGAGGGAAAGAGTTGGAATACATCTTCTCTCTTTCCACGCATACCTTCCCAAGGACCCAGGAACCCTAAGGAAGACAGTGGGGGAGATCCTGGTAAGGAGATTCTTATGTGCATTTATAGAATCATTTAAAAAAAATTTTTTGTTTGAGAGAGACACAGAGAGAGAGACAGAGAGAGCGGGAGAGGAAGACAGATAGAGATGGACGTGCCAGCAGCCTCTCAACTGCTAACGAAATCCAGATGTGTGCGTACCCTTGTGGTCAAGTGTGGCATTGTGCCCTTGCGTCACTTTGCATCTGGCTAAATGTGGGACCTGGAGATTGGAACAGGCATTCTTAGGCTTAGGAGGCAGGCACCTTAACCGCTAAGCCATCTCTCCAGCCCTAGAATCATTTTTTTTTTGTGTGTGTAGGCAGTCATTATGCATGGGATTCATTATTTTTCAAATATGGACAAGTTTATTCATTATGGAAATAACTTTTTAAATTTAATTCTTAAAAAAATAATAATTCTTTTTAGAAAAACATATAAAACATGTTATGTAGAAAACTGTTTCTATTACTTTTTATTTTATTTTTTACATATTTATTTATTTATGAGAGAGAGGGAGAGAATTGATGTGCCAGGTACCATGTGCATCTGGCTTACATGGGTTCTGGGGAACTGAACCTGGGTCCTTGAATCATTCTTATATCTGTGCATCTGTAATTTATTTTATTTTTTATTTACTTATTAGAGAGAGAGAGAGAGAGAGGCGCAGAGAAAGAAAAGAGAGAAAGAATGGTTTCACCAAGGCATCCAGATGCATGTGCCACCTTGTGCATCTGGCTTAAGTGGGGGTCCTGGGGAATTGAACCTGAATCCTTTGGTTTTGAAGGCAAGCACCTTAACTGGTAAACCATCTCTCCAGCCCTTATAGTTGGTTTTAAAAATATTTTAAAATATTTTATTTATTTATTTATTTGAGAGAGAGAAGCATCTAGAGAATGGGCATGCCAGGGCTTCTAGCCACTGCAAACTGACTATAGATGTATGTGCCATCTTGTGCATCTGGCTTACGTGGGTACTGGGAAATTGAACCTGGGTCCTTAGGCTTTGCAGGCAAGCACCTTAATTGCTAAGCCATCTCTCCAGCCCTGTAGATGGTTGTAGTTTACAAAGTTTTGGTCTTCTGTCTTACTATGTATTTCCATAAACTAATATATTGTGCATATTTATGTTGATGAATTATTTTTTTGAGACAAAGTCTCATGTAACACAAGGTGGTCTCAAACTCACTATGTAGCCAAAGATGACTTTGAACTTCTGATCCTCCTACTTCTGTCTCTGCTGGGACTGCAGGTGTGTACCACCATGCTCAGTTTGTTCAGCTAGGCATTGAACTCAGGGCTTCATGCTTGCTAAGTTGGCACTGTACTCATTGAGCCACAACCCCTGCCCTGATGAATTACTTTTATTATACAGTGTATTTTTAAATGTTTGCTAGTGATAAAAATTAACTTGAAGGGAAAAGAAAGTATCACCAATAAGAACTTTGAGTTGACTAATATCCCAGAGAGTGTTTTATGGAAATTATTCAACAGGAGGCAAAAACTATGTGCAGATTATCATTGTCAGTAAAATCAGAAACAGTGAAAATGAGCTGTAACAAGAAAAGATCAGTTTGATCCTTGAGAGATGGCTCAGCAGTTACGTGCACTTCCTATGCAAGCATGAGGTCCTGAGACTACCTGAGTTTGAATATCCAGAACCCGCATAAAGCTAGATGTGGCCACACATGTCTATAATGTAGTCTTGTGGGGAGCAGAGACTGGAGAATAACTGGGGTTCCCTGATCAGCCAATGTGACCAAAAAAGTGGCAGCTTCTGTTCATTGTGAGATTCTGTCTCAAGGAGACATGTAGATGGACAAAAGAGTGATAGAGACCCTCGAAATCTCTCTAGTTAACTAAAATCATGACAAACTCTAGGATCAGTGAGACTCCAGGGCAGATAAGAGGGGGAGGGGAGCAGAAGAGTGATAACACAGGACATCTGACACTCCCCTCTGGCCACTGCATGGAAACACTCCTCATGCCTCTCCACTACAAGTAAACATATGTGTTGCTTCATAGGCACATACATGTGCACACAACACACACATACCATGCCACATATGCACATGTGCACACACACACGTACACACAAGGAAAAAAGTATATTAATCTGATAGGCTGACATAGTTACTGAAATAATTATAAGACCTGGTGAATATAGAGTTGTGGGACTGAATGGTTTTTTATTTTAACAAAAGCATTTAAAATATTCTGCTAACTCAAAGTTAAAATGAATTTGGCTTCTTTTAAAATTAATATTCTATATCTTAAACCTATTCTTTGGGAACAACTTAATAGAAAATGCCATAATCTTGGCAAAATAAGAGTAGTTTTAAAAAAGTGGAAGTGGACTTGCAAACAAAAATATTTAGCTGGGACATTTATCATCATCATCCTCATTGGTATTTTGTGACCTGGTCTGATTTATATAGCCCAAGGTGGCCTTGAGTTCACTATATAGCCCAGACTATCCTCATACCTGCAGGGATCCTCCACCTGAGTCTGCCAAGTGCTGGAAATATAGGCATGTACCACCAGGCCTGATTTGGAATATTATTTTTGGAGAGATATTTTTCCTTAAAAAGAACAGTTTTGTAAGAAAAAAATAGGTGAATTTCAAGTAGTGAATGACATTGTATGGTAAATTAATGCTCAGAGTTGATATAAAGAAAACTCATAGATGGCAGCACTCTAGTTTGGTAACTAGAAGTCAGTTGATCTGGTTTTTTTTTTTTTTAAGTAGAAACTTTATATGGATACATCATATGTTAGTACCATTGTTTGCCTCCTCTTTGTCCACATTCTGCTGGAGTCTCTCTTCAGTGGGATTGCTGGTATTCAGCAATCAGTGGATTATGAGATGTAAGAGCATCAGTCAGTCATTGTAAGCCAGGGGGAGGGGTAGGTAATGCCTATGGACATTGCCTTTCACTCTGTGGCCCTTACAATCCTTCTTCCTTCTCTTCCACCCTGAGCCATGGCAGGCATGTTTTAAGTCTACTTTGGTGTTGTGCTCTCAGCAGGTTCTGCATTTCTGCGTTGGTGCATTTTGAGCATCCTCAGTGTCTGTCTCCATGACCCTGGTGCTGTTTGACAGGCTCACTATTGAAGCAGCACTCCTGCTCATCTCACCAGTTCCTCTGTGGGGGTTCACCTGGGCCCTGGCTGATGTGAGAGGGGTGGTTTATCTCCTCGGTTGTCACTGCTTTTGAAAAAAGAAAAGTGGCTCCAGTGGGGAATGAGGTCAGCATAGGTTCAGTGGGGTAAGCGTTGTTAATTAAGAGAGATTTTGATGCGTGTGGCCTCTCTTTTGGCTAAAGACTAGTGGGAGCTTCTCACTGGAGTCCAGGATCTTGGTCTCCATAGGATTCTGACTCAGGTCCCAGTTACAGCTATGGATTCCTTTCCACTGAGTAATCTCTTAGCCAATCAGAAAGCCATTTGTTACCCACCTACGTTGGGTGCCACTGGGTGCACAGGTGTGTCCATCTTATCAGGCTGGTTGCTTTTGTATAGCAGTGACCCCTGCTAGCACACAAGGTCGTAGGCCATTTTCCCCTAGCAGCTCATGTAGCGTTTTCCAGCACTATACAGGCAGACCATATGAGAACTAACTTCCTTCCAGATTCCAGTTGCATCACTCGATGTTCTGTGTTGGCAGCATGTGCTGTCTTCAACAATAGGATCTTTTACCTCAGGCAGGTAATCAAGTGTGTTCACAGAAGCCTGTATTGTTTTGGGGACCTCGTAGGTCTCGCTGATCAACAGCTCGGTGTGGGTTGCAACCAATTTAGAGTACTGGGAGTTACAAGCCAGAGTCAAATATTTTCGGGTTAAGCTTTATCCCACACTCTTCAGGGCCCTTCTTCCCAGACAATCCCTGCTTTCTCCTGTTGAGGGTTGAATCATTTAGTCTTCTGTCCAGGGGAAAGGTTTCTATGGAACAAATTTATTTTGCATTTATTTTTGTGTGTTCTCCCCCCTCCCTCCCATTCCCCTTCCCCCCAAAACTTCCATCCCTATTATCTGACCCTCAAGTTTCTTGTTAGGTATGTTTGCAACTCAGGGTATTCCAGGTTAGGAACCACAGATGAGGGAGAACATGTGGCATTTGGCTTTCTGTGCTTGTGTGAGTTCACTTAGCGTGTGTGATATGTTCCAAGTCCATCCATTTTCCTACAAATTTTGCCATGTCATTTTTCCTTACTGCTGAGTAGAATTCCATTTCACATCTTCACTATTCAATCATCAAACTATGGATGGACATCTGGATTGATTCCAGTTTTTAAAAAGATTTTATTTATTTATTAGAAAGAGGCAAATAGAGAGAATGGGCACACCAGGGTCTCTAGCTATTGCATATGCATATGCCACCTGGTGCATCTGGCTTACTTAGGTACTGGGGTATCAAACCTGGGTCCTTCAGCTTTGCAGACAAGTGCCTTAACTGCTAAGCCATCTCTCCAGCTCTTGATTGCAGTTTTTAGCTATTGTGTGTTGAACAGCTATAAACATGGTGTGGAGCAAATATCTCTGCAGTGAAGAGTGGAGCCTTTAGGGTAAATGCCCAATAGAGGAATAATTGGGTCAGTTGGTTGCTCTATTTTTATCTTTTTTGGGAGTCTCCCTATTGATTTCTATAGTGGCTGTACAAGTTTGCACTCCCACCAGCAGTGAATGAGGGTTCCTCTTTCCCCACATCTTCTCTAACATTTGTTGTTGTCTGATATTTTAATGAATGCCATTCTGATTGGAATAAGGTGGAATCTCATAGTTGTTTCAATCTGCATTTCTCTGATGGTTAAGGATGTAGAACATTTTCTTTTTCCTTCCTTCCTTCCCTCCCTCCCTCTCTCCCTGCCAACTTCCTTCCTCCCTCCCTCCCTCCCTCCCTCCCTCCTTCCCTCCCTCTCTCCCTCCCTTCCTTCCTTCCTTCCTTCCTTCCTTCCTTCCCTTCCTTCCCTTCCTTCCCTTCCTCCCCTTCCTTCTTCCCTCCCTCCCCTTTCTCCCTCCCTCCCTTCCTTCTCTCCCTTTCTCTCTCTCTTTCTTTCTTTCTTTCTTTCTTTCTTTCTTTCTTTCTTTTTGAGGTAAGCCCAACAGTCTGACCTTTTTTTATGAGCAAGAGAGAGGAAGAATTGGCATGCCAGGACCTCCAGCCACTATAATGAAATTCCAGACATGTGTGCCACCCAGTGGGCACATACAACCTTATGCATGGATCACATGTGTCTGGCTCATGTGGGATCTAGGGAGTCAAACATGGGTCCTTAGGCTTCATAGGCAAGCACATTAGCTGCTAAGCCATTTCTCTAGTCCTTGAACATTTTCTTAAGTATTAGCCATTTGTATTTCTCCCATTGAGAATTCCCTATTCATTTCTCTGCCCCATTTTTTTTGTAATACTGTGTGATTTTTTTTATTGGCAACTTCTATACGTACATACAAAAAAATGCATGATATTTCCCTCCCCTGCTCCCGTACCCCTTTAGAACTCCAATCTCATCATATCCCTTCCCTCTCTCCATTAGTCTCTCTTTTAATTTGATGTCATCATCTTTTTCTTCTATTATGAGGGTCTTGCGAAGGTATTGCTAGGCACTGCAAGGTCATGGATATCAAGGCCAATTTCTGTCTGGACAGTTGCATTTTAAGGAGTCGTACCCTTCCTTTGGTTCTTCCATTCTATCCGCCCCCTCTTCCGCAATGGGCCCTGAGCCTTGAGGGGTGTGACAGAGATGTTTCAGTGCTGGTCTGCCCCATTTTTTGAGTGGGTTGTTTGATTTATTTTATTTTTATTGACAACTTCCATAATTATAGACAATAAACCATGATAATTTCCCCCCACTTTCCCCTTCACAGCTCCACTCTCCGTAATATCCCCTTCCCCTCTCAGTCTCTTTTATTTTGATGTCATCATCTTTTCCTCCTATTATGATGGTCTTGTGTAGGTAGTTCCAGGAATATAAGGTCATGGATATCCAGGCCATTTTGTATCTGGAAGAGTGCATTGTAAGGAGTCCTACCCATCCTTTGGCTTTTAAATTCTTTCCACTGTCTCTTCCTCAATGGACCCTGAGCCTTGGGAGGTATGATAGAGATGTTCCAGTGCAGAGCACTCATCTGTCACTTCTCAGCACTACAGTGCATTTTGAGTCATCCCAGAGGTCACTGCCATCTGAAAAGACAAGTTTCTCTAACCAAAAGTGAGAGTAGCAGTGATATATTGGGTATGAACATTAAGAGAAGTGCTTACCAGGCAGTTTGGTGAACATAATATATGCATTTAGCCAGACACCAGCAAGTGTTACACCCCCAGGGCTCATGACTTCCCCAGTCATAGGTTTTCAGTATCAGGCATGTATTTCCTCCTCTGAGGTGGGGCCTCCAGTCCAATTAGAGAGTGTTTGTTTTCCCCCATAACAGACATGCCACTATTGCACCTATTGGCTCATTTGGCCTGGCTGGCCAAATTTAAAGCTTGCAGTGTCCACTGTTCTTTATCTCCACTGATGATTTCTCTCTCTCCCATGGAACTGCATGCAGCATAGCTGTTTCCAGCTTTCTGTCAGCTGGTCTACACAAAGGAGGTTTTCAGCTCAGCTCCAGCAGGATTTCTCAGTGACCTTGCAGCCCATGCATGTGGAGTCTTCAGCAGTAGGGCCTGACCATCTATTCCTGGTGGCAAAGCAAGACCTTGACAATGACCTGTAGTGTTTTGGGGGCACCAGGGACCTCCCTGGCCAACAGTTCACTGGGAAGTATCCCATCCGTGGCACTGAAAATTTTCTAGTAACAATCTATGGCTTCTGGGTACACCATTGTCCAAAAAAAGTAGATTTCCATATGACTTATTCATACCCTCTTAGATTTTTTTTTTTTTTTTTTTGTTTTGCAAGGTAGGGTCTCACTCTGGTCCAGGCTGACCTGGAATTAACTATGTAGTCTCAGGGTGGCCTCGAACTCTTGGCGATCCTCCTACCTCTGCCTCCCAAGTGCTGGGATTAAAGGCATGCGCCACCATGCCCGGCTACCCTCTTAGATTTTGATTAGCCCTCCCCCACCCTTCCTTTACTCAGTCTCTTCTCCTGACCTCACTTAGGCCTTTCCACCCCCAGTAATCTCTTCTTCTAGTTACATATATACAGCAACATCCCCTTAAGTTCTCCCTGTCCTCCCTCCCTTAGAGCCCCTTTCTAGCTTACTGGCCTCTGCTACTGATTTTTTTTTTTATTTAGTATTTTGAGTTCTTTGTAGACTCTAGATATTAGGCCTTTAGATATTAGGGACCCTTTAGGTCCTTGTCAGTACCAAAATTCTGTTAGGCAAATTACTAGGACTTGTTATTTGTCCTGCATTTTTATTGTAATACCTGAGCCTGGGCAGTGTGGTTTGTTGTCGTTGTTGTTTAGGCCAGCCCAACCGACTGACCGTTTGTATGCAAGAGAGCAAGAGTGAGAGAATTGGCACTCCGGAGCCTCCTGTCACTGCAATCAAACTCCAGATGTGTACACCCCCTTATGTGCATGTGTGACCTTGTGTACTTGCATCCTTTTGTATATCTGGTTTATGTGGGACCCAGAGAGTTGAATATGAGTCTTTAGGCTTCACAGGCAAGCATCTCAACCACTAAGCCATCTCTCCAACCCATGGACTGTGTTTTATGTGGTTGATTCTGGTGGCTGGGTTGTCTGAAAAGTAGGCCCCATAATACCAATCCACTCTCCCTCCTTCCCAACTATATTGCCACATGGGAAGAAGAAGAAAGAAAGCAGTCTTGTGATCAAGAAGGCAAAAGGGCGGGGGTGTGGGGGACCAGGCTTACTCCTTTTATAGCAATGCCCTCTTTCAGGAAGTAGTCCACTCCTACCAAATCTGACCATTCCATGAAACCTTTCTGCCATCAGTCATGTTCTGGCCTTCTCCTAGTAGGCTCTTGCCTCTTAAGGATTCCATCAGCTCAGCATCACCAGCCTAGGGAGCAAGTTTTTAGCAGATGAGCCTTGAGGGGAATTCAGAAGTATCCAAACCATAGCAGCCAGTTAAATCAAGTAAGGGATGTGAAAAGACTAGATCAGAATGTGCTTAATGAATTTTAAACACAATACGTGCCCTCAACAAGTTTTTAGTATACACTGCAGTATTGTTAACTGTAAATACACTATTGTTAACAGATTTCTAGATTTTTCTCACATATAACTAAAACTGTATGCACATTAAACAGTATCTCCCCATTTACCTCTGTTACCAGCACCTGAAAACCACCATTGTGCTCTTTCTTTGAGTTTTACTCTTGAAGACAACCTGTGAGTGAAAGCATGCATAGTTACATTTTTGTTTATTTGGGTTACTTCACTTAACATGACAAGATTTCTTTTTAAAGGCTGAATAATATATTAATATTTGATGATCAAATTATTAATGTAAGTATATTAATTATTATCATTTATATATAATAATATATTACGCATACTGTTTACCTGTTTATCTATTGATATACATTTAGGCTGCTTTCATTTGTTGGCTGTTATGAATAATGCTACAATGAATATGGGTATAAAATATTTCTTAGAGATAATATTTTCAAATCCTTTGTAAATAAATCAAGAAGTGAGACTGCTAAAACATATGGTATTTTTTTTTTTTTTTTTTGAGGCAGGGTCTCACTCTGGTCCAGGCTGACCTGGAATTAACCTATGTAGTCTCAGTGTGGCCTCGAACTCTTGGCGATCCTCCTACCTCTGCCTCCCAAGTGCTGGAATTAAAGGCGTGCGCCACCACGCCCGGCATATGGTATTTTTTGACTTGAGGAATCTTAATGCTCTTCCAGAGTTGCTACAGTATAGAACCTTCCTAGAAATGTACCCTGGTTTCTCCATATCCTCACCACCCTCCCTCTCTCCCTTCCTCCCTCCCTTTTTGTTGTTGATGGAGAACAACCTCATGGGTGTAAGATGATACCTTACTGTGGTTTTGATTTGCATTTCCCTGAGGATTAGTGGTAGGGAGCATCTTTTCATATGCTTGTTGGGACTTGTACATTTTCTTTTCTTTTTTTGAGGCAAGCCCAACAGACTGCCTTTTTTATGAGAGAGAAAGAGAAAATTGGTGCACCAGGGCTTCCAGCCACTGCAGTTGAACTCCAGATGCTTGTGCCCACTTGTGCACATGTGTTTCCTTGCATGCTTGTGTCACTGTGTGGGACTTATATATTTTCTCTTGAGGAAACACCATTCATATCTGTTGCCTACTTATTAAATTCTTAACATTCTGATTTATAGGAGTCCTATATCTTATGTGCACACACACACACTATTTTCTCTTAATCTGAAGGTTGATTTTTTAATGAAAGAGAGAGAGAGAATTGACGTGCCAAGGTCTCTAGCCACTGCAGTCAAACTCCAGATGCGTGCTCCACCTTGTGTGCATGTGTCACCTTGTGCATCTGGCTTATGTGGGTTCTGGGAGACTCGAATCTGGGTCCTTAGGCTTCTCAGGCAAGTGCCTTAACCACTAAGCCATCTCTTCAGCCCTGTAGGTTCATTATTGCTGTGTTGATTATTTCCTTTCCTTTTGAGTCCCATGTGTTAGTGTTTACCTATGTTTTGCTATCATACTCAGAAAATCATTAGCAAATACTATGTCATAAGTAAAGATTTTCCCCTATGTTTTCTTTTTCAGGTATTACTTAAGTCTTTTATTCTTTTTTTAATTTAGCTTTGGTTTGAGGTATAAGGATTAAACTACATTCTTTTGTATATACAGTTTTCCCAGTACTATTTATTGAAGGAGCTCTTTTCCCCATTGCTTAATGTTAGCATCACTGTTGAAGACTATTTAACCCTAAATACAATGTTTTGTTTGTAGAATCCATAGTCTATTTTATTTTTCAATATGTCTGTCTTTATGCATGATATATGCCTTTGGTTACCATATCTTTATGGTATCCTTTGAAATCAGTATGTGTGAGGACTTTAGCTTTGTTCTTCTTTCTCTAGATTTTTTTTAAATTTAGGGGTCTTTTGAGATTCCATATAGACTTTAGGCTGTTATTTTTAGTTTCTGTATAGTGATTGTATTGAATCTGTAGGTATCTATGCATAATCATGGACCTTCAAGCACTATTAATTTTTCCAGCCTGTGTAAATATGGGACATCTTTACACTTATTTGTGTCTGCTTTAATTTATTTTTGCAACATTTTATAGTTTTGGTGTATTAGTTTTTTTATCTCCTTAGCTATATTTGTATTTATTTTATTCTTTTTGATGCTATTGTAAATAGGATTGTATCACTCCTTGTCTTGAGTTTCTTTTCCATTTCATATGTTCAGTGTGTGGAAGTGTTTCAGTCAATTCCAGGGTAGTATAACAAAATTCTATATTCTGTGTAATTTGAAAAGAAGAGAAATTTATTTCTTATGATTTTGGAGCTAGGAAGTGTAAGGATCCAAACACCAGCAGATTCAGGATCCCTGAGAAGGGCTTGCTGTGTGCATTCAGAGCACAAAGCTGGAGGTGACAGTGGCTGTGTCTTCACATGGTAGCTAAGGTAAAAGGCAAAAAAGACCAGGACACTCCCTTCAATGTCCTTTGTAAGAGCAGTGATTCTGTTCATGAGGGTAGAACATCCATGATTTAATCACTTCTAGAAGGACCTGGCTCTTAAAACTGTCATATTATGAATTAAATCCAACATGGAGGGACATATACAATGAATATTTTTTTGAGTGCTCATATAGTTTAGCTGATAAAATTACAAAAAACAGCGCTACCATTTTATGAGTATTTTAGCTATGAGAGATGGTGCTAAGGTTTCATGGTATTTATTATGCTTCTCGGATACCACAGAGGTACTTGTGAAATTGTTTTGTTCTCTGAACTAAAAACTTTGAATTATGTTAATTTCATCTTCATTTTTCTGGATGTTTCTTAGAATCCCAAACTTTACAATCTTCATTTTTTTTTCACTTAGGGTACTTCAAAGAAGGGTTCCTTTTTGTGCAGCATTCATTAGATAAGGCCATCATGGTGTATCATAGTGGCACAGCTGCAGAAGACATGTTTTCCAACACCACTGTATTTGGTAGGAGATTTCCATACCCTGATCATAATTTTGATGATTTTATGTGGGTTTTCATCTTTATGTTTCCTTGGACAATTTTATTTACATTTATTCAAACGGAACTTGTCTCTGTTGGGACCATTACATTGGAAAAAGAAAAGAGATTAAAGGTAAGTTCATTTTCTTCATAATATTTTGGGCCAGTAGAAGAAATGTGTATGAAGGATTGAGTGAGTTCTGCACAGTTGGCATGGATAAATATATTTCAGTAACAACATGCAAAAATGGATTAGTAGTGTGCACTATCTCATTTATTAATTTTCTGATGTTTTTGTTACATGTGCTTTTCTGTTTCTTTTTAACCACTTAAAATTGCAAAAACTATTGGTAGCTCTCACAGTAGAGAAACAAACTGTGATATGTTTATAAAATTTAATAACTACACAGTAACCAAATTACAGCTACAAGTAATAATGTGAATGACCCAAACATATGCAAAAAGCCAGCTATTGCATGACTCTATTTAAATAATGTTCAAAACTGAGCCATCACAAATCCAGGTTTTTAGAAGTTAAAATAGTGTTTACCTTTGGGGAAGAGAAAAACATTGGTGATTGGGAAGGGGGCATGAGGGGCTTTCTTCATGGTAGGAGTACCGTTATCTCCATTTTACAGCCTAGAAAGCTTGAGAAATTTACCTAAATATTATAGGCAGATAACAGTATGGCTTCTAAAATTATACTATGCTGATAAAAGAGAGGGTGGATTAGGAGACAGTTTCATTCCCACAGAATGAAGGGAAGTGAAGGAGAGAATGATTTTGCTCCCTATTGAAATTTGGCTTATTAACCCTAAGTATCGCTGTCTCTTCAGAAAACAGGAGACTTACTCAACCTGAACATAATTTTTTGTTGTTGTTTTTTTTTTTTGTTTTGTTTTTGTTTTTCAAGGTAGGGTTTCACTGCAGCTCAGGATGACCTGGTATTCACTTTGTAGTTCCCGACTGGCCTTGAATTTACTGTGATCCTCCTATCTGCCTCCCAAGTGCTGGGATTAAAGGCGTGTGCCACCATGCCCAGTTAACCTGAACATAATTTAACAATCAGGCCTCCAAACACCTGAAGAACAACCAGATAAGCAGAAAAATCCTTGATAGAAGTGGCATAATGATCCTAATTTGCTGAGGGTTATTTGTTCTATTTGAATAGAAATTACAAATAAGCAAAGTACAGCTTCCTTTGCGTGAGCAACTCTGGGTTTTGAGTGCCAGAAGTCCTTAGCCTCCCAGTATTACAGTAGCACACAGTTTAACCACCAGTAGCTCTCAGCCCTTGTGTACCCCTACCCTTTGAGTACCAGCAGCTCAGCTTCTAGTAATAAATACTACCAACTCTTAGCTACTCTCAGAAGCTCCTTAGCAGTTTGATTAGGGGCTCCCACCACTTTCTGGAGTTCTTACTGTAGCCAGAGCTGGCAGCTTGTCTAAGGATCTTTATAGCTCTCAGCTCTCCACAGCTCTCCACTTCTGCAGCTCATGGATGTTCTCCAGAGCTCTTTCAGCAGCCCTCTGACTACTAGACATACTCAGGGCTATCAGTCCTTGGTATTATCTGTTCATAGAGTAGCCAGCTAAGCCCACTCAACCCAAAATAAAAATCACAAGGGAACAATAAATCTTAAGTATTTATTTGGTAGGCTGCAGCGTGGAGTGGGTAGCACAAAGGAAAGAGGTTCCAGGCAGATTCCATGAGAGCGAAGACTGCTTCTGTAGCCAAAAAAAGGCAAGGCCATACCTGTGAATGCTCCTGTCTACTAACCCAGGCTTTCTATTTAGTCATGCCCAGCAGGCATAGGATGGTCTCACTCACCTGTTCTGGCTTTCATGGGTGGAGGAAGTTCTTGAAGACTGGTTTGGGGAGATTGGCAAAGTGGGCAGAGGCACGCATAGCAGCTGTGGGATGGATTTATTTGGGTGGTAAGAGTGGCTCAAAGCTGTAGAGGTAAAGTGAAGTGTCCCCTATTAGTGGCTGTCAGAGCCATGGCATCCAGAACAGAAATGGTGATTTCCATGGCAACCATCATAGCAATGGCAGTTTTGTGGGAGTTGCCATGGTGGTTTGGGGTGTCTGCAGCTGCATCAAGTGTTTCTGAAAGGCCAGGGGTGGTCATGTCTGTCAGCTGTTGTGAAGACAGCCAGGCCAGAGCACCTGATAAAAAGCTGTTCAATTGTTCAACACATAGCTCTGTGACTTCCAAAAAGATGCCAGTGCTGAAGTTGTGCGCCCCTCCTCCCTGCCCTGATAGTACTTCAGAAGGTGGGCCAGAAACCGTTTCACATATATACAGTTGGGAATGTTAATTAGTGCATCTTCTATGTAAATAATTATAGAGGTTCCTCATAGAACTAAAAATAGAACTAACATTTGATACGTTCTTGGCTATATACTTAGATGAATCTAAGTCAGTTTATTGCAGAATAACCTGAATATCCATGCTTATTGTGGCTCTGTTCACCATAGGTAAGGTACGGAATCAGCCTTAGTGCCTATCAGTGGATGAATGGATAAAAAACTCTGAATATATATATATATATAGATGATTGATTGATTGATAGTGTGTGTGTTATTCAGCCACAAAGAGGAATGACATGTTTTTTGCATGACAATGCAAAGGATGGAAGTGGAAATCATCATGTTTTTGACAAAAAAAAAGCCAGACAGAAAGGCAAATAGCATGTTTTCTCTCATATGCAGAATCTAGATTTTTAAAGAAGACATGAAGTAGAAGGGAGACTACTTGGGAAAGAGTCAAAGGAAAGAGAGAATGGGAACAAGAGAACATAATGGGGGAATTATAGCACTTTGAATATGAACAAATACATTTATGTGAAGGTGTGAAAATGTCTTAGTGAAACCCATTATTTTGTATATTTAATATACTTTAATAATAAAGCAATATAAAACCCATCTCAAGTATTTTTATGTCTTATATATCTCCATTTGACCTTCTCAGGTTTATTGTAGTTTACTGAACAGATATTTTAATAACTTCTAATGTCCCTATCTCCTAATTTTATTTTACATATTTTTTTTCATTATAGGTCATATTTTTGCTTTGCATACCTTTTATATTACTTATAAACATATGCCACTACCATAATTTAATAGCTTAAAACAGCAATACACATTACTCATCTCACACATTTTTCTGTGTTGGATTCAGACACCACTGTGTGGCTTTGTGAAAAAGTTTCAGCAAAGTGTTTGGTCCCATCTGAGCTTCACTGGAAGAAGAATCACTTCTGAGTTCTTATGACTGTTGGCAAAATCAGTTCTTAAAGTTGTAAGACTGAGCATGTTTGTATCTCTCTTGCTGTTGGTCAGAGTCTATCCTTAATAACTTTCCATGCAGACATACATAAAATGACCAATAGTAGCATCAAATAAATCAGAGAGTCTCAAAGCCTAACAGGACCATTGTCCTGGTAACATAATTACACAGGTGGTATCTCATCATTCTTGCCACATTCCATTGGTTGAAACAAGTTGCATGACCCACTCATACTCAAGGAGACATGATCAAATATGAATGTGAACACCAGAAGGCAGAAGTGATGGGATCACCTGGAGACTGCTTATGATACATGATAGATTTTAATGGAATGTCACATACTGCAGTGTTTACCTTTGCTGTATCCTTGATAATTTTGTGTTCCTTCATTTTTTAGCTTTGTTTTGAGACCCAGTTATGTATACTGGAAACAATTTATCTTTTGAAAAAAATTTTGTGCTGCTGTGGATTGAACTCAGGGTCTTGCATATGCCAGTGAATTGCACTAATATTGACCTATATCTCCAATCCTTGGGTTTTTGAGACAAGGCTTCACTGTAGCTCAAGCTAGCTTTCAATGTACCTTATAGCATAGAATGGCCTCAAACTCATGATTCTTTTGTTTCTTGAATTTTGGGATTATATGTATATAACATTTCACATACCTATTTCTTTGTAAATTTTTGTTAGCTGAGACTAGAATAGCATTTATTCTAGGGCAGCACTTAGTTTGGGGCAGTTTTTTAAATTTAATTTAATTTTATTTTTTTGTCCTAAGGAACATTTGGCAATGGCCAGGGATAACTCCCACCTAGACAGTTGTTACTTTCACTTGTGTGTGGGTAGAGGCCAGTGATGCTGTTAAACAGCCTATTATAATGAACATCTACTTTCTCAACTGTATCAGCATTGACCAACCTGCATGTACACAAAGCACTAAGGACAATGTTTACATTGAATTTGTTCTCAGTAATATTGAGGCTGAGAAACCCAGGGTTAGGCCCACTCCACTTGATCCACTACTAACCTAAAATCTTTGTAAGTAATATTCCTTTGACTATAAATTATAGGCTTTTACATTCTGCTAGTGAAAATTGAAATCTTTTTCTCTTCCTATTTGAGCTTCTGGTATTTTTGCTTCTAACTCCTTGAGGTGGTTCTGGTTCTGGAGCATTTCCTGAGTACTAAGGTGGAGATTCTGGGAGCACCATCTAAAGATGTCTGACTATGAAACTGTGCCCTCTCTGTCATTTCATCCTGGACACTCCAGCTATTTTTACATCTCTGAGCTTACTGACTGTCTCCTCCCCTCAAAGCAATCACCAGGCTTTGGGTTAGTTTCCAATTAGCTAGGCAACCACTAGGAATTAGCTATGCAATCATAGCTTCTCTCTGCTTTTTTCTCTTACTCTATCTAAGAAATAAAGAGTGCTTTCACTGCTTTGCTACCTAGCCAAATGCATATTTCTTATCTGTAGGTTTGAACCTAATCTGGAGTCTTGATCATTTGCAGGCACTATTAAGGAGCTTAGGTTATTGTCCAACACACTGAAAAGAACTATCCCTGTCTCTGCATACCTACTTACTGTGTCCAAAAAGAAAGAAAGATTTAACTTGGCCCATGGTTTCAGAGTTGTTTAGTTTATCATGGTGGGGATGATGTTGGGGGCAGATAGGTGAGTGGGGAGAGGGGAATAGAAGACAAGAGAAAAGAAGGAAGAAAAAAGATTTTGGGTACAAGGTTTATCTCTAGATCATATCCCCAGTTTCCTACTTCCTTCAACTATACCCACTTCCTACTGTTCACCACTTCCCAGTAATGCTATCATATTATGAATCCATCCAGGCATTAATCCACTCATTAGATAAGAGTTCCATGATATAATTGTCTGTGGACACAGCACAGGCATGCTAGGAGGTATGACTTACTAATATTCTAGATGTTTTTCCATTTAATCAATTTGATAATTAAAGCTAAGGTCCTGGTTGGAAAATTGCTTTCTCTTGCTGTCCATCATGAAGCTACATGGCAACATTATATATAAGTACATTTCTCCCAATACCTTTTTTGGACTGTATTCCATTGGTGGTTAGGACCCCTTTGTAGGAGCTCACCTGTTATTGATTTTGTGGTGACTCTAGTCACAAGTTCAATTAGGACAAGACACTATTATTATTATTATTATTATTATTATTATTATTATTATTATTTTGTTTTTTCCAGGTAGGGTCTTGCTGTATCTCAGGCTGACCTGGAATTCATTATGTAGTCTCAGGGTGGCCTTGAACTCATGGCAATCCTCCTACCTCTGCCTCCCGAATGCTGGGATTAAAGGATTAAAGGCATGTACCACCACACCTGGCAAGACACAATTATTTGACTTACCCCATTTGTTTCTTTTTTCTAAGTCTTTTTAATTGTGGTCTCCATATCTTGAAAGTAAACTTCACATTTTTATATATTTCTCAAATCCCCCTTTAAATCAACATGACTATGCTTTAAAGAATTTTAAAGATTTTTTTCCTAGAATTATGTTTTTGGGTATCTTAATTTTTCAAGATTTTAAACGTTACATATTTTGATGTTTTAGGATTATGACTTTTAGGAAACTCCTCAACATAAAGTGTAAAGAATCATCCCACTAATATGACATTGAGACTTCCATATTAAGACCAAGCAAAACCATGATGATGGTAATCAATGGTCAAGGCTTTAATCACTCACTCAAAACTGAGAGACACACTTCCGGGTAAGATGGCGGCATAGGAGCCACGCCAATCCGGATCAGGGAGGGAATCAAAAAGAATCTACACTCTTCTGAGGAAGAGAACAGAATATTTTCTCCTGGAAATAGCGGAAAAGCAGAAGACAGCCAGAAACCCACTGTGGAGAGTGCGGCCTGGCAGCTCGCTCCCCATCCGCGGGCTCCCCATCCGCGGGCTCCCGCGGCTCCGCTCCACGCCGAGGGCTCCCCAGCCGCGGACTTCCCAGCCACGGGCTCCCGCGGCTCCGCTCCATGCCGAGGGCTCCCCAGCTGCGGACTCCCCATCCGTGGGCTCCCGCGGCTCCACTCCACGCCGAGGGCTCCACAGCCACGGACTCCCCAGCCACGGACTCCCCATCCGCGGGCTCCCCATCCGCAGGCTCCCACGGCTCCGCTCCAGGCCGAGGGCTCCCCAGCCGCAGACTCCACATCCGCGGGCTCCCACGGCTCCGCTCCAGGCCGAGGGCTCCCCAGCCGCAGACTCCCCATCCGCGGGCTCCCCATCCGCAGGCTCCCGCAGCTCCGCTCCAGGCCGAGGGCTCCCCAGCCGCAGACTCCACATCCACGGGCTCCCACGGCTCCACTCCAGGCCCAGGGCTCCCCAACCGCAGAATCCACATCCGCGGGCTCCCGCGGCTCCGCTCCACGCTGAGGGATCCCCAGCCGCGGACTCCCCTTCCACGGGCTCCCCATCCGCAGGCTCCCAGCGGCTTCGCTCCACCCCGAGGGCACCCCAGCAGCTCCAACCCTCGGTTCGAAGCTGCCACCCAGATCAGCTAAGCCCTGCTGAACTTCCACTGCAAACGCCGCCCGAACAAACAAAAAAAAAAGGGGGGGGACTTTTCAACCTCATCAGTCTCCTCACAGAGCCCAGAAATCAAAGAAAAATCTGCGGAGCTACTGAAAGAGACATACACCGTGAGCTGCTGCAGGCTTCCTGAACTCGCCCATCCTCCAACCATCAGTTTCCCCAGGGTGTTGGTAGAATCGAGCACGTAGTGGCAGATCTGATCCACATCGCCAACACCGGACCCAGCATACCTGACCCAAGCTCCACAGCTCAGGGAACGAGGTGGGCCCCCAGCATTGGTGAGTTTAAAAGCCACACCAAAAGATAACAAAGGCCTACACTGGAAGTGATAACCACTCTTTCCAGGTCAAGGCAGGGTATGTATTACATATTTGTGGGTGGCTTTACCATTTTCAAATAAGCTGAATATGAGGGGTTGAATATTGCTATCTGTACAACTTATAGATTTAAAGGGCCTTTATCTTTTGCTTCAGTTATTATTGAGGACAGGGTCTGATTCCCAAGCAGACATGACTAAGGGCATGGACCATCACATGCCCTGAGGGATTTTGACCCTATGGGACTGTTTGGCTCAATTCTCACACTTATATACTCTGTGTTCATGTTAATTGAATGTGTATTTTGCTTTGTTGAAGTTTAGAACTTGCCTCTAAATTGTTCCACTAGTCCACTACAATACTTACTTAACAAGCAAAGTCAACAGCTAGGAGTACTTCTGAGGTTGGACTTGGGTACAAGTGCTACACTTGACACCTTAAACTCATATCCTGAAATTATATAAAGGTGGATCACAACACCTAAGAACACTGAAGATAAATAGGAAACCTAAGCATCAAATCAATCCAGGATGCATAAGTCACTACATTATAATACAAGAAACACAATCAAGACAATGCAATCCCACCAAAAATTACAAATCCATCAGAAGGGTTCACCAATGAGACTCTTTTAGATGAAATTCCTGACAAAGATTTCAAGGGAATGATGTTATCTATGCTCAAAGAAATGAAAGAAGAAATGAAAGCAATCCAAGAAGAAAACAAAGGAATTAGAGAAGAAAACAAACTGTTGAAGGAAATTACAGAGAAACAGTTTAATGAAATAAAAAGGTCATTAGAAGACATGAATAAGGAAATAGAACTACTGAAGAAAAACCAGGCTGAAATCCTAGCCCTGAAGAACACAGCCCGTGAAATAAAAAACTCTGTGGAAAGTCTCACTAGTAGAATGGATGAAGGAGAGGACAGAATATCTAAACTAGAAGACGAGGTGGCAGATCTATCACAGTCCAACAAAAAGAAAGACAAGCTAATAGAAAGGTATGAATGGGAACTCCAAGATATGCGGGACACTATGAAAAGATCAAACATAAAAATTCAAGGTATAGCAGAAGGGGAAGAATTTCAATCCAGAGGCTTAGTAGGTATTTTCCACAAAATCATAGAAGAAAATTTTCCCCAAATTGGGAAAGAAATGCCAATGCAGATACAAGAAGCATTTAGAACGCCAACCAGACAAAACCTAGAAAGATCCTCTTCTCGCCATGTTATAATTAAACTACTAAATACGCAAACCAAAGAAAATATATTGAAAGCAGTTAGGGAGAAAAAGCAAATGACATTTAAGGGGAAACCCATCAGGGTCACAGCAGATTACTCAACACAAACCTTCAAAGCCAGAAGGGCCTGTAGTGATGTATTCCAAGTTCTGAAAGATAAAAACTGTCAGCCAAGATTACTTTATCCTGCAAAGCTTTCTATCCAAATTGATGGAGAAATAAGGACATTCCACAACAAAGATAGGCTAAAGGAATTTTTGGCAACTATACCAGCTCTACAGAAAATACTTGCAGGAACCATTCATGCTGAAGAAAAAGCAAAACACACACAGCAGGAATTAGGAAAAAAGAAATCATACTCAACAGTTAGAACAAGTGAGTAAAACGAAAACCAGGAAGAACTACAAACAAGAAAAATGGACAGATCAAATACATATCTTTCAATAATAACTCTTAATATCAATGGCCTCAATGCACCAACCAAAAGACATAGACTTGCAGACTGGATTAAATAGCAGGATCCTACCATCTGTTGTCTCCAGGAAACTCACCTCCAATTAAAAGATAGAAACATTCTTAGGGTGAAAGGTTGGAAAAAGATATTTCAAGCAAATGGATCTAGAAAACAAGCAGGGGTTGCCATCCTAATTTCTGACAGGATAGACTTCAAACCAACATTAGTGAGGAGAGATAAAGCAGGTCACTTTATACTGATTAAAGGAACACTCCAACAGGAGGATATCACAATCCTAAACATTTATGCTCCCAACACGGGGGCCCCCAATTACATCAAACAAACACTATTGGACTTAAGGTCAGAGATAACACCTAACACAGTAGTAGTGGGTGACTTCAATACCCCGCTCTCATCACTGACAGGTCTACCCAACAAAAAATAAACAGAGAGACATCTGCATTAAATGATATCATGGAACAAATGGACCTAACAGATATATACAGAACATTCCATCCAAATACTGCAGAATATACATTCTTCTCAGCGGCACATGGGACATTCTCTAAAATAGACCATATGATAGGACACAAATCAAATCTTAACAAATACAGGAAAATTGAAATAATCCCTTGTATGCTATCTGACCACAATGGGATTAAACTGCAAATCAACCACAAGAAAAACTACAGAACATACAGAAATTCATGGAGACTAAACAGTACATTATTGAATGATGTATGGGTCATTGAAGAAATCAAAAAGGAAATCAAGAAATTCATAGAATCAAATGATGATGAGAATACAACATACCAAAACCTTTGGGACACAATGAAGGGAGTCCTACAAGGGAAATTTATAGCTCTAAGTGCCTATATTAAGAAATTAGAGAGTTCACAACTAAAGAATTTAATGCTTCACCTTAAGGCCTTGGAAAGAGAAGAACAAGGCAAACCAAAAATCAGTAGATGGGAAGAAATAATAAAGGTTAGGGCAGAAATTAATGAAATGGAAGCCCAAAAAACAATAAAAAAATCAATGAAACAAAGAGTTGGTTCTTTGAAAGGATTAACAAGATTGATAAACCCTTAGCAAATCTGACCAAAAGAAAGAGAGAAGAGACAAAAATTGATAAAATTAGAGATGAAAAAGGCAACATCACAACAGATACCAAAGAAATTCAGAAAATCATACGGACATACTTTAAGAATATATATGCCTTTAAGTTTGAAAACCTGAAAGAAATGGATGATTTCCTTGATCTATATGACCTACCAAAATTAAATCAAGATGAGATAAACCATTTAAATAGACCTATAACAACCACAGAAATCCAAGCAGTCATAAAAAGTCTCCCAACTGAAAAAAGCCCAGGCCCAGATGGATTCACTGCTGAATTTTACCAGACATTCCTGGAAGATCTTACACCAATGCTTCTCAAACTTTTCCATAAAATAGAAGAGGAAGGAATTTTACCGAAATCCTTCTATGAAGCCAGCATCACCCTGATACCCAAACTGGACAAAGACAGATCAAAAAAAGAAAATTATAGACCAATCTCCCTCATGAACATAGATGCAAAAATTCTCAACAAAATACTGGCAAACAGAATACAAGAATATATCAGAAAGATTATTCACCCTGACCAAGTAGGCTTTATCCCAGAGATGCAGGGATGGTTCAACATATGCAAGTCCATAAATGTAATACACCATATAAATGGTCTGAAGGACAAAAATCACATGGTCATCTCAATAGATGCAGAAAAGGCATTTGACAAAATCCAACACCCCTTCATGTTGAAAGTATTACAGAAACTGGGAATAGAAGGAACATATCTCAACATAATAAAAGCTATTTATGACAAACCTACAGCCAATATAATACTAAATGGGGAAAAACTTGAAGCTTTTCCTCTAAATTCAGGAACAAGACAAGGGTGTCCACTTTCCCCACTATTATTTAATATAGTACTGGAAGTCTTAGCCATAGCAATAAGGCAAGAGACACTCATAAAGGGGATACAAATCGGAAGGGAAGAGGTCAAATTATCATTATTTGCAGATGATATGATTCTATACATAACAGACCCTAAAGACTCTACCAGCAAACTGTTAGAGCTGATAAACACTTTTAGCAATGTAGCAGGATACAAAATAAACACACAGAAATCAGTAGCTTTTCTATACACTAACAACAAACATGCCGAGGATGAAATCAGGGAATCTCTCCCATTCACAATTGCCTCAAAAAAAAAATAAAATACCTTGGAATAAACTTAACCAAGGAAGTGAAGGATCTCTACAATGAGAACTTTAAAAAACTCGAGCGACAAATTGCAGAAGACACAAGAAAATGGAAAGACATTCCATGCTCCTGGATTGGAAGAACCAATATTGTGAAAATGTCAATCTTACCAAAAGCAATCTACACATTTAATGCGATCCCCATTAAAATCCCAATAGCATTCTTCACAGAAATAGAAAAAACAATACTAAAATTCATCTGGAAACACAAAAAACCTCGAATAGCCAAAACAATTTTGCCTAAGAAAAATCAGGCAGGTGGTATAACCATACCCAATTTTAAGTTATACTACAAAGCCATAGTAACAAAAACAGCATGGTATTGGCACAAGGACAGACAGGTAGATCAATGGAACAGAATAGAAGACCCAAATATTAATCCAGGCAGCTACAGCTACCTGATTTTTGACAAAAATGCCAAAAATATTCATTGGAGAAAAGATAGCCTCTTTAACAAGTGGTGCTGGGAAAACTGGACATCGGTATGTAAAAGGATAAACATAGATCTTTGCCTCTCTGCTTGCACAAGAGTCAAGTCCAAATGGATAAGAGACCTTAATATCAGACCTGAAACTCTGAAACTGCTAGAGGAAAAAGTAGGGGAAACTCTTCAACATGTTGGAATAGGCAAGGACTTTCTGAATATAACTCCAATTGCTCAGAGAATAAAACCACTAATCAGCCACTGGGACCTTATGAAATTACAAAGCTTTTGTACAGCAAAGGACATTGTGAATAGAGCAAAAAGACAACCTACAGAATGGGAGAAAATCTTTGCCAGTTATTCATCTGACAGAGGATTAATATCCAGAATATACAAAGAACTCAAAAAACAGAATAACAAGAACTCAAACAACCCAGTTAAAACATGGGCTACGGAACTAAATAGAGAATTCATGGAAGAAGAAATACAGATGGCATATAAACATCTAAAAAAATGTTCTACATCCTTAGCCATCAGGGAAATGCAAATTAAAACCACGTTGAGATTCCATTTCACTCCTGTCAGAATGGCAGCCATCAAGAAAACAAGCGACAATAAGTGTTGGCGTGGATGCGGAAAAACAGGAACACTTCTACACTGTTGGTGGGAATGTAAGCTGGTCCAGCCACTGTGGAAATCAGTGTGGAGGTTCTTGAGACAGCTAGAAATAGATTTACCGTATGATCCAGCTATAGCACTCCTAGGCATATATCCAGAGGACTCTTCTCACTTCCTTAGAGATACTTGCAAAACCATGTTTATTGCTGCTCTATTCACAATAGCTAGGAAATGGAAGCAGCCTAGATGTCCGTCCACAGATGAGTGGATAATAAAGATGTGGTACATTTACACAATGGAGTTCTATTCAGCAGTAAAAAAAAAATGAAATTATGAAATTTGCAGGGAAATGGATGGATCTGGAAAGGATTATACTTAGTGAGGTAACACAGGCTCAGAAAGCCAAACGTCACATGTTCTCTCTCATATGTGGATCCTAGCTACCAATGTATAGACTTGTGTGGGAACTGGAACCAAAAATAGGTTCCAGAAACCAGTAAGCGGGTAAAAGGCTATAAGGGAGGGAAGAAAGTGAAGGACTTAAGTGTATGGTAATGCACATATGTAAGTAGAAGAACTGAGTACAGGGAGGGGAATGGCCTAAGTGAGGCCATGGGAAGAGAATTCATACAAAAAGGGCAGGGGGAGGGTCAATCTAAACTCAAGATATTATCAATAAGACATATGTAAAATTACTTTTTTGAATAAGGGCACGTCTAGAAGATGTAGACTGTTACTAGAAAATTTTCAGTACCTGGGACGGAATACCTTTCAGTGAGTTGTTGGCCAAGGAGGTCCCGGTAGCCTCCAAAACATTAAGGCTTTTGCCAAAGCCCTTGGTTTCCCTAGAGAAACAGATAGTAAGACCCTATTGCTGAAGACATCTCATGCCTGAGAGGCAAGGTCACTGAGAAAGCAAGCTGATGCTGACCAGAAAACCTACTCCCTGTAGATCAGCCAATTGAAAGCTGGAAAAAGCTGTACTGCACGCAGCGTATGGGAGACAGAAGCCATCAACAGTGAAAACAGTGGATGCTGAATATTCAAGCTTGGCCAGACAGGCCCAATGACTGAACGAGTGCAATAGTGGCGTGTCTACTCTTGGGGTAACCAACTGCTCCATAATTGGACCGAAGGCCCTCTCTATGGGAGGGAATACATACCTGGTACTGAAAAACCTAAGTAATAGTCTAAGGTAGGTGAGGTCATGAGCCTTGGGGGTATAAGCCTGCTCATGTCTGACTAAATGTATATATTATTCCCACCAAGCTGCCCTGGGGACACTACACTAAATGTTCATGTTCACATATTAATGCTACTCTCACTTCTGGCTAGAGAAGCTTCTCTTTTCAGATGGTGATGACCACTGGGATGACCCAAAAGGCAACATAGTGCTGAGAAGAAGGGATGGAGGAGTGTCTAGCACTGAAACACCTCTGTCACACCCTCCAATGGCTCAGGGACCATTGCGGAAGAGGGGGCGGATAGAATGGAAGAGCCAAAGGAAGGATATGACCTCTTACAATGCAGCTGCCCAGACAGAAATTGGCCTCGATATCCATGATCTTGCGGTGCCTAGCAATACCTTTGCAAGACCCTCAAAATAGAAGAGAAAGATGATGTCATCAAATTAGGAAAGAGACTAATGGAGAAAGGGAGGGGATATGATGGAGACGGGAGTTCTAAAGTGGAATGGGGGAGGGGAGGGAAATATCAGGTGGGGTTTTTTTTGGTATGTAAGATTAAAAGTCAATAAAAAAATAATTAAAAAAAAAAACTGAGAGACTGACCAAAAGAGAGGAATTGTAAATTTAATTGGGCCTGAAGCTCTCTCTATATGGAGCGTACTGTACCTATTACTGTATTAAAAAATGCATTCCGACTTAAATATACTCTTGTAACAAGTAACTGAATTTTGGACAATCATCGCAGCTGAGCTCTTGGCTGATCAGAACTGCTTAGACATGTCCAAATAAAAAATAAGGAAGTAATTCTGTATGCCTTTCCTTTCTTTCTTAATCTTTTTTTTTTTTTAAATAATACAAGCCCTTACATGGCAATCCAAATTTATTGAACTATGGATGCTAAGTTATACAAAATTGCACCACTTTATTTAAGGCTTTTAGTTTACATTTGGCCACCTCAAAGAAGTTGTAACATCAGATTGGTCAATTTAGATACTGTGGCTCCCTGTTGGATAGACACACAATCTTTACATCCAAACCTTAATGCATACCAAGCAACAAGGCATTGTTAAATAAAACAGCAATAATTACTGCAAATTAGGCCTTGTGACCAATTACACACATGATTAAAATTACTTGCCACATCCACATCCACAGTACTCGTCTCAACCAAAACGTTACGCATGTGAAACAATCACTAACAGGCAAAAATGCTAAACCTGTATATTTGGTATTGCAATACACTTATGCATGAGCAAGCAATGAATTCACAGTGAGAATCTACAGCTGCAAAAGCCTGCAAATGATTAACAAAAATTGTTGTCATTAAATAATTGTTTGAAAATATACACTTCTTGTTGTAGACCCCCACTGTACACACAACTGTAAATATTGTTCCCTATTGTAAAGAAACAAGGAACCATATAGCCGGGCGTGGTGGCGCACTCCTTTAATCCCAGCACTCGGGAGGCAGAGGTAGGAGGATCGCCGTGAGTTCAAGGCCACCCTGAGACTACATGGTTAATTCCAGGTCAGCCTAGGCCAGAGTGAGACCCCTACCTCCAAAAACCAAAAAAAAAAAAAGGAAACATATAATAAGGAGATTTGAAAAGTCTGGACATTTCCTTCCCAATAGATATTAAAGGCAATGTCTTTAAGACATTTTACTGAAAGAACTATCATATCTTAAAGACAAGATCACTGTCTCCACAAGTTTTTGAAAAATTAAAAAAACTAGATACCTGTGTTAATCAAAGTACTTATTTTGTACAATACAATGATAATGACCTTGATTTAAAAAAAAAAAAAAAAAAAAAGCTACAAGTATCAAAGAAGCTAGTTAATCTGGAGTAGTCTATATAGGAGCTCTTTGGACTTTCTTTTATTATGCTCAATAGTGGTGCTTTTAGGATTTACATATTGTACTCTCCAATACAAAGTATGGGGTGTGTTAAAGTATACAGTACACCATTTTCATACATGTACAACATTGGTGGATGAAGAATGTCTCTTAGCAGTAATACTGGATGTAGCCTCTGGTTTTACCAGCTGCATACTCTAGGGCTATTATATAAGTAAAAATCTCTCTTGTGATACTGGAAAGTGAATAGAATGTGCAAACTGATATAGTAGCTTTCATTTGCCTCTTAAAGATACCACCACAGGAAAGTCCATTTAAGATGTTGTTAGGTTTAACAAAGTTGGAATGGTGGCACTGTTGAATTGGGCAACAGTTCTTCAGACCTGGCACAGAGCTGCAATGAATTTATATATTAAAGCAGCTGACATGTCGACTTTTTGCGAACCTTCCCAGGCACTGGAGTTTTTCTGTTAATTTGCTGCACTAGGTCATAAAAGATCTCATTAACATTTAATTCTAAGAATGCACAATTGTTCCACTGTCTTGCTAGATTCTGACCTTGTTCTTTTCCTACAACTCTTTCATCTTCCAAGTCACATTTCTTACCAACCAGAATCATTGGAATATCATCGGTGTTTTTAACTCGAAGAATCTGTTCCCTCAGATCTTGTAAGTCATTAAATGTGGACTGTGCTATGATGGAGTAGACTAAAGCAAAGCCTTGTCCATTTTTCATGTACAAATCTCTCATCACTGTGAATTGCTCCGTTCCTGCAGTATCCAAGATTTCAAGCTTACATTGTTGTGCATCTACTTCAACTTGCTTTCTGTAAGAATCTTCTATTGTAGGATCATATTTTTCAACAAAAATTCCTTGAACAAACTGTACAGTCAGCGCTGACGTTCCAACGCCTCCTGAGCCAAGAACAACTAGCTTATATTCACGCGTGATGCAAATTGGTTACAAATTAGTACCTCTCACGCTGTCACCGGGAACCCGCAGCCATCGTCTTCCTGCGCGCGCACCCTTCCGGTCACTGCTCCTGCTGCTGCAGCTCCGCCCCCGCCACCACTGCTGCTCTGGCTGGTTTCCACGCCTGACTCTGGGCAACTTCTTAATCTTTTTTTTTTTTTTTGTCTATAATCTGCCTGTTCACATTGTTCTGTGACTAGGTAGAGCTCTATTAGTCTTCACTAGTTCAGGCTGTGGCCCAATTCATAAACCATTGTTTTTCTTAAACTCTGCTAAGTAGAATTTGTCTTAACATTTTCCTTTTGTCACTGGTAACCAGGGGAAAAGACATTAAACATGTAGAGACAGTGTGATAGAGGTGGCAAAGCAGGAAACAAGTTCTTCTGTGTAATTTTATAGAAGTTGCTTGTTCTTTTAAGGTTTGGTTTTACAATCTGTAAATGCAGAAGAGTTGGGCAGTTAGGTTCACATCACCTGTAGGATGCAATCACCTTAAAAATTGTTGCAATGAATGCACAATATGAATGGGCTAGATGGACTCACTGGCTACAGTTTGCCTACAGTGGAATTAAAGTGTATTTACCTTTTGGATTTATTGCTTCCTGGAAGCAGATCATAATGAAAAGAAAGGTAATTTTTTGCCAGGCGTGGTGGCACATGCCTTTAGTCCCAGCACTCGGGAGGCAGATGTAGGAGGATCGCCGAGAGTTCGAGGCCACCCTGAGACTACATAGTTAATTCCAGGTCAGCTTGGACCAGAGTGAGACAGACCCTACCTCGCAAAACCAAAACCAAAAAAAAAAAAAAAAAAAAAAAAAAAAAAAAGGACCTTTTTAAAGTTTTAATTAAATTTTTTTTTTCTGTGTCAGAACTAGAATTGGTAAGCTGAAGAAAAGATGTCCATCCAATAACTAGGATTTGAAATCACAGCACTTACTATGTGAACAGCTTTAATTGGGTCACTTGATTCTCAGGAGCTATTTTCTCTTGAATTGTAAATGGGGTCGATGACATTTAATCTATGTAGGTTGTTGTGGGAACTAAATCAGATAATATGTGCAAATACATTTTGAAATCTACAAGCTGGTTTGTGTTCATTCTCTTGCAGGAGTACCAGCTTATGGTAGGACTCAGTAATGCTATGCTCTGGATTTCCTATTTCATCACATTCATATTGATGCATTTAATCATCATCTGTTTGCTGTGTATGTTTTTATGTCTCAGAGTAAGTATTCATTTGAATGTGACATGCTATATATAACTAAACTTTAAAAGGAATAAAAAATGATAGTGTGGGCAGAGTGTATTTAGTTTTCAGAAGAGTAAATGTGTTTTCACAGCTTTCACTAAGAAAGTTCAGTGTGATCAATCTTCCTGGGACTGTTTTTAAGTCCAAGACAGCCTTTCTGTGAACAATCATTTCCACCTCCCTGAGCAGTGTGGCTTGCTTCAGTAGGAGCAAAATGCATATTGTTCTCCTTTGCCCCTTTGTTTTTTCCTCACCATTTCATAGATGACTAAATTGGTTTCCTTTGTTTGCTAGATTGGACATGAGAGAATTCTTCAACACAGTGATCCGACATTGATTGCTGCATATTTCCTGTGTTTTGCCACCTCCTCAGTGTCACTGGTCTTTATGATTAGCACATTATTTAGTAAATGTGAGTTAAGATTCCTTTCATGAAAGAGTCTCAGTGTTCTTACTAAGAATTTTGTTTGGGAGCTCCTTCTAAGTTCCAGTTGCCAGTTCATACATATAGCCTCTGCCTACATTCAAATTAAACAAGTATTATATGTATATTAAATGATTTGAGAGGCAACACAAAGACCTGAGAATTAATGTAGGCTATATTAGAAAAGAGGACAGCGGTTGAGATAACATCATATGTGAACTGAAATAGGTTCATAGAAGGAAAGCGAGTTTTTATCTATTTTAAATTCATCTAAATATCAAGGGAATAGATTATATAAAGACATCATTGAATGGAAACAGTATCACAATCCTTGTTTTATTTTTAAACAAGATCTCAGTATGTAGCTCAATTTAACCTTGCGCTCACTATGTAACCCAAGCTGGCATTGATCTCCCCAATTCCCCTGCCTCATTTTCCTGAGTGCTTAAGAGTACAAGTAGGTGTTGCAGTTACTGTCTCATTTCTGTGACAAAATACCCACTGAAAGCAATGCATGAAAGAAAAGGGTTTATTTTGGTTTACAGTCTTAATGGGCAGTTTCATTATCACATGGCAGAATGTGGAAGTTGGGCATTCCATCTTATCACAGCAGTTGGAAGGAATCAGCAAGAGAATGAGCTATCTCTGGCAAGGGGGGCTTGGACTATAACACCTCAAGGCCCACTCCCAAGTGACACACCTCTTCCAGCAAGGATCACCTCCCAAATCACCAGCTAGGAATTGAGTATGAGGCTTAATCACAAACACATGAGGCTATGGGGGCATTTCACATTCTAACTGCCACAACAGAGGTGTCCCTGAGGCCCAGCTTGCTTCAGATCTTAGAAAGCATTCATCTTGTTCTCATTACAAATGGACTTTAATATGTTGATGCTCACCTTATGGTAGGACCATATATTGAGAAAACCCTTGCTTCATGACTCTCAAGCAAAACAAGAGAGAAGAAGAGAGATCATGAATCCAATAATTCCTCCAAAGTCATGTCCCTAATGGTAGCTTCCTCCCACTAGACTAACCCTTATAAAGGTTCTACCACCTCATTAGTATCAAACTAGAGGCTAAGCTTTTAAGACATGTGCCTTGAATTATATGTTAGGTCCAAGTTATAATATTTCAAATATCATAAGTAAAGTTGGAAGTGTATGTAGAAACACTATCAGGGTTTTCCTTTTTCTCTACCGAAGTTAAAAAATAAATGGCAGTGGTATAGGTATATTCATATAACTTGAATACTTGTGTTCTCCCTCTCTCTCTCTCTCTCTCTCTCTCTTGCTTGTTAGTCCAAATGGCTGTAGACAAAAATGAAAAATGAATTGTTTTTAAGCATAAGAAAAAGTCCTTCTTTACATTATTACATTTTTGGAGGAGGATAAATTTCAGAAATTTCTTCCTCATACTATCCAATTATTTAAGCCAAAATATTTATTGACTACCTACTCTGTGTTAGGCAGTGTGCTAGATGCCAGCAATACTGTGAAGAGAACAGCTTTCCTTCATACAGCTTGCATGTTCTTTTGTAGTAAACGTCTTTACTTCACACTGTTGTAGCTTGTGTTGACTAACTGCATTTTCCTTCTTACTTTTCAGCTTCCTTGGCTGTTTCAGTTACAGGTTTCCTCCATTTTCTCACTTTCTTTCCATATTTACTCATATATGAATGGTATACCCAGATAAACCTCAGTGGGAAGCTGGCTTTTTGTCTCATTACAAATACTGCATTAGCTTTTGGGACCGACTTGATATGTAAGATGGAAATGAAGGGTGAGTCTGTTTGTTTGTTTGTTTATTATAATTTATTTTTATTTGTATTATTCTAATTTTATATTCATAATGGTGACTCCATTATCCTCCTCCCTGTCCTCCCTCTTCCATACGGACCCTAATCAATGGTGAATGTGGGTCATGCATTGTGGGGGTAGTCAAGAGTTAAGTGGGATAAGCCAAGTCTCTGTGCATAATGCCCCAACTTGTGGCTCTAACATTCTTTCCGCCCCCTCTTCCACAAATTTCCCTGAGCCACATTGGGGTCATTTTAGTTCTACTTCAGTGATGAGGTTTTGGGACCCTCTGTGTCTCTGGATATCTGGCTTGGTAGGAGTTGGATGTTCTCTGTGTTTATCTCCTTCAGCCTTATTCTGGTGTCCTGATCACCAAGAACACTGAACTCTTGCCCTTCCCCCGGATGACTCTATGGTTTCAGCTGGGGCCCTGGTGAGGTGTGATTGACTGATCCTCCCTTCAGGTTCCTTGTCCATCTGAAAAGGATAAGCAAATTCTCCAACACAGAGAGAAGTTAGTACTAGATAGAAGGGATGGCCATAGATATCTTGGAGGGAATTTTATATGCATAGGCCCTCTTCTGTCCCACATTTGGTGGTATCTTGATTGGAGACTGAGCTCATTTTTGTACATGGTTTTGACTTATTTCCCAGTTCCAGCAATGAGTTCCATTCCACTGAGTGGATTTATTTGCCAAATCAAGAGCAGTTGGTTACCCACCATGGCTTTGTGCCACTACTGCACTTGTTTGAGCATTACATCAAGTTGTTTCCTGCTGGGTATCTTAGACTGCAAGTTGTTTGGACCAATGTTGGCCATTTTCTCCCAGTTTCTCATGTAGCACCCTCTGGCACTAGACTAGCTGACTGTCTGGGGACTGACCCTCTTCCAGATTCTGGCCAGGTCTCTTCATGTTTGGTCTAACACGTGTATGCTGTCTTTGACAGTAGGGTCTTACCATTAACCTTTGGTGGGTCATTAAGAACTCTGACAGAAATCTGTCTTTTTTGGGAAACCTTGTAGGTGCCTCGGATCAACAGCTCATTGTGAAAGTTAACCCTATGCTGGTACTGGGAGTTATAAGTCAGCACCTAGGAAGGTGAGGGGAGAAAAAGATAGATAATATAAAAGAGAAAGTGAGTTTAGAGAGGAGATGGAGAGAAAGAGAGATAGGAAGAGAGAAGAGAGAGAAAAGCAGGAAAAAATTAAGGTTGGTCTTCATGATGTTTTTTCCAGTTTCCTGTGGTTCAGGTATTCCCTCTGCAGGCCTGGTGAAGGTCAATGTTTTGGCCTGTTGTTCAGAATAAAGAGTTTTATGGTATCATTTCCTTTTGGGTCCCTATTTGTATCCTCCACCCTTGTCCTCCTTCCCACCCTCTCGCTCCCTCTCACCCTTACCCTCCCTCCATCCCACCCTCCCTATTGTCTGGTCCTAAGAGAGCTTATTAGGCTTGGCAGCATCTCCAGTGGATTCAGGTTAAGAGCGACAGATAAACGAGACCATATTTATTTATTTAATTTTATTTTTTTGAGGTAAGATCTTGCTCTAGCATAGGCTGACCTGAAATTCACTATGTAACCTTGGGCTGGCCTCATACTCATAGCAATCCTCTAACCTCTGCCTCCCGAATGCTGGAATCAGTGTGCCTCATCATGCCCAGCTGTGGTGAGTCTTTTCTTTGTAAACTTACCTTTGATAAATTGAGTCATAGAAAGAAAAGGCAGGAGGTATAGGATTGATGGTGAGACTGTAGATAAATTGAGATTTTAGTTTTTATTCTCAGTTTTCTTTCATCATAGAAATTGTGTGTTTATCTGTTCAGAGTATTTATACACATATACATTTAAATATAAACAAATACAAGTAAAAATTGATACTGATATTTGCATGCATACATATATCCATATTTTATCTAAATCAGTGTTCTCTTCTGAGAGTAATTGCGTTTCCTTCATTGAGGTGATTTCATCTATGGGTTTAGCTAAAGGACTGTACTTGATTGAGAAGTACCCTCTAGATCTAGTTTATTGGGTTTATGAAAGGGTTGTTGGATATTATAAAGTACCCATTCTCCATAAAGCAGGAGTGATCATATATTTTACTAATGTGGTAAATTGATTGATTTTCATATATTGAATCTCCATTTCAATCTGAGATAACTGCCACTTGGTCATGGCATCCCTTTCCTCTAGGTTTTCTAATTTATTGACCTGCAGTTGTTCAGAGAATCCCTTTAATCCTTTCTTACTTCTGTAATATCCATGTTAGTTTCCAGTTTCATCCTCATTTTCACAGGTTGATTCCTTATCTCTTCATTTTCTAGTCAACTTGTAGGTATATGTTGTCCATTTTGAAGACCTTCTGAAAAACTAGCTATGAGGATTTTTTTGCTGTGTTTTATTTCATTAATTGTTGCTTTATTCTCTTGCTTGGTGTTAGATTTCTCTTCTTTCTTTTTGTTGCTTCTCTGTTTCTGAGACAGGGTTTCACTCTATCCCAAGTTGTCCTTGAACTTATTATGTGGCTCAGACTAGCCTTGAACTTGTATCCTTCGTCTTGTTTCAGTGATCCTACTGCCTCAGCATTCAATTTTTAGGTGGAAGTTTTGAGATCTCTTTTTAAAATGTATGTATTTGAGCTGTGTTTCTCTGTGCTCATATTTTTGCTCTCATAAATTTTGTAGGTATTTTGTTTTTATTTACTTTATAGTACTTTATAAGTTTTCTTGTAACTTATACTTTGACACATTAACAAAACAATTTGCCACGATTTTGATAGGTGCAAACAATTAAATGCAATCAAACTCATAGACCTCTTTGAGAATAATTAACATTTAAATGTAGAAAGTCTACTGATTGGTAAACACATTATGTTTGTTTATATACATATGTTTTGCTTTTGTGTGTGTGCATGTGTTTGAGGTTTTAGTGTGCGTGTAGGTGCATGTGAAAGCCAGAGGATAATCACAAAAATTGTTCCTCAATAATGCTGTCAACCTTTTATTTTTCAAGACAAGTTTGCTCAGTGTCCTGTAACTTTCCAAGTAGAGTAGGCTGGCTGGCCAGTGAGCACCTGCCTCTGCCTACCCAGTATCAGGATTATATGCTTATATAATTATACATGCCACTACTGCTGGCTTTTTTTTTTTTTAAGTGGGTTCTGGGAATCAAACTCAGCCACTAATGCTTGGAAGGCAGGCCCTTTATTAAGTAAGCCATCTCTAGCCTAGCAGTGATATTCTTACAAGACTTAAAGGGCATCATTCCATGGGTTGGAGAAATGGGTTAGTGGTTAAGGCACTTGCCAGCGAAGCTTAAGGACCCAGGTTCAATTTGCCATTTACCCATGTAAGCCAGATGCACAGGGTAGCACATGTGTCTGGAGTGGCAAATCCATTCTCTCTCTATCTGTCTCTCTCTCCCTCTACCTTTCTCTCAAATGGATAAAGAAATAAAAATATTTTTGAGGGTTTAAAATTTTTTTATTGACAACTTCTCTACTTATAGACAATAAACCATGATATTTCCCTCCCCTTCCCCATTCCCCTTCAGAACTCCACTCTCCATCATATTCCCTCCCTCTCTCCATTAGTCTCTCTTTTAATTTGATGTCATCATCTTTTTCTCATATTATGAGGGTTTTGCGAAGGTATTGGTAGGCACTGTGAGGTCATGGATATCAAGGCCAATTTCTGTCTGGACAGTTGCATTGTAAGGAGTTGTATCCTTCCCTTAAAGTGCATCATTCCATTCCCCTTTGCCCTTTAGGGTTTCTGTTAAATTGTTTAGTCTTTGAGATTGCTGTTATATGTGACCTGAAAATTCTACCTAAAGAATTTAATATTCTTCCTTTGCCATGTATTTTTGGGAGATTTATTAAAGATGTTGGGAATGAGGTTCTTTTTTGGTAATTTATATTTGGGATGCTAAATACATTCTGTATCTTTAAAAAATATTTTATTTATTTATTTGAGAGAGAGTAAGAGGGAGAGAGAGAATGAGAGAGAGGCACACCAGGGCCTCCAGCCACTGCAAACAAACTCCAGATGCATGCGGCCCCTTGTGCATCTGGCCTATGTGGGTCCTGGAGAATCGAATTGGGATCCATTTGCAGGCCTTAACCACTAAGCCATCACTCTAGCCCAATTCTGTATCTTTTAAAAATATTTTTTATTATTTTTTTTATTGACAACTTATATAGTTACATACAAAAAACACGTGATATTTCCCTCCCCCATTCCACTTTAGCACTCCAGTCTCCATCATATCCCCTCCCCCTCTCCATTAGTCTCTCTTAATTTGATGTCATCATCTTTTTCTTCTATTTTTGAAGGTCTTGCGAAGGTATTGATAGGCACTGCAAGGTCATGGATATCGAGGCCAATTTCTGTCTGGGCAGTTGCATTGTAAGAAGTCATACCCTTCCATTGGCTCTTCCATTCTATCTGCCCCCTCTTCCGCAATGGGTCCTGAGCCTTGGAGAGTGTGACAGAGGTGTTTCAGTGCTGGGCACTCCTCCATCCCTTCTTCTCAGCACTATGTTACCTTTTTGGTCATCCCAGTGGTCATTGCCATCTGAAAAGAGAAGCTTCTCTAACCAGAAGTGAAAGTAGTATTAATATGTGAATATGAACATTAAGCGTAGTGCTTTCAGGGCAGCTTGGTGGGAATAATATATATATTTAGTCAGACAAGAGCAGGCTTTATATCCCTAAGGCTCATGACCTCACCTGCCATAGACTTTTGCTTAGGTTTTTCAGTACCAGGTATGTATTCCCTCCCGTAGAGAGGGCCTTCAGTCCAATTAAAGCCCGGTGTGGTGGTACATACCTTTAATCCCATCACTTGGAAGGCAGAGGTAGGAGGATCACTATGAATTCCTGGACTAGAATGAGACCTTACTTCAAAAAAGCAAACCAACAACAACAAAAAAAAAGGGCTGGAGAAATGGCTTAGCAGTTAGGCGCCTGCCTGCCAAGCCTAAGAACGCCCATTTGATTTCAAGGTCCCAAATTTAGCCAAGCATGCAATGCCATGCTTGCCCACAAGGGGGCACACACGTCTGGAATTCATTCACAGCAGCCGAGAGGCTGCTGGTCGCCCATTGTCTCTGTCTCTGTCTGTCTCTCTCAAATTAAAAAAATTTAAAAATTAAAAAAAAACCCAAAATTTTTTTTTGTTTATGAGAGACAGAATGTGTGTGTACGTGCATGCATGCATGTGTGCTTATGCACCAGGGTCTCTAACCCTGTAAACAAACTCTAGAAACATGTGCCACTTTGTGCATCTGGCTTTATGTGGGTACTGGCAAATCAAACCCAGGTCAGCAGGCTGTGCAAGCAGGTACCTGTAACTACTGAGCAATCTCCCCAGCCAAAACTCCTATATCTTATCTGTCTTTATCAACATTTTCAATTTTGGGACTATTATTTTATTGAATAGGTTTTCTGTACTTTGAACTTGAAACTCTTTTACCATATCTCATATCTATGGCCATTCCACCCTAAAACGTGCCTGAGTGCCTAATCTCATCTGAAGACGTTTCAGAGAGATTATGTGTTCTCCTCACTGTTTCTTATTTTTATTTATATCTGAATGAATTTTTTTAGACAAGCCCAATGGACTGGTCTTTTTGATATGAGAGAGAGGGAGAGAATTGGTATGCCAGGGCCTCCAGCCACTATAATCAAACTACAGATGCATGTGCTATCTTGTGTGCGTGTGCAAACTTGTACACTTGTGTCACCTTGTACATCTGGCTTATGTGGGACCTGGAGAGTCAAACATGAATCCTTAGGCTTCTCAGGCAAGTGCCTTAACCACTAAGCCATCTCTCCAGCCCTGAATGTATTATTTTTTAAATTTTCTTTATTTACCTTCTTAATTTCAGGGGTAGGTGTGTATATGGGCATGCTAGAGTCTCTTGTTGCTGCATATGAGTACCACACACATGTGCGACTTTGTTATCTGGCTTTACATGGATGCTAGGGAATTGAACTAGGGCCAGGAGGCTTTGCAAGAAAGTCCCTTTAACTGCTGAGCCATCTCCCTAGCTGAATGTAATATTTTTACAGACTTCTCAGGATCTGCTATTCCTTCTTCTACTTGATCTAATTTTGTTCCTCTAATATAGTCTAGTTAATCTAATTGTTGAAACAATTGACTTTTTAAAATAAATATTAGCCTTTTAATCTAGGATTATTCTTTGATCCTTTTTCAAAGTGTGTATCTTACTGAGTTTCTCATTAATTTCATCCAGTGTCTTCTTTAATTTATTGAACTGTTTATCTGCATTCATTAAGCTGTTAAAAATCATTCTGTTGAATTCTTTATCTAAAATACAATCTTCTTCAATATTTTTGGAATCTAGGGAATTACAGACCTTAAGATGTATCATTTTATGTCTTCATATCTTCCCATTTATGTATTAGATGAGTTGTTTGTTTTATTAATTTATATTTTACTTGTTAGAGCAGAGTGGTGACTTCTAAGTCCCATACTACACTAGAAACCCAAAGGTGAACCATATTTGTTTTGGGGATTTTTAAATTAGATATGGACATATTTAGTATGCAGACAACACATGTTGGTACCATCCTTTCCCTCCTCCCTGCCCCTTTTCTGAAGAGGCCTTCCTCCTTGGAGATGCAGGTCAACCCCATGGGGATTGTGGCTCATGCATATGGGAGAGGGAGGCAATGTCTCTGTGCAAAATGTGATAGGTTTGCTTAGGCGACTAATAATGCTTTGAGTTTAGTTTTGGTAGGTGGTATGTGTCTAGGAATTCATCCATTTCTTCCAGATTATTCGGTTTTTTGTAGTAGAGGTTTAGGAAGTATGCCCTGATGATTCTTCCAGTTTCACTGATGTCTGTTGTGATATTTCCTTTTTTATTTCTGATGTTAATTTTTGAGACTTCTCTCTGTGTGTGTGTCTCTTTTTTTTTTTTTTTTTTTTTTTTTTTTGGACTGATCTATTTGGCCAGGGGGTTGTCAATCTTGTTTATGTTTTCAAAGAACCAGCTCTTTGTTTCATCAATTATTTTAATTTTAATTTTTAATTTTTATTTGAGAGAAACACAGAGAAAGAGAGAGGAAGTGACAGAGAGAGAATGGGCACACCAGGGCCTTTTCAGCCATTGTGAACAAACTCCAGATGTGTGCGCCCCCTTGTGTGCATGTGCAACATTGTGCGTTTGTGTTATTTTTGCATCTGGCTATACTTGGGACCTGGAGATTTGAACAAGTTTTCTTAGGCTTCGCAGGCAGGCACCTTAACTGCTAAGCCATCTCTCCAGCCCTGTTTTATCAATTTTTTAAATTGTTTGCTTAGTTTCCAATTCATTAATTTCTGCTCTAATCTTGATTATTTCTTTCCATCTGGAGCTCTTTGGATTGCATTCTTCTTGTTTTTTCCAGCGTCTTTAGGTGCACAGTCAGGTCATTGATTTGGGATCTATCTGTCTTTGTAATAAAGGCATTTAAGGCTATGAATTTTCCCCTTAGGACTGCCTTCATTATGTCCCATAAGTTTTGGTAGGTTGTGTTTTCATTATCATTAAATTCTAGGAATTAAAAAAAAAATTATTCCTCCCACAACCCATTCATTGTTTAAAAGTGTGTTGTTTAGTCTCCAGGAGCTGGTGAAGTTCTTGATGTATCTCTTGTTGTTAATTTCTAGCTTTAAAGCATTGTGATCTGACATGATGCAGGAAGTTATTTCAATTTTCCTAACTTTATGAAGGTACGCTTTATGGCCCAATATATGATCAGTTTTGGAGAAGGTGTTCTGTAGGCTGCTGAGAAGAATGTGTATTCTGTAGAGATGGGGTGGAAAGTTCTGTAGATGTCCATTAGGTCCAGTTGATCAATGATGTTGTTGACCTCTATTATTTCTCTGTTGATTTTCTGCTTGGATGATCTGTCTATTGATGATAGTGGAGTATGGAAGTCTCTGATTGTGATGGTGTTGGTGTTTGTTTCTGTTTTCTTGTTGAGTGTTTTTTTTTTTTTTTTTTTTTGTTTTGCAAGGTAGGGTCTCACTCTGGTCCAGGCTGACCTGGAATTAACTATGTAGTCTCAGGGTGGCCTCGAACTCTCGGCGATCCTCCTACCTCTGCCTCCCGAAAGCTGGGATTAAAGGAGTGCGCCACCATGCCCGGCTTGTTTAGATTTTGTTTTAGAAACTGTGGTGCACCTGCGTTTGGCACATATATATTTATGATTGTGATGTGCTCATGTTGGATCATTCCTTTGATGAAAAAGAAGTGGCCTTCTTTGTAGTTTTTGATTACTTTTGGTTTGAAGTTTATTTTATCAGATATAATATAGCAATACCCACTTGTTTTTTATTTCCATTTGCTGGGAATATCAATTTCCAACCTTTCACCTTGAGGAAGTGTCTATCTTTAGTGGTGAGGTGGTTATCTTGAAGACAGCAAATAGAAGGGCACAATTTTTTGATCCACCCTGATACCCTGTGTTTTTTGATGGGTGAGTTAAGACCATTGATATTTAAGGTTATTACTGTGAAGTTTGTATTAATCCCTGCCATGATGAAGTGTTTTATGGAGTTTGGTGCTTTCTTGTGTTTTGCACTATTTTGAGCCTGGTCTATTTTGGTTATTGTGATCTTCTTCTTATTTGATCTTAAGATTGGTTGCTTGACTGTTCTGTATGGAGTATTCCCTCAAGTATTCTCTGTAGGTTTGGCTTTGTGTTCATATAATCATAGATTTGACTTTTTCATGAAAAGTTTTTCTTTCACCATCTAATATGAGGGATGCTTTTGCTGGGTACAGTAGCTTGTGTTTTAAGCCATAATTTTTCAGACTTTGAAGTGTTCCATTCTAGGCCCTTCTGGTTTTCAGGGTTTTCATTGAGAAATTTGATGTAATACTTATAGGATTGCCTTTGTATGTTGTGAATTGTTTCTCTTTTGCTGCTTTTAACACTCTCTCTTTGTTTTCAGTATTAAGAGTTTTAACTATGATGTGTCTTGGGGAGTTTCTTCTTTGGTATTATCTGGTGTTCTGTGGGCTTCTTGTATCTGGATGGGCCTCTCTTTTGAGAGATTCAGAAAATTTTCTTCAATAATTTTGTTAAATATGGTCTCTAAGCCTCTGGCCTGGATTTCCTCTCCATCTGGTATGTTCTGGATGTTTGGTCATTTTAGGGATCCCACAGTTCCTTCATATTCTGTTCACTTGATTTTTTTTGAACTTAGCAAAGTTTTTGGCCTCCTGATCAATTTCTTCTGTCTTGTCTTCCAGGTCAGAGGTTCTGTCTTCCACATGAGTAACTCTGTTGGTGAGGGGTTCTAGGGAGGTTTTTATAATTTCTGTTTGATTTTTGTTTTGTGTTGTGTTATTTTGCATTGTGTCCATCTCTTGTTTGAGGTACAATTACAAGTCAAGTTCTGATTTTCTTGATGCTTCCTGGAGTTCATTCTTGCATTTGATCAAGTCTTCATTAAGGTTAATCAGCTGGTTGTTGAGATCTTCCATTTCTTGACTCACCTTCATTTATTCATATCTCCTTGGAGGGTTCTAACATTTTCTTCAATCAAGTTAAATCTACTGTCAAAAGTTGAATGCTCTAGGAGATGATTCTGTTCAATTTTATTGATATGATTGTTGGTTCTTTGATAGTTTGCTTCCAGTTCAGCAAATTTTTTTGATCAGGGTCTCATTGGTTGTTGTGTTTTCATTTTGTGAATGAATTTCTTTTGATTTCATTGGAGGCTTCCATTGTAGGACTCGTGGAGATCTTTCAGTTTTCTGACTTTTGTTGGCTTTTTTGCATTGTTGTCTACCCGTTTTAGGAAGACTCTTTATTTTATTGAGGAGGAAGCAACTTTTTGTCCTTTGGCCCGTGTATCCTCTGACTCAGGTGAACAAGGATGTTGGTACCCAGTGGCCAGTCAGGATACCAGAGCAAAAAGCCTGATTCCACAGCTCACACAGGGACCAGGCCTCCTGAAGGACCAGGGGACTTTGAGGAGCAAGGGACAGGATCTGGCCTACTTATTCCGTGTTGAGCCCTCCAACACACAGACTGGTGCAGGAAACCCAGACCAGGAAGGTGGATGGAACCTAAAAACAGAGGTCTGGCCTATTCACTCCAGACCCCCACACTCATCCACACACAGACCGGTGCAGGGAACCCAGACCCAGGAGTTGTAGGAGCCCGGAAACAGGAGTCTGGCCTACTTACTCCAGACTGCTGTCCTCCTGCCCACTGTCCGTGCAGGCAACCCAGACCTGCGAGATGGGAAGATTCCGGAAACGGGTGTGGCCTACTCACTCAAGACAGCTGCGCCCACCCACCTGCACACTGTCCATGCCTATTTTGGGGATTTTTTTTTATTGTGGCGTGGTCTCACTCTATCCCAGGCTGAACTGGAACTTACTCTGTAGTTCCAGGTGGTCTTCAACTCATGGTGATCCTTCTACTTCAGTTTTTCAAGTGCTGGGATTAAAGATATGTGTCACCATGCCTGGTTATATTTTTTGTTACTGATGAATATGGTTACAAATTTATATTTCTTCGTGGTTGTGTACATGTTATTGAATTGAGATTTGGGGCTGCTTCACAACCTACAGATATGTTTACTGCTTTAAGGCTTATGGCTTTTTGTGGTTGTTGATTTTTGTTCATCACTGCTAACTTAGTTGGAATTGGTTATAAGGAAAGTATCCTATAATTAGTATTTAATTCATTTTCCTTTAAGACAATCTAAACTTAAAGTTATCATCAAATAGCAAATAGTACCTATCACTAGAGAATATAAATGCATTTCTCCTTGTTTAGTCATGAAGCAGCTGGGTCCATCATTAGACATCCACACTAACTTATCTCTTACCATGTTTCAGGCCAAGGTGCTCAGTGGAATAACTTCTTCTCAAAAGTAAGCCCGGATGATGACTTAACTTTGGCTCATGTTATGGCCATGTTTTTATTTAGTGCTTTTGTGTACAGCCTTGTGGCCTGGTATATAGATGCTGTCTTTCCAGGGAAGTATGGTGTCCCCAAGCCATGGAACTTTTTCTTACAGGTGAGTTCTAATGCTTCTATTATTTAGAGAAACCTTTGTCCTTATGTACAGCTTACAGAAGAGTAGGCCTAGTTACCTTAATACCCCTCCCCATCGTGATTGTGTTGGTCACTTTCTCCTCAATACTGTGACAAATACTGAGAGAAGCCACTTAAAGGAAGAAAGCTGGGCAGGAGAGATGGCTTAGCGGTTAAGGTGCCTACCTCCTAAGCCTAAGAACGCTGGTTCCAATCTCCAGCAGTTCTAATCTCCAGGTCCCACGTTTAACCAGATGCAAAGTGACGCAAGGGCGCAATGCTGCACTTGCCCACAAGGGGACGCACACATCTGGATTTCATTCACAGCAGCTGAGAGACTGCTGGCGTGCCCATTCTCTGTCTGTCTCCCTCTCCTTCTCTCTCTCTCTCTCTCTCTGTGTCTCTCCAAAAATAAAAATTTAAATTTAAAAAAAGGAGGAAAGCTTTATTCATACTTTTATACATAGTCCCAATAGCCATGTAACTTTGTGAATGGGATAAGGCAGAACGTCTTTGTGGAAAGGTGTGGTAGAACAGAGTTGCTCATCTCATTGTCCTGAGGACAAAGCATTAGAATGCCCATATTTCCTCTTTTATATCCTTTGTGACCCTTGCATATTGGGCATTGCTGCATATAGTTAGAGTTATTTTCTCCTTAGTTAATCCTCTCTGGAAATGCCCTAACAGATTGATTCAGAAGTGTGTTTTATTAATATCCAAGGTAAATATCAAAGCAGTCAAGTTATCAACCAAGATTAACCATTACAGTGCCTTACCCTTACTGTACTAATACTATTTTCGCTTCTCAACTAAGTCATAATGAGTTAGCTTGGTAATGTATATCAGAATGAAATTTTTTCTGTAAGAAGTCCATCTGAATGAATACATGGTGATGTCAACCTTAATAAGGAGGGGATAAATTATCTCTCTTTTAGTTTCTTTTTCCTTTTAAGAGAGAGAGAAAGTAGCAGAGAATAAGAGAGAGGCAAATAGAGAGAGAATGGGCATGTCAGGGCCTCCAGCTGCTTCAAAAAACCTCCAGATGCATGTGCCACCTTGTGCTTACATGGATCCTGGGGAATGGAATCTAAGTTCTTTTTTTGTTTGTTTGTTTGTTTTTTGTTTTTTTCAAGGTAGGGTCTCACTGTAGCTCAGGCTGACCTGGAATTCACTATGTAATCTCAGGGTGGCCTCAAATTTATGGTGATCCTCCTACCTCTGCCTCCCAAGTACTGGGATTAAAGGTGTGCGCCACCACTCCTGGCAGGATCTAGTTCTTTTTTTTTTTTCTTCAGAGAGATAGAAGTAGGGTGCCAGGGCCTCAGCCACTGCAGTCTAACTCCAGATGCTTGCGCCACCTAGTGAGCATGTGCAACCTTGTGTTCATATCACCTTTGTGCGTCTGGCTTATGTGGGTTCTGGAGAGAGATTGAACGTGGGTTCTTAGGCTGTGCAGGCAAGCACCTTAACTGTTAAACCTTCTCTCCAGCGCCCGAACCTAGGTTCTTTGGCTTTGCAGGCAAGCACCTTAACTGCTAAGCTATCTTACCAGCCCTGTGTTTTCCTTTTAATTGATATAATGATTGTGCATATTTATGGAAAATTACATATAATAATTTAATGCATGTATATAATGAATCATGATGAAATTAGGGTAATTGGCATTTGTATCTTAAACATTTATCATTTTGTTTTGAGAACTCTGAATGCCTCTCTTAATTGCTTACAAGTATACTAGATTACCACTATATGTTGTAGTGACTTCACTGTCCTGAAGAACAGTGTAGAACACACTTTCTCAATGATACTTGTATTTTATCCCTTCTGTGTACTCCTCTTCCTATCTCTAGTGAACATATGCTATAATCAGTTTTTAGGAAGTCAACATGTGTTATTTGCCTTTCTTTGTATAGATTATTTCATTTAACAGTGTATCCTCCAATAATGTTTATGTGATGACAAATGACTCAATGGATTCTCTTTTATAGTTGAATATCAGTCCATTGAATATGTATATTATATTTTCTGATCCATTCAGCCATCAATTGAAACTAAGACTGAATCCATGTCTTGGCTATTGTGAATAGTGCTGTAATAAATACAAGACATGCTAATTTCATTTTTCTTTGGATATTTGCCTAGGGATGGGATTCTGGGTCATGTGATAGTTCTATTTTTTTCCTCTGAGAAAACTTTATATTATTTTCCATAATGGCTACATGAATTTTGGTCGCCACATATAGTGTGTGGTAGTTCCTCCTCTTCATCCTCACCAGAATGTGTTACTTTTGTTTCTATGACAATAGCCATGTTGATGGGCAGGGGACACACCCTTGCTGCTTTGATTTTCTTCTCGCAGAATATTTAGCATGTGTTTTACTTGTTGGCCCTTGGTGCTTCTTTCAGAAATGTTTAGTCATGTCCTTTGTTTAAAAATTATACTATTAGTTTTTCTCAGTATTGAATTATTTCATTTCCTTGTATATTCTGGAAATTTATCTCTTTTTGGATGAGTAGTTTGCAGATATTTTTCTCCTCTTCAGGTAATCTCTTACCATGCTGATTATTATATTTGCTTTACAGAAACTACTTAGCCTGATATCATCCTGCTTGATTTTTTTGTTTTTGTGCTTTGGGGATTTTATAAAAATTATTGCCTATACCAATATCTTTAAGCATTTGTGCTGCTTTCTTCTAGTAATTTTGTACTTACGGGTATTTGGTTAGTTGAACCGATTTTTGTACATACAGAGAGGTAATTATCTAGTTTCATTCTGTACATGAATATCCAGTTTTCTAGCACCATTTGACTTTTCTCTATATATATTTATTTTGTGCCTTTGAAAAGATGTTTACTATGCATATGTGAATTTGCATTTGGATTCTATCTTATGTCCTATTTATCAATGACTAAGTTCATATTCTAATAACATTTATTGAGGTATTATAGCTGTATGATATAATAAAAGATCAGATATTTTGATTTTTGTTGTTAAATATTTTGATGTCTGTAGCTTTGTTCTTCATGTTCAAGATTGTATTGAGCATTTCTTGGCTTTTGTGGTAGGATATGAATTTTAAGACTTTTTTATTTCTGGAAAGAAAGTTGGTATTTTGGGCTGGAGAGATGGCTTATTGCTTAAGGCATTTGCCTACAAAGCCAAAGGACCCAGGTTCGATTCCCCAGGACCTATGTAAGCCAGGTGCATAAGGCGGCACATGCATCTGGAGTTCATTTACAGTGGCTGAAGGCCCTGGTGTGCCCATTCTCTCTCTCTCTCTCTCTCTCTCTCTCCCTCTCTCCCTCCCTCCCTCTCAAATAAATAAAAAGAAAGTTGGTATTTTGATGGAGATTTTGTTTATTCCATATATTTCTTTGGGTACTAAGACATTTTAACAATATTATTTCTCAAGTTCTTACACATGGGAATTCTAACTATTTTCTATTGTCCGCTTTGATTTTTTTCAGTGTTTCATTGTTTTTATTGCAGAGATTGTTCACTACTATAGTTACCCTTACTCCTAGGTATTTTTGTGGGTATTGTGAATGGGATTATCTTAATTTCTTCTTCATTAGTAAGTTCTTAGTGTAGAAAATAGCTACTGATTTTTATATATTGATATGTATTGCAACTTTACTGAATGTACCAGTTCTAACAGTTTTAATGGTATTTTAGTCTTTTCTATGCTGTCTGTAAACTGAAATCATTTGTCTACTTCATTTCCTGATTGATATGCCTTAATTATCTCTTAGCTTGGCTCAGGGAATTGTCCTGGCTAAGACTTCCAGGACTACATTAAACAAGGGCGGTGGAAATATAAACATTCCTGTTCTCTTCCAGATGTTATTGGAAGTGTTTTCCGCTTTTTCTCATTCAGTATGATGTTGTGTATGGGACTACTGTGTATATTCCTTTCTCTATATTTATATCATGGAGGGCTTTTATCATGAAGAAATGTTGATTTTTACCAATTTTTTCTGTATTTCTGGAAATTATCATATATTTTTTAAAAGACTGAAGCTTAATTACTATTTTTTAAGTTTTAAAAAATAACTTATTTGGTGTATATACTATGGCACACAGGTGGAAGTGAGAGGAGAACATTCAGGTTGGTCCTTGCCCTCCACATTGTTTTTATATAGTCTGTCATTATTGTTCACTGCTATATTCTGGATATTCTAGGAAATTCTCCTGTCTTTACCACCCTTCATGCCACAGCTCACTGAGATTATGGTACCTTCCACAAGCTCCAGCTTTTACATAGGATCTGGGGACCTGAACTCAGGTACTCCCATAGTTCCATGGCAAGCACATGATCCACATAGCAATCTCCCCATCCCCCTTACTGAATTATATTTACTTCATCATCAAAGATATAATTCAGGCTTTTTCCTTTGCAAGTACCATAATGATAAAGAAGACCATGACTTCTTAGTACAGTGTTGTTCTACTGTTTGGTTTGTACTAAGTCACAGGAAGATATACTTACCGTTGTTTGTATACTGTCAATGAAGATGACAGCACAGTAAAGCAGAAATAAAATATGTAAAAATATTTCATGAACATTTTGTCTTCAAAGACTCACCGAAAGTTCCTAGGATGTCCATAAATGTGTAGATTCTACCCAACAAGAAAGACCTGACTCAGAGTGATATAATGCCTTTGCCTTTCAGTGTGTCATTTTGAGCTGGTTGATTTCACTGTTTCCATTATAAATAGCATTGTGACCTGGGTTCATTATTTTAGGAATTCATATTATATAGAATTTGCTTCCTAATGCAGTTTCAGCTTAAGTGTTGTAATCCACAGCAAAACTAAACTGAAAGGAATCAAAGATGCTTTGAGTCTTTAGAACACTTCATTTTTCATTATTATCATGATTTTATTTGCATACTTTTAGAAATCCTACTGGCTTGGAGAACAAACCTTAGAGAATGAAGAGGACCAATTTTCTGATGTGTTGGAAAGTGATTATGTTGAAGCCGAGCCTGTTGATTTAGTAGCTGGTATCAGAATTCAACATCTGTACAAGGTATTATTCTCCAAGTCTGGGGTGTGTGTGTGTGTGTGTGTCTGCGTGTGTGTGTCTGCATGTGTGTGTCTGTGTGTGCGTGTGTGTTTAGTCTAAAAGTTTAGGACTAAAAGTTAATTTAAAATACAGACTATATGTGTGATATAGCCATTACCCCACAGCTATGTTAATTAAAGATTCTTTGACAAGATTAAAGTGAAATGTATGCTAAAGATTTTTTTAAATCTATGTTTAATCTGAGTATGGTGTCACATGCCTATAATCCCAGTACTTGGGGAGGCTCAGGCAAGAATATTGCCAGAATGCCAGCTTAGCAAGATGCTGTCTCAAAAAAATAAAATCCTAAAAGCCAATAAAAAACAATAATTTAAAAAATAAATAAATTAATTAATTAAAAAAAAATAAAATCCATGTATTATCCCTCTCCTTTCTTCAGAATGGAGTCCAGCTTTGTTTAAATTGTGTGTCTTCCATGATACTCCAAAATGAGATAGAACTGACTTGGAACCATCACAATTAGAGATGCAAATATTAGTTTCTAGTCATAATTATGATTTTTATTTGTTATATAAATTGTGTGTTATACTGTTTGACTGTACCCTTCTCTGTCCAAAGAGATTTTCTTAGATGTTTCTTCTTACCAGGAGCAAGTGCAGGCATCTGTTTTTCAGGAAACTCCTGTATCTGCTGATATTCCCTTGCCCTCAAGGAGCTACTCCAACTTAATTTGAACATTAAATTTCACAATTTTTGTAATTAAAATCCTTTTTTCACAATTTCTGCTAATTTTCTGTGTTAAGGAGCAGGAATGAAATGGAAACTTATGCTTTTGTGGATTCTTTGCTTCCAACATGTTGCAGGTACATTCTGGCTTGACCTTACCAACCCAGGGGTTGTTTTTCTTTAGCTATCCTAATTCACATCAACAATTTTGTTGACATTTTTAACTTTAGCACTTGATGTTGTTATCTTAAGGAAGATATGAGCTATGGCCTTATCCATGGATTTACTCATTTAGATATTATTATCTCTCCAATTTTTTGGTGTGTGCACATGTATGCATGTGTGTATACATGTTCACATGAGTGACATGGTGCACATGTGGAGGTCAGAGGACAACTTTTGGTTTCTGGTCCTGCCTTCCACTCATCTGCGGATGTTCTTCACTGTGTCTACTAGGTTAGCTGACATACAAGCTTCTGGAATATTATCCCACCTCCACCTCCCATGTTACTGTACCTGCACTGACACCCACGTCAGCATCCACCTTGATGTGGATGCTAGGAATACAAACTCAGGTTCTGAAGCTTGCACAGCAAATGCTGGCTCCACTGATCTATATCCACAGCCTGTATCGCTACAATTTCTGATTTTCCTCCAGAAGTCCCCTTGACACTTAACTGGAGTGTTGTTAGCATTCATTCCTTGCAAGATCTTTTTTTCAAATCTGCGTATTTAGAATTGAGTGTTGAGCACAACCAAAGCCTTCCATGTACCCTCAAGAAATTCAGCAACTGGGGGGATAAGGGGAGTTCCGGGTAAGATGGCGGCATAGGAGCCACGCCAAACCGGATCAGGCAGAGAATCAAGAAAAACTACACTCATCTGAGGAAGAGAGCAGAATATTTTCTCCAGGAAATAGCGGAAAAACAAAAGACAGCCAGAAACCCACTGTGGAGAGTGAGGCCCCCGGCAGCTCGCTCCCCAACGCCGCCGCGGGCTCCCCAGCCGCGGGCTCCCCAGCTGCGGGCTCCCCATCCGTGGGCTCCCAGCGGCTTTGCTCCACCCCAAGAGCACCCCAGCAACTTCACTTCACTCAGCCGGCTCCCCAACGGATCGGCACCAAGACTCCAACTCTCGATCCAAAGCTTCCAACCAGGTCAGCTAAGCCCCGCTGAGCTTCCGCTGCAAACGCCGCCCGAACAAACAAACAAACAAAAAGGGACTTTTCAACCTCATCAGTCTCCTCACAGAGCCCAGAAATCAAAGAAAAATCTGCGGAGCTACTGAAAGAGACACACACCGTGAGTTGCTGCAGGCTTCCTGAATTTGCCCATCCCCAATCATCAGCTCCCCAGGGAATTGGTAGAATCGAACAACAACCAGTGGCAAATTTGAACCACATCGTCAACACCGGCCCCAGCTGACCTGACCCAAGCTCCACAGCCCAGGTAACAAGGTGGGCACCCAGCATTGGTGAGTTTAAAAGCCACACCAAAAGATAACAAAGGCCTGCATTGGAAGTGCTAACCACTCTTTCCAGGTCAAGGCAGGGTATGTATTACATATTTGTGGGTGGCTTTACCATTTTCAAATAAGCTGAATGTGAGGGGTTGAATATTGCTATCTGTACTACTTATAGATTTAAAGGGCCTTTATCTTTTGCTTCAGTTATTATTGAGGACAGGGTCTGATTCCCAAGCTGACAGGACTAAGGGAGTGGACCATCACATGCCCTTAGGGATTTTAACCCTATAGGACTGGTTGTCTCAATTCTCACACTTGTATACTCTGTGTTCATGTCAATTGAATGTGTATTTTGCTCTGTTGAAGTTTAGAACTTGCATCGAAATTGTTCCACCAGTCCACTACAATAATTGCTTAACAAGCAAACTCAACAGCTAGGAGTACTTCTACTTAAGTACAAGTGCTACACTTGACACCTTAAACTCATATCCTAAAATAATATAAAGGTGGATCACAACACCTAAGAACACTGAAGATAAATAGGAAACCTAAGCATCAAAGCAATCCAGGATGCAAAAGTCACTACATTATAATACAAGAAACACAAAGAATCAAGACAATGCAATCCCACCAAAAATTGCAAATCCATCAGATAGGTCCAACAATGAGACTGTTTTAGATGAAATTCCTGACAAAGATTTCAAGGGAATGATGATATCTATGCTCAAAGAAATGAAAGAAGAAATGAAAGCAATCCGAGAAGAAAACAAAGGAATTAGAGAAGAAAACAAACTGTTGAAGGAGATTACAGAGAAACAGTTTAATGAAATAAAAAGGTCATTATAGGACATGAACAAGGAAATAGAACTACTGAAGAAAAAACAGGCTGAAATCTTAACATTGAAGAACACGGTCAGTGAAATAAAAAACTCTGTGGAAAGTCTCACTAGTAGAATGGATGAAGGAGAGGACAGAATATCCAAGCTAGAAGACGAGGTGGCAGATCTATCACAGTCCAACAAAGAGAAAGACAAGCTAATAGAAAGGTATGAATGGGAACTCCAAGACATGAGGGACACTATGAAAAGATCAAACATAAGAATTCAAGGTATAGCAGAAGGGGAAGAATTTCAATCCAGAGGCTTAGTAGGTGTTTTCCATAAAATCATAGAAGAAAATTTTCCCCAAATTGGGAAAGAAATGCCAATGCAGATACAAGAAGCATTTAGAACACCAAACAGACAAAACCTAGAAAGAACCTCTTCTCGCCATGTTATAATTAAACTACTAAATACACAAACCAAAGAAAGTATACTGAAAGCAGTTAGAGAGAAAAAGCAAATGACATTTAAGGGGAAACCCATCAGGGTCACAGCAGATTACTCAACACAAACCCTAAAAGCCAGGGGGCCTGGAGTGATGTATTCCAAGTTCTGAAAGATAAAAACTGTCAACCAAGATTACCTTATCCTGCAAAGCTTTCTATCCAAATTGATGGAGAAATAAGGACATTCCACAACAAAGACAGGCTAAAGGAATTTATGACAACTAAGCCAGCTCTACAGAAAATACTTGCAGGAATCATTCATGCTGAAGAAAAAAAGCAAAACACACACAGCAGGAAATAGGAAAAAGAAATCATATTCAACAGTTAGAACAAGTGAGTAAAAAGAAAACCAGGAAGAACTACAAAACAAGAAAAATGGACAGATCAAATACATATCTTTCAATAATAACTCTTAATATCAATGGCCTCAATGCCCCAATCAAAAGACATAGACTTGCAGACTGGATTAAAAAGCAGGATCCTACCATCTGTTGCCTTCAGGAAACTCACATCCGAATAAAAGATAGAAACATTCTTAGGGTGAAAGGCTGGAAAAAGATATATCAAGCAAATGGACCTAGAAAACAAGCAGGGGTTGCCATTCTAATTTCTGACAGGATAGACTTCAAACCAACATTAGTGAGGAGAGATAAAGCAGGTCACTTTATACTGATTAAAGGAACACTCCAACAGGAGGATATCACAATCCTAAACATTTATGCTCCCAACACGGGGCCCCAATTACATCAAACAAACACTATCGGACTTAAGGTCAGAGATAACACCTAACACAATAGTAGTGGGTGACTTCAATACCCCGCTCTCATCACTTGACAGGTCTACCCAACAAAAAATAAACAGAGAAACAACTGCATTAAATGATATCATGGAACAAATGGACTTAACAGATATATACAGAATATTCCATCCAAATACTGCAGAATATACATTCTTCTCAGCGGCACATGGGTCATTCTCTAAAATAGACCATATGATAGGACACAAATCAAATCTCAACAAATACAGGAAAATTGAAATAATCCCTTGTATGCTATCTGACCACAATGGGATTAAACTGCAAATCAACAACAAGAAAAACTACAGAGCATACAGAAATTCATGGAGACTAAACAGTACATTATTGAATGACGCATGGGTCATTGAAGAAATTAAGAAGGAAATCAAGAAATTCATAGAATCAAATGATGATGAGAATACAACATACCAAAACCTGTGGGACACAATGAAGGCAGTCCTACGAGGGAAATTTATAGCTCTAAGTGCCTATATTAAGAAACTAGAGAGTTCACAACTAAACAATTTAATGCTTCACCTTAAGGCCTTGGAAAGAGAAGAACAAGGCAAACCAAAAATCAGTAGACGGGAAGAAATAATAAAGGTTAGGGCAGAAATTAATGAAATGGAAACCAAAAAAATCAAAAAAATCAATGAAACAAAGAGTTGGTTCTTTGAAAGGATTAACAAGATTGACAAACCCTTAGCAAATCTGACCAAAAGAAAGAGAGAAGAGACAAAAATTGATAAAATTAGAGATGAAAAAGGCAACATCACAACAGATACCAAAGAAATTCAGAAAATCATACGGACATACTTTAAGAATATATATGCCTCTAAGTTTGAAAACCTGAAAGAAATGGATGATTTCCTTGATTTATATGACCTACCAAAATTAAATCAAGATGAGATAAACCATTTAAATAGACCTATAACAACCACAGAGATCCAAGCAGTCATAAAAAGTCTCCCAATTAAAAAAAGCCCAGGCCCAGATGGATTTACTACTGAATTTTACTAGACATTCCTGGAAGATCTAACACCAATGCTTCTCAAACTTTTCCATAAAATAGAAGAGGAAGGAATTCTACCAAAATCCTTCTATGAAGCCAGCATCACCCTGATACCCAAACCGGACAAAGACAGATCAAAAAAAGAAAACTATAGACCAATCTCCCTCATGAACATAGATGCAAAAATTCTCAACAAAATACTGGCAAACAGAATACAAGAATATATCAGAAAGATTATTCACCCTGACCAAGTAGGCTTTATCCCAGAGATGCAGGGATGGTTCAACATACGCAAATCCATAAATGTAATACACCATATAAATGGTCTGAAGGACAAAAATCACATGGTCATCTCAATAGATGCAGAAAAGGCATTTGACAAAATCCAACACCCCTTCATGGTGAAAGTACTACAGAAACTTGGAATAGAAGGTACATATCTCAACATAATAAAAGCTATTTATGACAAACCTACAGCCAACATAATACTTAATGGGGAAAAACTTGAAGCTTTTCCTCTAAATTCAGGAACAAGACAAGGGTGTCCACTTTCTCCACTATTATTTAATATAGTATTGGAAGTCTTAGCCATAGCAATAAGGCAAGAGGCACTCATAAAGGGGATACAAATCGGAAAGGAAGAGGTCAAATTATCATTATTTGCAGATGATATGATTCTATACATAACAGATCCTAAGGACTCTACCAGCAAATTATTAGAGCTGATAAACACTTTTAGCAATGTAGCAGGATACAAAATAAACACACAGAAATCAGTAGCTTTTCTATACACTAACAACAAACATGCAGAGGATGAAATCAGGGAATCTCTCCCATCCACAATTGCCTCAAAAAAAATAAAATACCTTGGAATAAACTTAACCAAGGAAGTGAAGGATCTCTACAATGAGAACTTTAAAAAACTCAAGCGACAAATTGCAGAAGACACAAGAAAATGGAAAGACATTCCATGCTCCTGGATTGGAAGAACCAATATTGTGAAAATGTCAATCTTACCAAAAGCAATCTACACATTTAATGCGATCCCCATTAAAATCCCAATAGCATTCTTCACAGAAATAGAAAAAAACAATACTAAAATTCATCTGGAAACACAAAAAACCTCAAATAGCCAAAACAATTTTGCATAACAAAAATCAGGCAGGTGGTATAACCATACCCGATTTTAAGTTATACTACAAAGCCATAGTAACAAAAACAGCATGGTACTGGCACAAGGACAGACAGGTAGATCAATGGAACAGAATAGAAGACCCAAATATTAATCCAGACAGCTACAGCTACCTGATTTTTGACAAAAACGCCAAAAATACTCATTGGAGAAAAGATAGCCTCTTTAACAAGTGGTGCTGGGAAAATTGGACATCTGTTTGTAAAAGGATAAACATAGATCCTTGTCTCTCTCCTTGCACAAGAATCAGGTCCAAATGGATCAGGGACCTTAATATCAGACCTGAAACTCTGAAAATGCTAGAGGAAAAAGTAGGGGAAACTCTTCAACATATTGGAATAGGCAAGGACTTTCTGAATATAACTCCAATTGCTCAGAGAATAAAAGCACTAATCAACCACTGGGACCTTATAAAATTACAAAGCTTTTGTACAGCAAAGGACACTGTGAATAGAGCAAAAAGACAACCTACAGAATGGGAGAAAATCTTTGCCAGTTATTCATCTGACAGAGGATTCATATCCAGAATATACAAAGAACTCAAAAAACAGAATAACAAGAATTCAAACAACCCAGTTAAAAAATGGGCTACGGAACAAATAGAGAATTCACGGAAGATGAAACACAGATGGCATATAAACATCTAAAAAAATGTTCTACATCCTTAGCCATCAGGGAAATGCAAATTAAAACCACTTTGAGATTCCATATCACTCCTGTCAGAATGGCTGCCATCAAGAAAACAAATGACAATAAGTGTTGGCGTGGATGTGGAAAAACAGGAACACTTCTACACTGTCTTTGGGAATGTAAGCTGGTCCAGCCACTGTGGAAATCAGTGTGGAGGTTCTTGAGACAGCTAGAAATAGATTTACCATATGATCCAGCTATAGCACTCCTAGGCATATATCCAGAGGACTCTTCTCACTTCCTTAGAGATACTTGCAAAACCATGTTTATTGCTGCTCTATTCACAATAGCTAAGAAATGGAAGCAGCCTAGATGTCCGTCCACAGATGAGTGGATAATAAAGTTGTGGTACATTTACACAATGGAGTTCTATTCAGCAGTAAAGAAAAATGAAATTATGAAATTTGCAGGGAAATGGATGGATCTGGAAAGGATTATACTTAGTGAGGTAACCCAGGCTCAGAAAGCCAATTGTCACATGTTCTCTCTCATATGTGGATCCTAGCTACCAATGTATAGACTTGTGTATGAACTGGAACCAAAAATAGGTTCCAGAAACCAGTAAGTGGGTAAAAGGCTATAAGGGAGGGAAGAAAGGTAAGGACTTAAGTGTATGGTAATACACATATATAAGTAGAAGAACTGAGTACAGGGAGGGGAATGGCCTAAACGAGGCCATGGGAAGAGAATGCATACAAAAAGGGCAGGGGGAGGGACAATCTAAACTCAAGATATTATCAATAAGACATATGTAAAACTACTTTTTTGAATAAGGTCACGTCTAGAAGATGTAGACTGTTACTAGAAAATTTTCAGTACCTGGGATGGAACTCCTTCCAGTGAGATGTTGGCCAAGGAGGTCCCGGTAGCCTCCAAAACATTAAGGCTTTTGCCAAAGCCCTTGGTTTCCCTAGAGAAATAGATAGTAAGACCCTATTGCTGAAGACACCTCATGCCTGAGAGGCAAGGACACTGAGAAAGCAAGCTGGTGCTGAGCAGAAAACCTTCTCCCTGTAGACCAGCCAACTGAAAGCTGGAAAAAGCTGCACTGCACGCAGCGTATCGGAGACAGAAGCCATCAACAGTGAAAATAGTGGATGCTGAATATTCAAGTTTGGCCAGACAGGCCCAATGACTGAACGGGTGCAATAGTGGCGTGTCTACTCTTGGGGTAACCAACTGCTCCATAATTGGACTGAAGGCCCTCTCTACGGGAGGGGATACATACCCGGTACTGAAAAACCTAAGTAAAAGTCTATGGTAGGTGAGGTCATGAGCCTTGGGGGTATAAGCCTGCTCATGTCTGACTAAATGTATATATTATTCCCACCAAGCTGCCCTGGGGACACTACACTAAATGTTCATGTCCACATATTAACGCTATTCTCACTTCTGGCTAGAGAAGCTTCTCTTTTCAGATGGTGATGACCACTGGGATGACACAAAAGGCAACATAGTGCTGAGAAGAAGGGATGGAGGAGTGCCTAGCACTGAAACACCTCTGTCACATCCTCCAGTGGCTCAGGGACCATTGCGGAAGAGGGGGCGGATAGAATGGAAGAGCCAAAGGAAGGATATGACCTCTTACTATGCAGCTGCCCAGACAGAAATTGGCCTCGATATCCATGATCTTGCAGTGCCTAGCAATACCTTTGCAAGACCCTCAAAATAGAAGAGAAAGATGATGTCATCAAATTAGGAGAGAGACTAATGGAGAAAGGGAGGGGATATGATGGAGACCGGAGTTCTAAAGTGGAATGGGGGAGGGGAGGGAAATGTCAGGTGGGGTTTTTTTTGGTATGTAAGATTAAAAGTCAATAAAAATTGAAAAAAAAAAAAGAAATTCAGCAACTGTTTTCTAAGATCTGCTGTTTTCTAGATGCTGATTTCTACTCAAGACATAGTGCTGAGTAGTTTTCAAAGAAATGTAAGCAGGCATTTGGACAGTTGTGCTCATCAAACAGCTATTGAAGCAACCATTAACTAAATTATTTTCAATTGCCAAGAATTAGCAACTTCCTAACAGCTTATAAATTCTGGACATTTTAGTTTAGTTTAGTTTAGTTTAGTTTAGTTTAGTTTAGTTTAGTTTTTCAAGGTAGGGTCTTACTCTAGCTCAGGCTGACCTGGAATTCACTATATAGTCTCAAGGTGGCCTTGAACTCATGGTGATCCTCCTACCTCTGCCTCCCGCATGCTGGGATTAAAGGCATGTGCCACCATGCCCAACTTTTAATTTATTTTTTAATTACTTTTTATCAGAGAAAGAGATTTGGTGTGCTAGGGCCTTCAGCCACTGCAGTCAAACATACAGATTTTGGACATTTTAATTTACTTTTTAAATTATTTTTTATCAGAGAGAGAAAGGGAGGAAGAGAATTGGTGTGCCAGGGCCTTCAACCAGTGCAGTCAAACTCCAGATGTGTGCACCATTTTGTGAGCATGTGTGACCTTGCGCACTTGCGTCACCTTGTGCATCTGGCTTACGTGACACATGGAGAGTTGAACATAAGTCCTTAGGCTTTGCAAGCCAGCTCTTTAACCCATAAGCTATCTCCAGATTTTACTTACTTACTTGTTTATTTAGCATATACTTTGTATGGACACATCATGTGTGATACCATCGTTTCTCTCCTCCCTGCCCCCATTCCACTGAAGACCCTCCTTAATGATATTACTGGTATTCCCCATGGGTTTGGGAGATGTGAGAGCAGCAGTCAGTCATTGTGGGGGGCAGTACCTCTGTATATGCCCTCCCAACATGTGGCTCTTAAAATTTTTCCACATCCTCCTTCTGCAAAATTCCCCAAGCAGTGGTGGGTGTGTTTTAAGTCTACTTTATCCAGGAGCTTCTAGATTTCTGATTTGGTATGTGTTTAGTATCCTCAGTGTCTGTCTCCTTCACCCTGGCCCAGAGTGTTAGGCTCACCATAGAAGAAGCACTCTTCCTCTGTGGTTTCACCTGAGCCCTGGCAGATATGTGAAGGGTAGTTTATCTCCTAAGTTCTCACTACCTTCTGTAAAAGAAAAACATTCTCCAACAGAGAATGAGGTCAACATAGGTGAAATGGGATAACCGTTGTTAATTTAGAGAGATTTTGATGGATGTAACCCTTCTTTTGGCAAAAAGACTAGTGGGAGCTTGTCATTGGAGACTGTAATCTTGGTCTCCATAGGATTCTGGTTCCCATTTCCAGCTGTAAGTTTCTTCCCACTGAGTGCATCTCTTAGCTAATCAGAAAGTCATTAGTTACCCTCCAAGGCTGGGTTCCACCATTGTACAGGTGTGTGTGTCTTATCAGACTGGTTGCTTTTGAATAGCAGTGTCCCCTGCTTGCTCACAATGTTCTTGGCCACTTTCCCACAGCAGCTCATGGAGCACTTTCCAGCACTATAAGGACTAACTATCTGGGAACTGGCTTCTCTCTGTATTTCAGTCAGATCTCTTGGTGGTCTGTGTTGGCAGCCTGTGGTATCTTTAGCAATTGGGTCTTACCTTATACCTCAGGCAGGTGATAAGTGCTTTGACAAAAGTTTGTCTTGTTTTGCGACCTCATAGGCCTCTCTGATCAACAGTGCAATGTGGTAGCAACCAATTTCTGGTATTGGGAGTTACAGGCCAAATGTTTTTTTTTTCTTTTTAAATATTTATTTATTCATTCATTTATTTACTTATTTATTTATGAGAGAGAAAGAGGCAGAGAGAAAGAAGCCACTGCAAACGAGCTCCAGATGCATGTACTACCTTGTGCATCTGGCTTATGTAGGTACTGGGGAATCTAATTTAGGTCCTTAGGCTTCACAGGCAAGTGCGTTAACTGCTAAGCTATTCCATCTAAGAGCCAAATGTTTTAAGCTTAGGCTTCATCCCACCCTCTCAAGACTATCCCCACATGCTACTGTCGTGGGTTATTCTTTTGGTCTACTATCCAGGAAAAAGGTTTCTATGGTACCAATTCATTTTGGGTTTAGTTCTGTGTGTATCTTCCCCAACCCCCCCATCCCTTCCATCCATATTATCTGGCCCTCGAGTTTCCTGTCACATATATGAACAGCTCAAGCTGTTCCATGTTAGGCACCACAGAGAACATGCAGAGTTTGTCTTTCTGTGTTGTGTTAGTCTGCTGAGTATGATCTATGCCAAGTCTGTCCATTTTCCTATAAATTTCATTATATCATTTTTTTCTTACTGCTGAGGAGAATTTCATTGTGTAAATATACCACATCTTCATTAACCATTCATAAAATGATGGGCAACTGGGTTGATTCCAGTTCTTAGATATTATGAATTGAGCAGCTATAAACATGGTTGAGCAAATATCTCTACAGTGAAGCATGGAGCCTTTAGAAAGGTAGATGCCCAGTAGAGGAATAACTGGTTCATTTGCAGCTCTATTTTCATGTTTTTCAGGAGTCTCTATGTTGAATTTCATAGTGGTACACAAGTTTGCACTCCCACCAGCAGTGAATGAATGTTCCTCTGTTGCAGTTAGGTTCACATTGCTGGTAGAAATCACCCAACCAAGAGCAGCTTGTGGGGAAAAAAAAAGAGGTTTATTTTGGCCTACAGGCTTGAAGGGGAAGCTCCATGATAGCAGGGGAAAACTATAGCATGAGCCGAGGGTGGACATCACCTCCTGGCCAAGATCAGGTGGACTACAGGAACAGGAGAGTGTGCCAAACACTAGCAAGGGGGAGCTGGCTATCATACCCATAAGCCCACCCCCAACAATACACTGCCTCCAGGAAGCGTTAATTCCCAAATCTCCATCAGCTGGGGACCTAGCATTCAGAACACCTAAGTTTATGAGGTACACCTGAATCAAACCACCACTTCCTCTTTCCCTACATTCTTGCCAACATTTATTGTGGTTTGATTTTTTAATTTTAAAAAAATTTTATTTATGTATTTGCAAGCAGAGAAGGGGGTAAAGAGAATAGAGACAGGCAGAGAAAGAATGGGCATACCAGGGCCAGTAGCCACTGCAAACGAACTCCAGATGCGTGTGCCCCTTATGCATCTGGCTTACGTGGGTCCTGGGTAATCAAACTTGGATCCTTTGGTTTCACAGGCAAATGCCTTAACTGCTAATCCATCTCTCCAGCCGCTGGTTTGATTTTTTAATGATTGTCATCCTACCTGGAGTAAAGCAGAATCTCATTTTAGTTTGCATTTCCCTGATGGTTAAGGATGTTGAACATTTCCTTAAGTGAGTATTAGAAATTTGTATTTCTTCCACTGAGAACTACCTATTCAGTTCTCTGCCCCATTTTTAAGTGGGTTGTTTGATTTTATTTTTATTGCATAGTTTTTAAGAGTTCTCTGTTGATCCTAGATATTAGGCCTCTGTCAGTGGTATAGTTGGCAAATATTTTCTCCCATTCTGTGAATAATATTTTGGCTCTTATTATGGTATGTTTGTCCATACAAAAGCTTTTTAGCTTCATGAGATCCCACTGGTTAAGTGATTGTGTAATTTATGGGGCTACTGATGTATTGCTTAGGAAGTCTCTCCCCACTCCTATATTGTGGAGAATTCTCCCTATTTTTTCTTCCAGACAATTAAGAGTTTCAGGTATTATATTGATGTCATTAATCCATTTGGAGTTGACATTTGTGTATGGTGAGAGAAGTGGGTTTAGTTTCATTTTTCTACATGTGGTTATCCAATTTGATCAGCACCATTTGTTGAAGATGCTGTCTGCAGTGTACATTGTCGGCTCCTTTGTCAAAGATCAAGTAGCTGTAGCTACTTGACCTAAGGACTGGGTCTTTATGCTAGTACCATGCTGTTTTTGTTACTATGGATTTGTAGTATAGCTTTAGATTGGGTATGTTGATACCTCCATAGGTGTTTAGATATCCAAGGCCTGCTGCCATTCTTCTTGAATTTTGAGATCAGTTTTTTTCCATTTCTGTGAAGAATGATGCTGGGATTTTTCTTGGTATTGCATTGAATCTGTATATTGCTTTTGGTAGAATTGCCATTTTCACAATATTCTACCTATCCAAGAGTCTTTCCATCTTTTCACGTCTCCTCAATTTATTTCTTGAGCGTTTTATGTTTATATTATATAGGTCTTTCACATCCTTGGTTAGTATTATTCCAAGGAATTTGATTTTCTTGTGGTTATCGAAAATAGTCAGTCTCACAGATTTCTTTCTGTGTATATTTGTCTTTTGCATATAGATGGGCTACTGATTTTTGTGTGTTGATTTTGTATCCTGCCACTTTGCTGAAGAAATTTATCATCTGTAGAAGTTTTATGGTGGAGTCTTTCAGGTCATTTATATATAATAAGATCATGTCATCTGCAAATAGGGCTAGTTTGACTTCTTCCCTTCCAATCTGTATCCCTTTTATATCTTTCTCCTGCCTTATTGCATGGGCTGTGACTTCTAGTACTTTGTTGAAGAGCAGTAGTGAGAGTGGGCACCTTTGCCTTGTTCCCAATCTTAATGGGAACTCCTTGAGTCTTTTCCTGTTAAACATTATCTGAGCTTTAGGTGCTTTGTATATAGCCTTTGTATATGCTGAGATATAAACTTTCTGTATCTATCTCCAGCATTTTGATCATAAAGTGATATCATAGTTTGTCAAAGGCTTTCTCTGCATCTATTGAAATGATCATATGGTTCTTGTGTTTAAGTCTATTTATGTGGTGTGTTACATTAATTGATTTCCATATCCTGAGCCATCCCTGCATCCCTGAGATGAAGCCTGTTTGATATGTTTGATATGTTGTTGAATTCAGTTTGCAAGGATTTTGTTCAGGATTTTTGCATCTAAGTTCATCAGGCATATAGATTTATAGTTTTCTTATTGTATCTCTGTCTGGCTTAGGTATTAGGGCAATGCTAGCTTCATTGAAAGAGTTGGTGAGCATTCCCACCTGTTCTCTAACTATATGAAACAGGTTGAGAAAAAGTGTTTTCATTTCTTCTGTGAAGATTTGGTAGAATTTGGTTTAGAAACCATCTGGTCCTGGAATTTTCCTTTGGGGGAGTGTGATGGTTAAGGTGTTGTCAACTTGATCTGTTTAGTAATCCACAGAAGTGCCTTTTGGGTGGGTCTCTAAGGTTGCTTCCAGGAAGGATTAACTGAAGAAGGAGTCCTTCCCCCATGATGGGCAGCCCCCTCTCAGAGGGGGACTTAAGCTCTGGGTGAAAAGAGCCCTATTCCTTCCTCTTGGCTGCCAGAGCTGCGTGCTGCCTTCCAGTGTGGCTTGAAGACCAGTGGGACCGAAGACCTGTGTGGATTGAAAATAAGCAGCTCCTCAGGAAGCCTCCAGGCCTTCAGTGCCAGATTGGGACTGCCGAGGCATCTGGCATGTAGACTGAGCAGCTACTTGTTCCTTGATTCTCAGGCCTGCAACTGCTATTGGACTACTGTAAACTAGCCCAATAAATTACCTTTTTAATATAATTCATTCTAGCAGTTCTGTTCCTCTAGAGAACCTTGACTAATACAGGGATGTTTTTTATTACTTTTCAATCTCAATGGTTGTAATAGGTTTGTGTAGGAGATTTATCTGTTCTGAATTTAGTTTGGGTAGGTGATACACATCTATGAACTCATCCATTTCTTCCAAATTATCCAATTTTGTAGAATAGAGGTTTTGAAAGTATGTCCTGATGATTTTCCAATTTCATTGATGTCTGATGTGACCTCTCCCTTTTCATTTCTTATTTTGTTAAGTTGAGGTGTCTCCTTTTTTTGTTTGTTTGTTTGTTTATTTAATCACAGTGACCAGGTATTTATTGATCTTGTTTATTTTTTCAAAGAACCAGATCTTCCTTTCATCAACTTTCTTGTTATCTTAGGTTACATTCATTAATTTCTGCCCTATTGTTTATTATTTCTTTTTGTCTGGAACTTTTAGGGTTGGATTGTACTTGATTTTCCAACACCTTTAGGAAAGTTATTAAGTTATTAATTTGAGATCTCTCTGTCTTTCTTATGAAGGCATTTAGTGTTCTGAATTTTCCCCTTAGGACTGGCTTCATCAGGTCCCATAAGTTTTGGTTATGTTTTCATTATCATTCAGTTCTAAAAATTTTATAATTTCCTTTTTGATTTCTTCCACACCCATTCGTTATTTAAAAGTGTGTTCAGGGACTGGAGAGATGGCTTGGGACTGGAGAGATGGCTTAGCGGTTAAGCGCTTGCCTGTGAAGCCTAAGGACCCCGGTTTGAGGCTCGATTCTCCAGGACCCACATTAGCCAGATGGACAAGGAGGCACATGCATCTGGAGTTCGTTTGCAGTGGCTGGAGGCCCTGGCGCGCCTATTCTCTCTCACTCTCTACCTGCCTATTTCTGATCTCTCTCTCTCAAATAAATAAATAAAATATTTTTTTAAAAAAAGTGTGTTCAGTCTCCAGGAGCTGATGTAATTTCTATTGTGTTTCTTGTGGTAATTTCTAGCAGTAAGTTACATCAGTTTTCCTGAATTTATGGAGCCATGATTCATGTCCTAAAATGTGATCTGTTTTGGAGAAGGTACTGTGGGCTGCTAAGAAGACTATATATTCTGTCAAATTGAGGTGGGGTGTTCTGTAGATGTGTTAGGTCTAGTTTTTCTATGGTGTTGTTAAGCTCTGTTATTTCCCTGTTGATTTTCTGCTTGGATGATCTGTATACTGACACTAATGGGGTATTAAAGTCCCATACTATGATGGTATTGAGAATTATTTCTGTTTTTTGTCATGTAGGTTTTGTTTTATAAGTTGTAGTGCACCTGTCTCATTCCCTTGAGTAAAAAGTGGCCTTCTTTGTCCTTTTTAATTATTTTTGGTTTTCAGTCTTATTTTTGTTAGATATTAATATAGCCACACCCACTTGTTTCTTATTTCCATTTGCTTGGAAAATCATTGTCCATCCTTTCACTTAGAGGAGGTGTCTGTCCTTAGTGGTGAGGTGGGTTTCTTGAAGACAGTAGATAGAAGGGTCCATTTTTCTGATCTACCCTCTTAACTTGTGTCTTTTGATGGATGAATTAAGAGTGTTAATATATAAGGTTATAACTGTGAGGGTCAATTTAATCCTGGCCATGTTGTAGGGGTTATTGGGTTTGGTGCTTTCCTGGGACTTGTACATTAAAGCCCATTCTAGTTTTAGTTATTGTGATTTTCATCTTATAAACTTTTAAGGTTGGTCATTTGACTCTTTTGTGTGGAGAATTTCCTGAAGTATTTTCTATAGGTTTGGCTTTGTGTTCATATAATCATAGAGCTGGCTTTTATCATGGAAGTTTTTTCTTTCACCATCTATTATAAGGGATTCTTCCACTGGGTAGAGTAGTTTGGTTTGGAAGCCATATTTTTTTGGACTTTGACATGCTCCATTTTCGTCCCTTCGGGCTTTCAGGATTTCCATTGAGAAATCAGAGGTAATTCTGATGGCATTCCCTTTGTATGTAATGAGTTGTTTCTCTCTTGCTGCTTTTAGAACTGTTTGTTTAGAGTTTTGATGATGATATGCTTTGAAGAGTTTCTTCTGTGGTCCAGTCTTTTTGGAGTTCTGTGAGCTTCTAATATCTGGATGTGTCTCTCTTTTGAGAGGGTGGAATGTTTTCTTCAATCATTTTGTTGAATATGTTGTCCATGCCTTTGGCCTAAATTTCTTCCCCCTTCAAGTATACCCATGATCTGGATATTGGATTGTTTTAGTGTATCCCACAGTTCCCTCATCTTCTGTTCACATGATTTTTTTAATTTTTAAATTTTATTTATTTATTTGAGAGCAACAGGCAGAGAGAGAGAGAGAGAGAAAGAATAGGCACAACAGGGCCTCCAACCACTGCAAACTAGATGCAAGCACCTCCTTGTACATCTGGCTTACATGGGTACTCAGGAATCGAACCTCGAACTGGGTCCTTAGGCTTCACAGACAAGCGCTTAACTGCTAAGCCATCTCTCCAGCCCCTATTCACATGGTTTTTTGAGCTTATCAAAGTTTTTGGACTCCTGAACTGTTTCTTCTATCTTGTCTTCCAGCTCTGAGGTTCTAGCCTCCACAAGATTAACTCTGTCAGTGAAGGTTTCTAGAGAGGCTTTTACAAGCTCTATTTTAGTTTGTATTTTATGTTGCTTTTTTCAGTATAGTATACATCCCTTTGTCAAGTTCCAATTTCAAGTTGTGGTTTGATTTTCTTGATACTTCTTGAAATTTGTTCTTGCATTTAATCATGTCTTCATTAAGCTTAACTACCTGGTTATTGAGATTCTCTTTAGCTCATTTATCTCTTTTGAGATCTCTCTGGCTTTCCTCAAGTAAGTTAATCATAGTGAAGAAAGCTATGTGCATTTCATTTAGGTGATTTTTTTTTTGGTGATTTGCTTCCAGTTAAGCAATTCATTTGGTCAGGGTCACATAGCTTACTGTGTGCTTTCATTTTGGGGTTCTATTTCTGATGTCTTCTCAATGTTCTCATTGGAGAGTTCCATTGTGGGGCTAGGCAACCTTGTTGGAGATCTCTCAGTTTGTTGTCTCAGGTTGATTTTTGTGCACCAGGATCTACCCATCTCAGGGTAAAGTCTTATTCAATTAAGGAGGAAGTAAGAAATTTCCCCTTGCAAAGCCGGGTGTGGTGGCGCACGCCTTTAATCCCAGCACTCGGGAGGCAGAGGTAGGAGGATTGCCGTGAGTTCAAGGCCACCCTGAGACTACATAGTTAATTCCAGGTCAGCCTGGGCCAGAGTGAGACCCTACCTCGAAAAACAAAAAAAAACAAAAAAAAAAAAAGAAAGAAAGAAAAAAAGAAATTTCCCCTTGTAGTATCTTCAGTGTGTGTTCTGTTTTTATTTGAATGTGATAGGAGTGGGATGGCTTTGTATACAAGGATGTGCAGGTTGTAGAGGGTGCAAGTCCACCAGCAGCTCTGGACAGATGATAATGAAGCTGCAGTTGGAGTTCTAGAATCTCTAACCTCCAGCTCTGCCTTGCCTGTGGGGCTCAGGGACCATAGCACTTGCCCCTGCTCCTGTAATATACCCAGCTGGGCAGGTTTTAGAGGATTCACTGGTTTCCCCTGGCAGGTGGTTGCTAGATATTTCTGTGCTCCTCTTCTGGGATTGAGGCAATGCTCCAAGTAGTTTCTGGGAGGTGGGTGGGAGGTGAGGAGGTGGTGGGTGTCAGGAGGAGGTAGGGGTCAGGAGGTGGTGGGGTCACTGGGCTCCATAGACCAGGTGGGACCAGGGAGTTTTCTGGTGGCCAGCAAAGAAGGTGATCTCTAGAGGGAAGTTGTGTTGGGCATGCACAGGCTGTTTGGGGTATTTGTGACCCGAGTGCTGGGTGTGGTGCTGATTATGGGGGACATACAGGGGTGCTTGAGGGGGCTGTGGGGCAGTGTCCATGACTTAAGGGTGCATTCAGGCAGTGGCCCAGGGTGTGTACCACCCAAGGGTGCACATGGGCATGGTTGTGACAGACTCTGCAGGAGCACTCCCAAAGGCTGCTGGGAGTATGAGCAACCCACAGACAGGTAGGGGCAGCACAGGGTATGGATTTTCAAGGGTGTGTGGGGTGGTATGAATGACCCAAGAGCACATGCTGATGGCTCAGGATATGCAGACCAGCAGAAGCCTGATGTGGCAGGATTGCTGGGGTATGGACACATAGGGTGCTTGATCCAAGGGTGTCTGCAGGTAGCAAGGGGTATGGGCAGCAGTTCCACTGGGGCAGGAAGGCAGGGGAGTATTCACAGGCTGCAGGGTTGCCCTGAGGGGCTCATGGACACCTGCAAGCAGTACAGGATGTGGAGGACTCACACACTGGGGCAGCGAGAAGGGGCATGTTCAGTCTGCTGGTTGTCATGGGGGGGGGTAATCCTGGGGGATCCTAAGGGCAGCATGGGGAGTGAGAGACCAGTGCACAGGGCAGGGAGGTAGGAGAGTACTTGTGAGCTGCAGGGGCAGTGAGGTGTGGGGGGACCTGATGATGTAGTGAGGGCATGGGAATCAGCTGGGTGACAGCCCAGTGGAGGTCAGCTAAGACCTACTCAGTACTCACAATTCTTGCCTGATACTACCCCAGAAGAGCTAGGGTGGTTAGGAGTCTGCCATTTGACCAGAAGTCCTGGACATTTTCTTTCTCTGAGCCATTTGCTAATTCTAACCATGTCCTAGTAGGCTGGCAACTTAAAGGATACAAACATATGGCCAATCTTTTACTGATCTATAGACCTTTATTTAGGATGCTGACATATGAGACCAGAGGTTCTAAAAGGAAGAAATCTGTTCACTTGTGATACTCCAAAGCCAGAATACTCCTGGAAAGAGAATAATACACAGTTGGTTTTTAAGAGACCTGTCAAATTTAGTGCTGAAAAAAATTAAGAGGCAAAAGAGATAAGACTGAAACTCCCAATGTCTGAAGAGGAACTCCCAGAATATTTCTGGACTGAAGAAATGTAGACCTGCAAGATATTCCTAAGAAACTTATGAAAATCAGACTACCTTTAGGGGATAACTGCTACTGTTGTCTGGATAAATTGATAAATAATACCCACAAGCCTACCCTCTAAATACTTATGTTTATGCCATATATTAATCTTAGTCTCACGTTTGATTAGAGAAGTTTCTCTTTTCATATGCCAGTGACCACTGGAGTGACTCAAAATGCATCAAAGTGCTGAGAAGAAGTGACAGTGGAATGTTCAACATTAACTGGGTCATCTCTGTCCCATCCTGCGAGGCTCAGGGAGCCCTGTGGAAGAGGTGGTGGAAAGAAGGTAAGAGCAAAGGAAGGGCAGGAGTGCTTTGCAATACTGTCTTCTAGGCACAAAGTGGTCATGGCATTCATGACCTCACAGTGGCTTACTCCATCTACATAAGACCTACATAACAGGAGAAGAAAAACTAACATCAAAATTGAAGAGAGACTAGTTGGAAAGAGAAGAGATTCAGTGGAAGGGATATGGGGGGAGGGCAAAAGAAGGACAGTGGTAGTGGAATTATGTTCATGTTATATTGTCTATATGTATGAAGGTTTTCAAAACACGTTTTTAAATTACAAAGAAAACCAGAATGGACAAGCAGAAAACTGGAGGTGAACTTGCCAAACATGAAATCCGTCTTTACCCTGCTGAATCCTGGCTCAGATGGAAGTAATAACCTCTTCTACCTTAATCAAGGAAAAGGGATGCTCTTCAGGTGGAAGATAACAGCTGCCAGGCAGATATGTTGCTATTTTCAAAATGCATGACACAAGTAAAACAAAATAGTAGACTTACTTAGAGTCCCAAAATAATCTGATTGACCAAGAGTCAGAGTTGACAATCTAAGACTTCTATCCAGAATATGCTGTAGAGCCAGATGTGGTGGCACATGCCTTTAATTCCAGCACTGGGAAGGCTGGGGTAGAAGAACTGACATGAATTTGAGGCCACCCTGAGACTACATAGCAAATTCCAAGTCAGACTGGGCTAGAGTGAGTGACCCCACCTCAAAGGGGGGAAAAAAAAAGAAAGAAATATCTGGAAGGGCTACAGATGTAGTTCAGGGCTGGAGTGCTTATCTACCATGAACTATGCCTAAGGTTTCAATTTCTGTCACCACAAAAAAAAAAAAAAAAAAGGTAATGTGAGGTTATAGCGGTTATAAAGTAGAAATCAAAAAAAGGCAAGGATGATATCAAATAAAATGTAGTCATAAGTCGATTCTTTGGGGAGGTTAAGAAAAATAAAAATCGCAAATAACTAGTAATCATGAAAAAATGCAATACTACTTATCATATCAATTTTTAAAAGATGATAAAAGGCATTAGGTAATTTCATATAAATATATTTGAAAGTCATCTTAATGTAATAAACTATAAGCATGTCTTAAAAATTGGCACAAGATGGGCTACAGAGATGGCTTAGTGGTTAAAGTGCTTGCCTGCAAAGCCAAATTACCCAGGTTCGATTCTCCAGGACCTATATAAGCCAGATTCACATGCGTCTGGAGTTCATATGTGCACCCATATTCATTCTCTCTCTCTCTCTCTCCCTCTTCCTCTCTCTCAAGTAAATAAATAAATAAATATAAATAAAAGTAAATTGGCACAAGAAGGCACAGAAAAGAGGAAAATATGCCTCTGTCTTAAAAACTGAATTTCTCATTAATAAAAACAATTAAAAATGTCTAGTACTGCTACTATTGATGAATTCTTTTATGTAGCCAAGGAACTGATACCAAACCATACAGTAGCATTACATTCAGCAAACTATCTCTCAAAGAGAAAAAATTCTTTGACAAACATGTTAGCAGACATAATTTATCAACATGTGAGAAGGATGTTAACTGATGACTATGGAGTCTACACCAGGGATCCAAAGTTTATTTAACATTCAGATTTCATTCAATTTAAGCCAAATATTTAAAAATAGAGGGGTGGCTTCTGGGTCCTGCTCTCACAGTCATAATACATTGAACTCCATAGAGATAGCACAGGGCAGGTGAGAGCCAGTCAGACACTAGGCAACTCTGTCCTTGCTGAGGAGAAAACTGAATGTGGGCCAAGGAAAGGGTGATAAGTTTTACATGCATTCTTCATGCAGACTTGGAAGGATCACAGGAAGTAGTGCCCCATACTTGAGCTTCTTGGAGCTTTTAAAGAAGTGCTCAGAGAAGTGAGAGACCATGTCTCTAAAGAGAAAGGAAGACTTAAAGATATTGCAGAGGAGGACAAAGCTTGTTATAAAAACATGTATAACTCCTAAGGGGAAACAAAAAGGAAGTTAAAAGATACCTATGTACCCAAGAACCCCTCTAAAACCATCCTTTTCTGTTGTGGGCATCACTCCAAACTCACAGAGCATGCCTGCCTGTCCCTTAGTAACATTAAACTAGTAGAGATAGGGAACAAGCTTGCTGCAGAAGACAGGTGACCTCATGAAGAGTAGAATGCTGGGGTGAAGGAAAAAAAATCAAAATTTTGCTACCAGAAGAGCTAATGCATCAAAAAAAAAAAAGGTCTCAAAACTGAAAGAGGAGGAAAGTAAAGAAGATGAAGAGGGAGAGAAAGATTAATGCTCAATTGGGACACTGTCCTGTAATTACAGAAACTGACTCTTAGATTCATTTACTCAAGACTGGGCCAGATGCTTCTTAGAGCAGAGCCTGAAAGAAGAAAAACTAACTCTTGGATTAATTTAACCAAGCGTGAACCCACCACTTCACTTCTGCCACTGTTTCTAATGTTCCTGCAGCTGCTTCTTCTGCCACAGGAACTTGTTGCTATTTTTATTGAACAAAAAGAAAAACAGCAATATGTGAGGAATTAGTATTACATTACAGCTCATACTGGTGGGATGAACTTCCAAACCAGACAGTTTATGAGAGGAAGGGATTTATTTGAAGCTTACAGATCCAGGGCAAGATCTATTATGGCAAAAGAGGTTCTCCCCTTTAACAGATCCAAGCAGAGAAAAATCACCACCAGTACCACAAGTAAGCACAAACCTGTAGCAGCTGGATCCCTAGAGGTCACAGGTCTCTGCATACCGTAGGCTAGGATCAGATCCACCCACAATAACACCTTAGGGCTGGACCCTAGGATCCACTCCCTCCCCTCCCCAGTGATGCTTTTTCCAGCCAGGCAGCTGGAAGCAAGCTTTTTTAAAACACCTGAGTCTAAGCCGGGCGTGGTGGCGCACGCCTTTAATCCCAGCACTCGGGAGGCAGAGGTAGGAGGATCGCCAAGAGTTCGAGGCCACCCTGAGACTACATAGTTAATTCCAGGTCAGCCTGGACCAGAGTGAGACCCTACCTCGAAAAACAAAAACAAAAAACACCTGAGTCTATTTGGGGACACGCATTCAAGCTATCACATTTTGCTTCTGGTTCCCAATAGACAAATAACCATCATATATTGTAAATTGTATTCAGTCCAACTTTAATGGTCCCCATAGTGTTTATCAACTTTAAACCTGTTTCAAAGTCCCAAGTCTCATCTGAGATTTAAGACTGTCTCTTTTTTAAGTCTTTTAAAAAATTTATTTGAAAGAAAGAAGCAGAGAGAGACAGAGCACACCAAGGCGTCCAGCCACTGTAAACAAACTCCAGATGCATGCGCCCCCATGTGCATCTGGCTTACGTGGGTCCTGGAGAATTGCACCAGGATCCTTTGGCTTTGCAGGCAAATACCTTAACCGATAAGCCATCTCTCCAGCCCCTTAAGTATAAGTCTTGTAAAATCAAAACAAGTTACATACTTCAAACATATAATGGCACAGAGTAAACATTTTCATTGCTGTAAGGTGTAACAAGGAGAGACTGGACCAATACAGAATCAGTAACCATCAGGTAAATATCAAACATCTTCAGTTCAAGTCCAATATCCATAACCAGTGACCAGGGACAGTCTCTGTATTTGCCAATCCTCCCTCTTCAGCTGGGCTGAGTGGCCAGACAAAACTTCCATTCTGAGCCAACAGCACTCCTGCTGTAGCCAAAATGTTTTTGGGTTTCCATCTTCCAGTGACTTCATTAGCTCCTTTATTAGGATCATCACACTCTGCCTCACTTGCCACATTTCAGCAGTGGCTCCTGGAACCAGGTGCACTTCATGACCCACTTCTAGCTTAGGTTAATTTAGCAACTCTTAACATTCTTGTTAACATTCTTGTTGGTGATCTGTGATGTTAATGACAAAGGTAAAACTAATGCAGAGGAAACTGATTATGTCATTTTAAGCAAGCTAAGTACTTGGTTGTAAGATTAACTTCAGGCATGGTCCTCATGATCCTTTTCCTCATGTGCCGCTCCACTGGTCTCTGCTGTCCTCCTTTCACATTCCTTGAGCTTGTGAGAAGGCTGGTATGAGTGGAGAATCCCTTCACCTGACATTTTTTTATGGCTCAGGCTGAACCTGACGGTTGTGGCTGTGGCTGCATGGAACTGGTGCCGCCACCACTGTAGCCACTTCTGCCTGCTTCTGTGGGCTCTAGATGCTCTGGATATCTCCTACTTCTCTGCTGGAGTTGATCATTTATTATACACTTCACTTTTTAGTAGAAAAGTGTATTTTGGTGGGTTTTTTTGTTTTTGTTTTGCTTTTTCTCCCCTAGGCTGCTTTGGCATATTTCCTACACTGCCATCTTTAACTGGAAGTCTCTGAAGTAGTATTTGTTCTTGAATGACAGATTGGACAGGAGACTAAGAATGAAGTCATTTTAGGATAATCCAATGAATTCATTTTTTTCCGTGTGTGTGTGTGTGTGTGTGTGTGTGTGTGTGTGTGTATTCTTTATGGACATACTCAGCGTGTAAGCAGCACATGTTGGTACCATCCTTACCCTCATCCCTTCCCCCCCCCAAAGGGACCCTCCTCATTGGGGATGCTGGTTATCCTCGTTGGCATTGTAGTTTGTGCATTGTGGGGATAGCCATCAGTTATGGGGACGAGGCAATGTCACTGTGTGTAATATCTCAGCTTGTGGCTCTAACAATCTTTCCGCCCCCTCTTCTGAGAATTTCCCTGAACCAAGTTGGGTTTGTTTTAGGTCTACTTCAGTGATGAGCTCTTGGGAGCCTTTGTGTCTCTGGATCTCTAATTTGGTATGAGTTGAGTGTCCTCTGTGTCTATCTCCTTCACCCTTGTGCTGATATCGTGTTCACCAAGAAAGCAGAACTCTTGCTTATTTCCCCAATTACTCTATAGTTTCAGGTGGAGCCCTGGTGAAGTGCAATGGGCTGATGCTCTCCTCAGGTTCTGTGTCCTTCTGAAAAGGAGAAGCAGATTCTTCAATGGAGAGTGAGGTTAGCACCAGTTAAATGGGATAACCATTGTTAGTTTAGAGAGAATTTAATAGGTGTAGGCCCTCTTACAGCCCAAGATTGGTGGGAGCTTGATATTGGAGAGTGAACTCATTATGTGGATATGATTCTGACTTGTTTCTCAGTTCCAGATGGGGGTTCCTTTGCACCAAGGAGCAGATCTGTTGCCAATCCAAGAGCAGCTGGTTACCCACCATGGCTTTGTTCCACTATTGCTCTTGGGTGAGAATGATGTCAGGTTGTTTGCTGCTGAGTAGCTTAGACCTCGAGTAGCTTGGAAAGATGTTCGCCATTTCCCCCCAGTCACTTATTTAGCACCTTCTGGCACTAGACGAGCTAACTGTCTAAGAACTGGCTCTTTTTCAGATTCCAGCCAGGTCTCTCCATGTTACATACCAACAGCATATGGTGTCTTCAGCAGTCAGGTCTTACCATTAACCTTTGGTGGGTAATAAAGTGCTCTGACAGAAGTGTGTCTTCTTTTGGGAAACCTTGTCATTCTCTCTGATCAGCAGCTCACTGTGTATGTTAACTGCGTCCTGGTACTGTGAGTTATAGGCCAGTGCCAGGGAAAAGAAGGAAGAAAAAGAAAGGTAATATAAAACAGAAAGAAGAAAAAAAGAGAGAAAAAAAACAGGAGAAAATTAAGGTTAGGCTTCATCTTACCCTCTCCAGGGCCCTTTGATTCAGGTGTTCCCTCTAAGGTCCTGGTAAAGATCCAATGTTTTAGTCTGTTTTCCAGGATATAGGATTTTATGGTACCATTTACATTTGGGTCCAGTTTTGTGTTTTCCACACTACCCTTACACTCCCCTCCAGCCCCATCCTCCCTATTGTCCAGTCCTCGAGATTTATGTCAGCGTCTTGGGCTAATCCAGGTTAGGAGCCACAGATGAGTGAGACCATGTGATGATTGTCTTTCTGTGATTGGGCAAGTTCACTGAAAATGATCTGTTCCAAGTTAGACCAATTTTCTACAAATTTCATTGTGTCCTTTTTTTCTAACTGCTAAGTAGAATTCCATCATGTAGATATACCACATCTTCGTTATCCATTTGTCCAATGATGGGCACCTGGGTTGATTCCAGTTCTTAGCTATTATGAATTGAGCAGCTATAAACATGTTGAGCAAATATCTCTGAACTGAGGCTTGGAGCTTTTAGGGTAAATGCATAGTAAGGGAATAACAGGGTCTGGTGGTAACTCTGTAGTCGACCTTTTTAGGAACCTCCATATTGCTTTCCATAGTGGTTGTACCATCTTATTCCCACCAACAGTTCCTAGTTCTCCACATCCTCACCAACATTTGTTTTCATTTAATTTTTTAATGTTTGCTATCCTTACTGGTAAGGTAGAATCTCATAGTTGTTTTGATTTGCACTTCTCTGATGGTTAGGGGTGTTGAACATTTTCTTAAGGGTGTGTTTCCATTTGTATTTCTTCCTCTGAGAACTCCCTGTGCAGTTCTCTGCCCCACTTTGTAAGTGGATTGTTTGATTTTTTTATTGTTTAGGTTTTTGAGTTCTGTGTTAGTTTGAATAGATGTCCCCCAATATAGTCAGTGGTTTATTAGTTTGTAGTTTGCATCTGCAGTCACCTGGGTGGAGGCAGTGTCACTTGGTTGATCCTAAGGTGTGGTGGTGGGTTTGAGATTTCAATCTAAAGATAATGCAAAGTGTGCCTAGCTGGAGTTCTAAAGTGTGCTGCGCTGTGTGGCTTTTGACTTTCTCTCTCTCTTGCTTGGTCCTCTACAAGCAGGCCAGCTACTTGTGCTATTGTGGAACTTCCCCTGGATATATAAACTTCAAGAAATATCCCTTCCTCCATAACAGTGCCTGGTCTGGTAGTTCATCTCAGAGAACCTGAAGTTGTCTGCTATAAGTTCTTTGTATATTCTAGAAATTAAGCCTCTGTCAGTTGTATAGCTGGCAAAATTTTCTCCCATTCTGTGGGTAGTCTATTGGCTCTGCTTATTGTATGTTTGTCTGTGAAAAAACTTTTCAGCTTCCTGAGCGCCCAGTGGTTGAGTGATTAAGTTCCTGAGCTACTGGGGTTTTGTTCAGGAAGTCTTTTCCCATTCCTATATTGTGGAAAGTTCCTCCTATTTTTTTCTTCCAGTACTAGCAGAGTTTCTGGTCTTATATTGAGGTCTTTGATCCATTTGAACTTGATTTTTGTGCATGGTGAGATGTGTGGATCGAGTTTAATTTTCCTGCATATGGTTATCCAGTTTTCCCAGCACCATTTGTTGAAGATGCTATCTTTTTTTTTCAGCCTACGTTGTTAGGGATTTTTTTCAAAGACCAAGTAGCTGAAGGTACTTGACCTAAAGTCTGGATCCTCTGTTCTGTTCCATTAGTCTATAATTGGGTTTTTATGCCAGGACCATGCTGTTTTTGTTACTGTGCTTTATAGTATAGGTTTAGATCAGGTATGGTGATGCCTCCAGAGGTATTTCTTTTGCTGTGGATATGCTTGGATATCCAAGGTCTGCTACCATTCCGTGTGAATTTTGAGATCTTTTTTTTCTATCTCTATGAAGAAAAATGCTGGGCTTTTCATTGGTATTGCATTAAATCAATATATTGCTTTTGGTAAGATTGCCATTTTCAAAATGTTAATTCTGCCTATCCAGGAGCATGGGAGGTCTTTCCATTTCCTCAAGTCCTTCTCAATTTCTTTCTTAAGCATTTTTATGTCTTTCACATCCTTGACAGGTGTTATTCCAAGTTACTTTATCTTTTAGTTGCCATTATAAATGGGACCGTGTCTCTAATTTCTTTCTGTGTGTTTTTGTCCTTTGCATATAGAAAGGCTACTGTTTTTTGTGTGTTGATTTTTGTATCCTGCTACTTTGCTGAAGGAATTAATCACCTTTAAGAGTTTTGAGATGGAGGTTCTCAGGTCACTTATAACAGAATCATGTTGTCTATGAACAGGGCTTACTTCTTCCTTTCCAATTTGTATCTCTTTTATTTCTTTCTCCTGCCTTATTAGGACTTCTAGTACTATGTTGAAGAGGAGAGGTGAGAGTGGGCACCCCTGTCTTGTTCCTGATATCAATGGGAATTCCTTAAGTCTCTCCCCATTAAGTGTTATTTGGGATTTAGGTACTTTATATATAGTCTTTATTATGTTGAGATATAAACCATTCATGCCTATTCTCTCTAACGTTTTGATCATGAAGTGATGCTGCTTTTTGTCAAAGGCCTTTTCTGAAACTATTGAAATGGTCATGTGATTTTTGTGTTTAAGCTTATTTATGAGGTGTATTACATTGATAGATTTTCATATGTTGAACCAACCCTCCATTCCTGGGATAATGCCTACTTGGTCAAGATGAATAATGCTTTTGATGTGTTGTTGAATTTGGTTTGCAAGGATTTTGTTCAGGATCTTTGCATCTAAGTTCATCAGGGAAATAGGCCTATTGTTTTCTTTTCTTGTTGTACCTCTGTCTGTTTTGGTATTAGCATGATACTAGCTTCATAAAAGGAGTTGGGGAGATTTCCCTGTTCTCCGATTATGTGGCACATGTTGAGAAAAATTGGTTTCAATTCTTCCATGAAGGTTTGATATAATTCAGCCAAGAAGCCATCCAGTCCTGGACTCTTCTTTTTCGGGAGTTTTTTTATTACCTTTTCAATCTCGATGGGTGTGATAGGTTTGTTTAGGAGATTACTCTGCTCTGAGTTTAGCTATGGTAGGCAGTATGTGTCCAGGATTCATCCATTTCCTCCAGTTTATCCAATTTTGTGGAGTAGAGTTTTGGGAAATAAGTCCTAATAATTCTTTCAATTTCACTTATGTCTGTTGTGATCTCTCCTTTTTCATTTCTAATTTTGTTCATTTGAAGCGTCTTTTTTTCACTTGATCAAATTGGCCAGAGGTTTATCAATCGTGTTTATTTTTTCAAAGAACAAGCTCTTTGTTTCATCAGCTTTCTTAATTGTTTTCTTAGTTTCCAATTCATTAATTTCTTCTCTGATCTTGATTATTTCTTTCTGTCTGGAGCTTTTGGGGTTGGATTCTTCTTGTTTTCCAATTCCTTTAGGTGGATGATTAGATTATTGACCTGGGATCTCTCTGTCTTTGTTATGAAGGTATTTAGTACCCCTAAGTTTTGGTAAGATGTGTTCTCATTGTCATTCAACTCTAGACATTTTGCAATTCCATTTTTTATTTCATCCACTACCCATTTATTATTTAAAAGTGATCTGTTCAGTCTCCAGGAGCTGATGGAGTTCCTGGCATATCTCTTATTAATTTCTAGCATTACAGCATTATGATCTGATATCATGCAGGAAATTATGTTGATTTTCCTAAATATATGGAGGCAGGCTTTATGGCAGAGTATATGATCTGTTCTATGTGCTGCTGAGAAGAATGTGGATTCTATAGATTTGGGTAGAATGTTCTGTAGATGTCCATTAGGTCTAGTTGATCTATGGTGTTGTTGAGCTGTCTTACTTCTCTGTTAATTTTCTGTTTGGATGATCTGTCTATTGATGATAGTGGAGTTTGAAGTTCCCAACTACGATGGTGTTGGTGTTTTTTTCTCTTTTGTTGTCAAGTAGGTTTTGTTTTATGAATTGTGGTGCACTTATGTTTGGTGCATAAAAATTGATGATTGTGACATCCTCTTGTTGGATGACCCGTGTTATAAGTAAGAAGTGGCCTTCTTTGTTTCTTTTGATTACTTCTGGTTTGAAGTCTATTTTATCCGATATTAGTATAGCAACACCTGCTTGTTTCTTATTTCCATTCACTTGAAATATCATTTTCCATCTTTTTACCCTGAGGAGGTATCTGTCTTTAGTGGTAAGTTGGGTTTCTTGAAGACAGCACATTGAAAGGTCTATTTTTCTGATCCACCCTGTTATCTAATGTCTCTTGATGGGTGAATTAAGGTCATTAGTGTTTAGGGTAATAACTATGAGGTTTGATTTAATCCCTGCCATATTGTGGTGGTTTATGTGGTTTGGTGCTTTCTTGGACATTGTAGGTTTTTGCACCTTCTCTAAGTTTCATTATTGTGATCTGCTTCTTGTAGGCACTTGAGGTTGGTTGTTTGATTCTTCTGTGTGGAGAATTCCCTGAAGTACTCTCTGTAATTTTGACCTTGTGTTCAATAGTTGTAGAGCTAACTTTTATCATGGAAAGTTTTTCTTTTCCCCATCAATTATGAAGGATACTTTTGACTGGTAGTTTTTCTTGAAAGCTATAGGTTCTTAGACTTTGCAGTGTTCTATTCCAGGCCCTTCTGGCTTTCAGGGTTTCCATTGAGAAGTCTGAAATAATTCTGATGGGCTTACCTTTATATGTAATGTGTTGTTTCTCTCTTGCTGTTTTTAGGACTCTCTCTTTGTTTTCATTGTTTAGAGTTTTAATGATAATATGTCTTGAATTTCTCCTTTGGTCCAGTCTGTTTGGAGTTCTTTTAGCTTCTTGTATCTTGATGGGACTTTCTTTTGAGAGAGTGGCAAAGTTTACTTCTGTAATTTTGTGGAATAACCTCTCTCCATGCCCTTGGTCTGAATTTCTTCCCCTTCTCATATACCCATGATCCAAATGTTGGGACATTTAAGGGTACCCCACAGGTCCCTCATGTTCTGTTCACAAGAATTTTTGAACTTAATCAAATTTTTGCACTCATGAACTGTTTCTTCTGTCTTGTCTTCTAATTCTGAGGTTCTGTCCTCCACATGACTGACTCTGTTCTTAAGAGCTTCTATAGAGGTTTAGACTTGTTCAATTTGTTTTGTATTTGTATTTTCTACTGCCTTTTTATGTATAGTGTCCATCCCTCTGTTGAGTTCCCTTCTTGTGTTGTTTTCTAATTTTCTTAATGCTGATTATTGATTGAGGTCCTCTTTATTTATTTATTTATTTATTTTTTTTTTTGGTGTTCCCCTTCAGATCATTTGTCTTTGGAAGACTTCCTGGTTCTTTTCTATTAGGTCTAATCTAGCAAGGACAGCATTCATATAATTGTTGGGCCTTTGTTGACTTTCTGCAAGTTCTACTAATTGCTTGGTCAAGGTTGTATAGCTTGTGTCCTCATTTTGGGATTCTTATCCTGTTGTCTCTTCTATGTTTTGATTAGAGGCTGCCATTGTGTGACTGGGCAACCTTGTTGGATTTACTTCCATTTGATTTTTCATGTTATTCCTTTTGAGCTGTGGTCTGCCATCACAGTGTGGGGAACCTTATTTAATTCAGGAGGAAGCTATAGTTTATCCTTGAAGTATCTTCAGTGATTATTATTACCCTTTTACGTTTGATTAGCTTAGGCCCTTGATAGCAAGGGGGCCTGTCCGCTCAGGTGGGAGGAATCTACTAGGCTCTGGTAAGGGACCTGAAGACCTGGTGGAGGGGCTCTTTGGTTGAGGTATGGGACTGCGTGGTCATGTGGCCCAGTGGGGTCAGGGAGGGAGAAATGGGACAATGTAGACTGGTGTTGTGGCAGGCTGGGGGAGGAGGGAGGATGGGACTGCGGGAATCTACTGGCCCAGCAAAGCAGGAGGGGGATGGGACTGCTGAGGGGGTATAGTGACATGGTGATGGGGGGGTTGGATGGGAAGGCACTGTGGGGGCGGCAGCTGGGAGGGCCACCTTCCCAGTGGTGGGAGAGGGAGGAAAGCCGGGGAGGGAGACAGGAATGGAAGGAGGAAGGCAGCCAGCTGGCTTGGGTCCATATAGCCTGCAGATAGTGCAGGAGGAACCTGGTCCATGGTTCCGCAGGTTTGGCAGCTGGTATGGTGATCCCTGTGGTGGCAAGAAGGAGGGAGGAATGCGAGGCAGCTGGCCTGGGTCTGCTTTGCCTGCAGGTAGTGCAGGAGTGAATTTGGTCTGCAGCAGATGGGACGGCTGCTCTCCCATTGGAGGTCTGCTTGGACCCACAGACCCTAAGGGCCCCCACCATTCTTGCCTTTCCTTCTCCATGAGGTGAAGCATGGTTAGGCAGACACCATCTTCAGAAAAACAGTTTTTAATTAAAAAAAAGTATAGAAGTGAAAGATGACATCTCATTGATAAAGAAATACTTAACATAATTTAATGTACACGCCTATGTTGAAAACAATTAAGAACAAAAACCTATTTTCATGTTCAATTAGTTAAAATATCTAAATGTTTCTTATGATGCTATTTAGAGCCATATGATATTTAATAAAATGTTATAAAGTATTTTGGTATTCTTTTAGGCATATTTATGTTATAGATTTCTAGTTTAATTCCATCCATATCTGAGAGCAGAAACTCTGTGATTTCAGTTCTATATAGATGTAGCTGGTGTTGGTAAATGTTCCATGTAGGACTAAGGATGAGTGTGGTAGTTTGAGTGTATGCCCCCATCTACTCAAGTGTTTTATTAAAGCTTTTAACATGGATCTCTAGACGCCTGGCTAGAGGAGGTGTCACTGGGGGCAGATCCTAGAATCCAGTCCTAAGGTGTCACTGGGGGCAGAACTAAATTTCAGCCATAAGGTATAACCACCTCTGGATGGGTCCCTGCTGTTTCCTTCCTGTTCATGCTTGTTGCTTTTGGTTTTCACTGGCTGTTTTGGTTGTTTGTCTCTGCTTGGATATATGGAAGCAGTTTCTTCTGTAAGGTTAAAATAAACTCCTTCATCCTGTAAAATGTGTACGATTTGAATGTTCATCCCAGGTGTCCCTCTTGAAGGCAGGGGATCTTCGCTTTCCATTTCCATTTCACTGGGCGCCTGGCACAGGCTCTAGGACATCTAGCTCATCTAGAGACACAATCAAAAATTTAGTTGGGTTCAAGCCCTGTGCTTGGGGGTGAGAAAGAGAGAGAGGAGAGAGAGAGAGAGAGAGAGAGAGAGACTTCCAGGTAAGATGGCAGTATAGAAGCTACGCCAAACCGGATCAGGGAGGGATTTAAGCAAAACTACACTCTTCTTTGGAAAAGAACAGAGTATTTTTTACGGGAAACAGCGGAAAAACAGGAGATGGCCAGAAACCCACTGTGGAGATTGCAGCCCGACTGACGGCAGCCCGACCCACTGCTCAGAACAGCTGAGCCTCCGCTGCAGCCGCCACTGCCCAAACAAAAAAGGGGGGAGGGCTTTCCAATCTCATCAGTCTCCTCACAGAGCCCAGAAATTGAAGAAAAGTCTGCTGAGCTACTGAAAGAGAAACAGGGGAACAGTATGAGCTACTACCGGCTTCCTGAACTCGCCCATCCCCCACCAATCAGAACACCAGCCAATTGGCAGAATTGAGCAACTAGCAGCAGCTCTGTACCACATCACCAACACCCGACCCAGCACAGCTGAGCCAAGCTCCACAGCTCAGGGAACGAGGTGGGCACTCAGCATTGGTGAGTTTGGAAGCCACACCAAAAGGTAACAAAGGCCTGCATTGGAAGTGCTAACCTCTCTTTCCAGGTCAGGGCAGGTTATGGATTACATATTTGTGGTTGGCCTTACCATTTTCAAATAAGCTGAATATGAGGTGTTGAATATTGCTGCCTGTAATGCTTTTAGATTTAAAGGGCCTTTATCTTTTGCTTCTATCATTATTGGGGGCAGGGTCTGATTCCTAGCTGATGGGTTAAGGGTGTGGACCAACACACACCCTTAGGGATTTTGACCCTATAAGACTGTTTGTTTCAATTCCCACACTTGTATACTCTGTGCTCATGTTAATTGAATGTGTATTTTGCTCAGTTGAAGTTTAGAACTTGCTACTAAATTGTTCCACCAGTCCACTACAATAATTGCTTAACAAGCAAATTCAACAGCTAGGATTACTTCTGAGGTTGGACTTGGGTACAAGTGCTATACTTGGCACCTTAAACTCATATGCTGAAAGTATATAAAGGTAGATCACCACACCTAAGAACACTGCAGATAAATAGAAAACCTAAGCATCAAATCAATCCAGGATGCAAAAGTCACTACATTATAATACATGAAACACAAAGAATCAAGACAATGCAATCCCACCAAAAATTACAAATCCATCAGAATTGTTCACCAATGAGACTGTTTTAGATGAAATTCCTGACAAAGATTTCAAAAAGAATGATGATATCTATACTCAAAGAAATGAAAGAACAAATAAAAGAAGAAATGAAAGGAATCTGAGAAGAAAACAAAGGAATTAAAGAACAAAACAAACTCTTGAAAGAGATTACAGAAAAACATTTTAATGAAATAAAAAGGTCATTACAGGACATGAATAAGGAAATAGAAATACTGAAGAAAAACCAGGCTGAAATCCTAGCTCTGAAGAACACAGTCAGTGAAATAAAAAAAAAAAAAAAAAAAAAAAAAAACTCTGGAAAGTCTCACCAGTAGAATGGATGAAGGAGAGGACAGAATATCTAAACTAGAAGACCAGATGGCAGACCTATCACAGTCCAACAAAGAGAAAGACAAGCTAATAGAAAGGTATGAATGGGAGTTCCAAGACATCCAGGACACTATGAAAAGATCAAACATAAGAATTCAAGGTATAGCAGAGGGGGAAGAATTTGAATCCAGAGGCTTAGTAGGTGTTTTCCACAAAATCATAGAAGAAATTTTTCCCCAAATTGGGAAAGAAATGCCAATGCAGATACAAGAAGCTTTTAGAACACCAAACAGACAAAACCTAGAAAGATCCTCTTCTCGACATGTTATAATTAAACTACTAAACACGCAAACCAAAGAAAATATATTGAAAGCAGTTAGAGAGAAAAAGCAAATGACTTTCAAAGGGAAACCCATCAGGATCACAGCAGATTACTAAACACAAACTTTAAAAGCCAGAAGGGCCTGGAATGATGTATTCCAAGTTCTGAAAGATAAAAACTGTCAACCAAGATTACTTTATCCTGCAAAGCTATCTATCCAAATTGATGGAGAAATAGGGACATTCCACAACAAAGACAGGCTAAAGGAATTTATGGCAACTAAACCAGCTCTACTGAACGTTTATCCCAGCAAAGTAGAGCTGAGTACAAGAATGAAGTTTGTTTTGGAGGAGTTGTTTTATAAGCATCAATTAGATACATTCTTCAGCTATATTTTATTTATTTATTTATTTATTTATTTATTTATTTATTTATTACAGAGAGAAAGAGAGAATGGGCACACCAGAGCCTCTAGCCACAGCAAACGAACTCCAGATGCATGTGCCACCTTGTGCATCTGGCTTATATGGGACCTGGAGAATCAAACCAGGATCCTTAGGCTTCACAGGCAAGTGCCTTAATTGCTGAACCATCTCTCCAGCCCCCAAATCTTCAGCTATAAAAAGGAATTATCGGTCTGGAGAGATGGCTTAGTGGTTAAGGCACCTGCCTCCTAAGCCTAAGAATGCTGGTTCCAATCTCCAGCGGTTCCAATCTCCAGGTCCCACGTTTAGCCAGATGCAAAGTGACGCAAGGGCGCAATGCCGCACTTGCCCACTAGGGTGTACACACATCTGGATTTCATTCACAGCAGCTGAGAGACTTCTGGCACGCCCATCTCTGTCTTTCTCCCTCTCTCTCTCTCTCTCTCTCTCTGTGTGTCCCTCTCTCTAAAAAAAAATAAATAAAAATAAAAAGGAATTATCTCTTGCAATTCTGTCAGTTTTTTGGCTCACATAAATTGTTGATCTGTTGCTAGATGCATGCACATAAAAAACCTGATAGGTCTTTTTGGAGTATTGGCCCCTTTATCATCATAACACGTCATTTTTTATGAAGTGTGCTTTGTTTGAAATTAACATATCCATTCTCATTATGTTTTGACAGGTGTTAGCAACTAATAGCTTTCTTTTAATTTCTGAATGGTTTTATATTTAAAGTGAATTCCATATAGATGATCTGTTGTAACATGCTGAATTAGTACTATTTTTAAATTTTTTCATATTACATCATTTATTTTTATTATCTGATTATTATCAAATTAGAAATTTCCCCTTCTTCTGTATGCTCTAGTCTGTCATTGAGGCTCTAAAATATACTTATATTTCCTTTATGGATTTTTTTTAGCTCTAAGATTTCTAGTTGGTTCTTTCAGTGATCTCTATCTTATATTAATCTCTCATCCTTATGCTGTTTGTGTTTCTATATTTCTATTTTTAAAACTTTGTATTGAAAACTTGCATAACAATTTAACATGATCACAATCCCCTCCTACTACCCTCCCTTTTCTTCCTCTAGTCCCCCTCCATTGGATACATTCTTCTTTCCACCTAGTCTTTTTTCTATTTTTATGTCATTATTATTTCCTTCTATTTAGCAAGTCTGGTGTAGGTGGTGTCAGCCACTGGGAGTTCATGAATAGCAAGGGTACTTTATATCTGGAAGACAGTATTGTAAGCACTTCTCCCCTTTCTTTAGCTCTTAAATTCTTTCTGCTACCTCTTGCACAATGACCTTTGAACCTTGAAGGCTGTGATAGAGATGTCTCACTTAGTGCTGAATACTCAACTGTCATTTCTCAGCACTTTGGTGACTTTTGTGTCATCCCTGTGGTTATTGCCATCTGAAAATGAAACTTCTGTAGCCAAAGTGAGAGTAGCATTAATATATGTGCATAAACATAACTATTTAGAGGGCAGTTTGGTGGATGTAATATATCCATTTGGCCAGACAACAGTAGTAGTTTCCCCACTAGGGGTTATGACCTTTAAAACCATAGGCTTTTCATTAGGTTTTCAGTACTAGGGAGGCATTCCCTCCCATGAACAGGCCTCAAGTTCAATCAGAGAGCAGTTAGTTCCCCCATAACATGCCACTGTTGTACCAGTTGGTACCTTTGTCCTGGCTGTCCAGCTATAAAGCTTGCAGGGTCTACTGCTGGTTAAGACCATTGAGTTTTCTTTCTTTCTCAGGCTGTATAGCTGTTTCTACCATCTTGGTAACTAGTCATAGGGAGGAGGCTTCTAGCTAAGCCACAGCTTGATTTCTCAGTAACTTGCAACCCAAGGACTTCTTAGCAATAGGATCTTACCATCTAGTTCTGGTGGGTAACCAAGAGTATTGGCAATAGCCTGCAATGTTGAGGCCTTGATAGCTTCCATGGTCAGCGTCTCATTGGAAGGTATCCCACTCTTGGCACTGAAATGTTTCTAATAACAATCTATCTTTTCTAGGCACAGTATTATCCACCTGCACAAGATACTTCTGTCAAAACTTTCTTTTTTAACATATATATTATTAGCTGTCAAAGAAGTAGGTGTCCATATGGCTTGTTTACAAATCATGAATTTTGATTAAACCTTCTCCCACTCCTTCCTCTCCAGCATCCCCTCCCCTTAAACCATTTCCACCCCATATTCTGCCCCTCTATTTATATATCTACTATACCCTCCCATTAACCCTTCCCTCTCTTCCCACCCTGATAGCCCCTTTCTAGATTCTTGGTCTCTACTATTGACTCCTTTTTTTGCTTTTTCTAGGTAGGGTCTCACTGTAGCCCAGGCTGACCTGGAATTCACTAGTCTCAGGGTGGCCTCAAATTCACAGTGATTCTCCAGTTTTGCCTCTCAAGTGCCTGTGGTTAAAGGCATGCACTACCACACCTAGCTGGATGACTGAATTTTATTCCAACTCACAGACAAATCTAAGCATGTGAATCTAGGTTCCACATAAAAGAGCAAACATGTGGTGTTTCACTTTCTGAGTGAATTACCTTACTAACTATAATCTTTTCCAGATCCATCTATCTTTCTGTCAATTTCATAATTTCATTTTTCTTTATTTTTATTTTTATTTATTTATTTGGTTTTTCTAGGTAGGGTGTCATTCCATCCCAGGCTGACCTGGAATTCACTCTGTATTCTCAGGATGGCCTCATACTCAAAGCAATCCTCCTACCTCTGCCTCCCGAGTGCTGGGATTAAAGGTGTGTGCCACCATGCCCAGCCATTTTTCTTTATAGCTGAATAAAAGCCAATTTTGTAAATATACCACACATTCATTATCCATTTATCAGTTAATGGGCATCTAGGCTGGTTTCATTTCCTAGCTATTGTGAATAGAGCAGCAATAAACATGTCTGAGCAACTATGTCTTTAGTAATGAGTATAGTCCTTAGGATACATGCCAAGGAGTGGTGTAGCTGGGTTTTATGGTAAATCTCTTTTTAGCTCTCTCAGGAATCTCCATACTGATTTCCACAGTGGCTGTATCACTTTACGTTCACACTAACAATGGAGAACGGTTCCTCTTTCCCCACAACCACAACAGCATTTATTGTCATTTGATTTTTAAATTGATTTTTATTTTTAGTTATTTATTTGAGAGAGAGAGAGAAGGAGGGAAGGAAAGAGAAGGAAAGGGAGAGAATTGGCACCAGGACCTCTAGCCACTGCAAACAAACTCCAGACACATGTGCCACCATGAGTATCTGTCTTATGTGGGCTCTGGGGAATCAAACCTGGGTTCTTAGGCTTCACAAGCAAGCACATTAAGTGCTAAGTCATCTCTCCAGCCCTTGTCATTTGATTTCTTGATGAGTTATTCTGACAGGAGTGTGATGGAATCTCAAAGTAGTTTTAATTTACATTTATTGATGACTAAGGATGTAGAACATGTTTGTTGGCCATTTGTAGTTCTTCTTTTGAGAATTTATTGCATTTTATAGCCCATCTTTTTTACTTTTTATTGAAAACGTCTTTAAGTGTAGACAATATATGAACAACATGATCATAATCCCTTCCCATGAACCTCATTTTCCCCTCCCAATTCCCTCCTCCACTGAATCCCTTCTTTCCAATTAGACTTCTGTTTTGATGACATTGTTAAGCATGTCTTGTCAGCAACTCTGAGGTCATAACTATCAAGGTTACTTTGTGTCTAGAAGACAGCATAAGTAGTGCACCCTTTCCTTTCTTTGGCTCTTTATATTCTTTCTACCACCTCTTCTACAGTGGTCCCTGAGCCTTGGGGATGTGATTGAATTGTCTCACTTTGTGCCAAATACTCCATTGTTACTTCTTGTCAGTACTGTGTTGAATTTTGAATCACCTTGGTGGTCACTGCCATCTGAAAAGAGAAGCTTCTCTAACCAAAAGTGAAAGTAGCATTAATATATAGGCATAAACATGAGTCATTAGAGGAAATTTTGGTGGATATAGCCCACATTTTGATTGGGTTATTTGATTTCTTATTTATATTTTTGAGTTCTTTGTAAATTGATGCCATTGATGTTAGGAGTTGTTATTGAGGGCTGGGAAGATAGTTCAGTGGTTAAAGGCACTTGCTCTCAAAGCCGGACAGCTGAGTTTGATTCCCCAGTACCTATGTACAGGCAAATGCACAATGACACATGCATCTGGAGTTTATTTGCAGTAGCAAGAGGCTTTGGTGTGCCCATTCTCTTTTTTTTGTTTTAATTTGAGAGAGAGAGGGAGAGAGGGAGGAAGAGGGAGAAAATGGGCGTGCCAGGGTCTTTTCAGCCGCTGTGAATGAACTCCAGATGCATGCGCCCTCTCATGGGCATGTGTGACATTGCACTCTTACATCACTTTTGCATCTGGCTAAACATGGGACCTGGAGATTCAAATGGATGTTTTCAGGCTTCGCGGGCAGGTGCCTTACCGCTAAGCCATCTCTCCTGCCTCCATTCTCTATCTCTCTCTAATCACAGACAAAAATTTTTTTTAATTTTTTTATTGACAATTTCTATACTTACATACAAAAAATGCATGATATTTCCCTCCCCTGCCCCCATTCCCCTTTAGAACTCCAATCTCCGTCATATCCCTTCCCTCTCTCCATTAGTCTCTTTTTAAATTTGATGTCATCATCTTTTTCTTCTATTATGAGGGTCTTACGAAGGTATTGCTAGGCACTGCAAGGTCATGGATATCAAGGCCAATTTCTGACAGACAAAAATATTTTTTAAAAAGTTATTATTGAAAGACTGAAAGATGTGATTTATTCCTACCATTCTTCTTAATTTTGTAGTGATTGCTGCTTTTCTGTTACTCTTTGGCATTAACTATTATTTGAACATGGCTTATTGGTTTTCTTTTTCTTTTTCTTTTGGTCTGAAAGATTCCTTCACCTATTTTCTGTAGAACTGGCTTAGTGGTCATGTATTCCTTTGGCCTGTTTTTTATCATTGGAAAGGTCTTATTTCTCCTTCAATTATGACAGATGTCTTTGGTGGGCATAATAATCTGGGTTGCTAGTTACTGTCTTTCTGATCTTGGAGTACTTCTTTCCAATCTCTCTGGCTTTAAAAGTTTGTGTTGAGTAATCTACTGTTATCTTGAAGTGCTTGCCTTTATGTGTAACTAGGTGATTCTCTCTTACTGGCTTCAATATATTTTATTTGATCTGTTTATTAGTTTATTTATAATATGATGAGAAGTTCTTTTTATTTGTATTTTTATGAGAGAGAGAGAGACTTGGTGCATTAGATCCTCTAGCCACACAGTCGAACTCCAGATGCGTGCACCACCTTGTGTGTATGCATCACTTTGTGCATCTGGCTTACATGGGTTCTGGAGAGTCAAACCTGGATCCTTAGGCTTCACAGGCAAGTACCTTAACCGCTAAGCCATCTCTTTAACCAAAAAGAAGTTTTCCTGGTCTTGTCTGTTTGGTGTTCTAAATGTCTCCTGTGTCTGTATTGGCATACCTTTCCCTATTTGGGGGAAGTTTTCTATTATCATGCTGAAAATATTTACTGTACCTTTAGAGTGAAATTCTTCTCCTTTGGTACCCTGAATTTTTAAGATTGATCTCTTTGTGGTGAACCAAATGTTTTGAAATTCCCACTTATACCTTCCTGTTTGTTTTTCTCTTTGTTGGATTGTTCTAGATCCGCCACCTGTCTTAGATATTCTGTCCTCTCCTTCATCCATTCTGCTAGTGAGTCTTTCTCCAGAGTTTTTTATTTGACTTACTGTGTTTTTAGTTATTTCTATCTTTTTACTCATATCTTAAATTAACCTCCTCATTTCATTAAGCTGATTGCCTGTGTTCTCTTGAGATTCCTTCCGGAGTTTGTTTTCTTCCTTGATTTCTTTGAGCATATTTATAATCATTCTTTTGAGTTCTCTGGCATTTCATCTAATTCAGTCTCAGTGGAGATATTTCTGTTGGACTTATAATTTTAGAGGTGTCTTTTTTGTGTGGTTCTTGTATTATTGCACAGCGATTTTTACATCTCAAGTCATTTGAGTGCTTGGGTTTTTCCAGTTATCTACTGTAGTCTCAGACGTGCAAATCTTCAGGATAGGTGCTTAAGGTGCCAGATGTGGTTTCTGTATTACTCCCACAGTAACAACAGGAGTGACCCAAGCAAAGCTGTTCTATATGCCTGCTATGTAAATGTACTAGTATCAAATTCACAAGTTTCTTTTTTGTTTGATTTCTGAGGTAGGGTCTCACTATAGTCCAAGCTGACCTAGAATTCACTATGTAGTTTCAGGCTGCCCTAGACTCACAGCAGTCCTCCTACCTTGGCCTTCCAAGTGCTGGGACTAAAGGTATGCACCACCATGCCTGATTATAATATTTTAAAAAATATTTTATTGTATTTATGAGAGATAAATAGAGAGGCAGATAAAGGAGAGAGAATGGGCATGCCAGGGCCTCTAGCCACTGCAAACAAACTACAAACACATGGGCCACCTTGTGGCTTATGTGGGTACTGGGGAATCAAACCTGGCTCCTTAGGCTTCATAAGCAAGCGCCTCAACCACTAAGCCATCTCTCCAGACCCATCAGTGTTGTTTTTGATTTCAATAAGTGCTGGTGGGTAAAAAGGACAAGGCTGGTGGAAGTATGCTAGGGGATCAGTTACTTAGAAGTGGGAGGAGTATAGTGTAAATTAGTGTGAGAGTTAGTTTTAACTATGAAAAGAGGTGGAGGTGGCACAGGTATGTGGGAGAGGGAATTTGGGGTACTATTAGTTTCCACAGATTTTAGAGTCTGTTGGAGCTATGGAAGGTTGTAATTATGGTGAATAAGGAGGGAGGGCGTATGGAGGATAGGATGTGGGAAATGGGTTAGAAAGCGAGGGAATGGCAACATGGACAAGTTGTGGCTGGGCAGAGTAGTAGAAAGATTCCAATTGCAAGCTGGGTAGAGAAAAATACAGAATAATCCTAAAATCCTCTTGTGCAATATATACATACAAATAAAACAAGCATGAAGTATTTATGCACAAGTGGGAATTGAAATAAATGAGCAAATTAACAAGGCCAAATGTCCTAAACTGGCTGGAGGTGTTGGTTCATGCCCTCACTCACTGGGCCCAGTGGGTTCCAGGTCAACCTGGGCCAGAGTGATACTCTGCCCCCAAGAAAGACAGAAATTAAAAAAAAAAAAACACTATAAATTAAGAAATATCAAAAGTTAACCCAATGCACAACTCATTTAAGAATGACATAATAGACTAAATGTACATCAGATATAACACATTGGTACTTTTTTTCTTAGTGGGCTAGGTTTTGAAGTTTTTCCCTCTCTAGGATTTTTTTTCTTTAGCAACTTGCCCTGATATGGAAGGTATAATTGGCACCTATATTCCTGGCTTTGACATAAATACTACCCTAGTGTAATATAGTCCAGTTACCTTTTAGGATGATTTTTCTGTCTCATCTACATTGAGTATGAAGCTGGTTTTCTCTTTGATGCATTTTGTGCTCATCTCTGCTGGTTAGGTCTTTAGATCTGCTGTTGAGATCAGCTGTGTTAGATGCTATTGGGGGTGGGGTTGGATCTGATCCCTTGGAGTCCTGAGGTCTGCAGTGGCTCTGGGTGCTGGTGGATGGGGGTGAGGAGGCTGTGGAGAGTTGTTCTGGAACTGCTCAGCTGGACCTTGTTGTAATATTTTTCAGGGATTTTTTCCCCAAGTTTTATGGTTTTGCAAGACTGGTGTGAGTGGAGAATCCCTTCATTGTTGCTCTGCTCTGGCTAGCTCAAGCATGGTCCAGTGAGTAGAAGCTCTTCCCCGTGGCCTTTAGCTGGAGCCCTGTTCTTGCTGATTGTGGTTTCTTTCTATTTCAATTGAACTCTTCTTAAGTTTCTTAAAATCATTCTTTTGTCAGGCAGTTCAATGGTTTTCTTCAGGGTTTGTTGCTAAGAGCTGTTGTGTTCCTTTGGAAGTTTAGTTTCACCTTTTTTTCTTATTTATTTAATAGAGAAAGAGGGAGAGAGAGAGAGAGGGAGAATGGGCGCTCCAGGGCCTCTAGCCACTGCAAACGAACTCCACATGTGTGTGCCCCCTTGTGCATCTGGCTAACATGGGTCCTGGGGAATCGAACCTGGGTCCTTTGGCTTTGCAGGCAATCACCTTAACTGCTAAGTCATCCCTCCAGCCCTAACCTTTTTTCATATCTCTCATGTCCTCATGTGATGGTGGTTATGCATCTGGTGAGTCAGTCCTAAGTTCTGGTGTATATAACTGGGTAGATAATGGTGCAATTCATGGAGATAAAGAATATCACCCAAAGCCTACATTTTATGTGTAATTTGAAATATCTGCAGTTAAGTGAAATATAATGGGCTTTCCAGAAGAGAGTTCTGCAGCGTTGGAGAAAGACATTGACTGAAGCAGGCTATGGCTTTATCAGTTCCAGGATAAACTTTGGATTGCAACAAAGGGAAAGTAAATGAGATTGTCCAGAGGGAAATTCTAAGCAAATATTTTTAAATTTTTAACTGCTTATTTGCACACATATATGTATGGGGGATGTATGGACATGGTAGGTCTCTTGCTACTGCAGACGAATGTCATATGCATGTGCCACTTTGTGTTTGGCTTTGTGGGTGCTAGGGAATTGAACCCAGACCACCAGGATTTGCAAGAAAGTGCTTTTACCACTGAGCTCTCTCCCCAGCCCATCAAACAAAATACTGCTTGTAAGCATTGTTTGGTTTTCACAATTGTATCTTTGGTTTTTCTGCTACCTTGAGATTAATGATATTTTCCCCTCTCTGAATAATGAGTCCTTGTCCTTTAAAAGTAATAAATACAGGGGCTGGAGAGAAGACTCGGTGGTTAAAGGTACTTGCTTTCAAAGCCTGATGATGCAGGTTCAGTTCCACCCATGTAAAACTAGATGCACAAAGTGGCAGATGTATCTGGAAGTCATTTGCAGTGGCAGGAGGCCTTAACATACCCATATATTCTCTCTCTCTCTTTCTCTCTCTCTCTCTTTCTGTCTGTCTCTACCTTTCTCTTTCAAATAAATAAATAAGCGTACATTTTTAAAGTAATAGATACAAGATTAGTATTTTTTTTCTTTTCACAGGAATTTCCCTTGAAAAATTCCACCCTATTAGCAGTGAAAAACTTGTCTCTGAATTTATATGTGGGACAGATCACTGTTGTTCTAGGACCTAATGGTGCAGGAAAAACCACCACCTTATCCATCCTTACAGGTACGTGTTCAAGATCACCTTGAGTACAGATACTGTGGACCAAGCTATGATTCTTTTGGATCTTTAATAATTGACACCATTTTTGCCATTTAATTGACTTATACAGTTTATCAATTCACCCACTACTTAAAAAGTATTATTATATTTTATAATGCATCAGATGCATTTATTACAAATTTAACAATCAGTGTTTATTTTTGTATCTCAGATGTGTTTAAATTTCTATTTATTTGCATATGTATGTGTGTGTGCATACATACCAGGGTCTCTTACCTTGGTAAATGAATGCCCATTCAGCTTTATGCAGGTGGTTGTGGACTTGAATCCAGGCTGGCAGGTTTTGCATGCAAGTCCCCAGGCCCAAACTTACCACTTTTTAGTTTGCATCCTCACTGACCAATTTTCCATATATGTATTCCTTTATTCTTTTACCCTTTCATTTCATATTCCCCTTTATTCTCCTCTTTCCTCCATAGGAAACAATTATAATTTGTTTTATGTGCATTATTCTTATCATAAGTATATGTTTGCTTTTAGGAATATATATTAATTTTTATTTCAAATACATAGATAAGTTGAAAGAATTTTTTAGGAAACATATCCAGTACCTACAATCTGGATTCTACCATTTTGACTTGTCAATTATTGTCATATATCTGTGGTTCTATTTTTGGGCCTTTCTATACTAAGTTTAGACATCATTATTTTTTATTCTAGACAATTTAGCATGAATATTATTAGAATTTTTGATTTTGTGAAATATAATGAAATTTTAAGTTTTTAAGTGCTTTTTACTAAAGTCTGACATGCATACATATCTGTATAATCCAAGTACCTTGTAAGACAGTGTACTTCACTATAACCCCAGAAAATTTTGTCATTATTCAAATAACCCACATTTAATTCATTACAAACCTATACATTTCAGATGAATCAGTACCTTTCTTTATTCATTCCATATTTTTTAAAATTTATTATTTTTTTTTAATTTATTTTTTGGAGAGAGAGACAGAGAGAGATAGACAGAGAGGGAGAGGGAGACAGAAATGGGCGTGCCTGCAGTCTCTCAGCTGCTATGAATGAAATCCAGATGCGTGCGCCCCCTTGTGGGCAAGTGTGGCATTGCGCCCTTGCCTCACTTTGCATCTGGCTAAACGTTGGACCTGGAGATTGGAACCGCTGGACATTGGAACCAGCATTCTTAGGCTTAGCAGGCTTTAGCCGTTAAGCCATCTCTCCAGCCCTCATTCCATATTTTTTAACATGCTAGATGTTAGGATTAAAAAAGAATACCCTATTGAGCCCCTACCCTTGCATTTTAGGGTTTTACATTTCTGAGAGTAGCGATGGGAGCTTTACAACTTGAGGAGAAGAAAACAGAGTAGGAAGATAGGGCACCACCCTGGCAATCTTGAATCTTTCCCATTTAGCTATGGAGTGGGGAAAGGGAAATGAAATCTATTCAGAGTCTGGGAAAGATAGGATCAGAAGAGAACAGGATATCTATTTGCAAGTACATTCTGGGCCAGGAAGCAAGAGGTCAGGGACTATTGGGTGGCCACAAGAACAGAAAAAAAGTAACAAATGATAAATCAATAATATAGTGTCACATAAAGTTTTAGAGCAGGGCTATTTTCCATTGGATGCTAGTGAGGTAAGCCTTACTCTTGAGACTGTGAGTAATGTAAAATGACAGTATTTTATTCTCTCTGGACATCAGTTTTTTGAAATTCTTTTTAAGGGTGGCCCTACCTGATGTCACAGAATTGTTATAGCTATTGTCAGCATAAGATCAGCAATCATTGGCCTTACAAGTGAGAGACCAGTGTTGCAGATGAGCAAAAGGCAGTGTCACCATGGAGGTAGATGACAAGACAAGTAATGCCAGCAGCCATTGGGAACCTAGAAAAGGCATGGAACAGATTTTCCTTCACACCTTCTTTTGGAAGTGTGGACTTTTATTTTGGCTCTAAAACAGAATAAATCTGTTTGTTTTAAGCCACCAAATTTGTGACAACTTACTACAGCAGACATTGAAACCAACACTTGTTACCTCAGAACAAATTATTATGTTCTTCTTTATGTGCATGCAGTCATATCCTTCCCTTCTCCTGGAATGGCTGATCACTGCTCCACTGTTTGAGTTATTTTACTTATCTATGAAAGCCCAACCTAAAAGCAACCTCCTTCCCTCCTGTATGATAATTTTAGTTATTAATGTTTACCTTTTTGGTAGATGATAATGCCTCCAAGTGACTAGACTGGTCCCTCATTTGTTAGCGTTCAACAAATAAATGTGGAATATATTAATTCTGTCAAATATTACCAATGCTGAGTTATATGTTTCCATCATGAGATCTACATTATTTGAAACAAAGCTTGAAGTCTTACTAATTTTTTGAAATGGTAATATTTTATTAAGGCAAAATTCATCTAAGTCACTGTGTACAATGAACTGACTTTGGTATACACCTAATGTTGTGCAACTGTTGCCTCAATTTAGTTTCAAAATTGTTTTCTTATCCCCTCCAAAAAGACTCCATCCTTTGGCCAGCACCTCCCAGTTAATTTCCTGTGTTTCCAGCCCACTACTAATTTGACCTTGAATAAATTTTTCTGCTGAAGAGTATATGTGTAATTAGTGAGTCAGCATTTAGGTTTATATCTGTAGCTAGTATATTTTCATGTAGTTATCATAAAACTGGCACAGTTGCAGTTTATTAAAATGTCAGAAATTTTTTGGACTTCTTTATGTGATTATGTTTTATTTTCAAGCTGGATTATAACTTTTAGAATTTTTCATTATAAAGATTGCCCACAGATTCATAATAAAATTTTCAGATACTAATATGTTCTATATATTTTGTTAAACATCTGACAGAGGCACTAGTATATTGAAGTGTATCAGATTCTTCACGAAACTTTATTACTCAAATTATTCATTATAATATATTCATTAAAATGATAATGTAAAATTAAGTGATAAAACTATGTGATCATTAAAGCAAAAATAGGAAAGATCATTTCTTTCCCCATTATCAGATTATCAGATTATCACCATAGATATCTACTGGACATTTTTGTAGGAGACAGTAATTTTTTTTTATGTAGTCCATAGACTGTGAAGGTGAGGTGTTAATGGGCAGTGGGTTGTTAGTTTTTCTCACTGAAGTTAAGCTCTGTCACATCTTTGTTTAATTGTAGGTTTGTATCGTCCTACCAGTGGAAAGATTTATGTTAGTGGATATGACATCTCAACCGACATGACTCAAATCAGGAAAAGCTTGGGCTTCTGTCCCCAGGATGATCTGTTGTTTCCCAAGCTGACAGTAGGGGAGCACCTTTATTTCTACTCTGTGGTGAGCCAGAAATAACGTATCTGTTCTTTTTCTCATCTTTTTGCATATTTCAGTTAGTGTGATCAAGGGCAAACACCCTTCATAAAAAGTTCATTTTTTTCTTTTTTTGTTTTTCCCCTTTTTAAAAGTTTATTTTTTAAAAAATATTTTTTATTTATTTGCAAGCAGAGAGAGGGAGAAAAAGAGAGAGAGAGAGAATATGGGTTGCTAGAGCCTCTAGTCACTGCAAATGAACTCCAGATGCATGCACCACTTTGTGCATCTGGTTTTACGTGGGTACTAGGGAATCGAACCCAGGCCCCTAGGCATTTTAGATAGGCATCTTAAATGCTCAGCCATCTCTGCAATGTCAAAAGTTCATTTTTAAGAAATCTTGTTTTTAACTTTTATTTATTTGAAAGTAGAAAGAGAGGGAAGTAGAGTGTGTCAGGGCTTTTGCCACTGCAAAAGAACAACCATCAGATGTATGCACCACTTTGTGCATCTGGCTTTATGTGGCTTTATAAGCAAGCACCTTTAACCATGAAGCCATCTCTTCAGCCCTTTAAAAATCTTTGTGAGAGTGTGTGTATGCATATATGCACACATGCAGGCATGCACATACCATGGAACACATGTGGAGGTCAGACAACCCTGAGTGTTAGTCCTCCCTTTCACCTTGTTTTGAGACTATGCCTCTTGTTCACCTTTGCAAATGCTAGGCTGGACAGCCCAAAAGCTTCTGAGTTTATTCTGTCTCCACCTTTTACATTACTGTAGGAGGGCTAGTATTACAGATGCTCACTGCTGCATGTAGCTTTATTTGGGTTCCAAGGGTTTGAACTCTTGTCTTCTCTTGAGCAGCACTTACTTTACTCACTGTTTCACCTCCACAGTCCTCGAAATATTCATATAAACTTTGGCTTCTCTTTCTAGATAAAAGGAATTTCTCCCAGAAAACGATCTGAAGAATTTTACAAAATGCTGACATCTTTTACCCTGCTGGACAAACGTGATGTATTTTCAAAGGATCTGAGTGGAGGAATGAAGCGCAAGCTCTCCATCATCATAGCTCTTATGGGGGACACGAAGGTAAATAAGTTAAAATGCACCCTTGCTCAAGCTGATCTGTAAAACTCAGCTGGCACAAACACAAGAGCTGACTTGGACTCAATCCTCATTCTCTTCAGAAGTAATGAGAGGATTCCCATTACTGATGTAGCTGATACATTGTAGTTATGAGTATTGCATCCTTAATAACTCTGTATAGTTCTTAGCTCTACATTAGTGTAGATTCTGTGTCTGCACTTAAATATATCCCATATGAGGTATAAATTATCCCCAAGAACATGCAGGAGTTAAATCTGGCCTTGAGGTTTTCTTCCTCCAGGTGGTGATACTTGATGAGCCAACATCCGGCATGGACCCAATCTCACGAAGGAGCACCTGGGATCTCCTCCAGCAGTATAAAGAGAATCGGACCATCCTACTGACAACCCACCACATGGATGAAGCTGATGTGCTGGGTGACCGCATCGCCATTATGGTCATGGGAACCCTGCAGTGCTGTGGCTCTTCGATTTTCCTGAAAAACTTATATGGTCTGTCACCTTTTGATTCTTTGGATTCTAGTACTGCCCTCTGCCTGGGTGTGATAGCACATGCCTATAATCCCAGCAATTTGGAGGCTGAGGCAGGGGTAGTAGCATTAATTGGAGGCCAGCCTGCTAATTTACACAGTGAGACCCTGTCTCAAGAAATATTGTTTTCATTACTTTTTGTCTATTTGCACAGATGTTAAATAGATTTCTATGAACTATGATGTTAAGTCTGAAGTATTTCAGATGATTTTTCTGGCTTGTTATCATTTAAATGTTACCTGTCTATTCAGTTGTTTCTCCTTATAAGTATATTTCAACATGGAAAGTGCTCCTTATGAACCCCATGAACATGATGTTTATTTCTCCCATATAGCTTATAAATAACTGATGATTTGTCATACAAAGTTGTCCCTCAAGGAAATTTGGTAGGTTGATGGCTTGGTTACAGGGGAGAAAGTCAGTAATCAGCTATCCAACTTCTTTTTTATCTTTTGTCAAAGCAGTGTAAAATACATAGTATAATGGATTAAATGATTTCTAGCTTATGTTCATGAACTATTTCAGAAAAGTGGAAGCTAACAGATAACGATTCTTGTTGGACAAGAAGTAAATGAATAGTGGGGAAAAATAGCCTTGAATTTCAGTATACTCTAGTTAGTAAGATCGTGCAAGCCTGAAATCCCAGCTTCTCAAGGCACTAATGCAAGAGGATCAAGAGTTCAAGAACTGCTTGGGTTACAGAATGAATCCAAATCCAGCCTGGTCAATTTAAAGAGATTGTATCTCAAAATTAAAAGTAAAGAGGTCTGGAGATACAGCTCAGTGGTAGAATGCTTGAATGGCATTTGTGAGGCCCTTGGTTTGATTATTGGTATTACAAATCAGTCAATAAATAAATGAATAAAACATCCAAAATGAATGATATAGGACTATTTATCATTAATTTTTGAAATTTATCTGTCTCTAACAAAATATCCTTCAAAGTTGGAAGATACAAATGAATGACTATAGTTAAATATGATGTCATTCCATTAATCATTATTTTTGTCCTTGCATTCATTCACTTCACATTTATTATTTATCTTCTATGAGTTTGTTATTAAGTTTCAAAGTTTATTCACATTATTTAACCTCATTTTCAGAACCTACCTCCTTTTATGAAGAAGAAAACTGGAGCTCATAGTTCAGTAACAGTAAAGCCAGGTAACAGAGAATTGGGCCTGAGTCATCCTGACTGAAAAGCTCCGACCTTACATTCTTTTTTTTTTTTTTTTTTTCAATTATTTATTTATTTTTATTTATTTGCAAGCAGAGAGAGGGAGAAAAAGAGAGAGAGAGAGAATATGGGTTGCTAGAGCCTCTAGTCACTGCAAATGAACTCCAGATGCATGCACCACTTTGTGCATCTGGTTTTACGTGGTACTAGGGAATCGAACCCAGGCCCTAGGCATTTTAGATAGGCATCTTAAATGCTCAGCCATCTCTGCAATGTCAAAAGTTCATTTTTAAGAAATCTTGTTTTTAACTTTTATTTATTTGAAAGTAGAAAGAGAGGGAAGTAGAGTGTGTCAGGGCTTTTGCCACTGCAAAAGAACAACCATCAGATGTATGCACCACTTTGTGCATCTGGCTTTATGTGGCTTTATAAGCAAGCACCTTTAACCATGAAGCCATCTCTTCAGCCCTTTAAAAATCTTTGTGAGAGTGTGTGTATGCATATATGCACACATGCAGGCATGCACATACCATGGAACACATGTGGAGGTCAGACAACCCTGAGTGTTAGTCCTCCCTTTCACCTTGTTTTGAGACTATGCCTCTTGTTCACCTTTGCAAATGCTAGGCTGGACAGCCCAAAAGCTTCTGAGTTTATTCTGTCTCCACCTTTTACATTACTGTAGGAGGGCTAGTATTACAGATGCTCACTGCTGCATGTAGCTTTATTTGGGTTCCAAGGGTTTGAACTCTTGTCTTCTCTTGAGCAGCACTTACTTTACTCACTGTTTCACCTCCACAGTCCTCGAAATATTCATATAAACTTTGGCTTCTCTTTCTAGATAAAAGGAATTTCTCCCAGAAAACGATCTGAAGAATTTTACAAAATGCTGACATCTTTTACCCTGCTGGACAAACGTGATGTATTTTCAAAGGATCTGAGTGGAGGAATGAAGCGCAAGCTCTCCATCATCATAGCTCTTATGGGGGACACGAAGGTAAATAAGTTAAAATGCACCCTTGCTCAAGCTGATCTGTAAAACTCAGCTGGCACAAACACAAGAGCTGACTTGGACTCAATCCTCATTCTCTTCAGAAGTAATGAGAGGGGATTCCCATTACTGATGTAGCTGATACATTGTAGTTATGAGTATTGCATCCTTAATAACTCTGTATAGTTCTTAGCTCTACATTAGTGTAGATTCTGTGTCTGCACTTAAATATATCCCATATGAGGTATAAATTATCCCCAAGAACATGCAGGAGTTAAATCTGGCCTTGAGGTTTTCTTCCTCCAGGTGGTGATACTTGATGAGCCAACATCCGGCATGGACCCAATCTCACGAAGGAGCACCTGGGATCTCCTCCAGCAGTATAAAGAGAATCGGACCATCCTACTGACAACCCACCACATGGATGAAGCTGATGTGCTGGGTGACCGCATCGCCATTATGGTCATGGGAACCCTGCAGTGCTGTGGCTCTTCGATTTTCCTGAAAAACTTATATGGTCTGTCACCTTTTGATTCTTTGGATTCTAGTACTGCCCTCTGCCTGGGTGTGATAGCACATGCCTATAATCCCAGCAATTTGGAGGCTGAGGCAGGGGTAGTAGCATTAATTGGAGGCCAGCCTGCTAATTTACACAGTGAGACCCTGTCTCAAGAAATATTGTTTTCATTACTTTTTGTCTATTTGCACAGATGTTAAATAGATTTCTATGAACTATGATGTTAAGTCTGAAGTATTTCAGATGATTTTTCTGGCTTGTTATCATTTAAATGTTACCTGTCTATTCAGTTGTTTCTCCTTATAAGTATATTTCAACATGGAAAGTGCTCCTTATGAACCCCATGAACATGATGTTTATTTCTCCCATATAGCTTATAAATAACTGATGATTTGTCATACAAAGTTGTCCCTCAAGGAAATTTGGTAGGTTGATGGCTTGGTTACAGGGGAGAAAGTCAGTAATCAGCTATCCAACTTCTTTTTATCTTTTGTCAAAGCAGTGTAAAATACATAGTATAATGGATTAAATGATTTCTAGCTTATGTTCATGAACTATTTCAGAAAAGTGGAAGCTAACAGATAACGATTCTTGTTGGACAAGAAGTAAATGAATAGTGGGGAAAAATAGCCTTGAATTTCAGTATACTCTAGTTAGTAAGATCGTGCAAGCCTGAAATCCCAGCTTCTCAAGGCACTAATGCAAGAGGATCAAGAGTTCAAGAACTGCTTGGGTTACAGAATGAATCCAAATCCAGCCTGGTCAATTTAAAGAGATTGTATCTCAAAATTAAAAGTAAAGAGGTCTGGAGATACAGCTCAGTGGTAGAATGCTTGAATGGCATTTGTGAGGCCCTTGGTTTGATTATTGGTATTACAAATCAGTCAATAAATAAATGAATAAAACATCCAAAATGAATGATATAGGACTATTTATCATTAATTTTTGAAATTTATCTGTCTCTAACCAAAATATCCTTCAAAGTTGGAAGATACAAATGAATGACTATAGTTAAATATGATGTCATTCCATTAATCATTATTTTTGTCCTTGCATTCATTCACTTCACATTTATTATTTATCTTCTATGAGTTTGTTATTAAGTTTCAAAGTTTATTCACATTATTTAACCTCATTTTCAGAACCTACCTCCTTTTATGAAGAAGAAAACTGGAGCTCATAGTTCAGTAACAGTAAAGCCAGGTAACAGAGAATTGGGCCTGAGTCATCCTGACTGAAAAGCTCCGACCTTACATTCTTTTTTTTTTTTTTTTCAATTATTTATTTATTTTTATTTATTTATTTGAGAGCAACAGACAGAGAGAGAAAGAGGCAAAGAGAGAGAATGAGTACACCAGGGCCTCCAGCCACTGCAAATGAACTCCAGATGCATGTGCCACCTTGTGTATCTGGTTTACATGGGTACTGGGGAATCAAGCCTCAAACCAGGGTACTTAGGCTTCACAAGCAAGCACCTAACCACTAAGCCATCTCTTTACAGCTCTGACCTTCCATTCTAAGATACTATCTCTTTTCATTTTTCCTCTGCTAAATAGAATAGCTTTAATAGTAAAGTTGACAAGTGCCAGAAGTAGAGAAAATATGCTTTTAGGATGATGAATAAGTAAATAAGAAAAGCATGAGGGTAAAAATTATCTTTTATCCTTGAACAACAAAAAGTTCACCCTTAGCCAGGTATGTTGGCACACGCCTTTAATCCTAGCACTCAGGAGGCAGAGGTAGGAGAATCATGTTGAGTTCGAGGCCAGCCTGAGACTTCATAGTGAATTCCAGGTCAGCCTGGGCTAGAGTGAGATGCTACTTCCAAAAGAAAAAAGAAAAAAAAAGAATCCAAAAGAAAGTACATTATCGAATTCAGAAGCCCCACTAAAGGATGTAGCAGTAATCTAACTTAGAATCGTGAATGCTAAAACAAGAACAGAGAACAAGCTGGGGTCTGGGTTCAGAGAGAGCACTTACCTATCATGTGCAAGGACCTGTATCTATCCAGCTGAGGTGCAGTAAACAGTAAAACCTTGATATATGAAGCAACTGCCAACGTAACACCACATTAATAATGAACTAGTGACATGGTAATTTTTTCCTAATGTTATCAAGTATTATCTAAGTTTAGTTATGGCACCTAGTTGTATGTACTTCACTCTTATATAACTGGCAATGTGGGTTTGCTTTTACCAGCATCACCACAAAAACATTGCATTATGACATCAGCAGACAGATAGAACTTTTCACTCCATTATAATGTTATTGGACCACCACCATATTTACAATTCATCACAGAATGAAACACTATTCAGTATATGGCTGCATTTAAGCACTGCTGCAAGTAAGGAAATCCAAATGGGATATAAAACAATAAAGCTTTAACAAATTAAAATTCTGTTAAAAATAGGATACTTACACACCCCAGATGTTATGGTCAAGAAGTATCTGAGGAATGAGTTAAAGAGAATTAGAAAATAATTTGTGCTTAGGCATGAAAATGAAATTTATAACAGGTAAGAAAGCTCATTTTATTATCATTGTTGCTTTATGAAGAATATGGATGTATGTGTTAATAAGGGCAGACTGAACTGGAAAAGTTAGTCAGATTAGTGGCACATTTGAGCAAAGCAATCAGTAAAAAGTTATGTATTAAAACTTAGATGATTAAATAGGCCCAGAGATGATGACATGACAATACAGGGTGTGCTGTCATTCATATATTAATTGTATTCATGAGTGTTAATATGTATTCATGAAAAAGTATTTTCTATGTTAGATCCCTTTTTATATGTGCTAAACATTAGCTGTTAGCTGGGATATCCCTGGTTAGTCTAGTACATAACTTTCCCTTTCTTTGATCATTCTTTAGGTATCAAAGCTTATTGGATTTCTTATGTGATGACTTGTAAATGTACATTGTGATGATTTGTATATCAAAGGCTGACTGACTTCTGTATAGGAAGACATTTTAAAGATTTACGTATGAAAAACTAGGATACTTGACTACCTGATACAATCCTTAGAATATAGAATTATACTTGGCTCATAGTACAGTTGAAATAATTATGGATTAAGTCAATTAATGAATGTTTCTCTGTCCTCTCAGCTTCTAGATTGCCATTTCAGATGGAAAAGAGACTGTATCACAGAGTATTTTTTCTACAGTTCTCCAAATCTCATTTGTAATCTATATTGTTAGCATCCCTAGTTTCTGGAAACAGTATTTGGAAGCTAAAAGTGTACATTTCTTAGGGGCTAGGGATTGTAGCTCAATAACAGAGTACTTGATTAGCATGCTCAAGGCCCTGTGTTCAATCCTGTATACCACAAGAAAGAAATATACCTCTTTAGATTTTAGCCAGACGACTTACAACACACTATGCACATTATGTCTTATTTGCTATGTGCCTAAAGAACCTGAACCATGGACACTAAACGTGACAGTATAAAATACTCAGAATGACCTCATTTGTTTCAATAAATGGATCTTTTCAGGTGTGGGATACCACCTTGTCATGGTGAAGAATCCTGATTGTGATGTTGAGGAAATCTCCCAGCTGATTAAGGATTATATACCAACTGCCACTTTGGAGATGAATGTCGCAGCTGAATTGTCATTTGTCCTACCCAAAGAATACTCACACAAGTATGGATCCAGAAATGTTACATGAATGGTTTTGGGTCATCAGGAATTATTGTGACTTTTCCCAGTTTACTTGAGCTTGACAAATAGATTCTTTCTACTTGTCCTTGGACAAGTACCAGTCAGAACATTTGCTTTCTTGAGATTTCACTAAATAAACCGAAGGATGCCACAGAAGTTAGATTCACTAAGCCTTCTCCCAGCTCTTCATATATGTATTTTTGCAGAAAAAAACCAAAACATTCAAAATCTAGTTTGTAAAAAGCACTTGTAAATGCATTGTACTTATTCTGTTGAATAGATCACTAAAGTTGATTCCTATCTAACTGGAACATCATACTCTTAATCAACATGTCCCACTTCCCCATGTGCCCTGGCTTCTGGCCCTGGTATCTACCACTAGGTTCTCTATGAGTTCAAAGTTTTGGATCCTATATATAACTGAGTTCAGCCAGGCATCGTGGCATATGCCTTCAAACCCAGCACTTAGGAAGCAGAAATAGGAGGATTGTCATGAGCTCAAGGCCACCCTGAGACTACATAGTGAATTCCAGGTCAGCATGGGCTAGAGTGAGACTACCTCAAAAAACCAAATGAATAAATATAACTGAGTTCATGTACTGTTTGTTTTATTGTACCTGGCTATTTTCACCTATAATAACCTATGATACTATCTTCTAGATATATCTGAGTTGACATATATACTGACACAGTGCTTTTGTTTATAAAGTCTGATTAATACTACACTGTATATCCACTTCACATTCTCTTTATCCATGATGTATTTATGAACACCTTTTTACTTCTATATCTCAGATACAGTGAACAGAGTATATTGAACTGTTTGTGTAAATAAGCACTACTGATTTTTGCATGTGGATTTTATACCCTGCACTTTTACCAAATTCTTTTTTTCTACATTTTTGAAATTGGATGGTACAGGTGAGATAATCAACCAAAACTATGTATGTATGAAAGTGCCATAAGGAAACCTGTTAATTTATGCTAATATTAATGAAAAATATTCAGTGGTTAATATAAGGAAAAATGGTTTTCACTGTGACAGTTTCATACATTCACAGCATCATACTGAGTTCTTACTTGCTACTTTCTCTCTGCCTTCTCCCATTCCCCTGCCCCTCTCATTGGTCCCTTTCCTCACCCCAAATATTTCTGCCTTCTGTTTTTATAACATGTATTGCATTACCTTATCATTTCCCCACCCTCTCCATTTACATTTATTCTTCCCCTCTCAAAGTCCCCTTCCTAATTTCATGTCATATATAAATATTCATCATGTGAGAGAAAACATATTTTTCTTTGAGTCTGACTTATTTTGCTTAGCATAATGATTTCCAGCTTTATCCATCTTCCTGTAACTGTCATGATTTTCATTTTTCTTTATGGCTACATAAAATTGTATTGTGTATATGAATCATGTTTTCTTACCATTCATCTGTTGATAGCCATATGGGTCAGCATAAGTGTCTGTATTGTGGCTTTTGTGAATAGTGCTGCAGTAAATGTGGAAGTGAAATATCACTGTGATGTGGTGACTGTGATAAGTACTTCAGGGTTATGCTTGAATGGTCTATCTGGGTCATACAGGAGTTCTTTTGGGTATCTAGAGTTTTCTGTCATAAGATCCTATCACCAGCAAAAAGATAAGTTCACTTATTTTCTACTTAGAAGCCTTTCATTTCTTCTTCTTAAACAATTGCTATGGTTAGAACATCCATTATTATGTTGAATAGAAATGGTGATAATGGACGCCATTATCTTGTTCTTTGTCTTAGATGAAAACTTAACTTTTCACACATTAAATGCTATTATCTGTGAATTTTTCACCTATTCCTTTATTGTATAGATATATTATATAGATATATTCTATCTATAACTAATATATTGATAGTTTTTATCATGAAAGAATGTTTTGTCAGAGTTACATTTACATCTGATAAAGTGATATATATCTGTCAGGATGATGGTACATGTCTGTAATCCTAGCTCTTGGGAGGATCGGGAGTTCAAGACTAGCCTGGCCTGCATATTGGTTACATGAGGCTTTGTCTCCAAAACAGAAGTGATCTGTCACACTCACTGTTGGCATATGCTGAATCATTTGTAGGAAGAATCCTTGTACCTGATCATGTACTTCTTAATGTGCTGTTGAATTTTATTTGGTAGTACTTTATTGAATATTTTTGTATTTCTATTCTTTGGGGATATTTGTCCATATCTTTTTGTAGAAACTTTGTTTTAAGGTTTTATACAATAAGATAAAATTTGCAAGTAGAGATAGGAGATAGTTTTATTTTCCACTTTCCAATAGGAATGTCTTATTTCTTTTTGCAGTCTAATTACTGTGGATAGAAATTTTAATATTGTGTTAAACAGTGATATTGACAGGCAGCTTACCTTCTTCCTTATCGTGGAGGAAAGGTCTTTACTATTACGATGCTTTCTACTGTGTTTTTTCATATATGTCTTATATTATGATGAAATCGTTTCCTGCTATTCTGTTTATTGAGTGTTAATATCAAAACAGGAAATTGCATTTTGCCAAATACTTTTTCAGTACTAATTGAAATGATAATTTTTCTTTTCTTCATTCTTTGGACACAGTACACTGACAGCTTCTCATATTGAGTCATCCTAGAATGCAAAGATTTTTCCAGTTTGGTCATTGTTGTATAAGTAAGTATTGTAGTTTACATATAGAGTGTCTCCCATAGCCTCATGTGTTTGTGATGAAGCTCATTCTTGATTCCCAGCTGGTGGCAGGTTGGGAGGGTAGAGCCTTGCTGGAGTAGATACCTCACTGAGGGCAGACCTGGAAGTTTATTAGCTTAGCTCCAAGCCCAGTACTTAAGCTATGTCCAACCTCTGCTCAGCCATGCTTTCCTGCCATGGTGAAATTTCCCCTTGAGATTGTAAGCCAAAATAAACCCTTTCCTTCTATAAGAAGCTATTGGTCAAGTGTTTTGTCCAAGCAGTGAGAAGGTAACTACAGTATATTTTAAATATACTACCAAATTTGATTTGTTGGAATTGTGTTAAAACGTTTTCATATCAGTGATAATAGGGCTTTTTTCTTGTAGTATCTGTGATACCAGTAATTCTGGTCTCACAAAACAATTTAAGAACATCCACCATTCTATTTTGTGGAAATTTTTCAGAATTAGTGTTTATTCTCTTCAGATATTTGAACATAATTATAATTAACACTGTCAGGTTCAGCTTCTCTTTACTACAAAAATTTTTGATTACAGGTTCAGTCTCCTTACTAGGTAAAGTTCTAGTCACATTTTTCATTTCTTCATGATTTGGTCTTGGTAGTTGCCAGAAATTTGACTCTTTCATTTCATCAATAATTGCTTACAGTGCTCTCTTCTCAGCCTTGTAGGAATCTATTTCATGTAGGTTACCTGCTATTTCAGCAACATTTGCTCACAGTCTCTCTTCTCAGTCTTACAGTTCTGCCAAATGTTTAGTAATTTTTAATATTCCCACTTGTAGTTTTTTTTTTTTGGTAGGGTCTTTTGTTTCTTTTCTGTTGGCTTTACTTTTTGTTTTTGTTTGGAGACACTTTCTGTGCATACTGTGCAGCTCAAGCTTGGCTTCAGCTTTCAGTCCTTCTGCCTCAGTCTCCTGAGATCAGGGGCTACAGACTTGCACCATGTTGTATCTTCATTTTTACAGAACAGTAAATGTTTTCTAATTTCCCTTGTCATTTATTCTTTGATCATTGGTTGTTTAAGAGTGTGGGTTACAGGGATGGAGAGATGAGATGGCTCAGTGATTAGAGTCACTTGCAAAACCTGGTGGCCTGGGTTCAAATTTCCAGAACCCATATAAAGCCATTTGCACAAAGTGTTACATATATCTAGTATTCATTTACAGTGGAAAGAAGCCTGGCCTCACCCATAGTCATTCATTCCTCTGTCTGTCTCTCTATCTCTATCTCAAATAAATGAATAACAGTAATTTTTAAAAATGCTGTTGTTAGCCGGGCGTGGTGGTGCATGCCTTTAATCCCTGCACTTGGGAGGCAGAGGTAGGAGGATCACTGTGAGTTTGAGGCCACCCTGAGACTACATAGTGAATTCCAGATCAGCCTGGGCTAGAGCGAGACCCTACCTCAAAAAACCAAACAAAGCTGGGTGTGGTGTTGCTGTTGGCTGGAGAGATGGCTTAGTGGTTAATACGCTTGCCTACAAAGCAAAAGGACCCAGGTTTGATTCTCCAGGTCCCACGTAAGCCAGATGCAAATGGTGGCACATGGCTAGAGGCCCTGATGCACACATTCTCACTCTCTATCTCTCCCTCTCTCTGTCTCTAATAAATAAATAAATAAAATAAATCTTTTTAAAAAATGCTATACGTTAGGGCTGGAGAGATGGCTTAGCAGTTAAGGTGCTTGTCTGCAAAGCCTAATGACCCAAGTTCCATTCCCCAGTAGCCATGTAAATCCAGATGCACAAAGTGGCACATGCATCTGGAGTTCATTTGCAGCAGCTGGAATCCCTAGTGTGCATGCCATTCTGTCTCCTCTCTTTCTCTGCTTGCAAATAAATAAAAAATATTTTTAAAATAATGTGTGTTATAATTTGGGAGTTTTCCAGTTTATTTGTGTCACTAGATTCTTTACTTCATTTCTTTGTAGACAGAGAATTGTATTTTGGGGTCAGCATGTTTTTAATATGTTCAGAATATACTTATGACCTACCCTCACTCAAACTGTGGAAAAATCTCATGTGCATTTGAAAAGAATGAATATATTGTGATTGTTCTGCATATGTCTAGTTGGTTATTGCATTGAGTCCTCTAAACTCTTATCTGTTCTGTCCATTGTTAAAAGTGGATTTTGACAGCCGGGCGTGGTGGCGCACGCCTTTAATCCCAGCACTCGGGAGGCAGAGGTAGGAGGATCGTCGTGAGTTCAAGGCCACCCTGAGACTACATAGTTAATTCCAGGTTAGCCTGGGCCAGAGTGAGACCCTACCTCGAAAAATCAAAAAAAAAAAAAAAAAAAAGTGGATTTTGAAGTTTCCAACCATGATGGCAGAACTGTGTATTTCTTGCCTTACTTCTGTTATTATTTGTTTCATATGTTTTGAATTTTTCTTTTTAGGTACATAAAAGTTTGTAAGTACATCATCCTGTTGTACTGAACTTTCTACTAATATGTAAAGACTTTCTTTGTGTCTTTTTTTTTGTAATTTTTTTATGAGAGAGGGGTGATGTAGGGAGGCAGGAAAGGAGGGAGAGAATTGGCATGCCAGGGCCTCCAGCCACTGCAATTGAACTCCACAGATGCATGTGCCACCTTGTGCACATGTATGACCTTGTGCACTTTTGTCACCTTGTGTGTCTGGCTTATGTGGGACCTGGAGGGTGGAACATGGGTCCATAGGCTTTACAGGCAAGTGCCTTAAATGCTAAGCCATCTCTCCAGCCCCTTCTTTGTGTCTCTGAACCTTTTAGATTGAGAGTTTGTCTGATAACACCAACCCTTTGCCCTTTTGTTGCTCCCATTCCTATCTGTTGCTGATATCAGAAAATTATATGTTTTATATCACATGCCCCAAATATAAACTAATAATTCTCTCAAGTTTAGTAATTACATAAAAAATAGAATGTGGATTAAAATCAAAAGTTATAACAGCATCAGCTTAATGAATAATTTTTAAATGTATATTTTCTTAAATCATGTGTAAAATAAAAGTTGAAGTTATAAATTATTATAATACTAGATTTTTTTTTTGGAGAGAGTTACAGAGAGAGAGAGGAAGACAGACAGAGATGGGTGCGCCAGCAGTCTCTCAGCTGCTGCGAATGAAATCCAGATGCGTGCACCCCCTTGTGGTCAAGTGCGGCATTGCGCCCTTGTGTCACTGCATCTGGCTAAACATGGGACCCGGAGATTGGAACCAGTGTTCTTAGGCTTAGGAGGCAGGCGCCTTAACCGCTAAGCCATCTCTCCAGCCCTTTTTTTTGGTTTGTTGAGGTAGGGTTTCATTCTAGTCCAGGCTGACCTGTAATTCGATTTGTAGTTTCAGGGTGGCCTCAAACTCATGGTGATCCTCCTACCTCTGCCTCCCCAGTGTTGGGATTAAAGGCATGTGCCACCACACCCAGCCCATTTTATAGTATTGAAAGACAAGACTAGCATTAGTGAACCTCCTCAGCTTTTGTTTTCTTGGGAATGTCTTTTTCCTCATTTATGAGGAATTTTTTTAGGATTTGGGATTGACACTTTGTTTTCCTTTACCACTTCAAATACAAATGCCCACTGACTCTTGGTCTTTGAGATCTCTGATGAGAAACCTGGTGATATTATTGAAAATGCCTCTTATATATGAGTTGCTGTTCTTGCTTTCAATATCCTTTGGCTTTGGTTTTTGACAGTTTTGGTTACTTTAGGTCTTTATGATTACCTCACCTGGAGCTCACTGAGAATTTTGTATATTTATATGCACCAAGCTTGGGGGTCACACTTGTGATAGATTTCCAGGAGAGAAGGTTATAAATATCTTGATCAAGCTTTGATGAATCCAGTTTGACATTTTCCCATGTGTCAGGGTGCATTTATCTCATAACTTCTCAAAAAGTAATTTGTCCCCTAGTCATTGCTGAATCAGGGTTTGCATGATGGGAAGGAAAGACCAAGGCCTCCTAATCTGCCACCATGCTGATGGATGTCCCTCTTCTTTTACACATTTGACTAAATTTAAAAAATGATATGCATCTTTCTTTATCCCCCTTTTGTGGTATAGAGAATCAGTCCCAGGGTCTTGTATGTGGTATACAAGCACTGAACCACTGATATACTTTTACAGCCCCTATGCATCTTTGTAAGCACAAAAAAGTGGTAAATAAGTACACTCATTTGCTAGAGTGTGTCTAAATTCAGCAATATGTATTGGCATATACAAATGTGGACATGCAAGAATGTTCATAGAATAATTATTTATTTATATGAGATTATAAATGTGGTAACACAGTTATGACATTTTTTTTCTGTAACTTTTAAATGTAATTAAATACTGCTTGTATTTTAAAGCATTTTTTATATTTATTTTTATTTTGGAGAGAGACACAGAGAGACAGAGGGAGAGGGAGAGGGAGAGGACAGAGGATGGGCTTGCCAGCAGCCTTTCAGCCGCTGTGAACGAACTCCAGATGTGTGCGTCCCCTTGTGGGCAAGTGCACCATTGTGCCCTTGCATCACTGCATCTGGCTAAACGCGAGACCTGGAGATTGGAGCTGCCGTTCTTAGGCTTAGCAGGCAGGCACCTTAACCGCTAAGCCATCTCTCCAGCCTTGCTTTTATTTTAAGATAACATTTCTTTAAATAAGCAAATAGTTGTTTTCAAAGAATACGTGCAAATTTCCATTGTATGCAGAATTATTCAAAGTCACTAGTATTGGGGTAGAGATATGGCTCAGTGGTTAAGTGTGCTTTTTGCGCAAGCATGAGAGCCTAAATGGTTCTGAAACTACCCAAGTTTAAATCTCCAGATCCCAAATAAACATCTGGGTGTGGTCAGGCTCATCTATAACCACAGTCCCACAAAAGGGAGCAGAAACCAGGAAATCAGTAAGAGATTGTAGCTCAAAAGGAGAAATAGGCATAAGAGTGATGGAGCAGACATCCAACATACATGGGGCACTGTGTGGGACATGTGCATAGAAATACACACAAAGCAAAAAAAATTTTAAATACTAGTAACACAGTCAAATAAACTGGATATTATTAAACATTTTTGCATGTTACCACTGCCGAGCAACACATAAAAATATTCACATGGTTTAAACATCAATAATCAGATCAAAATTTCAGGATCAAAATTATATTAATCAAGATAACATCCAGGACAACTCATACAAGTGTTGAAATTAGTATGACATAAAGAAATAAACTAAATAACCTAAATTCCCAACTGTAAGAAATCTTAATGAAATTACAGAACATTCCTATAATGAAGTCAGTCTTTGAAATTCTAGGGAAATATCCATATTATTTAAGTAATACTGAAGGTGTATAAATTCTATAATATGTGATCCCAAGATGTGAAATACTAAAATTTAGTAAAAATAATTTTTTTCTTATTTAAATATTTATATTATCTACATTTTTTTCATTTTTTATTGAAACTTCTATATTTACATACAAAAAACATATGATATTTCCCTCCCCTCCCCCATTCCACTTTAGAACTCCAATCTCCATCATATCCCCTCCCTCTCTCAATTACTCTCTCTTTTAATTTGATGTCATCATCTTTTTCTTCTATTTTGAGGTTCGTGTGAAGATATTGCTAGGCACTGCAAGCTCATGGATATCGAGGCTAATTTCTGTCTGGGCAGTTGCATTGTAAGAAGTCATACCCTTCCTTTGGCTCTTCCATTCTATCCGCCCCCTCTTCTGCAATGGGCCCTGAGCCTTGGAGGGTGTGACAGAGGTGTTTCAGTGCTGGGCACTCCTCCATCCCTTCTTCTCAGCACTATGTTGCCTTTTGGGTCATTCCAGTGGTCATTGCCATCTGAAAAGAGAATCTTCTCTAACCAGAAGTGAGAGTAGCGTTAATATGTGAATATGAACATTAAGTGTAGTGATTTCAGGGCAGCTTGGTGGGAATAATATATACATTTAGTCAGATGAGAGCAGGCTTTATATCCCTAAGGCTCATGACCTCACCTGCCATAGACTTTTGCTTAGGTTTTTCAGTACCAGATATGTATTCCCTTCCGTAGAGAGGGCCTTCAGTCCAATTATGGAGCAGTTGGTTACCCCAAGAGTAGACATGCCACTATTGCACCCATTCAGTCATTGGGCCTGTCTGGCCAAACTTGAATATTCAGTCTCCACTGTTTTCACTGCCGATGACTCTGTCTCCCATACGGCTGCGTGCAGTGCAGCTTTTTCCAGCTTTCAGTTGGCTAGTTTACAGGGAGAAGGTTTTCTACTCAGCACCAGCTTGCTTTCTCAGTGACTTTGCCTCTCAGGCAAGAAATGTCTTCAGCAATAGGGTCTTACTATCTGTTTCTCAAGGGGGAAACCAAGGGCTTTGGCAAAAGCCTTTAATGTTTTGGAGGCTACCAGGACCTCCTTGGCCAACAACTCACTGGAAGGTGTCCCATTCCAGGCACTGAAAATTTTCTAATAACAGACTACAGCTTCTGGATGTGCCATTCTTCAAAAAAGTAGGTTTACTAAGTCTTATTCACAATATCTTGAATTATCTACATTTTTAAAATTTGATTAGGAAATTATAATACTAATGATAATTGACTAATTCATTGTAAATTTATTTCATCTTCTGATTTTTCCAGTCTTGCATTTGTTATTTAATATTAATATACAGAGAGTAAAAATCAATACAAGTTTTTCATCAAATTAATAAATGAATTTAAAACTAAAATGCATAATATTTCTCAGTAGAGATAATCCGCTCAGTTGGGTTTATTTTATACTGCTTAAGACCTACCCACACACATGTTATTATATGCATGCATATATTTGTTACTATCTTGGGAAGCATATCAGAATAAAGTATAAAAAAATTGCTTAAAATCTTGAATGATTGGAGATTGAGTTCAGTTTTGATAGAATATTCCAAAACTGAACGTTTAGCCGGGTGTGGTGGCACACGCCTTTAATCCCAGTACTCAGGAGGCAGAGGTAGGAGGATTGCTGTGAGTTCGAGGCCAGCCTGGGACTACAGAGTGAATTCCAGGTCAGTCTAGATTAGAGTGAGACCCTACCTTGAAAAACCAAAAAAAAAAAAAAAAAAATCTAGTATTATAATAATTTATAACTTCAATTTTTATTTTAAACAGGTCAGCCTGGCCTACAATGAGACCTTACCTTAGGAAACACACACACACACACACACACACACACACACACACACGGAACGTTTATCCTGGGGTCATGTTCAACCCTTAGAGAGGAATGCATTACAGATTATTTAAAATTTTTAATTAAGAATTTTAATTTATGCACATACTGTAATTTGATCCTATTCCCCTCCTTTTACCCTCTGTTGTTTCCCCTTCCCCACCCCATTACACTGAGCCCCTCCTCTTTTAAGTAGATCTTCTGTTTTGATATCTTATTCTTTGTCCTCCTCTGTCCTGTGTCAAAAGTTGATGGATTTAGAATTGTGCAGATCTTGTTGAGGTAACAACAGCCACTGTGAAGACTTTAGGAAGGTTTATGCTGGGTGTGGTGGCACATGCCTTTAATCCCAGCATTCCTCATGAGGCAGAGGTAGAAGGATCACCATGAGTTCTAGGCCACCCTGAGAGTACTTAGTGAATTCCAGGTCAGCCTGAGCTAGAGTGAAACTCTACCTCAAAAAACAAACAAAAACAACAAAACCTGAAGGTTTTCTGGAGTTCATGATTCTGAGAAACGACAGGAAAAAAAATACTACTCATATGCCAACACATCATATTTGCCTAATGTTATGCATAACTCCTCTCCTTATATGAGGGATAGTTTGCTCCCAGCCTGTCTTCTGTTATTCATCCTTCATTTCCTACTTTTAGTGTTTTGTACTTCTTATTAGCTTAAACACAATTATCCTAGTTGGTTTCAGTATTTCATAGGAACTATTATTAAATAACTATTATTAAATAAATTCTTAACTAGCAATAAATACAGAAATCAATATATGCAGAAAACCAATTTATAATTTTTCAGGCAACAGGGAGCAGTTTGCTATGGCACTTTACTAGGTGTTTGTTTCACACTTACCCTCATAAGCATTGCAATGAAGAAGTAAGGTTTTTCTTCACAGTGAGGAGAAATTCAGAATTTAAAAATATGTATCTTCCTCCTTCCTCTTCTAGTTTTGCAGACCTGTTCACTGTCCTAGAAGAAAGAAAGGTAGAGCTGGGCATATCTAGCTTTGGTATCTCTATGACTACCATGGAAGAAGTCTTTTTTAAGTAAGTAATGATACACAAGGAAAAACAGAGAAGAAATCGCTCCTGTAACCATATTGCACTTTGAAAACATTTCTCACTCTGTATCAGGCTGGTATAATGAATAAGTAGTGTTACAATGTTAGAAATGCTAACCTATGGGTCCTAGACATGTCTGTTGATGTCATTTTCTTCCCTCATGTGATTTCTGATTCTTTTCTGATCTTCTTGTCTTTAGAATTGAGTCCGTTCTTTTTTATCCTAGGTCTTCTCATTTATCACATAATATGAAGGAAGCTTCATTCTAATTGACCCCTTTACCCCAGAAGTCCTTAATTTCTTAGCATACTTCTGTGAATGTGTGTAGCATTTTCTCTTTTGTTAAAATTATAGTATGTATTCATATATGTATATATGTGTGTATTTATATTTATATTACTCCTACTAAGTCATGAACCCATAGAGGACAAATGAATGTGTTCATTTGCTTTGTAAACTAATTGAGGTATTTATTTTACCTGCACTAGAAAATTGAAAAGACAATCTATTAGATTAATATAGGCTTAAAAAATACTATAAAAATAAAAGTCTGCAATTACCCTTTCTTAAAAGATAGGCCTTTTAATACCTGCTCTTCCCTCAAAACATGAAATATACTGTCTTGGACCTTTGACTAGGCTAAACTCAGGCTAGATAATATAGTTCAGTGGTTGAGTGTCTTGCCTTGTACATATAAGGCCCCTGGCTTAATCCCCAGGACTATAGACTTGTGTGTATTGAGAATCAACTCCCCAGACCTCAGGTATATTAGGCAAGTCCTTGACCACTCACCTTCATATTCAGCCCTCATCCACCAAAAAGTACATGTTACCTATCATTAATACTTGTTTTTAAAAATTGCCTCAATTCTAAAAATCTTTGATGAGTGTTTGGGGAAAACTATTGTGGTTAAAAGTTACTTATTTATCATGTTAATTATTACATGTGTTTCTATGTAGGGTTAATAATATGGCAGCCTTCAAGTTGGATAATCCAGCTAGTCAGACATCTTTTGTAAAAGACCAAAACATAAGTGAAGAGAACACAAATATGAATGTGCCCAGACATTTTGAGAGATCAAGTTACATAAATGAATACTCTGATATTTCATTTAATAGTGGGGTGAGTTTCTTAAATAAGAATATAATAGTGTATATTTGGATGAAGTAAAAGAAATGCATATCATTTTAATATTTTAACCCAAAAGAGTTTGAGATTCTTAGTATAGCAAGGTCACATAAGGAGCAGTTTTTAAAACAGTCTGATTAATTTTCTAACTCATATGAAATATTGTGAGTAAAACTCAGATCTGAATTTCATCATGTATATTTATCTTAGTGATTAATCCCAGTTTTCAGAGCTATTAACTCATTCAGAATTAGGAAAGAGTCCTGGTAAAAGTTATCATCACCATTAACACACATAAAACACATATAGATTTGTATATTTCTTCATTACCATGGGAAATCTCACTGAAATTGTCTAATATTTCTGTTGTTCTCCTAATTTATCTTCCTTAAACTTGCAGTGAGGGTAAACCTACAGTTTTTAATGTGGTGGACATATTTGTCTAAGTTACTTACAAGCATTTATGTCTTCGTTATGAGGTTTATAAGCCATCTGTGAACCACAGTCATTGTTATAAACACTAGAAATGGAATCCATCCTCTGTCATTTATTGGCAGTTTGCCCTTGCCCACACCCAGTAACATATCTGCTTCTGTTTCATGAAGCTATTTCAAGAAGCTAAAAATATTGAATTGTGTACTGTGTAATGTCTCACATGAATCAGATACTTAAATGTCACAGAATGTCACTTCCTCCCCTACTCTGTTACTCTTCCCTACTTCCTCCTCTTGTTAAGACATAGATGAATTTCCTAGCATTTCTTTTGATGTTCTCCTAATTATTCCTCTTTGCACTGGGGGTGGGGCAGCAAGGCTAGCCAGTCAATTTTAGAAAAGTTAATTTCTCTTTTAACACATTTTTATTATTCTAGAAATATATACAATAACCAATCTGTTAAAAAAGCAAGAAGTCACTTTTTGTTGTCATGAATACAGTGTGAGGAAAGGGCTCTTCTGTACGTTACCTTAGGTTGAGTCAAAGACAACATTGGTGTGGGTTGTTTTATCCAGAACATACTGACTGACTAAATAGAGATACTTTATGAATTATGGCATATCCAAGTTTTGGGGAAAATAGGATGAGCATTTTGTTTGTTTGTTTTTGTTTTGTTTTGGTTTGGTTTGGTTTTGGTTTTGGTTTTTTGAGGTAGGGTTTCACTCTAGTCCAGGCTGACCTGTAATTCACTAAGTAGTCTCAGGGTGATCCTCCTACCTCTGCCTCCTGAGTGCTGGGATTAAAGGTGTGTGCCACCACACCCAGAAATGAGCATGTTTTTAAGTTATTTTATGCTCAATATATTTTCTATTAACTTTCAAACACTTTTCAAAAGAGAGTCCCTACATTTATATCAAAGGGTTCCACTATTTATCTGAAAAAAAATCATAGATTACCCCCAAAATTTTGAAAATAGTGAAAATAGTACATTTATGAACATTTTTTTCAAATTAACTATTGAATTTTTAAATTTAGAGGTTATTGTTTGTTGTGAAGTTCAAAAATGAATTCATCTTATGTCTCCCGACTCTGTACAGTTCTGTAGATCACAAATATTAAACCTGGCAATGGAGACTCGCTATATATGCATATTTTATGAAAACAGTAAATGAACATTCAATATTATTAAAAACATGGAGGTAGTATTGAAATATCATGACAATTTAATGCTAACAGAATGGTAGCAGTGTTTTGTGCAAAGATGTTATGAATATGTTAATGATTAAAAATCACTTTGAAAAGCTGGGCATAGTGGCTCAGGCCTTAAATCCTGGCACTTGAGAGACTGAGGTAGGAGGATCCTCATGAATTTGAAGCCAGCATGGGCTAGAGTGGACTAGAATAGGACCTTCAAAAATAATCACCTTAGCCAGGCGTGGTGGTGCACACCTTTAATCCCAGCACTCTGGAGGCAGAAGTAGGAGGATCACCATGAGTTCGAGGCCACCCTGAGACTACTTAGTGAATTACAGGTCAGCCTGGACTAGAGTGAAACCCTACCTCGAAAAACAAACAACAAAACAAAACAAAACAAAACCAATCACCTTGAGACTTTCATAATGATTAGGTTAAGTGTCAAGTTTTAATCCCTTCATACAAATAACAATTGTTGCTTGTTGCTCAGTTTTAACAACTGTATTCTACCTTCTGCCCATCTTTGTATAATTCAGTCTGTGTATGCTAATGAATTTCATTGATGTCTGTGGTCACTGTGATTACCACCTTTCTCTCCTCTTGTAGTGGGCTCTTTACATCCAGCAGTTCCAGGCCATGTTCATCAAGAGGGCAGTGTTCACTGAGCGCAACTGGAAACTGCTCTTTCTACAGTTATTTGTACTTCTGGGTCTTAACTATCTTCTTATGAAAGGTGTGAAATTCCAGGAATATGTGGACCCTCCCAGGCAAATGGATTTGGAACAGTATGGCGAAACTACTGTGCCTTTCTCAATTTCTGGAGACCGTAGTTTAGTTCAAAAATTCACAGAAAATCTCAAGACTATGCTAAAGGCTAAAAAACAAAATATTTTGGAAGTGACAGGTAAGGGTCTTAAAGACTGCTAATATACAAACTTACTCATGTCATTTCTAAAGAAAAGTCCTAATTGGAATATTTAGCTCATGTTCTTTTTATTTTTTTTCTTTTTTTAGATTTTTAATTTTTTTTTAATTGAGAACTTCCATGATTGTAGACAACATCCCATGGTAATTCCCTCCCTCCCCCGACTTTCCCCTTTGAAACTCTACTCTCCATCATATCCCCTCCCCCTCTCAATCAGTCTCTCTCTCTTTTTGTTATTCACAACTTCTCTATTTACAGACAATAAACCATAATATTTCCCTACCCTCCCCCCCATTCCCGTTCTCCACTCTCCATCATATCCCCTCCTTCTCTCCATTACTGTCTTTTACTTTGATGTTATCATCTTTTTCTCTTATTATGAGGGTCTTGTGAGGGTATTACTAGGCACTGCGAAGTCATGGATATGGAGGCCAATTTCTGTCTGGACAGTTGCATTGTAAGGAGTCGTATCATTTCTTTGGCTCTTACATTCTTTCCACCCCCTCTTCCGCAATGGACCCTGAGCCTTGGAGGGTTTGACAGAGATGTTTCAGTGCTGGACACTCCTCCGTTTCTCCTTCTCAGCACTTTGTTGCCTTTTGGGTCATCCAAGTGGTCATCTAACCAGAAGTGAGAGTAGCATTAATATGTGAATATGAACATAAGTGTAGTGCTTTCAGGCCAGTTTGGTGGGAATGATATATACATTTAGCCAGATAAGAGCAGGCTTTATATCACTAAGGCTCATGACCTCCCCTGATATAGACTTTTGATTAGTTTTTTCAGTACCAGGCATGTATTCCCTCCCATAGAGAGGGCCTTCAGTCCAATTAGGGAACAGTTGGTTTCCCCCAGAGCAGATATGGCACTATTGCACCCATTCGGTCATTGGTCCTGTCTAGCCAAACTTGAGGTTCTCAGTGTCCACTGTTTTCACTGCTGGTGACTTCTGTCTCCCATACGGCTGCATGCAGTGCAGCTTTTTCCAGCTTTCAGTTGGCTGGTCTAAAGGGAGAAGGTTTTCTGCTCAGCACCAGCTAGCTTTCTCAGTGACCTTGCCACTCATGTAAGAGATGTCTTCAGCAATAGGGTCTTACCATCTGTTTCTCAAGGGAAATCAAGGGCTTTGGCAATAGCCTTTAATGTTTTGGAGGCTACAGGGACCTCCCTGCCCAACAACTCACTGGAAGGTATCCCATCCCAAGCACTGAAAATTTCTCGTAACAATCTATAGTCACTTTCTTTTTACTGTAGACTTTAAAATCAAACTTTTGTGACAAAGAAGGAAGTGAGAAAAAAGAAAAGAGCTCTTAGCCAGGCGTGGTGGTGCACACCTTTAATCCCAGCACTTGGGAAGCAGAGGTAGGAGGATCGCCATGAGTTCGAGACCACCCTGAGCCTACACAGTGAATTCCAGGTCAGCCTGGGCTACAGTGATGCCCTACCTCAGAAAAAAAAAGAAAAGAAAAACAAAAAGAAAAGAAAGAAAGAAAAGAAAAGAGTTCTCATCAAGCCCTACCTTACATATTAACTAATTAGAAGAAGTAGGTCTGAGACTAGCAATGAGAAACAAATACAGAACAGGAATATGATAGAAAAATTCAAACAATACGAAATGTTGCCTCTTAGAAAAGATAAATCTGACTCAATTTTAGATATACTGAAAAGGAAGAAAAGAGTGAAGGCTTAATAACTAAGCTAAAAATTAAAGACAGCACATCTCACTTATAGAAATAAGGAAGAAGGGGCTGGAGAGATGGCTTGGCGGTTAAGGCATTTGCCTGCAAAGCCAAAGGATCCCGGTTTGACTCTCTTGGACCCATGTAAGCCAGATGCACAAAGGGATGCATGCATCTGGAGTTCATTTGCAGTGGATGGAGGCCCTGGTGTGCCCATTCTCTCTCTCTCTGCCTCTTTCTCTCAAATAAATAAATAAAATAAATAAATAAAAAAGAAATAAGGAAGAAGAGAGGTGGTTTTTTTTGTTTGTTTGTTTGTTTGTTTCTTTTTGGTTTTTTGAGGTAGGGTTTCACTCTAGTCCAGGCTGACCTGGAATTCACTACTTTGTCTCAGGCTGACCTTGAATTCACAGTGATCCTCCTGCCTCTGCTAGTGGGGATGCTGGCTAGACTTCTCTCCACCTGGTTGACTTACTAGAGCTTGCTCTTCTGATGACTTCCTGGAGCTGACTAGCTCCAAAATTAGAACCTATAAAGGGCTCCTCACTGTGACACTAGCTACACAATATAATGACAATATGGAAATCTCCTTCCTACTGATCTGCTTTTACTGGTTTACTCCTCTGACCACATTCTAACCCAAAGCAGTCCTGACTGCAAACACAGGGAAAACCAATTTCCAGTGGCCACATAGAAGATGTCCCATATGAAGCCCAGGACGGGAAGCTTTTGCTATTCTTGCCTAGCTCCTTCCCTAATCCCTAGCCCACCTCCCAAGCCTTCTCTTGAAGGCCAATTTCTCTTCTCTCCTTTTCCTCAGTGTGCAAGATCTCCAGGGCTTTCTTATATAAGATCATGTTGTCTGTGAAAGAGAAAGTTTTACTTCTTTATCACCAGTTTGGATGGTTGTGATACTGTCTAGGGGTGATTTGGCATTCATTTTCTCTGCCAATTAAAAATTTAAAAGGCAGAGCTAGGTATGGTGGCACACGCCTTTAATCCCAGCACTTGGGAGGCAGAGGTAGGAGGATCGCCATGAGTTTGAGGCCACCCTGAGACTACATAGTTAATTCCAGGTCAGCCTGGGCCAGAGTGAGACCCTACCTCGAAAAAAAAATTTTAAAGGCAGGAAAGGGTTTAAAGAAGAAAGTTATTTCAGAGTAAGAGGTAAAGAAAGAGAGCACAACTCCTCATGGAGGAGGAGATTCTACGTCTGGAAAACCTACTTCCCCAGTGGAAACTGAACGTTCATCAAATGAAGGAAGCCCTGCTAGTCCAGAGTCCATGATTGGTCTCTGATCTCTGGTCATGAAGAAGGTGGTGCTGGTTGGTCCATGATACATGCAGGTCCCAGAAAGCCTGCCAAGCCAGCCCACCAGCAGGAAAATAGGCCAGAAAGAAGTGGGGTCACCCTCTATGCCATTGTTAGAATATAGCCACCTACCAAGGGCCCTTTTCCTCTGCCTGCCTATCCAAGGAAACTGTCTAGCTCAGACAGTGCTTCCCTTGTATTTCTATTTCTTTTAAAAAATGTTTTATTTTATTTTTATTTATTTCAGAGAGTGAGAGAGAAAGAGGCAGAGAGAGAGAGAGAGAATGGGCACGCCAGGGCTTCCAGCCATTGCAAATGAAGTCCAGATGCAGGCGCCCCCTCGTGCATCTGGCTTACGTGGGTCATGGAGAATCGAACCGGGATCTTTTGGCTTTGCAGGCAAATGCCTTAACGGCTAAGCCATCTCTCTAGCCCCGTATTTCTATTTCTTACCTGAACTTTCTAGCCAGGACTTCAGGTTATTATATGAATAGAAGTGGGAAAGCCAGGCATCTTTTGCTTGTCCCTAAACTTAGGAGATACTTTCTGTCTCTTCCCATTTTGTATGCCCCCTTCCGCCAAAACAAAATAAACCTCGCTACCCCAACAAAGTTTCCTTTGTTGTCTGTCGGGAGTTTCCTTACTCCTGACCCTGACACTCTGTCTCTCTCTCAAGCACATGGGATGCTGCAAGGACATATGCATATACATATACTACACATGAGGAAAAAAAGAACAGAAGGGGGAAGTCCTGTGGAGGGGGTAAAATTGGGAGAAAAGGGGATTATGGATAGGAGAGGGAATGGAGATCAACAAAAACAAACTGCATTTGAAAATGCCAGAATGAATGATACCTGAATCTCTGTATGCCAACTAAAAATCTAGATGCCAACAAAAGGTAAATAATAATTAAAAATAAAGTGATAAAATAAAACAAAAACACTATGATAAAGTAGATTTTAATTCTTGGGTTCAAAGACAAGAACATATGTAATGTGAAGAGACAGAAAGCCTTTCCTAAAGTTAGGATAAGACAAAGATGCTGGACTTTCCTACTTTTGTTCATATAATACTGGAAATCCTAAGTAGAAATTTTAGGCAAGTAGAGAAATGCAGCCGGGCATGGTGGCGCATACCTTTAATCCCAGTACTCGGGAGGCACAGATAAGAGGCTTACCATGAGTTCAAGGCCACCCTGAGACTCCATAGTGAGTTCCAGGTCAGCCTGGGCTAGAATGAGACACTACCTCAAAAGAGAGAGAGAGAGAGGGAGGGAGAGAGAAATGCAAGCATCCAAAAGTAAAACCATTTCTGTTCACAGACATGATCTTATCTATACAGAAAGAACTGAAGATTTTGCACTCAGAGAGTTAATAAATTATTGTACCAACTTTTTAGGATATAAACCAATATTATATACTAAGTACCAACTTTTAAAAGAAATTAAGGGGCTAGGGAGATTGCTCAGGGGCTAAAGGAACTTACCTGCAGAGTCTTATGGTTGAGGGTTCAGTTCCCCAGTACCCACATAAAATCAGATGTACATGCATCCAGTATGTTCTCTAGATTCTCTTTGTTGATTGATTCCTTTGCTGTACACAGACATTTCAGTTGCATATAATCACATTCTAAATTTATTTCTGTTGCCTGCACTTGCAAACTTTGCAGTGACGAGAGGCCCTGGATTACCCATTCTCAATTTCTCTCTTATATAAATAAAAATATTTTTAAAAAGAAATAAAAAATTCCATTTTAAGTATCATCAGAAGTAATAAAAATTATGAATAAAATAAGTGGGTGGAATAAAATGACAGAACATCACTGAAAAAAATCAGACACGTACAGAAGAAAAGCATCTTGTGTTCATGAACTGACAGGCTTAGATGCCAGTGCAACCCAGAGCAATTGACAGATTTCAGTGGCATTTGTATCTGCATTTCACACTCAACTTCTATGAAAGCAGCATTATTAGATTCCACATATGAGCGGGATCATGTAATTCTCTCTGCCTGACTTTATTTCACGTACTATAATGACTTACACTTCCATCCATGTTGCTGAAAATAACTGAATCATAGAGTCGTTCTACTTTTTAACTTTCACAGAACCTTTATACTACTTCCCATAATGATTGTGTTAATGCACATTCCCACGAAACACTGTTCACAGCTTCCCTTTTTCCACAACCTCACTAGTGTTTGTGATATTTTGCCTTTTTTATAATAGCTGTCCTTTCTTCCTTTGGCGTTCTTGTTTGTTGCCATGTGTGTTTACACCACATAAATCTACAATTCAATAAGATGTTCTTATTATTGTTCTGTATAATTGTATTCATTGAGTCATGTAAACATTCACAATTACAGTTTTATTTCTTACCACATTCATACTGTCTGATATCAGCCTCCTTGCCTTTCAGGAACTACCATTCATGTTATTTTGTTCTGGCTTCTAGCTTCTCTCTGTATCTTGCTTATAAACATAACTTTAAAAAAGAAATACTCTTTTTTTAAAACATTTCTATTTTATTTATTTTTTTGAGAGAGAGAGAAAGAGGCAGAGAGAGAAAAAGAGATAGGGAGAGAATGGGCACACCAGGGCCTCCAGCCACTGCAAACAAACTCCAGATGCATGTCCCCCTTGTGCATCTGGCTTATGTGGGTCCTGGAGAATCATACCAGGACTCTTTGGCTTTACAGGCAAATGGCTTAACCACTAAGCCATTTCTCCAGCCCAAAAAAGAAATGTTCTTGCAGGGCGCTGTGGCACACACCTTTAATCCCAGCATTCGGGAGGCAGAGGTAGGAGGACTGCTGTGAGTTTGAGGCCTCCCTGAAAGTATATAGTTAATTCCAGGTCAGCCTGGGACACAGTGAGATCCTACCTTGAAAAACTAATATATATATATTCTTAACTGATATAAAATTCTGTACTTACAGAGACTTTCAGAATGTCAAAGAGGTTTTGTTTTCTTCTGGGTTCCATAATTTTTGTTAAAAGTTAACTGTTTAAGTAATTGCTTCATATTTCAACACAAGCTTTGGCTGCTCTTAATTTTTTGTTGATATTTTTGTTTTTTTCTTTTTTTTTCTTTTTTTTTTTTTTTTTTTTTTTTTTTTTTTTTTTTTTTTTTTGGAGAGAGTCAGAAAGAGAGAGACAGATAGAGAATGGGCGTGCCAGTCTCCTCTCAGCTGCTGTGAATGAACTCCAGATGCGTTCACCCCCTTGTGGGCAAGTGCAGTATTGTGCTCTTGCATCACTTTGCATCTGGCTAAATGTGGGACCTGGAGAATCAAACGGGTGTTCTTAGGCTTGGCAGGCAGGTACCTTAACTGCTAAGCCATCCTTCCAGCCCTTGTTTTGTTTTTGTAATTGCATTTGGTAATCATGAGATTTATTGTGTGCCTGGGTATGATTTCATTTCTTCTTGAGGTTTGTAAAAATTTTTCAGGCATTACATCTGTACATAACTGTTTTCCTTCCTTCCTTCCTTAATTTCTTTCTTTCCCTCTTTCTTTCTTTCCCTCTTTCTTTCCTTCCTTCCTTCTTTTCCTTCCTTCCTTCCTTCCTTCCTTCCTTCCTTCCTTCCTTCCTTCAAGATCTTTCTTGGATTCCAGTTAGATACATTTAAACTTTTATATACTATTTCCCAAATATGTATATTATATTCTTTACTGTTTCATGGTCTTATTTTTCATTTGCATCAATCTAAACCTAATTTATTGACTGATATTCTAATTAATTTACCCCTTAATTATGTTTAATCTATTGGTAAGCTATCAATAGAGTTTAATTAGGAATTTTTTTCATTTCTGGATTTTTACATTTGATTCTTTTATGAGCTAAAATGTGCTGGATACTTTTTAGTATGTGTTTTCTGAACATACTAACTATAATTACTGTAATATACAAAACCTAAACAGTCTGTAGCTTGGTTTTTATTTATTTTCCTTCTTATTTCATTTACTAGTATGTTTTGCAATTTTTTCATTGAATGTTGTCCTAAAATATGTTAAAATTATCATCCCCCTGGGATGATTCATTTATTTCAAAATCACTTAGATTAGGAAAAGATCCTAGATACCATTAATAAAGGTATTGCTAAAACAGATATGATATTGACTTAGACTTCACAATACTTGGCAAAATATTTTTACTCTTAGGCCATAACCTGGGAATATTTCCCAGCCCTCTTTGCCCTAAGTGAGCTTTGGTCTCTAATTTGTTTTTTTGCCAAAGGAGATGCCATTGCTTAACTTCTCAACTAACTTCCTAAGGACCGCTTTTTAGTCTCCTAGTGAGCCTTCACTTGTGCCTCCAAAGAACTAGGAAATTATTGTAATGGAGAAATTGCATAGTACAAGGTCCGCATTTTCTTTCTGACACCTAAAGTACAGGAGCCAACAAAAGTTTTTGTTGCCAGCGTGGTGGCGCATGCCTTTAATCTCTGAACAGAAGAGGCAGAGATAGAAAGATCACCGTGAGTTCAAGGCCACCCTGAGATTAAATAGTGAATTACATGTCAGCCTGGGTTTGATTGAGACCCTACCTTGAAAACCAAAACAAAAAAAAAATTTTTTTTGTTAAGAACAATGAAGCATTGTAGAGTTGACAAGCTACATAAAGTGTGTCATCACCATCTTCCTCCTTTTTCTCTTCTCCCCTTCTTTTATACCAATTAAAAATGTAAATATAGGATTCAGGAGATGGCTCAGCAGTGAAAGGTACTGGCTTGCAAAGCTTGCCAGCCTGGATTTAATTCCTATTTCCCAAGCCACCCACATAAATGAGACACAAAAAATGGCACAAGTGTCTGGTGTTTGCACCAGCAAGACTCCCCCGGTGCTCCCCCCCGCCCACACACACACTTACACATGTAAATAAAAGAATTTACAAAAGTAAGTTTTGAGAGGGAGAAAGAACTGTGAGGGACTTAGTACTTCATGGGCCTTTTTTGCTCAGTGAGGTTGAGATAAAAGGTGTGAGACTTGGGTGAATAAATGACAAAGCAGGGTTACTGAGATGACTGTTCCAGATGTCTTGGGGCACTGTGAAACATTAAAAGGGAAAATGTGGGCTGGAGGAATGGCTTAATGGTTAAGGTGTTTGCCTGCAAAGCCAAAGGACCCCGGTTTGATTCCTCCAAGACCCACGTTAGCCAGATGCACAAGGGGGCACACATATCTGGAGTTCATTTGCAGTGGCTGGAGGCCCTGGCACACCCATTCGCCCAATCTCTCTCTCTCTTCCTCTCCCACCCTCCCTCCCTCCTCACCTTCTTCCCTCTTCCTCTGTCAAATAAATAATTTTTTTTTAAAGGGGAAATGTATCAGGAAGGTGAAATCATTAGGTTCTTTCTCTCTGAAACACTAAGTGATGTGTATTGCCTACTGAGCTCTTGACCACTGTTCTTCATTGCAGGCAAAATGGAAGACTACCTGGCAAAAAATAAAGAATGCCTTTATTCTTGTATCATCGCACTTTCCCTTGAGGTTACCCGACAAAAAAAGACAGTTACTTTTTGGTTTAACAATGAGGCATACCATTCACCATCATTATCCCTGGCAGTATTAGACAACATTATTTTTATGTCACTTTCTGGCCCTGATGCTTCCATTACTGTCTCCAATAAACCTCAACCTAAAAAATATACTCCTGCTTCCAAGTCTGATGGAAGGTACGTGCCGTTTTTGGAAAGCTGGACTTGTGGCTTATGCTTGAATTACATCCCTTTTACCCTGTCTAACCATGTTCTTAATAAAGGTTGGCAGTTAACACTGTTTTACCAATATGTCCCCTGTTTTCCTTCTGTTGTAGACCCTCGTCAGCCATTCAGATAGTCTTTAATTTGCTTTTCACTATGAGTATTTTCACCAGCGGCTTTTGCCTCCTGACAGTGACTGAGAGAGTTTCTAAAGCAAAGCACATCCAATTTGTGAGTGGAGTCTATTCCCTTAGTTTTTGGCTCTCTTCTCTGATGTGGGACCTCATCCTCTACTTCATTGCCTGCTTTCTACTGCTGGTGAGTGTTAGGCACTCTGTCCTGAAGGCTATCTCATAAACCACAGAAAATTGATACTTTTCTGGACTGGGGAGATGGCTCAGTAGTTAAAGGAACTTTCTATCAAAGCCACTATCCTGGGTTTGATTCCCTAGTGCCCAGTAAAGCCCAAAGTACAAGGTAATGCATGAATCTGGAGTTTGTAGTGGCAAGAGGCCCTGGGGTGCTCATGTGTGTTCTCTTTCTCTCTTTTCCTTGCAAATAAATAAAACATAAAAGAAAATTTGTACTTTTCTAATACCTAAATCTAAATCTCTCCAGAAAGATGAAAATGCATTGGTTAATCATGTCAGAAAGTATCTCAGAGTAAATATTCTCTCCCTTACACTTTTTTTTAAAAAAACTTTTTATTTATTTATTTGCAAGCAGAGAGAGAGAGATAGAAGAGAGGCAGACAGAGAGAGAATGGGCGCGCCAGGGCCTCTAGCCACTGCAAACGAACTCCAGATGCATGTGCCTCTCGTGCATCTGGCTTACGTGGGTCCTGGAGAATCGAACCGGGATCCTTTGGCTTCGCAGGCAAACGCCTTAACTGCTAAGCCATTTCTCCAGCCCTCCCTTACAGTTTTATTTAAATAATTTGTTCTTGAAACAGAAAGGCAGTTCTTGAGCTGTCTTTTGGCATACTTTGCCACCTGTGTGTATTAGCTCCAAAGCTGCTTTGGCTATGAAATGTCTGTCACTACCACTGGGCTGTAGTATTGAATGGTTGGAGCTTTTGATTCTGCAGGACAACTAGGATTCAACAGACCAGAGCAGACAGAAGACATGAGAGGCTGGGAGTTGTAATTCACATATGCAGACAGCTCCATAGTAGAGAGCAACATGGTGATTTTTTTTCTCCTGCTTCCATATGTATCGCTGTGGACATGTACTCAGTGCTATTCTCTTCTTACTGCTAACCCACCACACACTTAGCAGAGCAATGACCAACCACTAACCTTTTTAAAGTCACTGGCATTTCTTTGGTGAAAGGAACTAACGTGGGTAGCAAATACAGGTGTTTTCCTCTGCATCAATGATCTTCATCCTCCGTTCTCTAGGCACTGCTGCTACTCATGCATTAACTGTGCACATAGGGGCACATCTCTGGTACTGCTATGTTATCTGCTTCTTTTTTCCCTTTTTTGTAAAATTTTGGCATAATTTGAAGGTTTATGTCCATCAGTATTCAGAACTTTATCTTCCTAATTAACCTTTCTATTATATAACATCATTCCTACTGCTTTAAGGTATTTTTTTCTGAAATCAGTAGAGCTACTCTAATTTTCTGTAATTACTTGTTCTTGGTGTTTGCCCATGTGTATGTGTAACAGAGGACAACTTTTGGGGGACAGGGCCTAGGGCTCACTTAACTAGGCAAGCCAGAAAGCCCCAGGGGTCTGAGTTTCTCTGCCTCCTCAGCACTGGGATTACAAGCACACACCACCATGCCTGGGATTTTTGAACTTGGGTTCTGGGCATAAATTCAGGTCATGCTTGCAAAGAAAGTACTTTACTAAATGAACTGTCCCCCAAACAAGACAGGCTTCTATCAAAGCACTTGATGACCAGCCTGAGATAAAAGGTAACACCCTATTGCTGAAGACTTCATATGGTGCTGACAGAACACAAAGAAATCTGCCTGGACTCAGGGAGAGAGCCAGTCCCCAGACAACCCATATAATGCTGGAAAGAAAGTGGCCAACAACAGTGTGAGCAAGCAGGGGGTCTAAACTACTCAGAAGCAATCAGCCTGATAAGTACACAGCAGTGCAGTGGTGGCACACAGCCTTGGTGGGTAACCAATGGCTTTCTGGTTGGCTAAGACATCCATCCACTCATTGGAAAGGAACCCATATCTGGAACTGGGAACCAGGTGTGAATCCTATAGAGACAAAGATTATGCTCTCCAATGTCAGACTTCCACTAGTATTTGACTAAAAGAGGGACTACATCCCTCAAAAATCTCCCTAAATTAATAATGCTTATCCAATTTAACCTATACTGATTTCACTCTCCTTTGGAGAATCCGTTTTTCTTTTTCAGAAGGTAGCGAGACCTAAGGAGATAAACCACTGCTCACATATCAGCCAAGGCCCAGGTGAAACCACAGAGAATTGGGAAGATGAGTAAGATTGTTGCTTCCATGATGAGCCTGACAATCAGTGGCAAAGTGAAGGAAACAGACACTGAGGATACTCAACACTTAGTAAAGCAGAGATCTGGAAGCTCCTGAGAGCTCAACACTGAATTAGACTTAAAACACACCAACCAAGGCTCAGGGAATTTTGCAGAAGAGGGAGTGGAAAGATTGTGAGAGCCACAGGTTGGGACATTATGCCTAGAGGCATTGCTTCCTCCCCCCACCCAATAACTGTTGCTCCCACAGTGCATAATGCACAACACCATGGAGAATACCAGCAACCCCACTGAGCAGAGCCACCTGAAGAGTGGGAAATGGGAGGAGAGAAAAGAAGATACCAACACATGATGTATCCATAAAAAGTATGTTCTTAATTAAAAAAAAACAGTTTAACATAATAATATACTGGTATGGCTGGAGAGATTGCTCAGTGGTTAAGTCACAGGCCTGCAAAGCCTAAAGTCCAGGGTTTGATTCCCCAGTACCCACATAAAGTCAGATGTGGGCTGGAGAGATGGCTTAGCAATTAAGGAGCTTGCCTGTGAAGCCTAAGGACCCAGGTTCAATGCCCAGTGCCCATATAAGCCAAATGCACAAGGTGGCGCATATGTCTGGAGTTTGTTTGCAATGACTAGAGGCCCTGGCATGCCTATGCTCGCTCTCACTCTCTCTCTCTCTCTCTCTCTCTCAACCCCCCCCCCCAACTAAGGGAGCCTTTGGGAAATGGAGCCTTACTAGAGGAAGTGTGTCACTGGGGGTAGACCTTGAGGTTTATTAGTCCAGCCTATTGTGTGTTTCGAGCTAGCTCATTCTGGCTGCTTCCTCCCTGTTGCTGATAAATGATGACAGCCAGCTTCCTGCTCCTGCCTTGTTTTCCTGACATGAAGAAACTTCCCCTCAAAACTGTAAGCAAGAAATCAGTCCTTTCCTTCCATAAGCTGTTTATGGTTGTATGTTTTGTCCCAGCAATAAGTAGGTAACTGTGACAAATTTAAATCTGGAATGTCTCCATCTATTTATAGTTTGAGTGCTTTTTCCTTCATGGTGAAGCTATTTGGGGAGCTGTGGAACCTTTAGAGGGTAGGACCTACTCATCAGAATGAGGACACAAGGAGCAGGACTTTGTCTTAGCTCAGCCTTAGTTCCAGAAACTATACTGGTCAGCCAAGAAGTGAGGAGCATCTCCCAAATGATCCCACTTGTGCAGATGGAGCCCTCCTGTTGCTGTGTTTTCCCTGACATGATTGACTGAAATCTAGTGAATCCAGAAGCCAAAGTAAACCTTTATTCCTATAAGTTGTTTCTGACAATTTTGTCACAGCCACATAGGAAGTAATGAATACACAGTCTTCTTTTCTTTATATTTCTGTGCTCTGTTTCAGATGGTGTTCATAATCACCAGATTGGACATACTGATCAAGAATTACCACTTTCTGGACACAATGTTCATCTTCATGCTGTTTGGATGGTGTGTTATTCCCTTCATATACCTGTTAAGTTTCCTATATTCCAGTAGCACCGGTGCCTACATCAGAATCTTCATCTTGAACCACTGTTTAGGATTTATTAGTTTGATTTTGGATTCTGTGTTGAACATGATGGGAGGTAAGGGATTAATTTTTTGTTGTTTTTGTTTTGTTTTGTTTTTTGAGGTAGAGTCTCACGCTAGCCTAGGCTGATCTGGAATTCATTCTGTATTCTCAGGGTGGCCTTGAACTCATGGTGATCCTCCTACTTCTACCTCCCAAGTGCTGGGATTAAAGGCGTGCACCACCATGCCCAGCAAGGGATTAATTTTTTTAAAGAAAGCCATAAACTAGATGAGAGACTTCTAGATAGTGAGCAACTGAAAAAAAGTATCCATATTGGGGGGCGGCTACAAAAATGGCTCAAATGGATAAAGTGTATGCCATGCAAGCATGAAGACTAGAGTTTGGATCCCCAGTACCCATACCATATAAAAGCTGGGTATACAGTACATGCTTTTATCCCAGCACTGGGGAGGCAGAGATAGGAGGATCTGTAAACCTTACTGGCTAGCTAATTTAGCAAAAATCAGTGAGCTCTAGGTTCAGTGAAAGACTGCCTCAAATAAATAGAGTGGAAAGGGCCTAAATAAAATACCTGACGTCAACCTCTGGCTTTAGCATGTACACCCACTCCCTGAAATGCATGCTTACACACATACCTACATGTGCACATGCACATACACACAAAAATCCATATTAAAAATGGTAGGAAAAGCTGAAACACACAAACACATACCCTAGTAACTGAGCCCTACAACAGGCTCACAACCCCATACATCTAGCACTTTGACTAGTATGGTTCCAATCTGAGGGTCTGCCTCACAAATCACTTAACTTAGCACTCATGAGCTCCCCTAGTTCTCAGAGCAAAATAAGATTATTTTTGTACAGAAGGTATCTGTTGCCCATATCAGCACAGAGAAAAGGAATTAAAATATCACCTAGGATGGTCTGCTCACTCCTGCCAGATCCCTAAAGATCAAGCTTTTGGCTATACTCCATCTTGTAGCTGATGGAATAGATAAACAATCACCAAGAAGAAAAATGCTGGGCTGGAGAGATGGATTAACAGTTAAAGCATTTGCCTTCAAAGCCAAAGGTTCCTGGTTCAATTCCCCAGGACCCACATAAGCCAAATGCACAAGGGACATATGTGACTGGAGTCCGTTTGCAGTAGCTGGAGGCTATGGTACACCCATTCTTTCTGTCTGTCTGTCTCTCCCTCTTTCTCCCTCTCTCTCTGTCTCTCTCTCTCTTTCTCTCTCTCTCTCTCTCTCAAATAAATAAGTAAAAAGAACCAAGAAAGCCATCAAAAATTTAAAGAAGAAAAATGCTTCCTGATCTTGCTTATATTTGAATCATTTTTTAAAAATCTAATGCATAGAAACAGTAAAATAACGACTCCAGGGAGTCAAGGGACGAGGAAATGCAAAGATGTGAGTCAGAGGGTACAAAGTTGTACTTACACTGGACTAATGAATCTAGATATCAACTATACAACATGAGGAACATAGATTATATTGTATACTGAAAATCTGCTTAGAGCATATATTGGATCCTTTGGTCAAAAGGGAGATAACTATGTAAGATGCTTAATATGCTTGACTATAGTGATTATTAATTTGCCTGACTATAATAATCATTTCACTATGTTTATCAAAATATTATACTGTACACCTTAAATATATACAATGGCAAATAATTTTAAAGATTGGAGAAATTAGACTTTTCAGGGTAAACAAAAATTGAGGGACATTCAGCTGTTCCTACATTAAATGTTGCAAGATTCCTTTGGATGAAATGAAATGAGGTGAGGTGAGGTGAGGTGAGGTGAGGTGAGGTGAGATGAGATGAGATGAGATGAGATGAGATGAGATGAGATGAGATGAGATGAGATGAGATGAAATGGGGCTATATGGTCACTTGAAGCCATTTCAAGAAATAAAGATCTCCAGTAAAAGGAACTACATGAGCATTATAAAACACAATATTATAACTTGGGTTTGTAGTGTTATAACATATAGAACTAGCAAAAGTAGATAAAGATAAGTCCAAAGCAAACAAAGGAAAGTGTTGAGTTAATTTTGGCTATCAACTTCACTGGTTTGAGATACCAATCAAAGACACATTGGAGATCAGTAAAGCACCTTTGGGGGGGGTGTCAGAGGATATTTCCAGAGACAGTCATGGATCTGATACCATATGAATGGTGTCATTCATTGAAGGATTCAAGATTTGAACAGACTACTGGGAGGGGGGCAGAAGGGTAGAAACTACAGAAGATTGTGTTGGATTGGAGGAAGTAGGCCATGGGGTATTATCTTTTAATGATATTTCTTGTTATGGCCCCTCCATGTCTTCCTTTTGGTCTCGTCCACCATAAGCAGAACTTCCTTGACTACATACTGTCATGATGTTCTGTTCAAGCCTATGGACCCAAATAACCATGGAATGAACATTTGAAATTGTGATAGAAAATATGTCATTCTTCAAATTAAAAGAGAGACTAATGGAGAGAGGGAAGGGATATGATGGAGATTGGAGTTCTAAAGGGGCATGGGGGCAGGGGAGGGAAATATCATGCATTTTTTGTATGGAAGTATAGAAGTTGTCAATAAAAAAATAAGAAAAAAAGAGAAAAAAATTGCATTAAGTTGTTTCTGTCAGGTGTTTGGTCACAGCAGTGATAAAGGAATAACACATAAGACAACAGGGAAGACTAGTGTAAAGACATATAAAATAGAAAGGTTAAAAAAAGTGAAACCAAAAGAGAGGGTATCAGATAAAAGTGAAGATATTATTACTGATTAATTATTCAGAAATAAAAATGAGTGTAAGACTTAAGATTGCACATCAGAAATTTTATCACTGAGCTGAAATTAACAAATGAAAAGGAACTATGAAGAATATAACATTCTCAGATCAGTCATATTTACAAAAAACAATATATACATTCAATGGTGAAAAGAAAAAAGATTTTCCTCTGTGATCAAGAAAAGGTTTCTTCCTCTTACTACTGTTACTTAACATTGAACTGGAAGTTCTAGTCAGAGAACATGGATAAGCAATGACATCTAAAGTATCCAGTTTGGACAGGTAGAACCAAAGCTCCCTCTCCACAGGTAAGATGATCTTACTTTACTGTTCCTAGGTATATACCTGAGGAGATCAAAGTCAGCATACAATACACATAGCTGCACACCCTTGTCACTGCCACACTATTTATAAAGGGATCAGTCTAAGTGCCCATCAAGAGATGAATGGCCTGCAAAGCCAAAGGACCCAGGTTCATTTTCCCAGGACCCATGTAAGCCAGATGCACAAGGTGGTGCATGTGTCTAGAGTTTGTTTACAGTGGCTGGAGGTCCTGGCACACTTGTTAGCGCTTTCTCTCTCTCTCTCTCTCTCTCTCTGTCTTTCTGTGCCTCTCTCTCAAATTTAAAAAGTTTTTTAAAGTTTTCAAAATAGAACAAAAAGAGATGAATGAATAAAGAAAATGTAGAAATTAATCATGCCATATGCAAGATAGTTGATGGAACTCAATAGCATCATGTTAAATGAAATTACCCCCATTCATAAAGACAAATATGTTTTCTGTCATATGCAGAATCTAGATTTTAAAAAGAAGGCATGATAGTACAAGATAGTAATATTTTTAAAAGGTCAAGGAATCAAAATATATGTTCTTATTTATACAAACTCCTTAAAAAGTCATAAGAAAGCTACTACAGTTAATGAGAAAATCTAGCAAAGTTTAAGGTACAATACTTTTTTAATACTTTATTTTCAAGAGGAGAGAGAGAATATAAGAATGTTCATAGCAGGGCCTCTTGCTGCTGCAAACAAACTCCAGATGCATGCACCATTTTGTGCATCTAGCTTTGGGTGGGTACTGGGGATTCAAACATGGGTTGACAGGCTTTAACTGCTGAGGCATCTCCCCTGCCTCAGGCTACAATATTAATAAACAACAATCAGTTTTAATTTTGTGCATCTTCAATGAACAGTTTGAAAGGAATTAAAGAAAGCAATTTAATTCATCATAAGAGCTAAAGAAATTAAAATTTTAGGAAAATTCTAACCAAGGAAGTGAAGGTGCTCGCTCACTGACAATTGGAAAACATTATAGGAAACAAGCAATACCTAAATAAATAGAAAGTTGTCTCCATGTTTCAGATGCAAATTAACAATGTTCAGATAGAATCTAAATTTTTAGACATATCCAATGAAATTCTGACAGCATTTTTCCCCAGAAATGGAAAAGTCAAGCCTCAAATTCCTCTGGAATTTCAGTGGGCCCTGAGTGAGCAAGACAATCAAGTGAAAGAAGAATGAAGCTGTTCCTCTCACACTTCTGACTTTAACACTTACTTTGAATCTACAGTGGTTATGGTAGCCTAGTACTCGTGTAAGGACAGACATGTACATTGAAAACTTAAAAACCTCACTTATAGGACCAATTGATTTTCAACAAGGATTCCAAGGTCATTGAACGTGGAGTGCTAGGAAAACTGAGTATCCACATTAAAAATTCAGAAGGTATTTTTCTATACATTCAGAATCTAAACCAAAGATAACTTAGGATGAATCAGTGAATTTGAAAGGTTAGTGGATATAACTGATAGACAAATAGATGTTATTTATAAAATAAAACATGAGAATATAATTACTTGCCTGGCATGGTGGTACACACATTCAATCCCAGCACTCAGGAGGTTAGAGGTAGGAGGAGTGCCATGAGTTCCAGGCCAGCCTGAGACTACATAGTGCATTCCAGGTCAGCCTGGGCTAGGGTGAGACACTACTTCGAAAAAACAAAACAAAAGACTTAAATTACTTAAATGGCATTTATAACTTTACATGTATTACAATAAATCTAGTGATGGCATGCATTCTTCATGTAGTAGAAGGCTACCAAAACCAATTTTCCCACATGTAACTGGCCATTTTTAAAATTTAAAGATATTTTACAATGAATAAAAATAAGAGGAAACTGTAAGGTCCCACATGGATTTGAAAGCACTGTGTGAGTTTTCTCATGATAGATTTTCTCCTGAGGCAGACAGATGCTTGGAGGTATAAGTAGGGTAGCTAAAATATGGATGGAAACTTGGAACTTTAGAGGAGAAATCCAAGCAAACTTCAGAAGCTTCAAGGTGAAATAAAAAAGCAGACCACAAAAAGGCATCCAAATTCTCCATATAAAATATGCCTAGACCTGTAGCTGATTCATGAACTGTACAAGTGCAAGGAAGGATCTGTGTAGAAGTCAGTATGGAGCCACCCACTGTTTATGGTTGGTATGTGTATTTGTTCCTTTCTCAATGCTGGGACAAGCTTCCTGACCAGAGCAACTTAAGAAAGGATGGTTTTATTTTGGCTTACAGTTGGCCAGCATGGCTGGTGGTAGGAGCCTGAGGCAGCTGGTCACATCCAGTTCACAGGAAATAAAGAGCAATGAATGCTGCTGCTGAACCATTTCTCCTTTTTTTATTTTTATTTTTGGCTTTTTTTTTTTTTTTTGGTTTTTCGAGGTAGGGTCTCACTCTGGCCCAGGCTGACCTGGAATTAACTATGCAATCTCAGGGTGGCCTTGAACTCATGGCGATCCTCCTACCTCTGCCTCCCGAGTGCTGGGATTAAAGGCGTGCGCCACCACGCCCGGCTTATTTTTGGCTTTTTGAGGTAGGGTCTCGCTCTAGCCCAGGCTGACCTGGAATTCACTATGTAGTCTCAGGGTGGCCTCAAACTCATGGTGATCCTCCCACCTCTGCCTCCCCAATGCTGGGATTAAAGGTGTGCACCACCACACCTGGCTCATTTCTCCTTTTTGTACAGCCCAGGGCCCCAGTCCATGGAATGGGGCCACTTAGTTAGGAGGGTCTTTCCACTTTGGTTAACTTAATCTAGATTATCCTTTACAGCTTGCCCCAGAGGTTAATTTCTTAGGTGATTTTAGATCCTGTCAGATTGACTATCATTATGATAAGCCATCACAGTATGCACAATGATTTGTAGGTATTCTGCTCTCGTTGGTCAGTATCCAGTCATAAAGAGAAATACACTATACTGAGTATAAATATTTTAAAAATATTATCCATGCCCTTACAACATTTTTATCAGTTTTTCTCTGCACCACCATATGTTAGCTTTCAGCATCTTATCAACTAAAGAAGTACTTTTATTCTTTTTTAGGGAGATTTTGCACTGCTCCTTAGAAGTGAGTGGCTGTTTACATGTTCAATAGAGAAAGGCTTAATGACTATAACATTATCCTATTATTCTTGTTATATGTGCTCAAGTGGCCAGTCAGTGTTATTTGTGGCTACAGTTATCACTGTGTGTATGTACACCACTTCTGACCCTCTTTAGGACAGGTTTGGTAGGACTTCACTACTTCGAGAGCCTACATGCTGTGTAGGAGCATCTCCCTCTTCGTTACTTACAGTTCTCATTTGGTGGCTGCTTTTGTTCTGTCCACATGGCTTATAAATACACTTCCTGCTTAACATCATCACATATCTCCATCAAGCTAAACCCAGGCTTCAAGTCCTAAACTGATGATTCAGAACTTCATCCTTAACTATGTTTTTTATTTCCTCATACATACATGTGTTGCAGGAAATCGGCACACAGAACCTGCACCACAGACTGAGTGGAGAACCAGGATAAAAGTTTATTTACGTAACAGCGTGGTCCCAGGGGAATCTCCTCCAAAGCCTGGACTCTTGATTCTTGATGGTTCAGAGCTTATGTACCTTATCTATGACTACACTAATTATTTTTAAGTCTCAAGGCTCAGAGTCCAGGTCTAGTGCCAGAGACCTTGAGTATACAATAAGCAAGTTTTACAGAATCAGAAAAAAAATGGCTAATTAGACAGATACCTCCTGCTGTGCCATGGAAAGAAATGAAATACAAGATGAGGGCTGGATGGCTGGGGAGATGGCACAGTGGTTAAGCTCTTGCCTGTGAAGCCTAAAGACCCCAGTTCAAGGCTCGATTCCCCAGGACCCACATAAGCCAGATGCACAAGGGGGCCCATGCATCTGGAGTTCATTTGCAGTGGCTGGAGGCCCTGGTGCACCCATTCTCTCTCTCTCTCTCTCTCTCTCTCTCTGCCTCTTCCAGTCTCTCAATTAATAAATAAGACATATTTTTTTAAAAATATGAGGGCTGGAGATACCTTAGAGGTTAAGGCGCCTGCCTGCAAAACCTAAAGACCCAGGTTTGATTTCCTAGGGCCCACATAAGCCAGATGCACAAGGTGGTGCATGCTTTTTGTGTTTGTATACAGTGGCTGGAGGCCTTGGCATACCCATATTCTCTCCCTGTCTCTCCCCCCTCTTTCTCTTTCTCAAATAAATAAAAAATAAAACAAAACCAAAATTATTAATAAAGAAATACTAGTGGAGGCCAAATGGCCAACAAGATAATATGTATTTTTCAAAAGGCATCTTTCCAGGCTGGAGAAATGGCCTAGTGGTTAAGGGCTTGCCTGCAAAGCCAAAGGACCTAGGTTCAATTCTCCAGGACCCATGTAAGCCAGATGCACAAGATGGCACATGTATCTGGTGTTTGTTCGCAGCAGCTGAAGGCCCTGGTGTGCCCATTCTCTCTTTCTGCCCCCCGCCATCTCTTTGTCTCTCTCTCTCTCTGCCTCTGTGTCTCTCTCAAATAAATAAATAAATAAATAAATAAATAAATAAATAAATAAATAAATAAGTACATTTTAAAGGCATCTTTCCAAGGATAATAAATTGTGCTCATTAGGGGCAGATGATGCCTTCCCAGAGATACCTCAATTAAGGGTATTGTGGACAATAATTAGGTTATACTTTATGCCAAAATGATCTATAATTTTGAGTTTTAGTATTTCCCTCTCATCTTAGTCATCTTAGGTCTGGACAGTTCCCCTAGTAAATCCACCTTGCAACTTTTTTTTTTTTTTTTTTTTTTTTTTTTTTGTTTTTTGAGGTAGGGTCTCACTGTAGCTCAGGCTGATCTGGAATTCACTATGTAGTCTCAGGGTGTCCTCGAACTCACAGTGATCCTCCTCCCTCTGCCTCCCAAGTTCTGGGATTAAAGGCATGTGCCACCATGTCCGGCTCACCTTACAACTTTTTTACCAAGGAAAATTGTTTAACTTGCTTTGCTAAAAAATATTAGAGCAGAGCTGGAGAGATGACTTAGCAGTTAAATGCTTGCCTGAGAAGCCTAAGGACCCCAGTTCAAGGCTAGATTCCCTAGTACCCACGTAAGCCAGATGCATAAGGTGGCACATGTATCTGGAGTTGGTTTGCAGTGGCTGGAGGCCCTGGTGCGCCCATCCTCCCTCCCTCTCTCTCTCTCTTTCTCTGTCACTCTCCGATAAATAAATTAATTTTTAAAAGTTAGAATAGCAGGATGGTGTCAAAGGAACCTTTAGGGATGTAACGTGAGTGTCACCAGGTCCCTATCTACCTGAAAAGTTGATTTATTGAGACAATTCATTCATTTTATATAAACCATCATAATGCTATCATCTTTTTAGATAGCGACATCCACAGTTCAATTAAAGAGAAAATACTTAATTCATTGCTGCTGTTACCTACGTATAATTTGGGGATGAGCATTAAAACTTTCTGTGAACTGTATGAGTTGAAGACCTTATGTTCCACCTTACCGGATCCTACTGATATCCCACTTTGTGCAAAAGGTGAATATATAGAGTTCTTCTCCAAGGCTCAGTGTTACTAGTAATTACTTAATATATGTGAATAACTTTTCCAGTATTATTGTGATTCTGTGCAAATAACTCATCAAATTATGTGATTTTGAGGAAACAAAACCTTATACAAACTTGCACGGATGAAACAGAGCTAAGATTGCAAATGAATATACAAAATGCATTTTCCTAGGGGGAGGATTCTTTACTGAAGATTTAATTGTATTCTGCATGAAACTTATATTTCTGTTAGCCCTCTCACTTTGCATACCAGTTGGTCTGTGTGTATGGCGTGGTGTGTCTGTATTCCTCTATTGCTGTCCTCTATTGCTTGTTCATTGGGACTGGGTCTCTCACTTGAACACAGAGCTCATTTATTCTGCTAGTCTAGCTAGCCAACTTGTCCAGGGAATCTTCTGTCACTACCTCTGAGAACTGGGATTACAGATGGGCTGCCACATCTGCCCAGCATTTACATGGATACTGGGAATTTAAACTCAAGTCCTCAAGCACTGTAACCATTGAGCCATTTCCCCAGAGCACACATTAGTTTTTTTAATTAATTATTTATTTATTTATTTTATTGATAACTTCCATAATTGTAGTCAATAAACCATGATCTCTCAATCAGTCTCTCTTTTATTTTGATGTCATGATCTTTTCCTCCTATTATGATGGTCTTGTGTAGGTAGTGTCAGGCACTGTGAGGTCATGGATATCCCGGCCAATTTGTGTCTGGAGGAGCATGTTGTAAGGAGTCCTACCCTTACTTTGGCTCTTACATTCTTTCCACCACCTCTTCTGCAATGGACCCTGAGCTAGGAAGATGTGATAGAGATATTTCAGTGCTGAGCTCCTCTGTCACTTCTTCTCAGCACCATGGTGCCTTCTAAGTCATCCCAAGGTCACTGCCATCTGAAAAGAGATGCTTCTCTAACCAAAAGTGAGAGTAGCAATAACATATGGGTATAAACATTAAGAGAAGTGCTTAATGAGCAGTTGGGTGAACATAGTATATACATTTAGCCAGATACCAGCAGATATTACATCCCTAGGGCTCATGACTTACCCCTGTTGTAGGTTTTCAGTATCAGGGATGTAGTCCCTCCTATGGGACGGGCCTCCAGTCCAATTAGAGAGCAGTTGGTTTCCCCCATAACAGACATGCCACTATTGCACCTGTTGGCTGATTGGCCTGGCTGGCAAAATTTAAGGCTTGCAGTGTCCACTGTTGAGTATCACCACTCTCCCATTGAACTGCATGCAGCATGTTTTTTTCCAGCTTTCTGTCAGCTGGTCCACATGGAGGAGGTTTTCAGCTCAGCCCCAGCAGGATTTCTCAGTGACTTTGCAGCCCAAGTATGTGGAGTCTTCAGCAATAAGGTCTTACCATCTATTCCTTGTGGGAAACCAAGAGTCTTGGCAATGGCCTGTACTGTTTTGGGGGTATCCATGACCTCCCTGGCCAACAACTCACTGGAAGGTATTCTATCCCTGGAACTGAAAACTTTCTAGTAACAATTTATGGCTCCTGAGTATTCTGTTGTCCAAAAACATAGTTTTCCATATGACTTACTTATATCCTCTTAGATTTTGATTAGCCCTCCCTCCACTTTTCCTTTACTCAAGTTCTTCCCCTTAATGTTAAACTACTCCTCCATTCTCTATCAGCCTCTCTTTCTTAAATTAATTAATTAATTAAACTACTTCTCTGATATGGAGCTAATGGTTGGTAAGAGTCAGATACTGTTGCAAGTGTAAATTAATGTTAAGCTACTCCTTGTCTGTTATGGAACTGACATGTGGTAACATTGATGCTGTTGAACAGAGTAAATTAATGTTAAACTACTACTCCTGATATGGAGCTGACACCTGGTATCATTCAGATGCTGTTAAAAGAGTAAATTAATGTTAAACTATTACTGGTCTGGTATGGAGATGACATGTGGTGAACATTCAGGTGCTGTTGAAGGAGTAAATTAATATTAAACTACTCCTTGTTTGATATGGAGCTGACACGTGATGAACATTCAAATGCTATTGAACAAGTAAACTACTCTTCATTTGATATGGAGCTGGCATGTGGGGGAACATTGCATACAGTTGACTGAGTAAAGGTTGAAAATAGTTACTTTGATGAGAGTACTTAGATGGAAAAGAGAACTAGAAAGGAAACAAACAGAAAGGATGATAAATGTGAAGAGGGAGTGGATTAACTTTGTTTTCAACTCCAGAAATATCTAATAGGGACCTTGTGTCTCTTATTACACATGTCTGCATTATTTTCACATTAGCAGGGGAATAAGAATATGGGAAGAGGGATGGAGAGATGGCTTAGCGGTTAAGGCACCTGCCTCCTAAGCCTAAGAATGCTGGTTCCAATCTCCAGCGGTTCCAATCTCCAGGTCCTATGTTTAGCCAGATGCAAAGTGACGCAAGGGCGCAATGCCACACTTGACTACAAGAGAGCGCACCCCTCTGGATTTCGTTTGCAGCAGCTGAGAGACTATTGGCGCGCCCATCTCTGTCTCTCTCCAAAAAAAAAAAAAAGAATATGGAAAGAAAGACACATGTAGAAAATGCAATCCATACCCTACCTATTAACACAGCTAATGAGTTATGGGACAGCAAAAAATTCCAGGTATTTTGCAGTGCCTGACACTACCTATACAACACCATCATAATAGGAGGAAAAGATGATGACATCAAAATAAAAGAGAGACTGATTGAGAGGAGGAAGGGGTATGATGGAGAGTGAAATTGCAAAGGAGAAAGTGAGGAGAGGGACAGAATCACCATGGGTTGTTAACAATTATGGAAGTTGTCAATAAAAAATAAATTTAAAAAATTCCAGGTATTGTATCCAAAATGCAATCATGCTAATAAACTGAAGTGACTAGAGACCAGAGGGAAAGAGTGAGATAGGAGGGAAAGACAACATAAAGGCTATAAGCAAATGTCAGGTGAGATTACAGTAATAAGCATTATTTTCATACCTTTTCCTGGCATGGGTCCTGAGGGTCATACTTTAGGCCACGTGAAGATATGAAGAGTGACAGTCGAAGAGGTCAAGCCAAGTATCACAGTACAGCTCTTTTGTGGGCAGCCTGATCTGTTAAGCTGGTGGGATGCATTGTTGGGTGGTACAGTACCACTTCTGGCAGGTACACTTTGCTTTTGCTAACATAGTGCTCTGAGCTCTGCTGGCTCTGCTACTTTATTTCTATCTGGCCCCTGATAATATAACCCATTCCATTTTCCTCCCAGGACCTTATCATTTGAACACCATTGTGGACTTCCTAGGAAACTTCTCAGAATGCAAGGGAAGCTGGGTGTCTGCTTCCCATGTTCTTTTATCCCAGTCAGTGTAGGATGTTGGACCTGGGAATTTCTCTCTGTGGAATGATGTGCCAAGTTGCTGGAAAGGAGATTGAGACATAGTACGAGGAAGACTGTATATCTTAACCTATCAATGCACATTTTTACTCAGCCTGATGGAACACAAATGACTCTTTTTTTTTATCTTATTTTTTTTTTGGGGGGGGGGTTCAAGGTAGGGTCTCACTCTAGCTCAGGCTGACCTGGAATTCAGTATGTAGTCTCAGGGTGGCCTTGAACTCATGGTGATCCTCCTACCTCTGTCTCCCAAGTGCTGGGATTAAAGGCATGTGCCACCATGCCTGGTTAAATGACTCATTCTTATTGTCATGGTTTGGAGGTTATACTGGTGCTTTTTTTTGGTTAATAATTGACAATTGATTTATTTGCAAGGGTGATTAAAGTCTGATATCTCCTACTTAGTCATCTTGTTCTTTTAACTTATTTTTTATTTAATTTTTTGTATTTTATTTATTTATTTCAGAGAAAGAGGCAAATAGAAAGAGAGAAAGGGAGGGAGATAGGGTGGGCGCACCAGGGCCTCTAGCCAATGCAAACAAACTCCACACTCGTGGGGCATGGGGCTTCATGTATATCTAACTTTGCATGGGTACTGGGGGATCAAATCCTTTGGTCTTGCTAGCAAGCACTCATCTCGCCAGCCCTTAACATCTTTTTTAAACTTTATCTGTGTGCATGGGTGTGGTCTATATGCATGTGTATATGTGTGTAAGCATGTGTGTGTGATGCTGGTGAAGATCAGAGGTAGTGGTTGAGTGCCCTCCTTAGCTGTTTCCCACCTTATTTTTTGAGATAGTCTCACAACCTAGCCAGCAAGCCCCAGAGATCTTGCTGTCTACACCTTCCCCCAAGAACTGTGATTATAGGCATATGCCACCACACCTGGCTTTTTTTTTTTAATTTATATTATTCTGATTTTACATTCATAGTATTGGTTCCATTATCCTCCTCCCTGTCCTCCCTCTTCCAAAGGGACCCTCATGGTGATCACAACACCAGAAAATGGCTTTGTTTTTTTAACTGTGTGCTAGGGATCCAAACTCAGTTTCTCAAGCTTTCACAACAGTTTACTAACTAAGCCGTCTCCCCAGACTGTTATTTCATTACCTTTTTAAAAGGAAACCTATATCTTTTTTGTTATTGTTCTTTTCATTAGTGCTTAAACTTTCTACATACAGTATGGACAGAGGTGCAATTGGATTGTATGTAATTGCAATGGCTACCACAGGTTTTATTTATCTCCTGTTGATTTTCTTTGTGGAGACCACCTTATGGAAAATAAGAACCTTTGTGTATCGCTATATTTTATTTGGCATCTACAAGGCATTAAATAAGGTAAGTGGCTGAGCATAGATCTTAGAGATAGCTAAGATAAAAGGCATTATATGCTTAACTCCATTGCTTATTTCCTTTTTCTTCCCAGTGACCAAAATGCTTGACAAAACAACTTGAGGAAAGAATTACTTATTTTTCCTCATGGTTTCAGAAGGCTCATTCTATGGTCACTTAGTCCCATATGCTAGAGCAAAGCATCATGGCAGTAAAAGAGTGTAGTGGAAGAGATTTTCATCTCTTGGTGGGCGGGAAGCACAGGGTGAGACAGGAAGAGGCCAAGAACAAGATATTCAAGGACTTGTTTCCAGTGACCTGAATCTTCTAGCTAGGTTCTGCTTCCTAGTTTCCAGATCTTCCCAACTAGTGCCACCACCTAAGAACCAAGCATTCAACACATGAGCTTTTGTGAGGGACATTTCACATTCAAACCATACACAGAATATAGGAAAAGAAATTGGTTTATATTAAGCAGGACTATGTAAATCAAAGTTCATAAGAATTTGAACTTTCTTTTATTTATTTATTTATTTGCAAGGAGAGAGAGAGAGGGAGAAAATATTATAAGTGTGCCAGGGCCTCTAACCACTGCAAAGGACCTCCAAACACATGCATCACTGTGTGCATCTGGCTTTATGTGGGTACTGGGAAGTTAAACCTGGGTCTTTAGGCATTTCAGGCAAGCACCTTAACTGTGGAGTCCTCTCTCCAGCCCCGAATTTGAACTTTTGGGTTTCTAAACATTGGGACCTCTACAAGTCAAAATACTGTATTTTAATTCATCAATTATAATATTCCTTGAATAATTCCTATGTCAGAAACTCATTTCCTCTTCAAACTTCCCATTCATTCTAATTCGGTCCTCGATATTTCTAACAGCTCTCACATGGTAGTGATTCTGCAGCTTTGCAAAGTGTGCACTTTATACTAAGCCTATATAGCAGTTGTTCTTGTACTTCAGCATGCAGTCTGATTACCTTTAGGGCTTGATAAACTAAAAGGTGATAGGTTCTATCATTGGGGTTTCTGGAATAAAGGATCTGGGGATTACTTTGACATTGTGCATGTGTGACATGTTTCAGGTTTATGTGTGACAATATTCCAGGTTTCTTTTTAAAGTTTTATTTATTTATTTATTTGAGAGAACCAAAGAGAGAGAGAGACAGACAGACAGACAGAGAGAATGGGCACACCAGGGCCTCCAGTGACTGCAAACGAACTCCAGATGCATGCACTACCTTGTGCATCTGGCTTATGTGGGTCCTGAGGAATCGAGCCTGGGTCCTTTGGCTTTGCAGGCAAACGCCTTAACCACTAAGCCATCCCTCCAGCCCTTGTTCCAGGTTTGCATACGTGATATGTTCCATGTGTGATATTCCAGGTTTGTATGTGTGTGACATGTTCCAGGTGTTTCTACTGCTGTCACTCCACATTTGAAAGCCACTACCTGAAATATTTTTAGAGGAAAGATGATTTTGAGGGAAAGGAGCCTCTCTGTAACCAGTATGCACAAAACTCCCATAATCTAAGACTGTAGCTTCAATTCTTGGTCACTTCAGTTTAGATTTTCTTCACATTACTCAGCATAGGTATGCAGAAGCAAAATAGGGAATCTGCTTTTGGGTAGCCCACCAGTTCCCCAGTCCCCTCAAGTAGCCATCCTAGCTGCACTCTCAGCTTCAGATTCCTCCTGCACTATCCGCCGGCTTAGTGGACCCAGGCTAGCATTCGCCCCTTGCCACCCCAACCTAGAATTTCCTGCTCCCACAGAGCTCCTCAGGGGAACCCCATCCCACTTGCCACCATTGCTGTGCACCCCACACCTCCTCCTGTGTGCAGACCCAGGTCAACAGGCTAGCTTTTGCCCCACCCCAACCTAGGCTTTCCTGCCTCCACGGAGCTCCACATGCAAAAGCCATCCCACTCGCTGCTGCCCCCCCGTCCCCCAGTGCAGACACAGGTCACCAGGCTAGCATTTGCCCTACCCCACCCTGACCCAGGCTTGTCCACCCTTATGGAGCTCCACACCCAAAAGCCCTCCATCCCACTCACCACCACCCCCCCCATGCCACCCTCTGTGTGGATCCAGATCAACAGGCTACTGTACACACACCCTGCCCCGACCTAGGCTTTTCCACACCCATGGAGCTCCACACACTAACACCTTCAACCCCACTCGCCACCAATCCTGTACACAGGAAAACTACAGCTTCCTCCTAAATTTATTAAAATTCCTTCACTGTGATGGGCAGACCACAGTACAAAAGGAATAACATGAAAAATCAAATGCAAGTAAATCTAACAAGATTGCCCAGTCCCACAATGGATGTTTCTAATCAAAATATAGAAGAGATTGGGGTTGGAGAGATGGCCTTAGCAGTTAAGGAGCATGCCTGCAAAGCCTAAGGACCCAGGTTCGACTCTCCAGGTCCCACATAAGCCAGATACACATAGTGGCACATGTGCCTGGAGTTCATTTGCAGTGGCTGGAGGGCCTGGTGTGCCCATTCTCTCTCTCTCTCTCTCTCTCCTCTCTCTCTCTCTCTGCCTCTAATAAATGAATAAACTAAAAAAAACCACATAGAAGAAATAATAGGATCAGAACCCCAAAATGAAGACAAAAGCAGTCCAACCCTGGCCAAGAAAATAGCAGAACTTGCAGAAAATCAACAAAGGGCCAACAGTTGTATGAATGCTGTTCTCGCTAGATTAGACCTAATACAAAAGAACCAGGAAGGGCCCCAAAGACAGTTAAGTGATCTGATGGAGAGCAAAAACAAAAGAGGACCTCAAAAACCAGCTAGCTAAGCTCAATGAAGAAATAAATAAATGCAAGGATGAATTTGAGGAAGCACTAAGAAAAATTAGAAAATGATGTGTAAAGGGAACTCGACAGAGGTATGGAAACTATATACAAAAAAGCAGTAGAAAAGGGCTAGAGAGATAGCTTAGTGGTTAAGGTGCCTGCCTGCTAAGCCTAAGAACACCCATTCAATTCTCCAGGTCCCACATTTATCCAGATGCAAAATGATGCAAGGGCACAATGCTGCACTTGCCCACAGGGGGCACACGTATCTAGAGTTTGTGCAAGCAGCTGAGAGGCTGCTGGCATGCCCATTCTCTCTCTTCTCTCTCTCTCCAAAAAAATAAAGAAAGAAAGAAGCAGTAGAAAATACAAACCAGATTGAACAAGGCCAAAATTCTATAGAAACTCTCAAGAATAGAGTCTGCCATGTGAAGGATAGAAACTCAAAACTGGAAGACAAACAGAATAAATAGTTCATGAGTCCAAAAGTTTCAATAAGTTCAGAATTTTTTGTGAACAGAACATGAGAGAACTGTGGAAGACCCTTAAACATCCCAACATTCAGATCATAGAGATACCAAAAGGGAAAGAAATTCAGACCAAAGGCATAGAGAACTTATTCAACAAAATTATAGAGAAAACTTTCCACACTCTCAAAAGAAAGTCCCATCAAGTTACAAGAAGCTAACAGAACTCCAAACAGACTGGACCAAAGGAGAAATTCTCCAAGACATATTATCATTAAGACTCTAAGCAGTAATGACAAAGAGAAAGTCCTAAAAGCAGCTAGGGAGAAACAACACATTACATATAAAGGTAACCCCATCAGAATTACTTCCAAATTCTTAATGGAAACCCTGAAAGCCAGAAGGGTCTGGAATGGAAAACTGGAAAGACTTTATGTCTTCCAACTCAAACTACTCTACCCAGCAAAAGTATCCCTCATAATAGATGGTGAAAGAAAAACTTTCCACAATAAAACTCAGCTTTACAACTACACAAAGCCAAACCTACAGAGGGTACTTCAGGGAATTCACACAGAAGAATCAAACAACCAACCTCAAGTGCCTACAAGAAGCAAGTCACCATAAGCAAACTCAGAGAAGGCACAAAGAACTACAAAGTCCAAGAATACACCAAACCACATAAACCATAACATGGCAGGAATTAAATCAAACCTCACAGTATTACCCTGAACATTAATAGCCTTAGGTCACCCATCAAGAAACATAAGCTAACAGGGTGGGTCAGAAAATTTGACCCTTCAATCTGCAGTCTTCAAGAAATCCACCTCACCACTAAAGACAGACACCTCCTCAGGGTGAAAGGGTGGAAAATGATATTCCAGGTGAATGGAAATAAACAAGAAGGCATTGCTCTACTAATATTTGATAAAATAGACTTCAAACCAAAAGTAATCACAAAACATAAAGAAGGCCGTTTCTTGCTTATCAAGGGAATGATCCAACAAGAAGATATCACAATCATCAATTTTTAGGCACCAAACACAGGTGTACCACAATTCATAAAACAAAACCTACTTGACAGCAAAACAGAAATAACCACCAACACCATCATAGTTGGAGACGTCAATACTCCACTATTAGAAATAGGTATATCATTGAAACAGAAAATTGTTAAGTAATTGGAAGTAAGAGTGCAACAAAACCATAGATCAACTAGATCTAATGGACGTCTACAGAACATTCTACCCCAAGTCCACAGATTATACGTTCTTCTCAGAAGCCCATGGAACTTTCTCTAAAATAGATCATATACTGGGTCATAAAGCCTGCCTCTATATATTTAGGAAGATAGACATAATCTCCTGCGTGATATCAGATCACAGTGCTGTATCACTAGAAATTAACAACAAAGGATGCATCAGGAATCCCACCAGCTCCTGAAAACTGAACAACACACTTTTAAACAATAAATGGGTAGCAAACGAAATAAAAAATGAAATTGAAAAATATCTAGAATTGAACTACAATGAGAAGCCAACATACCAAAACTTATGAGACACATTGAAGGCAGTCCTCAGAGGAAAACTCATAGCACTAAATGCCTTCATAACAAAGGCAGAGAGATCCCAAATCAATAACCTAAACATTCCCCTAAAGACATTGGAAAAATAAGAATCCAACCCCAAAGGGTCCAGATGGAAAGAAATAATTAAGATGAAAGCAAAAAATTAATGAATTGGAAATTAAGAAAATTAATGAAAAAAAGATCTGATTCTTTGAAAAAATAAACAAGAGGGGCTGGAGAGATGGCTTAGCAGTTAAACACTTGCCTCTGAAGCCTAAGGATCCCGGTTCAAGGCTCAATTTTCCAGGACCCACGTAAGCCAGATGAGCAAGGGGCACACACATCTGGAGTTCGTTTGCAGTGCCTAAAGGCCCCAGTGTACCCATTATCTCTTTCTCTCTACCTGCATATCTGTATCTCTCTCTCTCTCTCAAATAAATAAATAAATATTTTTAAAATAAAAATTAAAAAATAAACAAGATATATAAACCCCTGGCCAATTTGATCAAGCAAAAAAACCTGGCTAGAGGAGGTGTCATCAAAGGCAGAACACAGGGTCCATCCCAAAGGTGTGCTTAGGGGTGGATCTGATTTCCAGCTTGAAGGTGTGTAGAGAGGTTTGAGCTTTGCCCAGGGTCTTGCTACCAGTTTTTGATTGCTGTTTTTTTGGTGTGTGTGTTGGTGCTGTTTTTTTTATTGCTGCAGTTAGAGTGAGTATGGACACACCCGGGCTTCTTGTCATTGCAAATGAATTCCAGACATATGCACCACTTTGTGCATCTGGCTTTATATGGGTACTGGGAAATTGAACCCAGGCCATCAGACTTTTCAAGCAAGCACCTTTAACCATGGAACCATCTCTGTAGCACAGTTTCTTGCTTTTAACCAATGTCAAAGTTATATAAGGTGTTAACATTAGAAGAAGGGGGAAAGGTATATTTAGAACAGTGCTATGTTAAAACTCTTCTATAAATAAAAATTCTTTCAAAATAAGTTTAAGCAAAACAAGCCAAAAAAAAAAAAAAAAAAAAATAGCTGGGCGTGGTGGTGCACTCCTTTAATCCCAGCACTTGGAAGCCAGAGGTAGGAGGATTGCCTTAAGTTTGAGGCCACCCTGAGACTACATAGTGAATTCCAGGTCAGCCTGAGCTGCAGTGAAACCCTACTTCAAGAAACCAAAAATAACAACAACAACAACAACAACAAGTCAGTGTTCTTTGAGCTTTATGTCATACTCCACTAGTAGAATGTCCTTTCCTTCCCTCTGTTTCCTCCCCATTGTAAGTCTCCTGATAGACTTGTATTTATTTATTGAATTCACCGCAGCCATTTCACACATTAAGCTGACTTCCCTTTTTGCTTTGAGAAGTTTTTTCCTACTTTCAGTCCTACTTGTGTGTTCTAAAATATAGCTTATAAACAAATAGCATTTGACCATAATTAATTTTTGCTGTGCTTGTAGATTTTCGTGATGTCCATTTTGAGGAGAGCACTGTTGTTCATGGCAGAAGCCTAGATTCTAAACTTGGGAGTTGAGAACTTTGGGAGTTCCTCAGTACAAAAGGAAATAGTTTATTTCAGAGAACTGTAGTCAGGCAGGAGGCCTCTTGAAGAGAAAGTCAGACCTGCTTCGATGCTTTGAAAGACCCTACATTTTCATTTTCCTGATTCATCCATTCTAGATCAGATGCCTAAACAGTATCTACCATTCATTCTGTTTTCAAAATTCAGGATAAAGTGTCCAGGGAATTATCTGGGGAATCAGAAGATGAAGATGTACAAAATGAAAGAGAGCAAGTCCTACAGCAGCCTCAGGACTCACTGTATTTCACTGTGCTTATTAAAGAACTCATAAAGGTAATATCTTTGAAAAGGTAGCATATGCTAGCTTCATCCTTATCTAAAATCACATTGTTGGTACCCAGGTCTCACTGTGGTTCTCAAGGACCCATGAGTATTTACCTAGTAGAAATCTTGTGAAAATGTCCAGGGTTTGAAATACTGTTTTTAAATTATAAGTATTCCTATACACATATATACAGTTTTTATATGTATAATGCTTTTTTATTTTTTAAGATATATTTTAAAATTCCAGTCACTCTGGCTGTGAAAAATATCTCCCTTACAATCAAAAAGGAGGAGTGCTTTGGATTGCTTGGATTAAATGGAGCTGGAAAAACTACCACCTTTGAAATACTAACCGGAGAAGAGATTGCCACCTCTGGGGATGTGTTTATTGAAGGACTTAGCATCACCAACAATATACTAAAGGTCAGACACTGCAGATATCAGTGGTATATATCATGGATCAAGGTGGTATATGGGTGCAGATAAGAGGGAAGTGATGGGAGATTCCAGATGAGAATTGCAATAGGCAGTGATGGTCCTTTTCTGGATTTAGTTAGTAGATTGTGGACAGAGAAATAAAATGGAAGGACATCTGGTGAAGAAATCAAAGCAACTTCATTTTGAGAACCTCAATCAGGAGTATCTCTTGGGTGACAGTCCTCTGACATGCCAGATGATGTAGCTGAGAGCCTCAGTCAGGAACATCTCTTGGATGAAAGTCCTCTGACATGCCAGATGATGTGGTTGGTCTATAGAAATTGAGCTAGAATTGTGATTTCCAGTCTAATATTTGAGAAGCTTGGAAGATATATTTCATTTTTCGCATGAAAAATAACTTTTTATTGACAGTTTTTATATATGTACATAATGTATTTTGTTCATGGTCCCTTCCCATCATTCCCTCTTATTCCCACTCCCCCATACCCTCCCACTGAGTACCGTCTATCCTCTAGCCTGCCCTCTACTATTTGATGTCATTTTATTTTTGCCTTCCTTTATCCTCCACAGGGACATGATGAATGTCTCGATATTCTGCAGGTAATGGTAGCCACTGTGAGGTCATGAATGCAGCAGCCACCACATGAAGGCAGTCCTAAGAGGGAAATTTATAGCTTTAAGTGAACTATGTTAAGAGATTAGAAAGGTTGCAAGTAAACAGCTTAATGCTTCACCTGAAGGCCTTAGAAAAAGAAGAACAAGGCAAACCAAAAATCAGTAGATGGGAAGAAATAATAAAGAATAGGGCAGAAATTAATGAAATAGAAACCAAAAAAAAAAAAAAAAAAACAATCCAAAGAATCACTGAAACAAAGAGTTGGTTCTTTGAAAGGATAAACAAGATTGATAAACCCCTATCAATTCTGACCAAAAGAAAGAAGAGACACAAATTAATAAAATTAGAGGTGAAAAAGGCACCATAACAACAGATAACAGAGAAATTTAAAAAATCATACAAAACATAATATAAGAACATATACTCCACTAACTTTGAAAATCTGAAATAAATGGATGATTTCCTTGATTCATATAACATACCTAAATTAAATCAAGATGAGATTAACCACTTAAATAGACCTATAACAAGTATGGGGATCCAAGCAGTTATAAAAAATCTCCCAACTAAAAAAAGCCCAGGCCCAGATGGATTCACTGGTGAATTTTACCAGACCTTCATGGATGAACTAATACCAAAGTTTCTTAAACTTTTTCCATAAAATAGAAGAGGAAGGTATCCTACCAAACCCCTTCTATGAATCCAGCATCATTCTGATACCAAAACCAGACAAAGATAGAACAAAAAAAGAAAATTACAAACCAATGTCCCTCATGAACATAGCTGTAAAAATTCTCAACAAAATATTGGCAAACAGAATACAAGAATATGTCAGAAAGATCATTCACCCCAACCAAGTAGGCTTTATCCCAGAGATACAGGTATGGTTCAACATACGCAAATCAATAAATGTAATACATCATATAAATGGTCTGAAGGACAAAAATTATATGATCATCCTAATAGATGCAGAAAAGGCATTTGACAAAATCCAATATCCCTTCATGATAAAAATCATACAGAGATGAGGAATAGAAGTAACATGCTCAACAAAATAAAGACTGTTTATGACCAACCTACAGCCAACATAATACTAAATGGAGAAAAACTTGAAGTTTTTCCACTAAAATCAGGAATAAGACAAGGGTGTTTACTGTCCCCACTTTTATTTAATATAGTACTGGAAGTCTTAGCCATAGCAATAAGGCAAGAGACACTCATAAAAGGGATACAGTTTGGAAGGGAAGAGATCAAGTTATCATTATTTGCAGATGATATGATTCTATACATAAAGGACCCTAAAAACTCTACCAGCAAAATGTTAGAGCTGATAAAACACCTATAGCCATGTAGCAGGATACAAAATAAATACACAGAAATCAGTAGCTAACAACAAACACACAGAGGGTGAAATCAGAGAATCGCTTCCATTCACAATTGCATCAAAAAAATTAATAAAGTACCTTGGGATAAACCTAACCAAGGAAGTGAAGGATCTCTACAATGAAAACCTTAAAACACTCAAGACAGAAATTACAGAAGACACTAGGAAATGGAAAGTCATCGCTTGTTCATGGATTGGAAGAATCAATATTGTGAAAATGGAAATCTTACCAAAAGCAATTTACACATTTAATGCAATCCACGTCTAAATTCCAATGGCATTCTTCACGGAAATAGGAAAAAATCCAAAAATTCATTTGGAAGCACAAAAAACCTTGAATATCTAAAACAATTTTGAGCAATAAAAGTAAGGCTGGTGGTATCACCATACCTGATTTTAACCTATATTACAGAGCCATAGTAACAAAAACAGTATGGTACTGGCACAAAAACAGGCATGTGGATCAATGGAACAGAATAAAGGAGCCAGATGTAAGTCTGGGTAGCTAAGCCACCTGATTTTTGACAAAAATGCCAAAAACACTCATTGGAGAAAAGACAGCCTCTTCAGCAAATGGTGTTGGGAAACCTGGATATGTATCTGTAGATGGATGAAAATAGATCCTTATTTCTCTCCAGCCCCAAGAAGTAAGTCCAAATGTATCAAAGACCTTAATATCAGACCAGAAACTGAAACTGCTAGAGGAAAAAGTAGGGGAAACACTTCCACATATTGGTGTTGGCAAAGACTTTCTGAATATAACTTCAGTTGCTCAGGAAGTAAAACCACAGATCAGGGCTGGAGAGATTGCTCAGTGGTTAAGGCGCCTACCTCCTAAGCCTAAGAACACCAGTTCCAATCTCCAGGTCCCACGTTTAGCCAGATGCAAAGTGAAGCAAGGGTGCAATGCCGCACTTGGCCACAAGGGGGCGCACACATCTGGATTTTGTTCACAGCAGCTGAGAGACTACTGGCACACCCATTCTCTGTCTCCCTCTCCCTCTCTGTCTGTTTCTCTTTGTGCCTCTCTCCAAAAATAAATAAAATAACAAAAATAATTAAAAAAAAAAAAACCACAGATCAACTGATGGGACCTCATGAAATTACAAAGCTTTTGTACAGCTAAGGACACTGTGAATAGAGCAAAGAGGCAACTTACAGATTGGGAGAAAATCTTTGCCAGCTATACATATGACAGAGGATTAATATCCAGGATATACAAAGAACTCAAAAAAACAAAACAATAAGAAATCAAACAACCCAGTTTAAAAAAAATGGGCTATGGAACTAAATAGAGCATTCTCAGGAGAAGAAATACAGATGGTATATAAATATCTAAAAAAAGTTTTCATCCCTAGACATCAAGGAAATGAAGATTAAAACTATGTTGAGGGCTGGAGAGATGGCTTAGCGGTTAAACGCTTGCCTATGAAGCCTAAGGACCCCGGTTCAAGGCTCGATTCTTCAGGACCCACGTAAGCCAGATGCACAAGGGGGTGCATGCATCTGGAGTTCGTTTGCAGTGGCTGGAGGCCCTGGCGCACCCATTCTCTCTCTCTCTCTCTCTCTACCTGCCTATTTCTGTATCTCTCTCTCAAATAAATAAATAAATAATATTTAAAAAAAAAAAAAAAAAAAAAAAAACTATGTTGAGGGACTTCTGGGTAAGATGGTGGCATAGGAGCCACCCAAACCAGCCTAGGGAGGGATTTAAACAAAACCACAGCAAAATACACTCTTCTTCTGAAAAGTGCAGGAGTATAGGTCTTTCTTAGACACAGCAGAGAAGCAGGAGAAACCAAGATCCACCACAAAGGAGGAAAATGTCCAGAATCCCACTGAGGAGCTTGCTGCCCTCATCCAGCAGCCCCTATCCACATGATCTGCATGCCCACAGGGTGCACTGAGCAGCAGCAGCAGAGAACAAACAAGGGGCTTTCCAACCTCATCATCCTCCTTGCAGACTCCAGAAATCTAAAGAAAAGCCAGCTGAGATTAACTAAGGAGCTACTGAAAGAGATACAGGGGGATAGTGTGAGCAACTCCAGGCTTCCTGAATTCTCCCATCCCCCAACCATCAGAACTGTGAACTTCCAGCATTCAGCCCCCAGTGGCAGCGAATCCAGCATAGCTGAATAGAGCTACAGCTCCACAGCAACACAGAAGGATCGAGGTGGGCACTCAACATTGGTGAGTTTGGAAGTCACACCAAAAGGTAATGAAGCTGACTGTCAAAAATAAATACAGGTACATAGACCTGCATTGGAAGTGCTAATCTCTCTTTCCATGTCAGGGCAGGTTATGGGCTACATATTTTTGGTTGGCTTTACCATTTTCAAATAAGCTGTACTTGGGGGGTTGAATATTGCTGCCTTAAATGCTAACAGATTGATAGGGACTTTGTCTTTTCCCTCTGTCATTATTGGGGGCAGGGTGTGATCCAGATCCAGGCTGACCTGGAACCCAATTCAGAACAGAGTTGTCTACCTCCTAGCTGACAGGGTTAAGGGTATAGAGCAACACACACCCTTAGGGATTTACAAGGCCTTATAAGACTATCTGTTTGTTTTAATCCCCACACTTGTATACTCTGCTGGTTTTTATTGAATGTGTATATTGCTCAATTGAAGTTTAAAATTGGCCAATATATTGTTCCACCCAGTCCACTAAAATGCTTGCTTAGCAAGCAAACTCAACACCTAGGATTACTTCTATGTTTGGATTGGAGTACAAGAGCCACACTTGGCACCTTAAACTCATGTTGTTAAAGTATATAAAGGTGGATTACCACATATGAGAACACTGTAGATAAGTAGGAAACCCAAGCATCAAATCAATTCAGGATGCAAAAGTTGCTACATTATAATACAAGAAACACAAAGAATCAAGACAATGCAATCCCACCAAAAATTATAAATCCATCAGAAATGATCACCAATGAGACTGTTTCAATGAAATACCTGACAAAGATTTCAAAAGAATGATTCTATCTATACTCAAATAAATGAAAGAAGAAATGAAAGGATTCAAAGAAGAAAACAAACTCCTGAAAGAGAGCACAGAAAACCAGCTTAATAAAATAAAAAAGGTCATTATAGGACATGAGTAAGGAAATATAAATACTGAAGAAAAACCAGGCTAAAATCCTAGCTCTGAAGAACACAGTCGTGAAATAAAATACTCTATGGAAAGTCTCACCAGTCGAATGGATGAAGGGAGAGAACAGAGTAACTAAACTAGAAGAGCAGGTGGCAGACCTAACACAGTCCAACAAAGAGAAAGACAAGCTAATAGAAAGGTATGAATGAAAATTCCAAGATATCCAGGACTCTACCAAAAGATCAAACATAAGAATTCAGGGTACAGTAGAAGGAAAAGAATTTCAATTCAGAGGCTTAGTAGGCATTTTCAACAAAATCATAGAAGAAAAATTTCCCCAAATTGGGAAAGAAATGCCAATGCAGATACAAGAAGCTTTCAGAACACCAAACAGACAAAACCTAGAAAGAACTTCTCCTCACCATGTTATAATTAAACTACTAAACACACAAACCAAAGAAAATATATTGAAAGTAGTTAGAGAGAAAAAGCAAGTGACCTTCAAAGGCAAGCCGGTCAGGATCACAGCAGATGGCTCAACATAAACTTAAAAAGCCAGAAGGGCTTAAAATGATGTATTCCAAGTTCTGAAAGATAAAAACTGTCAATCAAGATCACTTTATCCTGCAAATCTATCTATCCAAATTGATGGAGAAATAAGGGCATTCCACAACAAAAACGGGCTAAAGGAATTTATGACAACTACACCAGCTCTACAGAAAATACTTGAAAGAATCCTTCACACTGAAGAGAAATCAAAACACACACATGAGGAAAGAGGAAAAAATAAACAAACCATACTCAAATAACAGTTAAAACAAGTGAGTAAAAGGAAAACAAGAAGCACTACAAAACAAGAAGAATGGCAAGAATCAATACATATCTTTCAATGATAACTCTTAATATCAGTGGCCGCAATGCCCCAACCAAAAGACACAGGCTTGCAGACTGGATTAAAAGGCAGGATCCTGCCATCTGTTGCCTCCAGGAAACTCACCTCTTAATAAAAGAAAGAAACCTTCTTAGGTTGAAAGGATGGAAAATGGGAGGAAAGATAAAGAAGGTCATTTTATACCGAATAAAGGAACAGGAGGACATTACAACCCTAAACATATATGCACCTAACATGGAGGCTCCCAATTTCATCAAACACCATTAGACTTAAGGTCAGAGATAACACCAAACACAATGGTAGTTAGTGACTTCAATACCCCACTCTCATCACTTGACAGGTCATCCCAGCAAAAAATAAACAGAGAGACATCTGCATTAAATGATGTCATGGAACAAATGGACCTAACAGATATATATAGAATATTCCATCCAAATGCTGCAGAATATACATTTTTCTCAGCAGCACATGGAACAGTCTCTAAAATAGACCATATATTAGGATACAAATCAAATCTTAACAAATACAGGAAAATTGAAATAATCCCTTATACTCTATCTGACCACAATGGGATTAAACTGCAAATCAGCAACAAGAAAAACTACACAACATACAGAAATTCATGGAGACTAAACAACACTTTTGAATGATGAATGGGTCATTGAAGAAATTAAAAAGAAAATCAAATTCATAGTATAAAATGATGATGAGAATACAACATACCCAAACCTTTAGGACACAATGAAGGCAGTCCTGAGAGGGAAATTTATACCTCTAAGTGCCTACATTAAGAAATTACAGGGCTGAAGAGATGGCTTAGTGGTTAAGGCACCTGCCTCCTAAACCTAAGAACACTGGTTCCAATCTCCAGCAGTTCCAATCTCCAGGTCCCACGTTTAGCCAGATGCAAAAGGGGTGCAATGCCGCACTTGATCACAAGGTGTCGCACACATCTGGATTTCGTTTGCAGCAGCTGAGAGGCTGCTGGCTCATGCCCATCTCTATCTGTCTTCCTCTTCCTCTCTCTTTCTCTCTCTGCCTCTCTCTGTGTCTCTCTCCCCCCAAAAAAAATTAAAAAAAAGAAATTAGAGAGTTCACAAGTAAACAATTTAATGCTTCACCTTAAGAACTTGGAAAAAGAAGAACAAGAAAAACCAAAAATCAGTAGAAACCAAAAAAAAAAAAAAAAAAAAATCCAAAAAATGAAACAAAGAGTTGGTTCTTTGAAAGGAGAAACAAGATTGATAAACCCTTAGCAAATCTGACCAGAAGAAAGAAGAGACAAAATTAATAAAATTAAGGATAAAAAAGGCACCATTACAACAGATACCAAAGAAATCCAGAAAATCATACAGACATAATTTAAGAATGTATATGCCTCTAAGTTAGAAAATCTGAAAGAAATGGATGATTTCCTTGATTCATATGACCTACCTAAATTAAATCAAGATGAGATAAACCATTTAATTTTTTTTTTTTGGTTTGGTTTTTGGTTTTTGGGGTAGGGTCTCACTCTAGCTCAGGCTGACCTGGAATTCACTATGTAGTCTCAGGGTGGCCTCGAACTCACTGTGATCCTCCTACCTCTGCCTCCCGAGGGCTGGGATTAAAGGCGTGCACCACCACGCCCGGCCTGAGATAAACCATTTAAATAAACCTATAACAAGTATGGAAATCCAAGCAGTTATAAAAAGTCTCCAACTAAAAACGTCCAGGCCCAGATGGATTCACTGGTGAATTTCACCAGACATTCATGGAAGAACTAACACCACTGATTCTCAAACTTTTCCATAAAATAGAAGAGGAAGGAATTCTACCAAACTCCTTCTATGAAGCCTGCATCACCCTGATACCAAAACCCAACAAAGAAAAAACAAACAAAAAAATTACAGACCAATCTCTCTCATGAACATAGATGCAGAAATTCTCAACAAAATATTGGCAAACAGAACACAAGAATATCTTAGAAAGATTATTCACCCTGACCAAGTAGGCTTTCTTCCAGAGATGCAAGGGATGGTTCAAATGGATAAATGTAATACACCATATAAATGGTCTGAAGGACAAAAATCACATGATCATCTCAATAGATGCAGAAAAGGCATTTGGCAAGATCCAACATCCCTTCATGGTAAAAGTATTACAGAAATTGGGAATAGAAGGAACATATCTCGACATAATAAAAGCTATTTATGACAAACGTACAGCCAACATAATACTAAATGGGGAAAAACTTGAAGCTTTTCCACTAAATTCAGGCACAAGACAAAGGTGTCCACTTTCCCCAGTTTATTTAATATACTATTGGAAGTCTTAGCTATAGCAATAAGGCAAGAGACACTCATAAAAGGGATACAGTTTGGAAGGGTAGAGATCAAATTATTATTCGCAGATGATATGATTCTATTCATAAAAGACCCTAAATACTCCACCAGAAAATTGTTAGAGCTGATAAATACTTTTAGCAATGTAGCAGGATACAAAATAAACACACAGAAATTAGTAGCTTTGCTATATATTAACAGCAAACATGCAGAGGATGAAATCAGGGAATCTCTCCTAGTCACAATTGCCTCAAAAAAAAAAATAATTACCTTGGAATAAACTTAACCAAGGAAGTGAAGGATCTCTACAATGAGAACTTTAAAACACTCAAGAGAGAAATTGCAGAAAACACAAGGAAATGGAAAGACATCCCTTGTTTTTGGATTGGAAGAATCAATATTGTGAAAATGTCAATCTTACCAAAGCAATCTACACATTTAATGCACTCCCCATTAAAATTCCAATGGCATTCTTCACAGAAATAGAGAAACAATCCTAAAATTCATGAGGAAGCACAAAAAACCTCAAATAGCAAAACAGGTTTGGGTAACAAAAATCAGGCTGGTGGTATCACCATACCCAATTTTAAGTTATATTACAAAGCCATAGTAACAAAAACAGCATGGTACTGGCACAAAGAAAGACATGTACATCAATGGAATAGAATAGAGGAGCCAGATATCCAGGCAGCTACAGCCATCTGATTTTTGACAAAAATGCCAAAAATATTCATTAGAGAAAAGATAGCCTCTTCAACAAGTGGTGCTGGGAAAACTGTATATCTGTACGTAGAAGGATGAAAATAGATCCTTGTCTCTCGCCATGTACAATAATCAAGTCCAAGTGGATCAGGGACCTTAATATCAGACCTGAAACTCTGAAACTGCTAGAGAAAAAGTTAGGGGAAACCTTTCAACATATTGGCATAGGCATTGACTTTCTGAATATAACCCCAGTTGCTCAGGAAATAAAACCACCAATCAACCACTGGGATCTCATGAAATTACAAAGCTTTTGCACAGCAAAGGACACTGTGAATACAGCAAAGAGACAGGCTACAGAATGGGAGAAAATCTTTGCCAGCTATACATATGACAGAGGATTAATATCCAGTATATACAAAGAACTCAAAAAACAGAACAATAAGAAATCAAACAACCCAGTTTAAAAAAATGGGCTATGGAACTAAATAGAGAGTTCTTAGAAGAAGAAATACAGATGGCATATAAACATGTAAAAAAGTGTTCTACATCCTTAGCCATCAGGGAAATGCAAACTAAAATTACTTTTAGATTCCATCTCCTGTCAGAATGGCTACCATCAAGAAAACAAATGACAATAAGTGTTGGTGAGGATGCAGGAAAAGAGGATTCCTTCTACACTGTTGGTGGGAATGTAATCTGGTCCAGCCATTGTGGAAATCAGTATGAGGTTCTTGAGACAGCTAAAAATATATTTACCATATGATCCAGCTATAGCACTCCTAGGGCATATATCCTAATGACTCTTTCACTACCTTAGAGATACTTGTACAACCATGTTTATTGCTGCTCTATTCACAATAACTATAAAATGGAACCAGCCTAGATGTCCCTCCACAGATGAATGGATAATAAAGATGTGGTACATTTACACAATAGAGCTCTAGTCAGCAGTAAAGAAAAATGAAATTACAAAATTTTCTGGGAAATGGATGGATCTAGAAAGGATTATAGTAAGTGAGGTAACCCAGGCTCAGAAAACCAAACATCACATGTTCTTTCTCATATGTGGATCCTAGTTACAAATGTATAGACTTGTGTGTGAGCTGGAACCAAAAATTGGTAACAGAGGCCAGTAAGCTAGAAAAAGGTTATAAAGGAGGGAGGGTTTAGAGGGAATGACTTAAGGGGATGGTATTGTATATATAAAATAGAAGAACAGATTATAGACAGGGGAAAGTCCTAAGCAAGGGGAAGAGAATGTGTAAAAGAAGGGTAGGGGGAGGGTCAATCAAAATTCAAGATATTCTTAATAAGACTTATGTAAACCTACTTTTTTAATAATGGCACATCCAGAACCTATAGATTGTTACTAGAAAATTTTCAGTGCCTGGGATGGGATACCTTCCAGTGAGTTGTTGCCCAGGGAGGTCCCTGTAGCCTCCCAACATTACAGCTATTCCCAAGGCCCATGGTTTCCCTTAAGAAACAGATGGTAAGACCCTATTTCTGAAGACCTCACTTGCCTGAGTGGCAAGGACACTGGGAAATCAAGCTGGTGCTAAGCAGAAAACCTTCTCCCTATAGACCAGCCAACTGAAAGCTGGAAAAAACTGCACTGCATGCAGCCATATGGGAGACAGAAATCATCAGCAGTGAAAAGAGTGGACACTGAGAACCTCAAGTTTGGCCAGACAGGCCCAATGACCAAACAGATGCAATAATGGCATATCTGCTCTTGGGGAAACCAACTGTTCCCTAATTGGACTGAAGGCCCATTCTATGGGAGGGAATACATGCCTGGTACTGAGAAAACTAGTCAAAAATCTATGGCAGGGGAGATCATGAGCCTTAGGGGTATAAAGCCTGTTCTTGTCTGGCTAAATGTATATATTATTCCCACTAAACTTCCCTGAAAGCACTACACTTAATGTTCATATTCACATAGTAATACTACTCTCACTTCTAGTTAGAGAAGCTTCTTTTTTCAGATGGCTATGACCACTGGGATGAACCAACAGGCAACATAGTGCTGAGAAGAAGGGACAGAGGAGTGTCCATCACTGAAACATTTCTATCACACCCTCCAAGGCTCAGGGTCCATTGCGGAAGAGGTGCCAGAAAGAATGTAAGAGCCAAAGGAAGGGTATGACTTCTTACAATGCAACTGTCCAGACAGAAATTGGCCTCGATATCCATGACCTCACAGTGCCTAGCAATACCTTCACAAGACCCTCATAATAGTAGAAAAAGATTATGACATCAAATTAAAAGGGAGACTACTGGAGAGAAGGAGGGGATATGGTGGAGAGTGGAGTTCTGAAGGGAAATGGGGGAGGGGAGGGAAATAACATGGTTTGTTGTATGTAAGTATAGAGGTTGTCAATAAAAAAAGTTGAAAAAAAAACTAGGTTGAGATTTCTTCTCAGTCCTGTCAGATTGGCTACCATCATGAAAACAAATGACCATAAATGGTGGAAAGTATGCCAAAAAAGAGGAACCCTTCTACACTGTTGGTGGGAATGCAATCTGGTCCAGCTATTGTGGAAATCATTGTGGAGATTACTGAGAAAGCTAAATATAGATCTACCATATCACCCAGCTATACCACTTCTAGGCATATATCCTAAGGACTCGTCTCATTACCTTAGAAATACTTGTTCAACCATGTTTACTGCCACTCTATTTACAATAGCTAGGAAATAGAACCAGGCTAGATGTCCCTCAACTGATGAGTGGATAATGAAGATGGGGCACATTTACACAATGGAGTTCTACTCAGCAGTAAAGAAAAATGAAGTTATTAAATTTTCTGGAAAATGGATTGATCTGGAAAGGATTATACCTAATGAGGTAACCCAGGCCCAGAAAGCCAAATGTCACATGTTCTCTCTCATATGTGGATTGTAGCTACAAATTATTGGACTTCTATGTGAGTGGGGATAAAACTCAGTAGCAGAAGCCAGTAAGCTAGGAGATATAAAGGGAATAGAAAGGGAGGTAGGGGGTACTTAATAGGATGGTATTGTATATCTGTTAGTAGAAAAACAGATTAATGGTGAAAAAGCCTAAGTGAGGTCATGGGAAGATATTTAGTAAAGGAAAGGTAGAGGGAGGGCCAATAAAAATCTAAAAAGATATAAATAACTTATATGGAAACCTACTTTTCTTGACAATGGAACACTCAGAAGCCATAGATTGTTACTAGAAATTTTTCAATGTCAGGGATGGGATACCTTCCAGTGAGTTGTTGGCCGGGGAGGTCACTAATACCCCAAAACATTATAGGACATTGTCAAGGCCCTTGGTTTCCCACCAGGAATAGATGGCAAGACCCTATTGCTGAAGACTCCACATACTTGGGCTGCAAGGTCACTGAGAAATCCTGCTGGAGCTGAGCTGAAAGCCTTCTCCATGTGGATCAGCTGACAGAAAGCTGGAAAAGGGTACACTGCATGTAGTTCAATGGGAGAGAGAAAACACTAGTGAAGATATTCAACAGTGATCATTGCAACCTACTGAGGAGGCCCTCAGTGGAATTGGGTCAGGGAGGAGGAAGATGATGGTACCAACACATGATGTGTCTATACAACATTCCCACTTAATAAAAAAAATCTTGAAGGAGCTAAAGACCATTTAAAAAAATCACATTTAAGAACACAGCTGACTTCCTACCAGTGATGTTGTTCAAGAAAATATGAGCCAGAAAATAACTTGGAATGTGAATGACATTGTAAGGTTATGTTTGGGAAAAATAAAATTTTGAATTATATTAAATGAGAGCTGTCTTTTATTTTAACCTTTATTTCTAGTATTTTTTGGATTTAGCAGAACTGACTAATCAGTGTCACCTGCCCAAATAATCCCTTACTGTACTCCTGGTGGATTTTATATTTTGAAGTACATTTTCATATACCATCTATTTCTGAAATAATATGACTCAAATATCATTTTGTCATTTAATATTTTGATTCTAAAATGGTACCTTTCTGTTGTGTTATTATCTATAGATTAATTAGAAGGCATTAAAATTCAAATCAATTGTCTAGTGTAGATGGTTTCAGAATGTTACAGACTTTTCTCTTCTTCATTATTCTTTTCATAACATCAATCATTTCCTTGTTTCTTAGACTATCAATAAAAGGATTTAATAAAGGAATTACTACACTGTAAAAAATAGCAATGAATGTATCTTTATCTCCTTCATTAACTGATGTTGGTCAGGTATACATGTAGATAAGAGAACCATAGAATATGGACATAGACAGGAAGTGGGAGGCACAGGTAGACAAGGCTTTGCCTCTGTCCTCCTTGGACTTCATTGTGAATATTGTGAAAAGGATATAGAGATAAGAAATCAGGACCACAGTGACAGTAAAGATCTGAATTGACCCTGAAAAGATAAGTATCATGAGTTCATTGATATACAGGAAAGGCTACATAATGAAAGGATATCACAAAAAAGTGCTTGATTACATGAGACCTATGGAAAGTTAATCTCAACAAAAGCCCTACATGAATCATGGCATGCACATTTCCAGCTATGTATGCGCCTAAGGTCATCTGAAGGCAGAGTCTCTTGGACATCATGGTGTGGTACTGCAGCTGACTGCATATGGCCACGTAGCGGTCATAGGCCATGGCTGCCAGAAGAAAGTCATCCTCAGTTTCAGCCAAACAGAGAAAATAGAACTGTGCCATGCATTCATACAGGGTCATGCTTCTGTCTGCAGAAAAGAAGTTCCCTAACATCTTGGGAGTGATGGCTGAGGAGCAGCAGGAATCCACTAGAGGCAGATTGCCCAGAAAGAAGTACATGGGTGTGTGAAGACAACGTTCCATGTAAATCAAGACCACTAAGCCCAGATGGCCCACCATGGTGATCAGATAGATGGCAAAGAACAGCAGGAACAGAAGAGTCTTCAGGTCTGCGCAATCTGTAAATCTGAGGATAAATTCAGCTCTCCCAGAGTAGATGTACTAGGTATTTATTTAAATTATTTAAATTTGACAATCAAACTGGGTTTGAAGTTGGGTGTGGTGACACATGCATTTTATCCCAGCACTCAGGAGGTAGTGGTAGGAAGATTTCTGTGAGGTTGAGGCCACCTTGCACGTACATAGTGAATTCCAGGTCAGCCTGGGCTACAGCGAGACTCTTCCCTGAAAAAAAAATGGATATGAATTTTCATAATCAAAATATAAAGTGAAACCAGTAGATTTTTTTGCTGTAGTAGTATAATCCATATTAGTAAGTATAATAGAAATAATGATTAATGTGCATGACTGAATTGCTTCACAGAATATTTGGTGATCTCGCCTGTATATTCTAAAATGCTATCTTTTAATATGAAAGTAAGATTAATTACTGTATTATACTTCATCTTAGTTTCATACAGCATTGAGTTTAGAGAAGAGCTATGAAGATCACAAAGGATTTGATATTTAAGATCATAAAAATGGAAAAAAATACAGAATTATACTTAGTGAGGTAACCCAGGAGCAAAAAGCCAAACATCACATGTTCTCTGTCATATGTGGATCCTAGCTACAAATGATTGAACTTCTATGTAAGAAAAAAAAAAAAAACTTAGTATCAGAAGCCAGTAAGCTAGAAAGGGGATATAAAGTGAATAGAAAGTGAGGGAGGAGGGTACTTAATAGCATGGTATTGTATATATGTAAGTTGAAGAGCAGATAAATGGGGTAAAAAAGCCTAAGTGAGGTTAGGGGAAGAGATTGAGTAAAGGAAAGGTGGAGGAAGGGCTATTAAAATCTAAGAGGATATAAATAAGTCATATGGAAACCTAGTTTTCTGGACACTGGGACACTCAGAAGCCATAGATTGTTACTAAAAAAAATTCAGTGCCAGGGATGTGATACTTACCAGTGAGTTGTTAGCCAGGGAGGTCACAGATACCCCCAAAACATCATTATAGACCATTGCCAAGGCCCTTGGTTTCCCACCAGGAATAGATGGTAAGACCCTATTGCTGAAGACTCCACATACTTGGGCTGCAAGGTCACTGAGAAATCCTGCTGGAGCTAAAAACCTCCTCCATGTGGACCAGCTGACAGAAAGTTGGAAAAAGCTACACTACATGCAATTCAATGGGAGAGAGAAATCACCAGTGAAGATATTCAACAAGAGTAGGACTCCTTACAAGGTGCTCCTCCACACACAAAATGGCCTGGATATACATGACCTCACATTGCCTGACACTACCTACACAAGACCATCATAATAGAAGGAAAAGATGATGACATCAAAATGAAAAGAGAGACTGATTGAGAGGGGGAGAGGATATGATGGAGAGTGAAGTTTCAAACGTGGGGGTGTGAGGAAAGTACCATGGGATATTGTTTATTATTAAGGAAGTTGTCAATAAAAAAAACTTAAAAAAAAAAAAAAGAGTGCATAAGGGTTCCTCTCTTCCTATACCCTTGCCTTGTTCTTATTTGAATTTTTTCAATGAGAGTCATTGTGACCAGAGTGAGATGGACTCTCACAATAGTTTTAATTTGCATTTCCCTAATAGGTAAAGATATTGAACATTCTTAACATATTGGTTGCCATTTGTATTTCTTTCTTTTGAGAACTCTGTTCGGTTCCATGCTCCTTTTTTTTTAATAGTTTTTTAAAAATTTATTTTATTTGCTTGAGAGAGAGAAAGTTAAAGAGAGAGGGGGAGAGAATGGGTGCGCCAGGGCTTTCAGCCACTGCAAATGAACTCCAGATACATGTACCACCTTGTGCATCTGGCTTATATGGGTTATGAAGAATCAAACCTGGGTCCTTTGGCTTTTCAGGCAAGCACCTTATTAACTCTAAGCAATCCCTCCAGCCCCCTCCATGCTCCATTTTTTGATTTGGTTGTTTGTGTTTTTTAAATTATTTATTTATTTATGAGAAAGGAGAGTGATAGGCAGAGACAGAGAGAGAATGGGTACACCAAGGCCTCTAGCCATTGCAAACAAACTCCAGACACATGCATCACCTTGTGCATCTGGCTTACATAGGTCCTGGGGAACTGAACCTGGGTTCTTTGGCTTTGCAGACAGGTGCGTTAACCACTAAGCCATCTCTCCAGCCCTTGTTTGGATTTTCTTGCTTAGCTTTTTAAGTTGTTTTTAAAATTTTTTGGTTTTCCTTTATTTGAGATAGAGAGAGAAAGAAGCAGAGAGAGAGAGAGACAGAGAAAGAGAATTAGCATGCCAGGACCTCCAGCCACTGAAAACCGATGCTTGTGCCACTTTGTACCTCTGGCTTACATGGGTCCTGGGGAATCAGACCTGGGTCCTTTGACTTTGCAGGCAAGAGCCTTAACTGCTAAGCCATCCGTCCAGCCCTTGTTTGGATTTTGTTTTGTTTTGTTTTGTTTTTTTCGAGGGAGGGTCTCACTCTAGCCCAGGCTGACCTGGAATTCACTATGTAGTCTCAGGGTGGCCTGAAATTCATGGTGATCCTCCTACCTCTGCCTCCTGAGTGCTGGGATTAGAGTCGTGAGCCACCATGCCCGGCTCCTTGTTTGGATGTTTATTGCTTAGATTTTTTTTAAGTTATTTATTTTTTTCTAGGTATTAATCCTCTCTCAGATATACAGCTGGTGAAGATTTTCTCCTACTCTATAGGTTGTCTCTTGACTTGATTGACTGTTTCCTTTGCTGTACAATATATTTTTAGTTTCATAAGGTTTAATATGTTGAACGTTTGCCTTATTTCCAAGGCTACCAGAGTCCTATTCAGAAAGTCCTTCCCTACATGTATATCTTAAAGTGTTCTCTCTACTTTTTCCTGTAGTCATTTCTGGGTTGCAGTCTTACATTAAGGTCCTTGATCCATTTGGAGTTGATTTTTGTTCAGTGTGAGAGATATGGGTCTATGTTCTTCTATATCTTTTTCTACATATATAAATATCCAGTATCATTTGTTGAAAATGCTATCTTTTCTCCAGTTATGTTTTTGGCTTCTTTGTCAAAAATCAAATGGCTATAGTTAGACATACTTAAACCTGTGTTCTGTATTCTATTCCATTTGCCTTTTTGTTTTTGTGCCAGTACCACACTTTGTTTACTACTATGGCTCTGTGGTATAACTTGAAATCAGGTATGTGGTACCTACAATCGTTTTCTTTCTTTTGCTCTCTCACTTTCTTTCTGTCCCTCCTTCCCGCTCTCTCTCTACTTTCTTTCTTTCCGTGTGTGTGTGTGTGTGTGTGTGTGTGTGTGTGTGTGTGTGTGTGTGTAGGCATAGAGTAAACCAGGGTCTCTTGCCACTGCAAACAAATAACAGATGCTTGCACAACTTTTTGTGTCTGACCTTAAATGGGCAGCTTGAGAATTGAGCTTGGGCTAGCAGACTTCGTAAGCAAGTGCCTTTGACTACTAAGCCACCTTTCCATCCCCCCTCCCCTTCAGTAGTATTCCTTTTTTGTTTGTTTGTTTTGTTTTTGTTTTTTGTGGTAGGGTCTGGATCTAGTTCTGGCTGACCTGGAATTCACTCTGTATTCTCAGGGTGGCCTCAAACTCTCAACAATCCTCTTACCTCTGTCTCCCAAGTGCTGGGATTAAAGGATTCTGTATGTTTTTTTTCTTTTTTAAATTAATTTATTTGTTTACTTGAGAGAGAGAGAGAGAGAGAGAATGGACATGCCAGGGACTCCAGCCACTGCAAATGAACTCCAGACGCATGTGCCACCTTGTGCATCTGGCTTACATGGGTCGTAGGGAGTCCAACCGAGGTCCTTAACCGCTAAGCCATCTCTCCAGCCCTAATTCTGTATATTGCTTTAGGCAGGATGACAATTTTCACAATATTTTTTCACAATATTATTTTTTCCACTTAATGAGCATGGGAGATTTCTCCATCTTCTAGTGTATTTCTTGTCTTCTTTCTCCAGCATTTTTAAGTTTTCATTGTAGAAATTTTTCCTTTTCTTGATGAGAGATATTCTGAGATATTTTTATGACTATTGTGAATAGGACTAATTCCCTAATTTCCTTCTCAGTATATTTGTCATTTATATTAATTGAAGTTAAGTTTGTATCCTGCCATTGTGCTTAAGTGTCAGGTCTTGAAGTTTTCTGGTGGAGCCTTTAAGGTCTTTTGCAAAAATGGCTTGTTTGACTTCCTTTCCAATTCTTATCCCTTTTATTTCTTTTTCTTTCCTTATAACTCTAGCTAAGACTGCAAGTAATAGGTTAAATAACAGTGGATAGAGTGGACACCCTTGTCTTGTTCCAGATCTTAGTGGAAATACTTTGAATTTTTCTCCATTTATTAAGATGTTGGCTATAGGTTACTTTTAGCCTTTATTATGTTGAAAAATGTTCTTTCCATCACTGATCTCTCCACTATTTTTATGAAGGGATGTTGGGTTTCATCAGAGACTTTTTTGCACCAAATAAGATGATTATATGTTTTCTATTCTTGAGTATTTAGTTGACAGATTACACTTATTGATTTGTGTGTGCTGAACCATCTCTGAGCCTCTGAAATAAAGCCTACTTGGTTAAGGGGAATGATCTTTTTGATACATTTTAAAAATATTATTTATTTATTTATTTATTTATTTATTTATTTATTTGAGAGAAAGGGGAAGAGAGAGAGAATGGGTGTGCCAAGACATCCAGCCAATGCAAATGAACTCCAGATGCATGTGCCACCTTTTGATTCTGGCTTATGTGGATCCTGGGGAATTGAACCTGGGTTCTTTGGCTTTTGCAGGCAAATGCCTTAACCAATAAGCCATCCCTCCAGCCCTTTGATACATTTTGAATTTGATTTGTAAGTAGTATTTTATTGAAAAATTTTGCATCTAAGTTCATCAGGGATATTAGTTTTCTTTTTTCTTTTTTATTATGTCTTTATCTGGTTTGCTATTTGTGTAATGCTGGTTTTGTAGCAGGAGTTATGTATCATTCTTTTTCTATTTTATGGAATAATTTGAGAAACAGTAGTTTCAGATCTTCTATCAAGATCTTTAGAATTCTCCAGTGAATCTGTGTGGAACTAGAAACTTTGGGAGATTTTTAATTCATGGAAATAGCATTGCTTGTTACAGATCTATTTGAATTATTTATGTCATCTTAATTTTTTTAGGTAATATGCGTCAAGAAATTCACCCATTTCTTCTAGATTTTTCCAATTTTGTAGAATATAAATTTTTGGAATATGTCCTTATTATCCTCTCAGTTTCATTTGTGTTTATTATAATGTGTCCTTCATCTTTAATCTTACTCTTTCTTTTGGCTAATTTTGCTAAGGGCTTGTCAGTCTTACTTATCTTTTCCCTTGTTGTTGTTGTATTTTTCCCCCCCGATGCTGGGGACCAAACCCAGGGCCTTGGGCTTGCTAGGCAAGCATTCATCCACTGAGCTAAATCCCCAACTCCTTTCTTATCTTTTCAAACAACCAACTCTTTGTTTCATTGATACTTTTGTTTTTTTGGTTTCTATTTCATTGATTTCTTCTGCCCTGATCTTGATTATTTCTTTCTGTCTGGTACTTTTGGATATAGTTTGATTTTGCTTTCCAAAACCTTTAGGTGGCTCATTAAGTTATTTACGTGGCATCTATTTCTGTTAGACAGGCATTTTGGAGCTACAAACTTTGCTTTCTCTGTGTCCCATAGTGGGATGGTTAAGTTTGTGTCAACTTGATTTGTTTAGGAATCCACAGACATTCCTCATAAGTGTGTTTCTGAGGCTGCCTCTAGGAAGGATTAACTAAAGGAAGAATCCTTCCCCCAGGGGTAAGCCTTCCCCCAGAGTGGGCGGCCCAGAGTGGGCGGCCCCTCTTGGAGGAGGACGCTGGTTGATAAAAAGGAGCTCTGGGAAGAAAGGCTCTCTCTCCTACCTGGCTGCCGGTGCTACTAGCTGCTTGGTGTTTTCTGCTTGGTACCTGCTGCTTGGTGTTGCTGTTCTCCAGTGTGGACTGAAGACTAGGGTGGACTGAAGAGCAGCGTCTCTCCAGGAAGCCTCCAGGCCTTCAGTGCCGGATTGGGACTGCTGAGGCCTCCAGCCTCGTGCACTGAGCAGCTACCGGGTTTCTTGACTCTCGGACCTGCAACCTGCTATTGCTGGACTGTGTAAGCTAATCCAATAAATCCCCTTTTAATACGATTCATTCTGTCCATTCTGTTCCTCTAGAGAACCCTGACTAATACACATAGGTTTTGGTATGTTGTGTTTTCATTTTCATTCAGTTGCTAAAAGGAATTTTTTTTTATCAGTGACTCACTCATTATTCAATAGTGGGTAGTCAGTATCCAGAAATTTGTTTATTTTCTATAGTTTATTTTGTTCTTGATAACTAGTTTAATTGTATTTTGATCAGATAGAAGTTGTTTCAGTTTTCCTAAATTTGTTGAGATTTACTTTGTTTTGTAATATGTGATCTATTTTAGATAAAATCCCATGGGCTACTAAGAATATATATTCTGCAGTGTTTTGGTGGATGTGATATGATTTTCTCTTAGGTACATTTGACCTATGGTGTCATTTTGCTCTGTGTTTCTAAGTTGCCCACTATTATTTTGTTGGGATTTATCTCTGACTTTATATCTAATATATTTTTTGTACAAACTTTGATGTACCCATGTTTGATGCATGTGTGTTTAGAACTGCAATGTCCTCTTATTGTTCCCTTGATAAGTATGAGGTGTCTATCTTTGTCTTGTATAGTTAGTTTTGGTTTTGAAGTCCATTTTGTCAGATGCTTATTTACTAGTTTCATTTACTTGGAATATCTTTTTCCATCCTTTCACCCTAAAGTGTGTCTGTTTTCAACAGTGAGTCAAGTTTCTTGAAGGCAGCAAAAGGATGGATCACATTTCATTTCTATTTATTAATTTGGACTGATTCACTCTAAGATATATTTTGACAGTAAGACAAGTTTCTTAAAGGCAGCAAAAGAATGGATCACATTTCTCATCTATCAATGTATCTATTTATTTATTTAGGCAGATAAAGAGTGAATGAATATGGGTGTGCCAGGGTCTCCTGCCGCTGTAAATGAATCCCAAACACATGTGCCACTTTGTGCATCTGCCTTTATGTGGGTATTGCGGAATGAAACCCAGGCCATCGAGCTTTGCAGGCCAACACTTCAACCACTGAGCCATCTCTTCAGCCCCCATTTTCTGATCCAGCCTATTTGTCTCTGTCTTTTGATTGGGATTGAGACCATTTATATTCAGGGTTATGATTAAAAACTCTGTTAATCTCTGTCATGTTGATGATGTTAGCATTTGGTATTTTCTTGGTTTTCATTTGCTTAACAAGTGTTCTAGCATTGGTTTTTATTTTTCCTCCTGTAACTTCTTGAATATGTTTATTCTTCTCTTCAGTGTGAGGCATTCCTTTCAGTATTCTCTGTAGGGCTGGCTTAGTGGTCCTAAATTTCTTTAGCATATTTTTCTGGTATAGTAGTTTAGCTTGACAGCTGTGGTCTTTACCACAGCTTGAAATACATTGTTCCAAGCCCTTCTGACTTTCAGTGTTGCCACTGAAAAAAACAGCTGGTATTCTGATGTGTCTGCCCTTGTTTGCAATAAGATGTTTGTCTCTCGCAACTTTCAGTACCCTTTCTTTGTTCTGTGTATTTACTGTGTTGACTCTAATATGACATTGGGAATCTCTTCTGGTTTGCTCTCTTTTATGTTCTATATGTCTCTTGTACCTGGATGGGCATGTCTTTCCCTAAATTTAGGAAATTTTCTAATATAATTATAAAATATTTTCTATGCCACTGGCTTGAAATTTTTCTCCTCCTTGCATGCCCATAATTCAGACATTTGGTAGTTTCAACATGTCACACATTTCTCTCATGTTTCACTCATGTGTTGCTGTTGTTTTTTCTAATTTTTTTTTTTTTTTTTTTTTTTTTTTGGTTTTGCGAGGTAGGGTCTCACTCTGGTCCAGGCTGACCTGGAATTAACTATGTAGTCTCAGGGTGGCCTCGAACTCTCGGCGATCCTCCTACCTCTGCCTCCCGAGTGCTGGGATTAAAGGCGTGCACCACCACGCCCGGCTGTTTTTTCTAGTTCTTACTGGTTTTGACTAATTGATTCAGTCCTCATCTTTGTCTTCAAGCCCTAATATTCTTGATCCATTCTATTGGTGAAGCTTTCCATAGTGCTTTTTCTTTGACTTTATTTGTTATTTCCAGTTTTCAGTTTGGTTTTACTTCAGGGTATCTATTTCTTTATTGAGTTCCATTTTCATATCCTGGTTAGGTTTCCTCACTTCATCTAGCTGTTTATGTTCACTTTGAATTTATTCAGGATTTCTTTCTTTCATTCATTCATCCATGTCTTCTTTGAGTTTCTTTGGGCCTTCTTTGAGGTTTTATTTATGATCATTCTTTTGAACTATTTATCTAGAGTTTCTTCTGTGCAGTCTCATAGAGTCCTCTGATATGTGATTGGTACTTTGGTGGAGAAGATGTATTAGCATAGTTTTTCATGTTATATTGAGACCATCTGGATCATTGATCAGGTCTATCTCACACCTGGGACTTGGATTTTCTGTTAATAAACAGTTCCCTCTGGAAGCAGCTTCATTTACCTGTGTAGGATACCTTCATTCAAACTCTATTTTCATTATATTTCAATTAGTTTACAAAGTAATATGATTTCATATATACATATCTTTTACATGCATCATGGTTTTGGTTTTTCTTTAGATTATTTATATAAATATTTCACTTGATAAATCTTCTACATTTTACATTTTTTCTTAAGTCTCATTGAGATTCTTTAGTCCTACATGAGTTTTGAAACTTTCTGTTTCATTCTCTTCTTTCTGTCTCTGGCCCACCTAGCTGTCTAATGGGGTTTTATGATCTCTGTCTGTTTGCTTTCATATTTCCCATCTATCTCTTCATTTTGACTTCTGGTATTTTCTTCAGGTTTTCTTCCCATTCACAATGTCCTCTTCAGCTATGGTTAATCCTTTATTAAACTCAGTCATTTAGTCTCTACAGACACTAAATTAAGATGATTTTCATTTTGAGATGTTTTATTTGGTTCTTGTAAAAATTAGCTGAGGATATGTTTTCTGTTAATTACAGATATTGTCAGGCTTTCACTTATTCCAGCACTTGCTGCAAATTTTATAAATGTTCACTCACTATACTATTTCTTTTAGTTTTTCTTTGTGCTTGGAACTTTTCTTTTTAAATATTTTACATTTATTTATTCATTTATTTATGAGGGAGGAAGAGACAGAGAAAATGGACATGCCAGGGCCTCTAGCCACTGCAAAACGAACTCCAGAAACATGTTCCACCATGTGAATCTGGCTTACGCGGGTTCTGGGGAATCACACCTGGGTCCTTAGGCTTCACAGGCAAGTGCTTTAACTGCTAAGCCATCTCTCCAGCCCAGTTGGGAACTCTTCAAAATAAACAAGTCGACAGCATTCAAGGAGGTCTCTTGTTTAATTGGTGAGCATTGGGGCTTTATGATCTAGATATGCTTATCCTGCTATCTCACGGGTTTGTCCCTATTGCCGATTATTTTTCTTACATGTCATTTTAGTTGCTTATTAGCTTATGTACCTTATTATTTTTTTTATTTTTGTGTAATGTGCATGTGTGTTCATATGCATGGAGATTCACATGTGTGCAGGTTCATATATCAACCTTGATTGCTCTCCACTGTATATCCTGGAAAAAATCTATCATTTGAGTCAAGGGCTCACAATTTGGCTAGCCAGCTTACCCTGGGAGTCCCATCTCTACCTCTGGAGTGCTAGAATTCTCATTATGTGGGTGTTGTGAATTGAACTCTGTCCTTCATTCTTGCACAGCAAGTGCTTCATGCACAGAACCTATTCTCCAGCCCATCAATTGTTTCTCGTTAAATTTTTTTTATGAGTGAGAAAGAGAGAGAATTGATTCACCAGGCCTTAGTGAACGAACTCCAGATATATGTGCCACTTTGTACAAATGTGCCACCTGTGCACATGTGTCACCTTGTACGTCTGGCTTACGTGGGTTCTGGGGAGTCAAACCTGGGTCCTTAGGCTTTTCAGGAAAGCATCTTAACAGTAAGTCTCTCCAGCCCATCAGTTGTTTTTGAATCTGTGTTGTATTGTCTAAAAAACATGGTATTTGGGAGTAATGTAAGACCTTGAACAAGGAATGAGTTTGCTTCTTCTAGAAAAATGAATATTTTCTCAATTTCAGAACATTTTAAACTAATTTTATGGCTCAATATTTTCTGACCCTTTGGTTAGGCAATGAGAAAACAAGTGTATGTGAGGGTTTGGCTCTATTCCCAGGGATTGGAATGAGTTAGTTTCCTATTGTTTTAGTCTTAACCAAATAGGAGACTTTGACAAAGCCTCTACCTGTTATTGTAAACTTAGACAACACAGGCCTATCCTTTGCATCTCTGTGTTTGAAGTTCCTGATAAACATGGGAACAAACTCCATTTAAACACCTTTAAAACTGATGTCCCTTCAGATCTTCAATATCAGAGCAGATACAGCTTTGAAGGTAGGATTATAAATGTGTATTCTTGATTTGTATTCCTTTTCCATTTTGACCTGTTAATCACTCATCTTGTCAGCTCTTCTATATTTTAAAATATTTCAAATGTATATCATAATGACTGTTTTATTGCTTTGTCAAGAATTGACTTCATAAACCTATATCTGAAAACTTTTTTTTTTTTTTTGAGGTAGGGTTTCACTCTAGCCCAGGCTGACCTGGAATTCACTATGTAGTCTCAGGGTGGCCTTGAACTCATGGCGATCTGCCTCCCAAGTGCTGGGATTTAAGGCGTGTGCCACCACAGCTGGCTAGTTCTGTGTTTTATCCGCTTTCATGATCCCATTGATTAGCTTACTTAATTTTCAGTCTTTTATTATTAGTCCTTCTTAAACCATGATCCTATTAGGAGTTCATCTTTTTTTGTTTTTATTTGGTTTTTCGAAGTAGGGTCTCACACTAGCTCAGGCTGACCTGGAATTCACCAGCTCAAAAGCTACATACACATAATCAAAGATTAAGGGCCCCACTGATAGCTAATCCATCTGCCATCACTGCCAAGAAGTCAGGATATAGAACTAAGCCTAACCTGGATGTTGCTAACCATTCTCTGCCTCTATAGCAGTCTTTGATTTTGATATCCTTATATCCCTTGAGACCAAACTCATAACGACTTGAGAGAGAAACTGAGACCCCAAGCTTTGAAATAGCTTACCTACTTATTAATGCTTCATCCCATACTACCAATTTTATATAAAGGTATATTGCTCCACTTTTATCTTAAAGTTATACTGGACACACATTTATGCATGCTTAGAGTTCTAATACATGCAAAAGCCTCTAATTGTAGTGATCCTATAACCACTGGAATGCAATAAATTATTTTAAGAACCTCATGAGACTTTTAGAGTCATGGACCAGAGAACTGTGTTTCACATCATCCATATTTACTGCATGCTCAGTGTAATAGCAGACTTATGTCCATTACTATTCTTTTATTTTAGATAAGGTCAAAAATTGGCTATTGTCCACAATTTGATGCCTTGCTAGATTTTATGACTGTTCGAGAAACACTGGTCATGTATGCCAGGGTTCGGGGGATCCCAGAGGAAAAAATTTATCCTTATGTGACCAATTTTATAAAGTTGCTGAATCTACAACCACATGCTGACAAGGTTATTTACTCTTTGAGGTAAGATACAATGCTGGTGTTCCCATTAGAGCTAAGATTGCAAAGTCTCCCTGTATTTCTGCTGTTGGGGATGAATACCCACATTTTAACCCAAGATCTGCTGACAAGCAGGCAACGACTGGGAAATAATCTGATATTTCTCTGCCATCAGATGGACCTATAGAGTTTTATACCTTCCCTCTTTAGAGATGAAACTCAGAAATTCCAATCATAGTACAATGAAAGTGTAGCAAACAGCTTACAAATGACAGTATTTCTCTATCTTCTCACTATTGTTCCTTGTCTCAAAAATGACAAGTGGAGGTTTTTTCTATTGTCCTGGCAACTACATCTCTCATCTGTGTGGGAATCCCAAGAATAGGATTGTAAATGTCACTGATAATATGGCTCAAAATGAGATTACAGACAAAATTCATCTTTCTTTTTTTTACTTTTTTAATTATTTACTTTGAGAGATTGAGAGAGAGAGAGAATAGGCACAGCAGGGCCGTTAGCCATGCAGACAAACTCCAGATGCGTGCACCCCCTTGTGTGCAAGTGCAACATTGCACATTTGCATCACTGTACGTCTGGCTACATGGGACCTGGAGATTCAAACATGAGTTCTAAGGCTTCTCAGGCAAGCCATCTCTCTAGCCCCAAAATTCATCTTTCTAAAAATGCAAATGAATGTGAAATAATTTGTTCATATGGTTTTGCATCTTGTGTCTTATCCTGCTACTTAGCAGTTTTAAAACCTTAGCAAATGTTTCTTGTAAATAAAAGATATGTGTTAAATATATGTATTATATATTAGATTGATACAATGTACAATGTAAATATATACTGGATATACTTGTTCCACACTTTCTGTTTCCTTGACCATGAAGTGGAGGCAACAAACGTAAGCTTAGCACTGCTGTGTCTATAATGGGAAATCCCTCAGTCATCTTCCTGGATGAGCCATCCACTGGTATGGACCCATTGTCACGGCGCATGGTGTGGAACACAGTGATAAAGACACGAGAAAGAGGCAAGGTCATCATCATAACCTCACACAGGTATGACTCACTGGAATCTTATTTTTTTTAAGCAAGCCCAACAGGCTGCCTTTTTTTATGTGAGAGTAAGAGAGAATTGGCACAGCAGGGCCTCCAGCACTGTAATCAAACTCCAGACACATGTGCCTCCTTGTGCGCATGTGCAGCCTTGCACACTTGCATCACTGTGCATCTGGCTTACATGGGACTTGGAGAGTCGAATATGAATCCTTAGACTTCACAGGCAAGCACCTTAACCACTAAGCCATCTCTCCAGCCCTCACTGGAATCTTAATTGGGTTAAATAAATACTAAGAGTGAGGAGAGGGCAGTATATTCAAGCACTGTCCTGTTTGAGGATTTGGTCCTCTGCTATTTCAAATTCAAAAGTTCCTCCACTTCATATAATTGGAGTTTGATAGGCAAATGAAATTTTGTTTTCAAAAAGAATCACTGAATGTTTGAATTACAGAATATCCTCAAATGGAGATATTTTTTACCTTCATATAATTCTGGTGTCTTGTTTTTCAAGTATGGAGGAATGTGAGGCTCTCTGTACCAGACTAGCTATCATGGTGCTAGGGAAATTCATGTGCCTGGGCAGCCCTCAACATCTCAAGAACAAGTTTGGCAATATTTACACCATGCATGCAAAGTTCAAGATTGGTACTGATGAAAATAAAATACAGGATTTTAAAATATTTATTGCCAAGGTTCTCCCAGGTAAGTTAGGTTGGGCTAATTTATTAATGATAAGTTAAGCCATGTTTGTTGTCTCGCCATCCATATATTATATTTCTCTAATGCCTTTTTCCTATGAGTTTTGGTATGTTTAAATTTCTTATAATGAATCCTTCTGAGGATGTTTAGTATAATGCATATTTTTTATCTGGTTATGCTTAGTTTTCAAGGGGACAAAAAAGAAAGTATTCGCCAGTCACTTGAACAGTGAATCGGACAGTTACACATTTGGATGTATATGATTTACTATTTCAAGTCGTAGAGATATGGATATGGTTCAGTGTGTAAGAGCATTTGCTGTGCAAGTGTGAGGACTGAGTTCAATCTCTAGCATCAATGTAAAAAGCTGGGCATGACTACACATACCTGCAACTACAACACTGAGGGAGCTAAAGGCAAGAGAGGATTACTGAAGATCCCTAGTCAGCTAGTCTAACTGAAAAATGGAGAGCTCCAGGTTCAGTGACAGACAGGAAAATAAGATGGAAGAGCAATAGAGGAGGGCACCTGATGTCTTCCTTCAGCCTACACATGCATACACACAGGGCACACACAAATAAATTTTTGAGGTCATAAAATTTGAGCATAATTTCAATTACTTGAACATTGGATCCGTATGAGCCCAATAGGGCTGACTGCTATAGCAAAAAAAACCAAAAAACAAAAAACAAAAAACAAAAAAAAAAACGGTCTAGGTGGCTTCCATGACACCTATTTCCACAAAGTTCTGGAGAGTAGAAATCCAAGATCCAAGGTGCCAGCAGGTTTGGTTTCTTCAAAAGCCTAGCTTGGCCTGCACTGTAGACAGTCTTTCTGCCTGTGTACTCACAGTGTGCATGTCCTTGTTACCTTGGTGTCCATTTCTCTTAAGAGGACAGAAGTCATAGTGAAGTAGTAGCTTTACATTTATATAACCTAATTTAAATTTAATTAGCTCCTTAAAGGACCCATCTCCAATCAAGTCACCTTGAGAGTTAGGACTTCAATATATACTTTTTAGAAGGGACACAAATCAATCCATAACATAACCCATGAGAAGTCTGAAGGCTGTGGCCTTGTACTAAAACTTGTCATTCTGCCTCAATAAGGATACTGGGTTTTCTTGGGCTGTGTGTGTGAGCATTGGTGAGCACATCCCATAGCATGCATATTGTGGTAGTTTGAATATATGTCCCCCAAAATATTCAGTGTTTTATTAGTTATAGTTTGCATCCGCAGTCACCTTGCTAGAGGCAATGTCACTGGGGGCTGGTCTTAAGGTGTTGGTGGTGGGTTTGAGATTCCATTGTAAAGATATGCAAAGTGTGCCTACCAGGAGTTCCTGAAGTGTGCTGTGTAACTTTTTGGCTGTAGTTTTGCTCAGTGTGCTGTGGTGGCTGGTTGGCTTTTTCTCTCTCTGCTTGGCTCTGTGAAGGCAGGCCGCTTCTTCTGCCATTATGGAACTTCCCCTGGATCTGTAAGGTTCAATAAATAATATCCCTTCCTCCATAACTGTGCCTGGTCTGGAAGTTCATCTCAGCAAACCTGAAGCTGTCTGCTACAGTAAAGTGGTACCAGAAGTGGGGTGAGATGAACCAGATCGTATGGTTTGTAACCTTTGTTTTGGAGGAATGGGCATGGACTTGGTGCTTGCAACTGAAGATGTCTTATGGAGTGGTAAGCCAAGTTTTATGGACTATTCTGATGAGAGTTTGAGAATGCTAAGTGCAGACAGTATTGAACTTCAAGGCTTGGCTTATGAGCTTTCTAAGAGGAAGGAAAGAGTGCAGAGGACTGTTGGAACTGGGCTACTGGCATAAGGGATGGCTATGGTCCACTATCCAGGCCCAAAAAGTTTGATCCGGGTTAAATTTGTAATGGACTGATGTGCTTGGCTAAAGATAATGGACTGAGATTTTAAGATTTTAAGCTGGAAAACCTCAAGCAAGTTAAAATTATAGAGGCACTGAGACTGATTTTAGGTTACTAGAGCTGCTATTGTCAAACACATTAGCAATCTTAAGGAAGATGGAAAGAAGGTGGCCTGACTGCTTTACATTAAAACAATGGAGAGGATGCCTGAGGAAAGACTATTAGAAATGCAAACTCTTGGAAAGAGTTGACTGGAGAAGGAACCTGCTTTTCAAGGTTATGATTTATTTTGTCCCTGGATTAAGAATATGGCTGTGTCCTGCACACCTGGTATTAGTTTTGGAAGCAAGAAAAATGCATGGAGTGGTCATGAATTGCACATGGTTCCAGGAGCCGCTGCTGAGATGCAACATGAGGCAGGGCATGAAGACCCTCAGGAATAGGCTGCAAGAGCCTTTTGGAAGATGGACCGTGGTTTGCATGGAGACCTGAAGATATTTTGGATATACCAGGACTGTGCAAAAGGGCTACCATGGAGTGCAGTGTTGGAATGGGATGAAAATTTTCCCTGGCGACTCTGCCTAGCTGGAGGGGCGGAATTGAAAAACCTGGAGACTGTCAGTCTCTGGTTATATTGAACTTGAACTGCAGAAGTTTGATGACGGCTGATGGTGGTTGAGTTTGCATTTTTGTTCTAGTCTCTCCTTGCTATGCCTTATACCCATTAAAAATATTTACTCTGTGCCTTTACATGTTGAAAGTATTTAACTTGTTTGATTTTACAGGACTCACTATCTTAAGTTGATCAAGACTGTGAGAACCTTTGAAATTGGACTGAGTACAATTTACAATGTGTGATACTTGTAAATCTATTGGGGGCCAGGAGCTAAATCTATTGGGGGCCAGGGGTGGAATGTGGTAGTCTGAATATATGTCCCCAATATATTCAGTGTTTTATTAGTTATAGTTTGCATCTGCAATCACCTTGCTAGAGGCAATGTCACTGGGGGCTGGTCTTAAGGTGTTGGTGGTGGGTTTGAGATTCCATTGTAAAGATATGCAAAGTGTGCCTACCAGGAGTTCCTGAAGTGTGCTGTGTAACTTTTTGGCTGTAGTTTTGCTCAGTGTGCTGTGGTGGCTGATTGGCTTTTTCTCTCTCTGCTTGGCTCTGTGAAGACAGGCCGCTTCTTCTGCCATTATGGAACTTCTCCTGGACCTGTAAGGTTCAATAAATAGTATCCCTTCCTCCATAACTGTGCCTGGTCTGGAAGTTCATCTCAGCAAACCTGAAGCTGTCTGCTATACATATGGATGTCAGAGGACAACTTAAGTTTGTCAGCCCTCACTCTCCACATTGTTTGAGGCATGGCCTCTCATTGTTCACTTCTCTGATCAGTTGATAGGCAAGCTGGTCTGGCTGCTGTGGAAAATTCTCTTGTCTATACCTGCCTTTTCACCTTAGTGTGCTGTAATTTCAAGCTTTTAAATGGTTTGGATCTGAACCCAGGGCCTCACACTTGTGTAGCAAGTATTTTATCTAATGAACCATAACCCTAGCTTCAGGATAATTGTTTTTAAATACAAACAAGTTACAGTACATGTTGGTCTCAAAATTTCTGTTTCTGATTGATAAATTCAGTAAACATCTCTTTCTGTCTACATGGTACAGTATTAGACACAGCTGGCTGTTTTTTTTTTTTTTCTGTCCCATATCTCTTTCCTAAATGTAAACGAAAGATGTGGCAAGGACTTTAGTATTTGTATTTGTGGGTTCTTTTTTTTTGACAGAGTCAGAGAGAGAGAGAGAGAGAGAGAGAGAGAGAGAGAATGGTTTACCAGCAGCCTTTCAGCTGCTGTGAACAACTCCAGACATGTGTGCCCCATTGTGGGCAAGTGCAGCATTGCACCCTTGTGTCACTTTGCATCTGGCTAAACATGGGACCTGGAGAATCAAATGGGCATTCTTAGGCTTAGCAGGCAGGCGACTTAACCGCTAAGCCCTTTCTCCAGCCCCAGTATTTGTGGTTTTTAATCTTTAGTTTCCACCTTGTTAGGATGAGCAAAATATAGCACAAATTCTGTTGTGAGTTAGACTAAGAAGATTGGCCTTTAACTTGTAGACAATAGAAAATAACATAATTGCCTGGGCATGGTAGCACACACCTTTAATCCCAGCATTCAGGAGGCTAAGGTAGGAGGATCATTGTGAGTTCAAGGCCAGCCTGAGATGACATAGTGAATTCCCAGTCAGTGTAAGCTAGAGAGAGACCCTAGCTAAAAATAACAAACAAACAAAAAAATGTGACTGGAGAGATGGCAGAGTGGTTACGGCACTTTTCTGCAAAGCCTAAATACCCAGGTTCAATTCTTCAGTACCCATGTAACCCAAAAAGTGGCACATGCATCTGGACTTCCTTTGTAGTGGCTAGAGGCCCCGGCTCACCCATTCTCTCTCTATCTGCCTCTCTCTCTCTCTCTCTTTGAATAAATAAATATTTTTTTAAAATAAATAAAGTAAAAAAACAACACAATTGATTACACAGGATAAATGGGGATCAGAAAATAGATTAAAATAGATAGTAGGGCACATGTGCAGAGCAGATTTGTGAAAAAACAGTCATGTCAGTATTGGAGATAGTGATTATGATATGGCAAGAAAATATAGATGGATATGTCCATCAAGCTAAATATGTGCCAATGTATTCATTCATTTGTCAAACATGTTTAAGAACTTGTTATATCAAAGTTCTATTTTATGTGATGCTTAAATTACCACAAATAAGCTGTGACCAGAAGATCTCACTGTGAGCTGCCCAACAGTATACTCTACTTGAAGGAGGTACAACAAACCTTGACCTGTCCAAAGCATGTGTACCCAGGGACTTTAATGGAATATGAATGTAACATTTCCCAATCCTTCCTTATATTTCTTGCACTATTCAAATCTGACAATCAAAAGGGACAAAGGACCTGAAATCTACTCATAAATATTACTCTTTAAAAAAGAAATAAGTATTAGTATACAAAGAGCAACTGGCACATGCACTTCTAAAAGGGCTTGCCATAGGAATCGAAACATATTTAGGGTAATGATTCCATACATTCTCAAGGATATTTAAGTGACTATATTCTTTCTGTAAAATCTCACAAATAGAGCTGGGAAGATGGCTTAGAAAGTAAGAGCACTTGCTGCTTAAGCTTGAGGCTAAAGACTGACATGTTTGACTTCCCCAGAACCCATGTAAAAAGGCAAGCCTGGCCACTGTGGTAATTTTATTGTGATGGCATAAATGTATGGCCCCTTAGACTCAGGTGTTTTATTAAAATTGAGTTTGCAACTTCAGCCCTCTAGCTGGCAGATTGCTCTTACAAGTGTGCATGTCACTGGGAGTGGATCTGATTCCAGCCCAGAGGTGTGGAAAGTTTGAGCTCTGGTGGTTCGTGCTTGCTGGTGGTGCTGGCTGTTTGGTGGTATCTTTCTGCTTGGATCTATAGGAAGGGTGCCAGCTTCTTCTATTGATGGTGTTGCCCTGGACTCTGTAAGCCTGAAATAAACCCCTCCCTCCCATAAGCTATGTCTAGTTGAATGTTTGTACCAGCAACAAAAAAGCTGACTGTAACAACCATGCACATCTGTAAGTTCAGTCCGCAGGGGCTTGAGACTAGAGAATCCCTTAGGTTCTCTAATGGACAGCAGCTCTGGATTTAGGGAGAAACCCTGTGTTGCAGTCGGGTTTACACTGATGGTAGAAATCACCCAAGCAGCTTGTGAAAAAAAAAAAAAAAGAGGTTTATTTTGACTCACAGGCTTGAGAGGATGCTTCACGATGCTAGGGAAAACAATGGCATGAGCAGAGGGTGGACATCACCCCCTGGCCAACATAAGGTGGACCATTGCAACAGGAGAGAGTGCCAAACACTGGCAAGGGGACACTGGCTGTAATACCCATGAGCCCGCCCCCAACAATACACTGCCTCCAGGAGGCTATAATTTCCAATTGCCATCAGCTGGGAAGGCTAGCATTCAGAATATGTAAATTTACGGGAGACACCCAAATCAAACCACCACATTCTGCCCCTGGCCTCCATAGCCTGATAATCACTCAACTTTAAAAGTCCCCATATTTTTTATCAATCCTAATGATGTTCAACCATCCCCATAATCCAAGCTCTCCTAACTGAGCCATAATACCAAAAAATCCCCAAAACCCCATAATGGCACAAAATAAATATTCACACTGCAAAAGTTGGCATTGGGCACAGCAAAGAAATATTCCGTCAATACAAGATTTAAACAGGGCAAACATCAAACTCTGTAGCTTCAGCTCCAACAACTCTAGTCAGTGAAAAATCTCCAAATCTGATCATTCTGACCAGCAACAAGTCTCTGGAGTTCCAATTCCACCCCTCCAGCTAGGCTTGTCACAGTCCTGGAAAACTTCATCTGGGGCCAGCAGCTTTACTTAGCAGCCATCTCATGGTCTGGCATCTCCACTGGGTCTCCACTGCAAGCCATGGTTCATCCTCATGGCTCCATCTGGTTTCCATACAGGTATCTAGCAAACCTGTTTCACACTGCCTATGGCCATTTCCAAAACACAGGATTGTGTTGCAAATTCAATGACCCTCTCTTTCCTGCATTTCTTATACTCCACAATACCGGGTAGGGTGCCAATTTGTTAACCCAGGGAGGAATAAAGCAGAATTTGAAAAATAGGACACTCCTTGAGCACTCAGGCCCCTTCAAAATAGTCTACATTCTTCCTGCTGCCCAACTGCAGGTCAGCTGGCCCAATCTCAAAGGTTGTAATCTCTCAATTGCAGCTGAACAGGCAGCAGTTTAGGCCCAAAGATTTCATTTTTTCTGTGCCATGACCCTCTGCTCACATCAGTCTGTTTCTATGCAAAGCAACCCTGCACACCTTCTCAGGACACAGGCATAACAGCAAACCTCTCACACAAACTGCTCCTAGCCCAGTCCAAGCACAGCTCTTTCTCACCTTCATAAGCCAAACCTCACAGTCCATAGTTCTTACTGCATCCAGGTCTTTCAACTCTGACCAGAATAATCCTTCAAGCTGTACTTACAGCACTGCAAGGCATCTCTTAGACCAAGTTTTCAAGTCCTTCTACATTTCTCTTGAAAATAGCTCCACAGGCCAGAGCCATACGGTCAGTTGTCTAACAGCAAATGACACCACTCCACGGTACCAACAACATCACTGGTACAGTCAGGTTCACATTGCCGGTAGAAATCACCCAACCAAGAGCAGCTTGTGGGAAAAAAGAGGTTTATTTTGGCTTTCAGGCTTGAGGGAACGCTCCATGATAGGGAAAACGATGGCATGAGCAGAAGGTGGACACCACCCCCTGACCAACATCAGGTGGACAGTAGCAACAGAAGAGTGTGCCAAATACTGGCAAGGGGACACTGGCTATAATACCCATAAGCCTGTCCCCAACAATACACCGCCTCCAGGAAGCTTTGATTTCCAATTGCCATCAGCTGGGGAGATTAACATTCAAAATACATAAGTTTATAGGGGACACCTGAATCAAACCACCACACCCTAACTCAAGAAAATATGCAGATAAGTGGTAAGCGGATGCCAGGGATTCTTCTCTGGTCTCCACACATGTGTGCATTGATTTCATGTCGACATATATATGCATACATGCACCCCACATACTATACACCATGGTGTGTTCATGCATGTGCACACATGCACACACACGTGCAAAAAACCCTCATAATGGGGCTGGAGAGATGGCTTAGTGGTTAAGGCACATACCTGTGAAGTCTAAGGAACCAGGTTTGATTCTCCAGGTTCATGTGCATCTGGAGTTCATTTGCAGTGGCTAGAGGCCCTGACATGCCCATTCTCTCTCTAAATAAATAAATAAAATAAAAATAAGGACATTTCCACTTTTTAAAAACTCATAAATAGGATGTTTTCATTTCTACAAAATAGAATTTAAAAGATTTTATCTCTAAATTCATTGCTTCTGAAATTAAAATCAAATCTTATAAAACTAAAACCAAAAGTTGATAATTGTGAGGTGTGATGGTGCATGCCTTTGATTCCAGCACTTGGCAGGCCGAGATAGGAGGATCACTGTGAGTTTGAGGCCAGCCTGAAACTACATAGTGAATTCCAGGTCAGCCTGGGCTATAAATGAGACCCTACCTTGGAAAAAAAAGTTGATAATTAATAGTTATTCAGAAACAAAGGGAGAGAATTCTCCAAAAGTAGAGAAGATTAATAAAAGAAAACATAAGAGAAAGGAAACAGCTGAAACACAGAGTGAGGAAGATAAGATACAGATCTAGAAGTCATCAGTAGCACTGGGATGAAAGGTAATGCTTGACACCCTCTCCATAGCTGGGAGCTCATGTAGAGAAAGGTGGGGATCAACAGCAGCCTTGACCCTCTTGTCTTCCCTTGTATCTATTGTCTTCTTCTCTTCAGGAAAACATCCCTCATTCATGAAAGAATAATAGAGAGCAAGTAGCAGATATATATTGAGGATCATTATTATTTAATACATCCAAGGAGATGCTAAGCTATGAATCTAAGAAAATTAGTTTGTCCCACTCTGCCTCTTACATAGGAAACTCCTAAAACTGGAAGACAATTCATCTCACTTAGGCAGCTGAGTTCCACAGAAAACTCCTGCAAGTAAAAGAGCAAATTCCAGTGATAGCACAACAGACTTATAATGCCACAAAGAAAGAGAAGCAATGTCTTTCAAGATGAGCTTAACAAATTAGAAATAGCAAAGATATAAAGAAGACCCGTTACAATTAGTACTAAGAAGTTAGCTAACTAGAGGTATGTGCAAGATGGCTAACAACACTGGGGAGGATTTTTTAGTGAATAGCTCAGAAATATACATGTCTCAAGAAACAATAAAAAATAAAGTACACAGGAGATGGAGGTTTGAAGGGAGAATAGAAAAATACCAAACAAATCTAAACATGCATGAAAGGAAGGAAGGTGAAGCAAGGCAATGACAATCTAATGGAGTACGACACGAAGGAGAGTGGAGGTAGTCGATGAAGGAAAATGCTAAAAACTATCATTCACGAGGTTGTCCTCAAATAAAAGATGACAGATGTTAAAGTGCCAAACAGATACCTGAAAAAATTGATCACTAATCACCAGCACCAAGTAATATTCTAAGATAACGATTGCACTTTTTTTTTTTTTGCTTGTGTGTATGTAGTGTGGGGGGTGTGTGCGCATACGCATGCATGTCCTTGCAGGACACTGTGAGCTCCCTTGCCCTGCAGCAGAGGAGGGGTATGGGTATGGTGCTCACCTACAGTGGCCAGACTAGGATATCAGGTGGCCAGCTTCCTCCCTTCCGCCCCCCCTCCCCCGTTTCATTACTGATACAAGCAGTTCCTTGCTCTTTGCTCCCCTTAGCAGTACTCCTGTTGCAGACACCTGTGGCCACACCCATTTGTTTACATGGCATCTGGAGGTTAATACTCAAGCTGCTTTAGGTCCCCTTAAGCCTTTGTGCTTGTTCAGGAAGCACACTTAACCACTGAGCAATCTTGTCAGCCCCACTATTACACTTTAGTAATAAGTAGAACACAAATGTTTGGAGATGTAGACCAAAAATTTAAAAAGACATTTATAAACAAAAGAAAACCAGATTGAATTAAAGACTTCGTGATAGCATAAAATGTATTTAAGATTTTCAGTGAAGGAAAAATGCAAGCTAAATTTTTATACCAAAAGATCTTCAAGATTCAAAGCACCAAGAATCATGAGAATAGAATTCAAGGAATATTGTTCCCGTAAGTCCTTCCTGAAGAATATACAAACAAAACCAGGTCAACTAGAAAATAACTGGAGAACTGTCTCCACAAGAAGTAATTTTACTTGGGAGGCAGAGGTAGGAGGATCACTGAGAGTTCGAGGCCACCCTGAGACTACATAGTTAATTCCAGGTCAGCCTGGACCAGAGTGAGACCCTACCTCGCAAAACCAAAAAAAAAAGAAGAAGTAATTTTGAGCATAAAGCCAGGCATGGTCACACACACCTGTAATCCATTCCTAGCACTCGGAAGGTGAGGTGGATTTAGAGTTCTAGATTAACTTGACCTACACAGTGAGATCCTGTCTCAAATGACTGAATGAATACTGTATGTCTGATAAAGCATTAATATGACTGCCTAGCCCAGCACCACATGAAACTAGGTGTGGTGGCATATGCGTGCAATCCCAGCACTCAGAAGTTGGAAACAAGATCAGAAGTTCAAGTCCATCTTCAGTTACAATAGTGAGGTCTGGCTGGGACTACATGAGACTGTTTTTTTTTTTTTAAATCATATGATAAATATTTTAGTAATGCACATATGGTAAATTATTTTAAATGAAGGGGAAGAAAGCCATGAATATAAATATAAAAGTCTCATGCTCTCATGCAAGCAATATTTGGCCTTCAGCAGTTCATTAAACTTATTTAGCCATTTGCATGGCATGAGGCAATACCTGCCTGTATAAACAAATGCTCCTGTTTCCTTCAGGCAGGCACCTGTCTGCACAGACACTGCATTGGTCGTTTTTCAGTGTGTGTTCAGTCACAGGACTCACAAGGTAAAGAAAGGCTGTTGAGGTGTAACTGTGCCTACCTTGTCTTGTTGCAGAGGATGGGAGTGGCATTCTTTCCAGTTCTCTGTCTTCATGGTGAAGCTAAAGTTGGTGCAAACAGTGTTCAGAAGAGCAACAATCTATAAACCCCGCCTGTAGATATATACCTAAAATACTTGAGTCCATCTGTGCCAAAAGCTAGGTTTGAAAAAATCATGACATTCACAACATTCAGATCCAAGAAATAACTTATATGTCTGTTGTAGTTAAATAAAATGTTATGAAATATTCAAATACTTGATTGTGCAAAAAGAAAAACATAACTATATGAACCAACATGAATGAAACTTAAAAATATAATATTACATTAAAAAATTTTTAAAGCAGAAAATGGCTGGGTAGCTCAGTTGTAGAGCACGTGGCCTATCAAGCATGAGGCCCTGAGTTTGAACCCCAACATTACAAAAAAGAAAAAAGAGCTGGGCATGGTGGTGCATGCCTTTAATCCCAGCACTCGGGAGGCAGAGGTAGGAGGATTGCCAAGAGTTCGAGGCCACCCTGAGACTACATAGTTAATTCCAGGTCAGCCTGGACCAGAGTGAGACCCTACCTTGCAAAACCAAAAAAGAAAAAAAAAAAAAAAAAAAAGAGGGCTGGAGAGATGGCTTAGTGGTTTTTTAAGGCACTTGCCTGTAAAGCCTAAGGACTTGGGTTTGATTCTCCAGAACCTATGTAAAGCCAGATGCAGTGACATTTATATGTGGAGTTAGTTTGCAGTGGCTAGAGGCCCTGGTACACTCATATATTCCCTCCCTCCCTATCTATCTATCTCTCTCTTTTTCTCTGTGTCTCTCTTTTCTCTCTACTCTCAAATAAATAATTAAAAATGTTTTTAAAAAATAAGAGGACTGGAAGCCAGGTGTGGTGGTGCACACCTTTAATCCCAGCACTTGGGCAGAGGTAGGAGGATTGCCATGAGTTCAAGGCCACCCTGAGATTACATAGTGAATTCCAGATCCTAGATCAGTCTGAGCTAGAGTGAGAGCCAACATAGAAAAACCAAAAGATAATAATAAATAAATAAATGGGCTGGAGAAATGACTTAGCAATTAAGGCACTTGCCTGCAAAGCCTAAGGACCCAGGTTTAATTCTCCAGGTCCCATGTAAGCCAGATGCACATGGCTAGAGACCCTGGCAGTCCTTTCTCCCCCTCCCCTCTCCCTCTCACCCTCCCTTCCTCTCTCTGTCTCTAATAAAAAAAAAAAAATTAAGCCAGGCGTGGTGGCACACGCCTTTAATCCCATCACTCAGAGGTAGGAGGATCACTGTGAGTTGGAGACCAGCCTGAGACTATATAGCAAATCCCAAGTCAGCCTGAGCTAGAGTAAGACCCTACTTTGAAAACCCAAAAAAAGAAAAAATTAAGCCAGGCATGGTGGTGCACGCCTTTAATCCCAGCACTCGGGAGGCAGAGGTAGGAGGATCGCCATGAGTTCGAGGCCACCCTGAGACTGCATAGTTAATTCCAGGTCAGCCTGGGCTAAAGTGAGACCCTACCTCAAAAAAAATTTTTTTAAAGAACATTCTGGATAATTCCATTCATATATCTGGCAAAAGTAGTGAAAATTGAATGATGTTTTAGGGTCACATATATAAAGCAAAACAGGAAATTGCTCATTTAACAATGAAGGTATTTTTTCCAGGGACAGACGCTAGGCGGTGGCACTTAGGAGGGTCTGAGTAGTCATTTGATGTGAACGGGATGGCTTCATGTGTACTGGCTTTAAATAATTCATTAAGGTCTATGTTTGAAATGTTGCAGAATAAAAGATGTGTGTAATCATGGATTTTTTGGTACTAATAATAAGAAAAACCACACATCATGTATTTTAAAATCAGTTTTAAATCACTCTACAAATATACAATAACAAGCATAAATAAATCTGTGTGTTTTGGACTAGTAATGGACAAAGCCCTCTTCCCTCTCATTCCACCAATGGGTTCTTACTCCAAAGCAAGCAAGAACACATAGTCTGATGTCATTGGTTTATATGAATGAGTCCCCTTCCATTTGAATGGCAGACTGCATGATCACAAGAATAACGACGCAGCTTGTCCTCCCTGCCCTCCCCAAATACAGTGTACACATAGCCAGGAGTAAAAAATCCCCCAGTCCGTATCTCAGCACTATCTTTATGCAATAAAGTCCTGTAATGTTAACATTTTTGGTGGTTCAGTCTTTCACATTTATTTTATTTTATTTTTTATTTTTTGGTTTTTCAAGGTAGGGTCTCACTATGGCCAAGGCTGACCTGAAATTCACTATGTAGTCTCAGGGTGTCCTTGAACTCACAGTGATCCTCCTACCTCTGCCTCCCGAGTGCTGGGATTAAAGGCATACGCCACCACACCTGGCTTCAGTGTTTCACATTAAACCTGTGAGTTGACAAATTCTTTTTGTCCTCAATAACTGCTATAAACTCAACATAATAAGACTGTTTCATCAGGAATAAATCTGAAAGCATTAGCCATGTCATGTATGCCAAAGCAGATTATCAAGTCATAGAAATATTACATAGAAATTCCATGCATACCTCTCTCTACAGTGTGTAACATTAAATACATGTAGCTACCATTATTTTGTCAATTTTAAATGAAATAAGTTAGATTGTTCATCAGCCCTATTTTCTTGTCTTAGGTAGTGACTTGAAGCAGGAGAAACAAGGGATTCTTAACTACTACATTCCCAGCAAGGACAATAGCTGGGGCAAGGTAGAAACCACGTCCTTATAACATGTTGTTAAGAGAACCCTGATGGTGGGAAGCACTGGGGTTTGGGCATGCAGAATGCGAGCCTGACATTGTGGAGGCAGCAGAGCATTAGGTTCCTTTCCCAATATCCTTGGGGTGTGGCTGTCTTCTTTTCTTTCTTTCTTTCCTTCTTTCTTTCTTTTTTCTTTTTCTTTCTTTCTTTCTTTCTTTCTTTCTTTCTTTCTTTTTTATTTGAGGTAGGGTCTCGCTCTAGTCCAGGCTGACCTGGAAGTCACTATGTATTCTGAGGGTGGTCTTGAACTCACAGCAATCCTCCTTCCTCTGCCTCCCAAGTACTGGGATTAAAGGAGTGCAGCACCACACCCAGCAGGGTTGTCTTGGTTTCTGCTCTGACTCCCATTAAGAGACTGGAGATACAGAACTGCTGCTTCCTAGTTTCACTGCCACCTGTTTTTTCTGCTCTCTTCTCTTTGATTTTCTGTCTTCCAACATAAACTGACAGAAGTTGGGGTTCTTCTGGCTTGTGGCAGAAGGGAATATAATTTGCAAAGCTGACTACATGTTTTTGTTGTTGTTGAAGGTGTTTGATATTTTGGAGAAAGCTAAGCAGGAGTTTGATTTAGAAGACTATTCCATCAGTCAGATCACTCTGGAGCAAGTTTTCCTGACATTTGCCAACACTGAGAACACAGCAAGTCATGAAAAGTAGATACCTTGAGATTCAATTGTAACCAGTGACTCTGATGTCTTTGTTCGCCTACACCGGGTACAGAGGGACATTCCTGTGTATGTATGTATCTTGGCATAAGAATATTTACACAATAAAGATTTCCTGTAGAAGAAATGTGTCCCTTCATTGCAAATTTAGGTAACTGGCCTGTATACCTAACATATGCAAACCAAAAGACATCTGATCAAATACCCTATTTTTCCTCTTAGAAAAAGGAAAGAGAAGTATAAAATACAGTTCAGATAATGGCTTACTCTGGAGTAGTCTGCATAGTCCAGACACATCCAGAAATGATGATGCTATCAGATATGATAGCCTGAAGAGGAAGAGCCTTGGGCTTTAGCAGCTGGTTATGCTTAAGGAGAAAAAAGCCTGGAGCAAATCAGCTTTCCCAGTATACACGTATGTGTGAGTACACATTCAGCTTTTTATGCCAGAAGTCTATGGTTGACATCAAAGATTAAGAAATAATTTGAGGGGCTGGACAGATGGCTCAGCAGGTAAGGCACTTGCCTGCAAAGTCTAACAACCACAGGTTCGATGCACAGTGTCCATATAAAGCCGGATGCACAGTGGCGTGTGTATATTGGAATTTATTTGCAATGGCTAGAGGCCCTGATGTGCTTATACTCACTTGCACTCTTCCTCTCTCTCTCTCATTCTCTATTTGTTTGTAAATAAATATTAAACAAAGAAATGCTGAGTTGTAATTTCTAAAAGTCAGATCAGTATTCTACATGTGTAGAATCTCTGCACCAAAAACATTCAGAGTCTAAAAACAGAAAAAGACTCCAATAATTAAGTGCTTGCTTTCCTATTCTTCATCTCTAAGAAAGAAAGAAAGAAAGAAAGAAAGAAAGAAAGAAAGAAAGAAAGAAAGAAAGAAAGTGAAATGAAGTAGAAAAAAATAAGAGTGGGGATGTTTTTTGATCATCCAGGCAGATGTAATGTCCACAAGCGTCATGTGAAATCTAACAGATAAGCACACAGGTCAACTGGTCAAGGCTGAATTGTAAAATGGACAGTCTAAAGCTGCTGTACTTTGGGGCAGCTTGTTCAGGTGTTTACACATCCTCACGTATTGTTAATAATAAAATGACATCTATTCTCTGATTTAGCTGCAGCATAGCTTTGTGTATATGTGTATTGTGTGTGTGCACATGTGTGGAGATCAGAGGACAACCTGGTATGTTGTTTCTCTCCTTCCACCTTTGTTGGGATACGGTTTCTCTTGGTGTTTGCCACTGGGAAGGCTGGCCCATGAGCTTTAGGGTTCGCCTGACTGTTTCCCAGTCAGTGGCACAATGGGATTACAGACAGAAGGGGCCACTTTTGTGGCAGCCTTTTGGTGGGTGGTGGGGATCTGAATTCAAGCCAATAGTCTTGAGCTATTTTCCTGGCTCCTAGCTGCAGTCAGTGTAACTTTCTTTGGCTTCAAATTGATATACCCATCACAGATCTCCAGGAACTGACTTGAGTATTTATAAAAGTTGTTTCTCCAGGCCACACATACCAACTGAGTGCTATAGTGGCATGTTTGTTAGGGGGGAAATCAACTCTTCTCTGATTGGGCCTGAAGCCTGCTCTACAGGAAGGAATTCATGCCTGGTTCTGAAAACATAAACAGAAGCCTATGGCTGGGGAAGTCAAGCCATTAGAGGGAAACTACTGCTGTTTTCTGGCTCAGTGGATATGTTATGTCCACCAAACTGCCCTCTAAATACTTATTGTAATGCCCTTATGTTAATGCTTTTGGTTAAAGATTCACTTTTTCATATGGCAGTGACCACTGAGGAAACTCAAAACTCACCATAGTGCTGACAAGACATAACAGTGGTTGGATCAGTACTGAGTGAGACATCTCTTCACCGCCTTCAAAACTCAGGCACCATTGCAGAAGAAAGAGGCAGAAAGAATGTAAGAGTTAAAATAAGAGGAGAAGTGTTTTGCAATACTGTCTTCCAGACAAACTGGTCATGGTGTTCATGACCTCACAGGAGCTAACACTTCCTACACAAAACCTGCAAGAAGGAAAAAATAGCATCAAAATAGAGGGATGAGCCAGGCGTGGTGGCACATGCCTTTAATCCCAGCACTCGGGAGGTAGAGGTAGGAGGATCACCGTGAGTTCAAGGCCACCTTGAGACTTCATAGTGAATTCCAGGTCAGCCTGGGCTAGAGTGAGACAGTACCTCAAAAAATCAAAAATATATATATAGAGAGAGGGATGACTAGTTGGAAAGAAGAAAGGACTCAGTGGAGGGGGGTTGGAGAGGGTGGTGGGAAGGTATTACAGTCATGGTGTATTGTCTGTATGTACAGAGACTGTCAACATGTTAAAAGAGAAAAGTTTCTATGTTAGCCATCTTTCAAAGGGGAAATGGCCTTATTTTAACTCTAATTTGTATGTTACTTTTATCATACATGTCTTAAGGCTATCATAGTACCTGCACTCCCAGCTTTTCCAGGAGTACATTTATAAACACTGCCCTGTTGACTTTTTTTAATGAATCTCCTTAAAATTTCTTTAGTTTTTTTATCATCTCCTCTCTTCTCTCCATCCCACTTCTTCACAGCAGCAGACATACATGTGTGTCTTCTCCACACACGGCATCATGAACCATGCTGCAGCCCACTGCTGAAGGTAGTTTTGCTACTTATCTCCACTGTCCACCAAATACCCAAAGGCATTATGAGATTTGATCATGGAAGCAGGTGCACTTTGTGCTAGGTTTGCCTCACCATTGGAGGCCTACATGAGGGGCTTGCAGGACCCCTTGTGTGGCTCTGGAAGCTCCCTGCTTTAGTCTGTGGAGTGCACAGGAGGCAGGAAATAGCATGATCATTCACAGGTCCAGAGATCAGGTACAAGAACTCAGGGGCCTGGGTGTTAGGGCATGTGGCATGAAGTGAAATTCATTCTGGGTCATGAGCAGAGGATCCCATGCCAAATCGAAGGTAAAGAGGGGAAAGATGGGGCACCCTGGATGGGGGAATAAGTGGGTTATTGAGGCTGTGGAGAAGGGGGTAAACAAGCTGGGGACTGAGCGTCACACAGGGGACTGAGAAACAGGCTGTACTTGCCGGCTGCCATCCAGGGAGCCCCCATTGGCTCCTGCTGCTCTCCCATTCATGCTTCTAGCTCCTCCCCCTCTGGTGGTTTTTCATCTGTATTCATGAACTTGAGGAACAGGAAGAATGTGTGGCTCTCATTACCCATTTCAGATGCCTCTGGCTATTCCTCTATTTGCTGTCCCAGCCCAGCCTATCCAGTTTCTTTCCCAGTATGTACCTCCACTCCTCACCTTGCACAGGCCTGTGGGTCCACCTTTGTCCTTTAGTTGGTTTAAAAGAGGCACAGCCCTGCCCGGGAGGGCAGCTGCCTTGTGAGACATTGGCTAAAGCCTTGGTAGGAGGTGGGGGCATTGAGCTGAGCTGGATGGTGCATGCCATTCATGGTGAGTATTGCCAAACCTCCAGACCCTCCCCCCACCCATGTCCCCTGCTCTAAACTGATTCTGGATGGATGTCCTAGAAGCACCACCTGAGGCACAGCACAGAGTACAGGAAGCATAGGGCGCTCCACAAGCTTCCTCCTAACCAAAACTAGAAGGTCAAGGTTTGGATTACATTTGCATTTTTTTGTTTGCATCTTAATGAAGAAAAGAGGGTTTTGGAAGTGAAGTCAACATTGGTGTTACTCTTGTCATTTCCTGTGTACAGTGTGGGAGTAGTCCCATCTTGCATGGTGTCAAGTTATAGTTAAACAGGATTAAAAGCAAAATACTCCACTAGTGGCCCCCAAAAGTCTTTCCCATTTTTATTTTCATTTGTCTTAATATACTGGTAGATTCCTGTTGTCAGTGGCTGAGAGGCTTCAGCATTTCCAGGGCTCAGAGGATGAGTCATGGTGGCCAGAAGCACTCCTGTGCCTCCCAGCTCACTTTTGCAAGTCATGTGAGCTTCCTGGGAGGTTTTGCCTAAATCGTGGAGAACAGACTGAATCCAACAACCCCCCCCCCCAGCAGTCATCCCCAAAAACCCCATCTGAAGAAAGTAAGAAGATAAGTCTTCGAGTGCATCATAATTTTGGTGCCAGCAGTGAGAGCCCGAGTTCCCCACGTAACTCCCAAATATCAGACCTCCAATGGAATCCTAATAGATTCCAAAGAATGGGAAATGGTGAGCTCGTGTCTTATTAATTCAGTGCTCACAATATGGCTGAACAGCCTTGAAGAAGATTGCCTGGCTAAAAACAGGAAGAGGTGAAATTAAATCACAATGCACTCTGTATCAGAATTCTCGTGGGTATTTCCTGGCATACTCTCCCCTGGCACAGTTCCATACTGTGGCTTCTAAAACTGGCCTTCTGCCCATTCTTCAAAGTCCACTTGTTCTCTCCCATCCCTCCCTAAGCCCGCCTTCAGGATTTCCAACATGGCTCGCTTTCCCAGAGGAATCATCCTCTTCCTTTCTTTTTTAAATTATTTTAGAGAGAATTGGCACGCCAGGGCCCCAGCCACTGTAATCGAACTCCAGACACCTGTGCCACTGGCATGTGCAATCTTGCGCTTGTGATACCTTTGTGCATCTGGCTAACGTGGGATCTGGAAAGTCAAACATGGGTCCTTAGGCTTCGCAGGCAAGCACCTTAATTGCTAAACCAGCTGTCCAGCCTGAATCATCCTCTTCCTTCGTAAGATTTCCTCCTATAATAAAGGCTCCTGTGGACCAAGGTGACACAGTGCATCCCATTCCTGCAACTCTCCCCAGTCATCCAGGGAGGAGATAAGAAGTGAAGCCCATGGGAGATCAAGAGAGGCAGAGCACACTCAGCCCTCGGGGACCCCGCCCGCCCGTCAGCCTTTAAGGCTCGGACCCCGCGGTGCTTCCACGTGAGACCCGCGGGCGCCACCTGCCGGCGAGGCCGCGCTCTGCCCGCCGCTCCCTCCGCACCTTCCCTGCGCAGCTCCGCCCGCCCGCCCGGCTGCTCGCCAGCCTGAGCTGGCCGCGTGGGCTGGGCTCGAGCGCTCCTCGTGGGTCCTGCCCCGGGCGTCGTGTCCGGGCGTCGTGTCCAGGCGCCTCCCCAGCCGGCGGCTGCGCTTCTTCCGCGGGGAGGCTTTGCACACGGTGGGGTCACTCTGTGCGGCCGAGGCTGTCACTCCGCATGGGACGTGGGGTCCAGTCCTCAATGTGCGGTGTCCACTAGAAACAGTCCTTGCGTGGTCGAAGGAGGCAGTGATGTGGTACTTAAGGCAAAGACGCACTCGATGGAAGAATTTACATGTGTGTTGCCTACACGAAGAAGGGAATCTGCAGTATGAGCTATGAAAGTTGGAGGTGAACTACCAGGACGGGTCATATGAAGGTTAGTGTATCTGGTGTTGAACCACTTTGGTTTTTAAGATAAACCAATATGCTTTGAAAATGAAGCATCATATTTGTATATGTAGTTGCATGAGTTAGAAATTCTTGGGTATTTTCTTCGTAATTGTGAGATTCACAATCTGTTTTGTTTAAACTATTTTTACAATAGAGAACCTCTATGAGGAGTTTAGGATTCAGAGATAAGATTAATGTAATATGCATAGCTCTTAAAATAGATTCTAGTGGGAAAGGAAAGGTTAATATTTATGTCATGTCAGTGTTCCATAATAATTTTATACCATGATTGATTGTAAGATATAAAAGGTAGTAATGAGGTTAAAACTGGCCTTATAAATAGAATGTTAATTGCTCAAGTGAATAATAAAATTATGAATAATTCATCAATTAAAAGTTAGATGGGAGAGCTACTTTTTTAAGACTGGCCAAAATGCATCATGTTGCTATTAAGGATGATAAAGATTGTAGTTCTTTGGGTACAAATATAGGCAGGCTATGAATTCAGTCAGAATTTGTGTAATTTAAGCAGAATATTAGTGAAAGTATGTCATTGTCTCTGGCTCCTATTTAGATTAATGGAGTTGGAATTAAAAGTGCTACAGTGAAAAAAATTAAAAAATAAAAAATAAAAGTGCTACAGTGACAAATGCTATGTAAATGACTACTGAATTTGTAATGAATGATTATAATGACACAATGCTATATAATGATTATAAGTCACTAGCTAGTAGGCAGGGTTTCCCTATAGCACAGGCTAACTTGAAAGTCATTGTGTAGCCCAGCCTGGCCTCAGACTCAGTGTGATTCTCCTACATAGACCTCCTTAGTGTTGGGATTACTGTCATGTTCTAAGAAGTGCCATTAAAGTAGAGGATGATGAATGGAATTCCAGGAGATTCCATTTGGCCTGCTTCCAGGAGCAGTAGATGGATGTGGAGGGGAAACCTGGGCTCTGCACCTGTGCATTCTACATCCTGTCATCTCCTGCATCTTTGCTCCTCTTATCCATATCAAGATCAAAGCTATCAGCACTGAGAACATTTCTAGAAAAACTATTTTTATTATCCACACCTTTGGGTTGGAATCAGATACACCCCCAGTGACACTTTAGGGCTGGACTCCATGGTCTTCCCCTCAACCCACTGACACCTCCTTCAGACCAACAGCTAGAGATCCAAATTACAAGTTTAATTTTAGTAAAACACGAGAGTCTATGGGGCCATACATTCAAACTACCACATTCTTACCCTGGCCTCAATAGATATATTATTATCTTACACTGTAAATTGTGTTCAGTACAAATTCAAAGGTCCCCATAGTCTTTACAAAATTTAAAACTGTTCCAAAGTCCAAAGTCTCATCTGAGATTCAAGACTCTCTTAACTGTGAGCCCTGTAAAATCAAAACAAGTTACATACTTCCAGCATTTTCATTTTCATTATAAAAAGGCATAACAAAGAGATAATAGACCAATGTAAAATCAGTAACCATTAGGTAAACATAAAACACCTGTAGTTCAAGTCTGACATCCATAACCAGTGATGACAGTCTCTGGATTTTCAGTTTCTTTACCTCCAGCTGGGGAGAGTAACAAGGGAAAAACTTTTGTCCCAAGCCTACAGCACTCCATGGTAGCCTTTGCGCAATCCTGGTATATCTAAAATATCTTCAGGTCTCCACTGCAAACTACAGTCCAGTTCATGGTGGCCTCACTGGCCTTTCTGCCAGGGACATCAACCTTTCTGCTTCACATGCCACATGTCAGCAGTGTCTCCAGGAAGTATTTTCACTCTATGACCTGCTTCTATTCATTTTTCATGCTTCCAAAACCAAAATTGGTATGTCAGAACACAGCTATTTTATTAATCCAAGAAAGAAATCAATCATGACATTTTAAAGGATAGGTTACCTTTTAGAATTCTTCCTTTCAGACATCTCCTTTTAAAAGAGTTTACATTTCCGGTTTCCTTTAGTCTTCCCTTGGTGAATATCACCTCAAGCATCTTTTCATTATTTCAATGAAAATTGCGATAATCTGCTTGAAAATTGCAGCTTCAGTGAAATAAACCAATCTCTCTGTTCCAGTAACATTAAATTTATTTAAAATTTTCCTGTAATGAACCATGCATCTTGCAGTTCTGAATCTTCTGCCAAGCACACTAGTCAATTACTTTTAAATTCAACTTTGATCAGACTCTTAGGCATGGACAGAAGAACATAGCCAGCCTTTATAAGCCAGTACCCCAGTTCCAACAAAGTTGTCTGCTGTCTTTCCTTCCCCTTTGAGAATTCATAAGCAAATACAATTTTTTCTGTACTTAGCATTTTCAAATTCTTACCAGAATTACCCATAAAATTTGGCTTACACTTGCATGGCTTTTGTAGTCATAAGTACCAAATCCATCAACATTCCTCCAGCACACAAGTTTCAAAAGACCAAAATCTATATGGTCAGATTCATTTCAACAAGACCCTACTCTCAATACCAAAGTCTGTTGCAGATAGCTCCATATTGCTGGGATAAACTTCCAGACAGACACCGTTTATGGGAAAGAGGGGTTTATTTTAAGCTTATAGATCCAGGGGAAGTTTAATCAGTGGTGGAAGAAGCTGGCTCCCATTCAGAAATCCAAGCAAAGAGAGAGCACCACCAACCAGCAAACACCAAAAAGCAGTAAGTGGGAGTCCAGGGCTTAAAATCTCTGCCCATACCTTTGGGCTGGAATTCAGATTACCCCAGTGCCACTGTAGGGCTTGATTCCAGTATCCCTCCCCCAATGACACCTCCAGGCAGACAGTTGGGAGATCATTGCTTTAAGTTTAATTTTAATAAAACAACTGAGTCTACAGGGCCAAACTACCACACCCAGCTATACCACTGCAGGGCACATATACAAAGAACTGTATACCCTACCAAATACTTACTTCCGTATTCATTCTCTATTCACAATAGCCTAGGTATTAATCAACAGAGAAATCAATAATGAGCTGGACAGGGTGGCACATGTCTTTAATCCTAGCATGGGGAGGAAGAGGTAGTAAGATTGTCATGAGTTCAAGGCTACCCTGAGACTACATAGTGAATTCCAGGTCAGCCTGGTTTAGACTGAAACCCTACCTCAAAAAAAAATCAATAATGAAAATATTTTACATAATCACAATGGAATTTTATTCACCCATTGTGGCAGTTTGAATATATGTCCCCCAATATATTCAGTGTTTTAGTAGTTATAGTTTGCATCTGCAATCACCTTGCTAGAGGCAAGGTCACTGGGGGCCAGTCTTAAGGTGTGGTGATGGTTTGAGATTCCATTGTAAAGATATGCAAATGTGCCTAGCAGGAGTTCCTGAAATGTGCTGTGTGACCTTTTGGCTGTAGTTTTGCTCTGTGTGCTGTGGTGGCTGGTTGGCTTTGTCTTTCTCTCCTTGGCCCTGTGAAAGCAGGCTGCTTCTCCTGCCTTTATGGAACTTCCCCTGGATCTGTAAGCTTCAATAAATAATATCCCTTCCTCCATAACTGTGCCTGGTCTGGAAGTTCATCTCAGCGAACCTGAAGCTGTCTGCTACACCCATAAAAATGATCTTAACAAATTTTTGAGAAAATGGATGGATCTGAAAAGTATTATATTGTCATGTAACACAGACTCAGAAAGACAAATGTCCCCTTTTTTTTTTTTTTTTTTTTTTTTTTTTTTTTTTTTTTTTTTTTGGTTTTCCGAGGTAAGGTCTCATTCTAGCTCAGGCTGACCTGGAATTCACTATGTATTCTCAGGGTGGCCTCATGGTGATCCTCCTACCTCTGCCTCCCAAGTGCTGAGATGAAAGGCATGTGTCACCACGCCTGGCTTATTTTTTTCTTTTTTTTAAAATTTTTATTTTTATGTATTTATTTGAGAGCAACAGACAGAGAAAGAAGCAGAGAGAGAGAAAAAATGGGCAAACCAGGGCCTCCAGCCACTGCGAACAAACTCCAGATGCATGTGCCACCTCGTGCATCTGGCTTATGTTGGCACTGGGGAATTGAGCCTCGAGCCAGGGTCCTTTGGCTTCACAGGCAAGCACTTAACCGCTAAGCCATCTCTCCAACCCATTTTTTTCTTTTTTAAAAAATGAGTTCTTTTTTTTATTTGAGAGAGGGGGACAGTATGGGAGTGCCAGGTTCTTTTGCCAATGCAAACAAACTCCACATGCATGCACCACTTTGTGCATGTAGTTTTACATGGGTGTTGAGGAACTGAACCTGGGATGGTGTGGGTCCTCACCATCCCCAAGGGTCATTGGCCACTGATGTCCTGGGCGCAGGAGGAACTGAGGAGAAGCAGGGACCTGGAGCAGGTGAGTGTGATGGGCAATGAATTACCCGGGAGGCAGTCTGATGGATAGCACGCTCTCATTTATTCAACAGGAGAGTGGGTTTATAAACACTTGGAAAAGGTTGAGAAGGCACATATAGACTATATGGTGATTGGATACATAGTTTATGGGTTACTATTAATTGGCTGGTGTTGGAAGGCAGAAGTCATGAGGCGGGAAAAGCTACGTGACTTCAGAGTTGCAAGGGAGGAGCTGCAAGAGAGATAACAGAAATGGCAGAGAAGCTACATGACTTCAGCCACATAAGGGTCTCTTGGGCAGCTAGCCACAAGATCAGGAACTGTGGGGGTGGGCAAAGCCTGACTTATGGAGTGGTCAGATGTTTTTGGGATCAAAAGGAAGGAGTTCTGCCCACTCTGGGCGATGACAGGGCACACAACAACCTTGCCCGAGGGTAGGAAGGGCCAGTCACCATCACCTGGGTAGGTTCCTGACGATAAGGCCAGCTGCAACACCCACAGCCCAAGGTCCCTGGCCATGTCAGCTCAGGCCAGCTTCCTCACAGTCCCAGCCAGTTTTTAGCAATGCCCAACAGGATGGCAAACGTTCCAAGCAATTGTCTTTAATGACATCTCCCCAGCCTTGTATGTTTTTTCATATGTATGTCCTACTTTCATGTGTGTGTGTGTGTGTATGACTATGAGTAAACATCATGAAACTAGAAAAGGGCCTGTGTGAGGTGAAAATGAGGTTTGAATGAAGGCAGTGGAAAGGGTAATAGAAGGCAAGTGTCATGAAAGTTTAAAGGGAACTTCTTGGGGCAGAAGAGTCCATAAAAGCAGGGGAAGAGAAGGGGAAGGAATAACAGAAGGACCGGATCAATGAAAACAATGTATTATTTCATTATGCCACTGTCAGGATTCAATGAACTTACTAGTCACTAAGGACCTCTATCACACAGTTTGTATTCTGACTTGGAAAACCCTGCTTGAAATGCTTTTCGACCTGACAAGCTGACAGTGAATGAGTGATGGTTATAAAGAAGTTTTTTTTTTGTGTTGTCATTGTTTTGTTGTTGTTGTTGTTTTTCGAGGTAGGGTCTCATTCTAGCCCAGGCTGACCTGGAATTCACTATGTAGTCTCAGGGTGGCCTTGAACTCATAGTGATCCTCTTACCTATGCCTCCCAAGTGCTGAGATTAAAGGTGTACACTTACCATGCCTGACTTAAGAAAGAGTTTTTTGTGTAACTTAATAAAATATTTTTATTTGCAGGGAAAGAAAGAGGGTGGAGTACAGGAATACCATGGCCTCTTTCCATTGGGTTATATACTCTTTATCTCCCCTGTCCCCCACCACATTTCCAAACTTCCTGCAAGTAGATGAGCATCATCTTGGCCTCATCACTCACACAGGACCCCTTCTTCATTTGGGGTTTTAGGCCAAAGGGGGAAAGAGTCAGAGACCATCACTAACTGAAAACCCCTTCCAAGTTTCCTGGATAGGGGCCAAAAAGAGACTCATCAATTCAAAATGTAAATTGACTTCATTACATAAGATCCATATCTCCCACCTGCCTGGGAATTACTGAACATTTGAGAACAGAATTCACACTGTCGTGGAAGTGGCTGTTTCTGGCAGAAAAGCATCATAGGTCAGAACCTTGTTTGGTCTTCCCTCTGGTTTTGCATTGAATCACCAAGTCACTGCCAACCTGGCTCCCTCAGAGTCCTCCTGAAACTGGTCTCAATGCATGTTAAAACTCAATACATTACTTTCCCAAACTGAGAATTGATCCCCACTTTGACTCTATATACATAATCAAGAGAAATGCAGGCAAAATGCAAACTCCTTTACGTATTTTTCTTAATTGTCACATTTCTAATCTGGCCTGCATATTTCTGATCCCTTTCTGTTCCATTTGACCTTTTCAGCCTTACCAGTGAGAGAAAAGTCACTTTGGTATAACCTATTACCAACAAGATTTCTATTTGTAAAATGCTTTTGATTTTGAATGAAAGACCTACATGCAAGACAAGTGCTGCTTTCCCATGCCTGTTTATTCTTGTCAGAAAATGAAGAATTTTACCTCTAACAAATTCAGCATTTTCAAAAATATTTACCATGAATTCACAAAAGAAGGCTATATCCTAATACTGCTTATAACATACCAATTGTTAGATATTTTGGAAAATTAAGTTGTTTCTAAATTTTTTATTCCAAAAATACTTGAGTGTCTAAAGATGGAGAATTGTCCTTGTGTATGTTACACAGAGGTGTTTTCAAATGTTTTGTAAACAAGGTTGGTTGGTCTGTGCCTGGTTCTTGCTTCAGTATTTGCTCCATGCTCAAACAGTATTGCTGCAGTGATGTGTTCTCACTGTGGATAGCATTGTGGAGAATGGTACTGCCCTGGGTATCCAGTGATGTATTCTCACCACCGACAGCATTGTGGAGAGCAGAGCTGCTCTGCGTATGTTTGATCAGCACCACTCTCCAGCATAAAAGTCACATACTCCTCTTCCTGGCATTGCATAGACTGTTGGAATTGTTCCAAGAAAAAAGAAATTCGAAGGATTCAGGATAAACATTCCACAGGATTTACAGGCTTTGTCACTTTGTATTTAAGTGAAATGGATTAATTTTTGTTACAAGTATTTAAATCAAGTCCATCTCAGGCTGAATGTGTTGGCTCTCACCTACCTTTATTAATCCTGTTCAGCTGTTACTCTCAAGGTGTCAATCTCACACTTTATTAGGACAAGAACTATTTTTGAATGGCCAAAAGGACAGGTGATATGTAGAGAGGTTCTGTGGAAATGAGAGAGAACTTGTTAGAGAATTATAAAGAATGATCTGAAAGTCATATCCATGTCATTTTAAACACAAAATAACATGTAAATCACATATTTGTCTTCTGCAGAAGGTACAGTGTCTATGGGCTATTATCGCTTCTTACATTAATATAAGCATAGCTCAATTGTTTGTGTGTGTAGGTATGGGTGACTGTGTGTCTGTATTGCTGATAATAGGATGCAAGACATCAAGCAGGCTTGTCAAGTGCTTTTCCCCTGAACTCTTTGCACCTTATATACACACATGAGGAAAAAAAAAAAAAAAAAAAAAAAGGGTTAGATTTTTGTATCAAAGAGCATTTGTGTATATTTGTGACTGGGGACATTGCAAGCAAACTTCAAAGTGGCAAAATGGCTTCAGTTTCTTGAATTGGGAGACTCAGTATTCCTCAAATGTGAGCTTTCTCAATGGGTATAAATTTTACAAAAGCATGTCAAGGTCTTAGAGTTCCACATATTATCTTTTCCTATTGTGATGACACTAATACTTTTTCAATATCTTCTAGGTAGTAAATAGTTAACTATCTCTTAAACTGCCCAGGATATCAAGGGGAGGTGTAAATTAAGGAAATAAGCCTCAATTCATATTGAAGTTTTCTCTCCCTCCTTATTAGTTAAAGCTGTTCTCTGAAAGCAGGAAATTGTAAGGTGTAACCTTTAAATTTCTTTGGAAAATTTAGAACAGAATGAAATACTGACATAAATATTGGAAATATCTGATTTCCATACATTGCATACTTCTAAATGTTGAAATAAATAAGCTAGAGGTATTCACTTGAATCCAGAATTTCATTTGGCTTCATGTTTCCTAAAAATCAAAGTACAGATTTTGTCCTTAAATAATTTTGTTATTACTCCCTTTACTTAGTACTGGGATAAAAGGGATGTGCACCACACCTGGCTTACCCATAGTTTTTTGTTTTGGGGGTTTTTTTTTTTAGAACTAAAAGTTTTACTGTCTATGTGGGTGAAGTTATGTATGTGGTGTATGTGACTTGTGGCAGCCTGTGGCAAGAGTTGTGCCCCTATGATGGCTGAAGCCTAATGTTGTATGTTCTACTCCATCATTCTCCAAGGGTTCTTATTTGAGCTTTCTGGGTTTGGGGGAGGGCAATTCCTTGGACTGTGCTCCTATTTGCATGTCTGGTGTTATAGGCTTGCACGACCACAACTAAATGTGTTTGTGGTACCTGGAGATTCAAACTCAGGGAAGTTTCAGCCCCCTCAGGCCCTCATGCTCACACACACTGAGCCATCACTCTAACCCCATACTGGGTTTTATTCCAAGTTTTTTTCTAAAGTTCATAATTTATGGGAGTTGTTTTTATTATGCACTTTTCTACAATGTACATAATAGCACTGTCTTTAGATGTGTACATTAAAAATAAGATGTTGGGGGCTGGAGAGATGGGTTAGCGGTTAAGGCGCTGGCCTGCAAAGCCTAAGAAGCCAGGTTTGACTCCCCAGAACCCATACAAGCCACATGCACCAAGGTGACACATGCACACAAGGTGGTGCATGTGTGTGGAGTTCAATTGCAGTGGCTAGAGGCCCTGGCACACCAATTGTCTCTCTCTCTCTTTCTCTCACTCTCATAAAAAAATAAAAATTTAGGGCTGGAGAGATGGCTTAGTGGTTAAGGCACCTGCCTGCTAAGCCTAAGAATGCCGGTTCCAATCTCCAGGTCCCACGTTTAGCCAGATGCAAAGTGATGCAAGGGTGCAATGCTGCACTTGCCCACAAGGGGGTGCACACATCTGGAGTTTGTTCACAGCAGCTGAGAGGCTGCTGGCGCACCCATTCTCCCTCTCTCTCTCTCTCCAAATAAATAAATAAATAAATAAATAAATAAATAAATAAATAAATAAAATAAAATAAAATAAAATAAAATTTTAAAGTAGTACAAAAGCCAGGTATGGTGGTGCACGCCTTTAATCCCAGCACTCGGGAGGCAGAGGTAGGAGGATCACTGTGAGTTCGCAGCTACCCTGAGACTACGTAGTGAATTCCAGGTCAGCCTGAGCTAGAGTGAGACTCTACCTCGAAAAACCAAAAAAAAAAAAAAAAAAGTATAGACTGAATCTTGTTAAATTACTGTTATATCAACATAGTATTTTAACAAAGATTTTTTAAACCATCTGAATATTTGTGTTTGCTGTTCACAAATGAGGCCTGTGTTCTACTCTCCAAGGTGTGAGCATCCCAGGAGCTGAGGAGCTTCCAGGTGAAAGCAGAGTTCTTAGGCTGTCGTGTCTGTGTGGGGCCAAGAAGACTGGTGCATCCTTCACAATTTTATGTCTGCCCCTTCCACAGCACCACCTCCCCCTACTGCCCTCACCCTATACCTCTTCTTAGCTCTACCACGCATTCCGAATTTCCCAAGACAAAGGAGCTTACACTTGGATTCATTGCCCACTGTGGCAGTTTGATTCAAATGTCCCCCACCAACTTCTGTGTTCTGAATGCTAGATCCTCAGCTGTTGGCAATTTGGGAATTGGATCCTCCTGGAGGTGATGGATTGTTGGGGGCAGCTTTGTGGGTGTTATAGCCAGCTTCCATTTGCCAGTGTTTGGCACACTCTTCTGCTGCTGTTGTCCATCTGATGTAGGCCAGGAGGTGATGTCCACCCTCTACTCATGCCATTGTTTTCCCCTGCCATCATGGAGCTTCCCCTCAAGTCCGTAAGCCAAAATAAACCTTTCTTCCCACAAGCTGCTCTTGATTGGATGTTTTCTGCCAGCAACACAAAGCTGACTGCAACACCCACACTTGTAGCCCTGTGGGTCTTATAACCTTGCATCAGAGGTGCTACTTGGGACACAGATGAATATTACCACTCTTAAATCCATGACCCATGGAGATCTTTGCTGCCTGAGCAAGGGGTGTATCATTGGCTTTTGAGAAAAGCTAGAAATTTCCACAAGGCAGAGGATACTGGCTTGGAGCCAGTTCCCTCATGTCAAATTTTCTCCTGCCCCCTTTCCAATGCCCAATAGTGATGCCCCTTCTAAACAGTCACCTCGTCCTGCCAGTGGTCCCAACAGAGAAGTTCTGTGGTGTGGGTTGTGTTATGGCTGAAGCCGCCCAGCCTTTGTGCTAAACATATATGCATATGCACAGTGGCCATGGGCCAAGTAGTCAATGGTGGTCAGCGTGCACGTGTAGTATCATGTCTAAGCCCTATGTTCCTCTTTGCAAGTGTGTATAATCAAAATAACATTATCCTCATTTTATATAACAGTGCACATCTTGTCATGTCAACATATGTCCAATTCCACTCTTCAATGGCCCTAACTTTTCCATCCTATGGATATGTTTATAAAGTTTGCTCAGTGAGTTCTTTTTAACACATTGCCATTTTATCTTCCCCCTCTTTTTTTTTGCAGTGTCTAGTCCTAGCAAGGCCCTCTAGGCCTTACACATGCCAGGCAAGTGCTCTACCACTGAGCTGATCAGCAGTGCCTTGCCATTTTGGAGGGTGCTGAGACAAATTAGCTTTCATTAGCTCCTGGGTCACGCCCCTGGATTGCTTCTTCATGGTGTCAAAAACAAAGTGAACAGCTGCTAAGTACCCAGGTTCTTCAATTCCTTCCTACCTGCAGTCTTCCTCCCACATCTTGGTCTGGGATAACAGCTCCCCTCCTTGCCAGGAGCAGTTTCTTTCCCTGGGGCATCATCTGTGCCTTTTTTTTTTTTTTTTTTGCCCAGCAGTGCCTGGGAGGGTGGAGGGTGCACAGCCAACTGGGCAGGCCAATGGCACCCTCATTGCTTCTTCATGGTGACCTCTGATGCCTGCTGAGATCCAGGTCTCAATCCTTCTTCTTCACTGGAACATCTTGGCTAAACTGATTCCAGTGGGCTTTCTTAGGGTTTCAGTGTAGCCCAGGCTGACCTGGAATTCAGTATGTAGTCTCAGGGTGGCCCTAAACTCACAGTGATCCCTCTACCTCCCAAGTGCTAGGATTAAAGGTGTGTGCCACCACACCTGGCTGATTTCTCTTCTCTTAATGAGCTTGTAGTAGCAGACACAGAGATTAGGCATGACATGGGTATATTCCCAGGCAGGGAGTCTCTGGGGAGCCACAGCAAGGTCCTCTCCTGGCAGTCACGGGATTCTTGGTGCATGGTACACAGAATAGAGGCCTGGTTCATTGGTGACCCTGCAGGCGATTCTGATCGGGTCTGCTGCGCCACCAGGCCTCCATCAGACTTGGAGTGGACCAGTGACCATGGAGTGTTGTCTGCAGTGGCCAAGAGCAGCCTAGCAGTCCAGTACTGGGGACAGCTGTCAGACGAGGGCTGCAATCCTGGGGTGTGGGCAAGTAGAAGAACAAGTTGTGGGAGTCACTGGGTCCTTCATGGGAGATCAGGATCAGGAGGGAGGCCATTGGTCTTGATGCTCACTGTTGGGGTTGTTGGGGGGTGACTTGTGTGAGAACTCCTCGCCCAGGCTGTGGCCCCCTCTTCAAACAAGATCAGAGAGCTGTGAACCCCAAAGGGAGAGAAGGAAGCCAGGGCAAGGTTGGCTGCACAGAGGGTCGGGAGGGAGTGGACCAGGCAGCACCTGTCTCAATCTCAACTGAGCATCTCATGCCCCCTCCCTCCCCTCACCATTCCAGAACCAGGCGCAGTTTCTGCGACGCTCACCAGGGGTCAGCACTACATCCCAAGAGGCTCAGGTGTGGTTCACCCTGGTGTCTCCTCTCCTCCTACAGCTCCTCGAGACTGCCTGGTCCCTCTGTCCTGTGGCAGTTCTAGTCCAGGTACGCTGGGGTCGCGACGCAGCTCCGTCAAGGTCGATCGAGGGTGTGTGTGTATTCGTGGTCTATCTGTGGTGTGCATGCATGTGTGTACAAGTGCGTGTGTGTGTGTGTGCATGTGCGTCATGCGTGAGCGCCGTCTGTGTTCAGGCATCTCCCTGCGGATCTACCCCGTGGACACCTGTCCTCGCAGACACTCCGCCCCCTCCACTGACCGGGTGTGACGTCACCGCCCCGTCGTCCCTCGCGCACATGGGGTCAGGCGCGGCGTGGGCAGCCTAGAGCCGCGCGTGGTCCCGGGCTCCGCCGCCCCAGCCGTCGCCCCGAGGCCGCTCGCGCCCCCACCCTGCGGCTCCTCCCGAGGGAACGGGGAGCGCGAGGGGCGGTCGGTCGCAAGACCCTGTGTCAGGAGGTCCAAGTCCGGGAAAGCAGCGCAGGGACAGCGCCATCGCCTCAGGAAGGTGGTGGCTCGTTAGCTCCGGGCTGCAGCCCAGGCTCCCGGCCATCTTGCTCAGTGCCCCTCACCCCGCCCCAGGGCTTCTGCGCATGCCTGGGCTGAGGGCGGGTCTGCGAGGCGGTTGGACGGAGGCGCGCGTGCGCAGCGCGGGGCGGGGCTGCACATGCGCACGGCGACCGCGCCCTGTATAAAGGCGCCGGAGCTCCCGCGCTCCACACCGCAGGTCTCCTGTGGACGAGGTGATGCGGTGTCTCCCACTCCTGCGAGTCTCGCCGGCCGTTCCTGGAAGACAGAAGTGATGACCGCTCCGTACTGACCCTGCGGGAGACCCTCGGAGGTGACGCTGCGGTGTCCGCGCCCTCAGCCCTCGGGGACCGCGCCCGCCCGCCGCCGTTAACGCCTCGGACCCCGCGGTGCCTCCAGGTGAGACCCGCGGGCGCCCCCTGCCGGCGAGGCCGCGCTCTGCCCGCCGCTCCCTCCGCACCTTCCCTGCGCAGCTCCGCCCGCCTGCGCTGGCCGCGTGGGCTGGGCTCGAGCGCACCCGATGGAAGAGCTGCCCGGGGCGTCGTGTCCAGGCGCCTCCCCAGCCCGCGGTGCGCTTCTTCCGCGGGGAGGCTTTGCACACGGTGGGGTCCAGACCTCGGTGTGCGGTGTCCATTAGAAACAGTTCTTGCGTGGTCGGGGGAGGCAGGGATGTGGTGGGAAGTGTACTTACTGCAAAGACACACTCGTTGGAAGAACTTACATGAGGGACAATTTATGTGTTGTCTACACGAAGAAGGGAAACTGCAGTATGAGCTATGAAAGTTGGAGGTGAACTACCAGGATGGGTCAAATGAAGGTTAGTGTATCTGCTGTTGCACTACTTTGGTTTTTTGTTTGTATATTTTATATAACATTATATTTATTTATTTACTTACTCCACCTTGTGCATCTGGGTAACATTGGTCCTGGAGAACCGGGATCCTTTGAGAAGCCTTAACCGCTAAGCTATCTCTCCAGTCCCACCACTTTGGTTTTTAAGATAACCAACATGCTTTAAAAATGAAGCGTGTTTTTGTATGTAGTTGCATGAACTAGAAATTCTTCAATATATTCTTCATTAATTGTGAGATTCACAATCTGTTTGTTTAAACTTTTTACAATATAGGATCTCGATGGGGAGTTTAAGATTCAGAGATAAGATTAATACAATATACATAGCAACAGGCAAAAGTTAATATTATTTATATCATGTTACTATTTCATAAAGATTTTATAGCATGACTGATTGGTATGTAAAGTATAAAAGCTAATGACAAGGTTGGTAAAACTGGACTTATAAATAGGATGTTAATTGCTCAGGAGAATAATAAAATAACAAGTAGTTCATCAATTAAATATTGGATGGGTAGATTATTAAGACTGGCTAAAATCTATCATGTTGTAATTAAGAAAGATAAAGATTGTAGTCATTGGGGCTGCCTGCAAAACCAAAGGAACCTTCCTTTGATTCCTGAGGACCATGTGGTTCAGTATAAAGAGGGGCAATGCATCTGGAGTTCATTTGCAATGGCTGGAGGACCCTGGCGGGCCCATTCTATCTCTGTCCCTTCTTCTCTGTCAAATAAATAAACAAATAAAAATAAAATATTTTTTAAAAGATTGTAGTCATTACATTGCAAATATGAGCAAATGAAATTTAATTACAGGCTGGAGAGATGGGTTAGCAGTTAAGGCGCTTGCCTGTGAAGCCTAATGACCCAAGTTCGATTCTCCAGGTTCCATATAGGCCAGATAGGTGCACAAGGTGGCGCATGCATATGGAATTCATTTACAGTGGCTAGACACCCTGCCGTGCCCATTCTTTCTCTCTCTTTCTCTCTCCCTCTCTGTCTCAAATAAAAATAAATAAATCTTAAGAAAAAAAATTGGGGCTGGAGAGATGATGATTTTAGGTTGTTAAAACATTTGCATAAAACAAAAGGACCCAGGTAATTCCTCAGAGAATAATGTAAAGATGCTCAACAGGTAATTCATCTGGAGTAAATTTGGATGGCCCATTCTCTCTCTCTCTGGCTAAAATTCATCATGTTCTAATTAAGAAAAATAAATAAATAAAAATTTTGAAATAATAAATTTAGTTAAAATGTGAGTAATCTTAGCAGAATAATATTGATGAAGATATGTCACAGTCTCTTATTAAGTGTCTTCTGCTCCCTCTCTGTCCATTTTTACATCCCATTTCTTTTTTTGCAGAGCCATTAAAGGTCAGCTGTGCTCACATCCTTGTCCTGGTTTTTTCATCTCTTTTTTTTTTTTTTGAGAGAGAGAGACCCAGAGACAGACTAGAGAGGTAGGAGAGGGAGACTCTTATTTAGATTCATGGACTTGGAATTAAAAGTGCTACAGTGACAAGTGCTGTGCAACTGACTGTTGACTATGTAATGAATGATTATAATGGCACAATGATTATAAGTCACTAACTTGAAGGCAGGATCTCCCTCTAGCCCATGCTGACCTGAAAGTCATTCTTTAGCCCAGGCTGACCTCAAACACAGTATGATCCTCTCCTACCTCAGCCTCTTTAGTGCTAGGATTAATGGTCTAAGCCACCATGCCCAGCTCTGTCCAAACATTTTTAATGGAAACAGATAATGATGCCATGTTCAAAGAAGTACCACTAAACCAGAGGATGATGAATGGAATTCTAGAAGAGTCCATGTGGTCCACGTCAAGATCAAAGGTGTGAGCACTGAGAACATTTCTAGCAAAACTACTTTAACTAACACAAAAAGTATAATGTTATATGCCCTCCCACTCCCTCCACCCTTCGTCTCCCTTCCAACACCCTACCATCCCTTCCTTCCTACCCCACCCTGAGGACCAGGTGGTTCAGTCCTGAGTGAGAAGGAGCTTTTGCCTCTTGGAATGCAGGATGCAGCCAGGGTGAGTCTCAGCCAGGCCCCACTTAGAGGGGTAGCACCCTAGAGATCAATCAAGTACGCCACTGGCTTCAGCACCTCTCAGGACCATTCTTCCCAGTGGTGCACACTTAGAGAACAGAGAGGAGGATGGTGCATGTTGTACTTTTTGATCATGGGACCAGCACTAACCCAGGGTAAGTCAGGATAGCTTGGCCTCAGGAACCAGGAGGGGAAGCAGGAAGATGTGGATCATCTAGAACAGTAATGTGGTGAACATTTGGAACCACAGATGTTCCTGGTAATTTGCCCTCCTGGTATCCAGGACATCAGTACATAGTGGTTTGGGTCTGTGGAGATGTGAGGGGAGAGAATGGCAGTGAACTTGCCCAGGTCCACACTCATCTTGGGAACAAGAGGAGACCACATGCTGTAGGGGACTGGTCAGCTGGCATAGCAGATGCCCCATCCTAAGGGAAGGGGCCAGCTGGTGGGGTAACAGCCCCTCATGACTGCTTTGCATGAGCAGCTGCATGTATGGGACAAGACTTACCTGGCTTCTGGATGACCTGAGGGTCTGGAAGTCTCTGAGATTCTATATCAGTGGTGCAGAAGGCTGGCACTGGGAGCCACTCATGTTTTCCAACCATGCCATTTCTGTATTCTCTTCATGTTCAAACTCCATGAACCTCAGGATGTGGAGGGGATAGTCTGAGCTGACATGGAGGACTGACCCAGTCCCAACACCAGGAGAATGCTAAACAAGGAGGAGACAGGCCATAGGGTAAGATGGTACAGTTGTAAGTGGGTGCTGATGTGGGGCCAGAGCATGTTCTCAGAATGTCTGAGATACCTTGCAGGAGTCAAGTCAGTCCCAGTTGGTCCAGGGAAATCCATGAGGGACTTCTCCTCTAGACCTCTCCAGACCCTTCAGCAACAGAAGAGCTGACTGCCAAGCTGGTCACTAGGATTGATGGCAGTGTCCATCTGGTAGGGTCATGTTCCAGATCTTGATTCTTTTTTTTTTGAAAATGATTTTATTTTTATTTACCAGTTTGAGACCAGGGCCCAGGAATAGCAGAAGAGAGCTCACTGCTGTGGCTGGGTCTCTCTGAAAGCAGTGGTTTTCATTCATCTGTGGGCTTATTTGAAATTAGTGTGTGCAAGGTGCAAAAGGCAAGATGATCCGGTCTCAGAATGTCTGAACCTGCTTCTTTGTCCATGCCTTCCCAGGCAAGTGCCCCACTTCTGGGACATCTCTCCAGCCCTCAATTCTTTTTTATGGAGGAGACAGTATGACTGTGCCTACTTCCTTCAATCCGCAGTGTCCTGTTGTCAGGAGTCACCACAGATGGTCATGCTTCCCACCCTAACCCTCAACTCTCACAGGCAAGGATGGACACATAGTGAGGACAGAGTTCTGGGAACATGAGACATAGAACCCCAAGCATTCCAGGCTAGTGATGCTACCTCCTGGACCATAAGATATCCGCAGAAGTGAGAGCCCTCCTGCTACTGTGTGGGTGAAAGACCCCACCAGATCAAACTCCAGCTGAGCAATCTACCCCAACACCTAGTCAGATCCCTCACTCACTTGTGGGCCATCTCATGGTAGTTCATCTGGACAGAGGTGTTTGTGAGCTTCCATTCCTGAAAACCTCTTCACAAGCCTTCCTCCATGGTCATGTGCTCCCAGCAAGATAGGGAATGAAGTATTGGGCTGTACTTCATCAGGAACACTTAACAGTCCACAAACTTACCCTCCATTCCTACCTAACCTGATCAAACACATACTCTGTCCTCCCACTAGTGTGGACTCTAAAAGCTTCCAGCACCCCTACCAAATATCAACACATGGGGGAGGGTGGTAAATCTCCCTAGTAATCTTTTATGTTTTCATATAATTACATATGAAAAACTGTGATTGTTTTACCCAGAATTCCATGTTGATATCTTAGTTCCCAAAATGAATGTGATTTGAAATGGGGTGGTTCTAGGAGCCAGGTTTGGGTGGTGACAGTGGGACTCTCTAGATAGGCTATATTGTCCTTCTGGGAAGTGAAAGATACCCAAGTTTTCTCCTAGTCCTACGATGACGTAGCTAAGCCTCCCGGGACAGTACTCTTGTCCAGTGAGACCTTCCAAGTCCTGGATCCATTAGAGCCAGCCTCTAGAAGTGGGAGAAAGGAGTTTTTGGTTTGTTTTTTTTCCCACTGTCTTTCAGTTTGGTCAGTTGGAGCATGATGACAAAATGCCCAGAATGATCCAAATCCAGAGTTTAAAGTCTGGGTCAAAGATGAAAATGCCTTTAGAGGACCAGAATGGAGAAGGGACCTGCAGGTGTACCACCTTGCTCTTCAAAGTTCAATTCTCTAGAACACATGTAAAATTCTCTAGCATCCTGTACTACTACTTCAGTCCCCATTGGTATGGGCTGTGAACCATAAACAGTCAGGTCCAGGCTGGAAGGTAAAAATATTGGTGGGGTACCCACAGATACAGTCATACATTAAAATCTAAATTGTTCCTCACAAGCAGCAGGAGCCCTTTTAGGTCTCTGTCAACTCTGGGACAGTGAAAATGTTAGAAAAATAAGAACTGAGGTTTGGGCAGATGGTTTAATGTGTAAAGTGCTTACCTTTGCAAAGCCTGCTCGGTCTGGATTTGATTCCCAGTTCCCATGTAAAGCTAGATGCACATAGTGACTCATGCAATCAGGAGTTTGTATGCAGTGGCTAAAGTCTCTGGTGTACCCATCCACACATTTCTTCTCATTCTCTCTTTTCCTCCCCTCCCTGCCTTCCTTGCAAATAAATATATAAAAATATTGCTTTAAAAAAAAAAAAAACAAAAGTCCAGGCTTGGTGGCACACATCTTTAATCCTAGAAGTTGGAGCCAGAGGTAAGAGGATCGCTGTGAGTGTAGGCCAGACTGGGGCCACAGAGTGAGTTCCAGGTCTCCCTGGGTTATAGGAAAACCCTACCTTAAAAAAAAAAAAAAAAAAAATAAGGATTGACTGCTAGTACACAGGTATGAAAAGAATGTGAGATAAGAAAATCACTTGGATAGTCTGGTGGGGCATTGCACTTCCTGAGAATGTCTCTCTTGGAGAGGTCCCATCACCCTCAAAACCTTCCTTGTCCACATCACTTGCTTATTGTTTCAGGGTCCGGAGGAGCTTCCAGCCATGGGATTCACTCACTTGAGGAAGCAGGAGAAGGCCTCCACATCAGAAGTCTGCGGGAGGTGATTCTGGACCAAGGCCTTGTTCTTCCACCAGTGTCGGAAGTTCTCATAGACACTGGCAGCTTCGTATGATGCTCTCTGAGTGATGTTGACCGGACTGTGGGTCAGGCCATGGTTCCCATATGCCCCTTGGGGCCATGGTGCCATGCTCACTGACAACGTGATAGGGTCCATCTGCACAGCTTGAGGTGGGGCTGGAGGGGGAGTGCCCTGAACCCAGATCCACTGGTCACCCTGGGTATCCGCAGCATCAGGAAGAATAGTGACTGTGCTCACAGCAGGTGTTGTCAAGTGTCGGGTACCAGAGTGCTCCACACCCCCACAGAGGGGACCTGAGTGATGACAATGTTTGCATTTTGCAGAGGCTATATGGCTCTCCCTGTTGTCTTGACATGGGCCATGTTCAAAGGCACGGCTGCACCCACGCCACAGGTGCCACCTCCTGGCACCATTGATATTCCTGGCAAAGGTGACAGCACAATAGGGTTCCCTGCAGGCAGCCCTGCAGTCCTGAGGGGTGCTCAGGGATTCTCCCAGAATAACTGCAGTGTTGTTTGGGGTGCATTTGGGTGTGAGGGCAGGGCTGTGAATTGAGACGTGGGGGTTCCAGGTCTCATGGTCATGTTCAGTCCTATAGCTGCATTTGGGTGTGAGGGCAGGGCTGTGAATTGAGACGTGGGGGTTCCAGGACTCATGGTCATGTTCAGTCCTATAGCTGCGGATACTGTGGAGACAAAGGGGGTAGGGGTTGGTGGGTGAGAATACACACAAAGGGAGGCTCTCTCCTCCCAGGAGTCAATGGGGTGGGGTGGATCTCCACATGGAAGGGTCACGTGAGGAAGGGGAGAAATGTGCAGATTGCAGATACCCCATTCCTTCCACAGTATTATCTTTCTTCCCACTAACTGACAAGCAAAATGAGGGGGACTTCATTCATCTCCAGTGTTCCCACAAGATAGTGGGTGGTCCAATCAATTCACAAAGACTGATATCAAAGGAACTTTGAGGTGCCTGAACAAATTAGAACAACCTCAGTCATGGTTTTAAGTGTTCTCTGGCCCTGTTCAAATAACCTTGTCCTGTGTCTACAAATTGTGTTGAGAGGGAAGGTCCATGGTATAACTGTTCCCTTCCCTCCTGATACAGTGTGTTATGTCCCTCGTGATGTCCCCTTCAGTGGCTTCTTCCCTGGATGGCTCTTTTATGCCATAGTCTTCCCAGCAACTATAGGTGGTCTAGCCAAACCCAAAGCTCAGTTATGTTTATAGGAAGTTCCAGGGTCTGGAAAAAATACTTATCCCAAGGATGTAAACAGTGCCACCACCAAAGAGACCCTGTGGACTGACATTGTCCAAAGGGACCTGTGTCCCAAAGTGTCAGTCCAGCTGTCCCAGATGCTCTCCTGACATAGTGTGTTTTCCTGTAGGTCCCTCTTGCTGTTCCTCTCAATGGCCTCTTAAACGTGCAGCTCTTCCTGCTGTAGGTTCCCCAACCTCCATAGGTGAGATATCCTTGGGACAGCCCAGTTCTATTTCCTTCCCTCCCCCAACTTGATCAGTTCTACCAAAGATGTAAAGAGTGCCAGGGAATGAGACCATATGTGCCGACAGTCCAGGATTATCTCCTGATGTTATAGCCACAGGATGGGACAGTGACCACACCTGTCTGGCAGCCTCCATGAGAAAAATCAAGTGAAGGACACAGAGTGATCTGACTGTGGCAGATGTTCAGGATCAACCACAGCTGTTAAAGTTTGAAAGGACACAGGATCAGAATATGACCCAGACATTTTGCAGTGGGGGAGGGCCAAAGGGAATCCTGCGGACAGGAGTCCATAAGGGGTGAGGCAGGCAGGCGAGAACCTGGGGTTCCTTCAGTGATGCAGTGGTAACATGAGTAGTTGTGTGGATTGTGACATCACTGATGTTTGCCTCCTGCCAAGTTCATGAGGATTTCTCAGGCAGTCCTTCCTTTGTTTCTTCGTCAGTAAGCCGTGTTTTCTTCCCTGTTCCATCTTGCATCCCTCCTCAGAGGTACGCTCTTGAATATTTTCACAGTGTTTATACTGAGAAGAAAATTCAGAACATATTTTCAGATCAGCATAGGATTTCCATGTCCAGAAGAGGACAGGGTGTTTGTAAATATGATCATGTCAGGAGATCCAGGGTTTTGCTTGCTGAGTACATATCTTCCTTTAAGAAGTTCTCCTGGGGTCTGCAGTCTCTGCATTGCAGGAAAGTCTGCATTCTCCCACGTGGTATCCTTACCCACAATCCCCTTTGCTGGTAGCTGCAGTTCTTCATGAGGTAGTCTATAGGACCCAAAGCAGAAGTCACATTTCTTTGGATCTGGGGGTATTTAGCATGTTGGCATATGTTTACCTGCATTGTCAAAGAACTCATATATCTGGTATCTAGCACAAAACGCAATAGTTTCAGCTAAATATGTAGGTTTAGGTGATGACATGGAATATGGAGTAGGCATTATACTCTAGTAATTGTGCCAATGGGATAGGATATATGTGAGGGTCAGGAGGTCCAAAAATCTAGTATTCTGACATGAATTTGCTTAGAATTGCTAGAGCTCTGATTTTCTAGTTATTAGTGATTCTCTGCCAGTGGTTGGGTGTATACTTTGACACAAGCCAGGAGTCCTTTCAGCAAGGTTCAGTCCTTGTTCATATGTTCCCACTGCCATCTTACCTTTCCAGTATGATCCTAGAGGCACTGCTTTTTGGATCCCTGCTTGCCTGCCTCTGTGGTATGTCCACGCCATTTGGAATTTCGTTTCCTTGTAGGAGTAGACTATTTAATGGGTTTGACTTACAATTTTTAGAATACAACATGTTGCTAAGGCAATATGTATTAGTAGCAGTCGTACTTTGAGTTTTGTATATGAGTCTTTTCTCAGACCAGAGATCCACTCATGATTCAGTGCATTGCTGGGGCATGAGCAGCAGCTCTCTTCAGCCATATGACCTGAGTAAAAGATCAATTCTCCACACTGTGTTGAATCATTTAAATTTTTGTATATTATGTTTTATGTCTTTGCATCACATCATCTCTCCCAACACTATAGTGTGTAGGAATGAGATTTTTGACACTGTATGTGGTTATTTGATGTAAAATGATCTTCATAAATTCATTTAGTTAAATATATGATCCAAAGCAAGGTGATATTGCTTGGGAAGGTTATGAGAGCCTTAGGAGGTGTATGTAACCTTTCAGAACAGCTGAAACAAAATATATATAACAAAATATCACTGTTGCAGTTCCTTCTCATTGCTGGGATAAAGCACCCAAACAGAAGCAATCATGGGAGCGGAGGATTTATTTTGGCTTACAGTCTGGAGAAGCTTCATGCTGGCAGGGGAAAGCATGGCATGAGCAGAGGCTGGACATCACTTCTTGCCACAGCAGCTGGCAGAAAGCTGCAAGAGTGAGCAAAGAAGAGCCCACCCCTAACAACACACCTTTTCCAGCAAGGTTCCCCCTCCCAAATTGCCATCAGCTGGTGACCAAGCATTCAAAACATGAATTTATGGGGGACATCTGATTAAAACCACCACAAACTCTGAGCAGCTGAAACATGGAAGTCCATGACCAAGGTGTCAGCAAGGCTGGTTTCTCTTGCTGTGCAGCCATTTGTCTTAACCTGATGACCTCACACAGTGTTCCATGTGTGCATAGGCATCCCTACTCTCCCTTTATGTGTCTAAATCTCTTTTGTTTTTTAACAGAGTCTCACTCTGTATCCTAGGCAGTCTAGAACTCACTAGGCAGATCAGGCTGGCCTCAAACTTGCAGTGATCCTCCTGCCTCATCTTCCCAAGTGCTGGGACTGAGGTGTGTGCTTCTATCTCTGGCTTTTCCTTTTCTTTTTTATATTAGTATTCATTTATATGAAGGGGGAAAAGAAGGAGAAAGTAAGTATGGACATGCCAGGGTCTCCTGCCACTGCAAATGAACTCCAGATGTATGCTCCACTTTACGCATCTGGCTTTATATGGGTACTGGGGAATAGAACGCAGACCATCAAGCTTTGCCAACAAGTGCCTTTAACTACTGAGCCATCTCCCCAGCCCACTTTTCCTCTGCTGATAAGGATACCAACAGAGCAGGACTCGCATCTGTGCCTTTGGGTTCTGTGGTTTCTCATGTAAAGTTGAAATCCAGCCCACTGTGAAGGACAAGTGGATAAGATCTGACCATGGCTGTGGAAGTGCTCTCCCCCTGGTCTATGACACTGATTCTCTTAGTGTATATAGGCTTTGGTTCCTGAACTTCTTTAGAATCTAAAGGCTGTTGGCCACATTTCTGCTCACCAAGGAATGAGGACGTAGTCATGTGGTTGACACTGGGGAGTATGGTGGTGCATGCAGTCAAGATTTTCCTGGTGCCTGTCTATTTGGAGCAAGGTTGCCTCCCTGGACTGTGTGCTCAGACCTTTTTCTGAAAGGCCACTGGCCTCTCAGCACCTGCAAACATAGGAAAGTACACAGTGGGATGGACTGGGCCTTGGCACCCTGATAACTCATCACCTTCTTGTTTGACTCTGTGTCACATTTGTCTTTTTTTTTTTTTTTTTTTTTTTTTTGGTTTTTCAAGGTAGGGTCTCACTCTGGTCCAGGCTGACCTGGAATTAGCTATGTAGTCTCAGGGTAGCCTTGAACTCACGATCCTCCTACCTCTGCCTCCCAAGTGCTGGGATTAAAGGCATGCACCACCACGCCCGGCTAATTATCTTTAATTGACACATAGTAATTGCATATATGTATGGGTTCAAGGTGATGATCAAATTAGGATAATTAGTATATTCACTGTCTTAAACACTACCATTTCTTAGTGTTGGGAAGCTTTCAGCTCCTCTCTTCTAGATCTTTATAAAGTAGATAGAAATTGCAGTAAACATGAGTCACCTCAGGGTGCTATAGAATACTAGAACTTTTCTATATGTTGAGTTCTATTTTAGTACCCAATACTCAACCTCCCATGGTCCCTCCTTTTCCCTTCCCTCCCTAGCCTCCTGTGACTACTAGTTTCTTCTCTTCTTCTAAGATACCCTTGTAGGTTGTGTTAGCTCCCAACAAGAATATCTTTTCAGAGGAACTCCAAACAGGAATTTGGAAGACAAAGGAATAGGACATGTGAAGTAGCCATATTAGAAAGAGCTGGCATGGCACTTAAGAGAGATGACACGTTCTTAGTTGGCAGAACCCAGTACTTAGAAGTATATGTGGAGAGATGGGCCAGGGCCATGGATGGTGAAATTGCGTGCAGCAGGGCTTGATACCTAGCAGTGTTTGGGTGGCGGTGGCAAGGGAAGAGGATGCTCAATAGGAAGGCTTCCTGAAATAAGTACTGTATGAGCAGAAACTGGGATAGGATTCAGTCAGGAGAGGTGAGGCTAAGAGGAGGGCAAGAACAGTGCACTATATACAAAAAATTTTAACCATAGTCAACAAATTTAACCATACTCATGAGTCCTCCTTTATGCTGCTGACTGCAGATGTAGAGAAGAGCATATGGGTATGGTAGGACCTTTGACTCCAAGGGAGAGTGGTCAGAATTGCAATTGGAGAGAGGCCACTCATCTCTTACTATTCCTACAAGGAATGTGGACTCGTCATGAGAGCTCAGGGAAATTACTGAAGAGTTTGTGAGAGCTCAGAGAAATCACTAAAAGTTGCTAGGCAGAGAATTGATGGGATCAACTTTGCTTTTTGCCTGTGGCTGCAGAATGGACAAGAGAGAAGTGGTGTGGTCAGCCAGAAGGCAGGTGGCAATAATTCAGGGGAAAAGACATCAGTGACCTGAGCAACAATTTTGTCAGCTCACTGAACAATACCGTAGACTCCAGTTAGAAGGCAGCAGAGGCCTCAGCGTTCAGGGAAGAAGTGAGGGGAATACTGGATTCCAGAGGAACTCCTGCGCCTTCTACTCTTCTCTTGGCCCTGGGAGTAGGAAGCGTCCTCCATGAAGTTGACCTTGGAGCCCACTTGCCTCCCATGCAGTTAGGCTCTTGCTAGGAGCCAGTTACATGGTCTGATTAGAAACCCCACTAAAAACAGTTTCCCACATAAGCCTTTCCTAAGAGGGCTGAGGGTGCCTTTTGTCCAACTTACAGCTGCCATTTGGATTAGTGGAGGAAAGCCAGGCCTTCCAACAAGGGGAGACACTGGCCTAATACAGTTTCCATTGAATTAGCTGGTTCTGGGTGCTGTGGATATCAACTAGGAACTCAAATCATTGACTGACTAGGTGGGGACCTGGCTCCTACTTTTCTTGAAATTGTCTGTGGATGTGGGTCTTATGAGAGACTATAGCACTTCTCAGCTCATGGGGCAGGGTCAGTAAGTAGCTCCATCTACCCTGTTACCTCAGGACTGGTGAACTTGTGTCCTGGGCTACCCCCAAGATGGTCTTTTTCTTAGTTGCACATGTGGCAGGCAGGCTGTGGATCATTCCATGACACCCCATCAGAGCCCAGAACAGAGAAGCTGAGAGAGCTGGCTACACACAGAACAAAGTGGCTTAAGGGCCTCAAGACCCACACCAGCACTGGCCCCGATTAGTTCAAATGTTTGCAAAGATAGATCCCTCCAGCTGCTTGTTAAGGGGGCCTCGTTATAGGAAATTAAGCAAAGAAGCAGAATATTCTAGACCAGAATTAAAGAAGTACACAAAATTTCCTGATTTTTAAAAATCTTTTTTATAAATCTTTTTTGTATTGTGTATATACATACACGTGTTTGTGTGTTTTTATGTGTGTGGAGGCCAGAGGTTGAAGTCATTCCTCAATCACGCTTCAATGCATCTATTGCACTAGTCTAGCTAGTCATCTTGCAGGGATCCATGCTCTCTGTGTCCTGAGTCCTGGAATTACAAGTGGATCATCCTGCCCACCCAGCATTTAAGTGGGTACTGGGAATCAGTCCTCAAGCTTGTGTGGAAAGTACTTAACCAACTGAACCATCTTCCTGGCCCTTTTCTTGTTTGTATTTTTTTTTTGAGAGAGAGAGAGAGAGAGGGAGGGAGAGGAAGACAGATAGAGATGGGCGCGCCAGCAGCCTCTCAGCTGCTGCGAACGAAATCCAGATGTGTGTGCCCCCTTGTGGTCAAGTGCGGCATTGCGCCCTTGCATCACTTCGCATCTGGCTAAACGTGGGACCTGGAGATTGGAACCAGCGTTCTTAGGCTTAGGAGGAAGGCGCCTTAACCGCTAAGCCATCTCTCCAGCCCTCTTGTGTGTATTTTGACACAGAGTCTCATGTAACCTAGGCTGGCGTCCATTTTTATATGCACTCTTGATTGTCCAATGTGCTGGATTACAGGCATATACCATCCCATGCAGCTTTTTTATTTTTATATTTTTTAAAGCTTTAAAAATTTTTTTATTCATGTATTTGAGAGGGAGAGAGAATGGGTGCACCAGGGCCTCCAGCTGCTGCAAATGAACTCCAGCGCATGTTCCACCTTTTGCATCTAGCTTACGTGGGTTATGGGGAATGAAACCTAGGTCCCTTGGCTTTGTAGACAAGCACCTTAACCACTAAGCCACCCCTCCAACCCATTTTTTTATTTTTTGAGACCGTCTTGCTATATGTCCAAGTTGGCCTCAAACTTGCAATCCTCCTGTATCAAGAAGTTCTGGGCTTATAGGCATGTACAACCACACAGCCCCTGATTTCCTTAGATTTTAGGGTACTACACACACACATCTGTTCCCAAGAATTTATGTTCAGGAGCAAGTACTGCAGTGAGAAAAGCTTTGCGGCCCAGCTATTCCTTTCAAGAAAAAAAAGACAAATGTCATTGAAAATGGCCCATTAACATCTCTGAAGCCTCATGGAAAACAAATAATAGCTTTATTATTAATATTTTGTTTTCTTTTATTAAATAATAGGGCATTGGAAACAAACTAAGAGCTTGGACCCCTGGGCTCACCTTGTGTTAAGCAAAGTAGCCCCAGAGGAAGATGGCACAGCTGATGCAGACAAGGCAGTTGACATCTAGAAGGGTTTTCACAATGGGGTTTTCCTCCAAGGAAATTAAGATGGGCTCTGCTTTCTTTGGGGGCTCCCCTTTGTCCTTGGTCTCCATTCCACACAGCCACAAGATGGTTTTTACCACTTTAGATGGCTTTGGGGACACAGCATCTAAAAAAGAACCCAGCAACGGAAGGTCATAGAGAAGCCATGCCTCTCCAAGAAGGAGGAAGAGGGCACCAACCACACGTGTTCACAAACTGGGGTAAGTACTCTGTGTTCTTTTCCTGCAAGGTATAGCCAACTCTCCATATTAGTGGCTCCTCATTTGAAGATTCAACCGAACATTGATCAAAAACATTCAAGGAAAAGATTATGTGTTAAAGATGTACAGACTTTCTAGCCAGGCATGGTGGCTCATGCCTTTAATCCCAGCACTTGGGAGGCTCACTGTAAATTTGAGGCCAGACTGGTAGTCCTTTTTTTTTTTTTTTTAGAGAAAATGGGCATGGGAATCTTACATGAAATCTCTCAGTTCTTTTAACTCACACTTTATTAAGTGAGCTAAACCAAAATTACATAATTCAGAGAACCCTGTAGTGCTCAGGCCTTCAGTTTGGGGTCACATAGGATTCAATGAGCTGTGTTTTACAAGGCACCAGCTATTCTCTTATGGCCCATAGGAGGCTTCTGTTGACAGTTGCTGCAGATCACCTTTTTAGAATGTGGACAGTGGAAAAGGACCAAACAGCAAAGCCCTGCAGGGGGTGCTGAAATTCCAAGTCTGCCCACTTTTCTGGCTTGTGATCTGATAGAAGAGTTTCCCCTTAAACACATCATGTTTCTTAAGCTCTACGGCAACTGAGATCAGAGGCAACTCACAGCTCTGGGTTTTGGACATGTTTTCTTGAATAATCTCCAAGTGGATATCAGTGCTGGTGGCCTCTGAGGTACCGTTCTGAGAGAGGGTAGGAGGCAGGGGAGTTTCTGATGGTACTGGGTTCTTCTGGGCCATGGAGTCTTGACGAGTAAACCAAGTCAACCGGCTGACCTAAGGAGCAGAGACAAACTGAGTCACAGGTATCCATCTTTCCTCACACCTGCTTGCCCTCAGCTCAGCCTTCATGCCTGCAGCTGCTCAAAATTGCTCCTCCAACAAGCTTCAACTCCCCCACTGCCATATAGCTCGCTTACTCCCCTATCTTTCACTGACTGCCTTGGTGTTCTAGTTATGCTCTAATTGTCCCTTATTCTGACCCTCAGAGCTTAGCTCTAGACCTAATGTATTGTGGGAACCATGCATGGATTAGCACTTTTGGCTCAGCCATTTTCTTAGCTCCACAAATTTAATTGGTTCAGGGATGAGCTAATGTTATCCTGAGGAATCAGGGAGAGAAATGCTTGATGGCAGTCAAAAAAGACACATCCCTAGAGACTGCTTGGCCACATATGGTGCCTCAGAATTGAACTAGAGGTGAGAAATGGAATCTGGTGACCTTTTCTGAGTCCTCAGCTGACTCAACATATATTGCTCATAAATCAACATGACCAATCCTGGACTTTTCTTCAGATTTTTTTTTTTTTTTTAGAGGAACAGAAAGAAGTGGCACACCAGGGCCTCGGCCATTGAAATCAAACTACAGACTTTTGCGCCACCTAGTGTGCATGTACGACCTTGCGCTTGTGTCACCTTTGTGTGTCTGGCTTATGTGGGAACTGGAGAGAAATCAAACATGGGGCTATCTCTCCAGCCCTTCTCCAACTTTTTGAACATCCAATAGGGTATGCTTAAGCCAACTTGAGTCCATGTTCTGTCACTTGCAGTAGATAATCTCAGTGGCTCTGTCAACCCAAAATGTACCATCTCTTTAGAAGGCGGCTCTGTGAACCAGCTCACGGTGGACACAGTGATGAGGGTGGTGAATGACAGAATCATGGAGAAGTAGAGGTAGTGGACATCCTTCACCACAGCTGGGCGCTCATCCAGCTGATCACACCGAGGCTGTACGTAGATGAAGTCCAGGACCAGCCTGACCAGTCCTAACAACAGGCCCAAGATCAGGCCATAGAAGGCACCCTGCAATCCAGAGCAAAGCCACCTTATAGACACTGAGAACACCAGAAACTTCAAGAAGCCATTACAAGAGCATGTCTTTTTTGTGATAGTCACTGAATGTATCTTGGTTTGGAGCTAGTTATCTGTTTAACCTCTACAAATACAGTCAGGCCTTAGGATCCTCAAACAATTGGTTCCAGGTTCCGGGACCATCTGTGGACATCAACATCCCCAGATGCTCAAGTCACTTATGTAAAATGATAGAGTGTTTTCATGTAACCGACTCATACCCTACTCATGCTCATACTCTAGGTTATTTAAAATAATCAATACATTGTAGAGATTATGTAAATAGTTGTTATACTATACTGTTTAGGGAAAATGACAAGGAAATCAGTTTTATATACTACACAGTTTTATATAGTACACAAGCAGTTTGTCCCAAATATTTTCAGTCTGCTGTTGGCCGAATCTGCCATTATAGAACCCAATATCCACTCATCCACCTATAATGAACTAATACATGCTGTGTACTCATGTCCTCCTAGTGTGCTTCCTTATTGAATGACAGAATATTTCAAGAGGCCAAGTGTGGTATTGCACATGTATAATCCAAGTACTCCAGAGGCAGGAGGATCAGGAGGGCCAGCCTGGACTCACATAGTGAGACTCTATCTCAAACACGTATCTCAAAACACAAATGTACTAAGATAATTCTGAGAACCCTCATTGTGTTCTATCAAAGGCCAGCTCTTCCAACACAGAGCTCAGCCCCCTGAAAGCACCCACGGCCATCCCACACAGGTCTCCCAGCAGACCCCTCCCCACCAGCTCTCCCAGTCTTCATGGGCAGCTCCTGGGGCTTGTGTTGGATCCAGACTTACCTTTTCATTGGTTTGCTTCCAGAAGCATCCCATGATAAAGATCACAGCCACGGGTGGCTGCAGGTAGGAGCTGATGGACTGGATGTAGATGAAGAGTTGGCCTCCCTGGCTGGCCTGAACCACGGGGATCCAGAGGATGGAGACCAACACAAGTACAAGCACAAACACCCTGTGTGAGCAGGTGGAGAGAAGTCCACATCCATCCTGTCTTCCCTGCAGATCTACTATGCTCTCCTGTATTACACATCTTCACTGAGGTTTAGATTACATAAAATTTATCCCTTATAAGTGTACAATCACATGTCTTTCACTGAATTTATAAACTTGTACATCCATAAACAATCAGCATTTAGAAGAGGCAACACACCAAAATTCCCTCAAGCCCATTGGCATTTTATTCTTGCTCTGACCCTGTGTAACTATGTGTCTGTTTCTGCCTCTAGTGTCTCCTTTTCTTGAATTTTCCTGTAAGTGGTATCTTATAATATGTGGTCTTTTTTAGCTAGCTCCTTTCATTTCACAGTTATTTCTAGGGTTCACCAATTTGTAACAACTATTGGTATTTCATCTCCCCACCCCCACTACTTCGAGACAGTCTTGGCTCTGTAGCCCAGGCTGGCTTGGAACCTATGATCTTCCTGCCTCAGCTACCTAAGGGCTAGGATTACACCTGGTTTATGTCCTTGCTTTTATGGTTTCAGATATTCCACTGTCACAGACATGCCATTCCTTGACATTATTTATCCTTCTCCAATTGATGGACAGTTTGGATTGTTTATTCTCTTTTGGCTACTATAAAGACTGCTTGGGGCTGGAGAGATGGCTTAGCGGTTAAGGCATTTGCCTGCAAAGCCAAGGGATCTTGGTTTAATTCTCCAGGACCCTTGTTATTATCACTTACCAAGTAGGGCAGGACCTATGACAATCTCACCTTCTACTCTGATGGTAGGCCTTAAACTTTATTGCTGGCGAACCAAAATTTCTTCAATAATTATTTAAAAGGTGAATGTTTGGGCTGGAGAGATGGCTTAGTGGTTAAGGCATATGCCTATGAAGCCTAAGGACCCTGGTTCACTTCTTCAGGTCTCATGTAATCCAGATGCACATGGTGGCTCATGCATCTGGAGTTCATTTGCAGTGGCTAGAGGCCCTGATGTGCCCATTCTCTCTCTCTCTCTATCAAATAAATTAATTAATAAAATACATTTCTTTAAAAAAAAGAGTGCTTGAATGATATGTATATGCCAGGGCTCTGAGATCCATTTTTATTTCTAGAAATATAAATGACTAGGTCATATGGTAAGTTTATGCTTAATGTACAAAGAAATTTGAGAATGGTTTTGAATAGTGGAATATGGTCCTATCCACCATGTATAAGAGTTCCAGTTTTGTAGTTGGGTATAGTAACACATGCCTTTAATCTCAGCACCCAGGAGGCTGAGGTATGAAGATCACTGTGAGTTCAAGGCCAGTCTGATCCACAGAATTAAGCTGCAGGTCAGCCTGGGATAGAGTGAGACCCTGCCTCAAAAAGCAAAAAGAATGGGGCTGGAGAGACAGCTTAGAAGTTAAGGCACATGCCTACGAAGCCTAAGGACCCCGGTTCAATTCTCCAGGTCCCACATAAGCCAGATGCACAAGGTGGCACATGCATCTGGAGTTTGTTTACAGTGGCTGGAGGCCCTGGCGTGCCCATTCTCACTCTCTCTTTCTCTCTGTCTCAAATAAGTAAAAAAAATAAAATATAAAAAACCTGGGCATGATGATGCACACCTTTAATCCCAGCATTTGAGAGGCAGAGGTAGGAGGATTGCCATGAGTTCAAGGCCACCCTGAGACAACATAGTGAATTCCAGGTCAGCTTGAGATAAAGTGATACCCTACCTCAAAAAACAAAAAAATTTTGCTGGCTGTGGTGGCACACACCTTTAATCCCAGCGCTTGGGAGGCAGAGGTAGGAGGATCACCATGAGTTTGAGGCCACCCTGAGACTATATAGTAAGTTCCAGGTCAGCCTGGGCTAGAGTGAAACTCTACCTCATAAAAACAACACAAAAATTGTTAAAAAAAAAAAAAAAAAAAAAGAAGAAGAAAGAAAGAAAGAAAGAAAGAAAGAAAGAAAGAAAAGAAAAAAGAAAGAAAAAGTTCCAGTTTCAGACTGGGGAAATGGCTCAGCAATTAAAGGCACTTGCTTGCAAAAGCTGACATCCCAGGTTTGATTCTCCAGTACCATGTAAAACCAGATTAACAAACTGGCACATATATCTGGAGTTTGTTTGGAACAGAAAGAGACCCTGGCATACCCATATATTCATTCATTCATTCATTCATTCATTCATTCATTCATAAATCTCCCTCCTGTCTCCCCCTCTGTCTCTCTGCTCACAAATAAATTAAAAAAAAAAAAAAGTTCCACAAGACAAAGGCATCCACTGTCCCCACTTTTATTTAATACTGAAAGTCTTACCCATAGCAATAAGGTAAGAGATACACACAAAAGGGATACAAATTGGAAAGAAAGAGATGAAATTATCATTATTTGCAGATGATATGATTCTATACATAAAGAACCCTAAAGACTCTACCAGCAAACTGTTAGAGCTGATAAATACTTTCAGCAATGTAGCAGAATACAAAATAAACACACAGAAGTCAGTAGCCTTCCTATATGCTAATAACAAACATGCTGAGGATGAAATCAGAGAATCATTCCCATTCACAATTGCATCTAAAATAATAAATAAATAAAGTACCTTGGGATAAACCTAACCAAGGAAGGAGGAATTGCAAAAGACACTAGGAAATGGACAGATATCCCATGTTCTTGGACTGAAAGAATCAATATTGTGAAAATGGCAATCTTACCAAAGGCAATCTGCACATTTAGTGCACCCCCATCAAAATACCAATGGCATTCTCATGGAAGTAGAAATAAATAAATATCTAAAATATCAAATACCTAACACAATTCTGGGAAACAAAAATAAGGCTGGTAGTATCACCATACCTGATTTTAACCTATATTACAGAGCCATAGTAACAAAAACAGCATGGTACTGGCACAAAAACAGACATGTAGATCAGTGGAACAGAATAGAGGACCCAGGTGTAAGTCTGGGCAGCTACAGCACCTGATCTTCAACAAAAATGCCAAAAATACTCATTGAAAAAATGACAGCCTCTTCAACAAATGTTGCTGAAAAAACTGGATATGTATCTGTAGAAGGATGACACTAGATCCTTATCTCTCTCTACACACAAGAATCAAGTCTTAATAGATCAAAGACCTTAATATCAGACCTGAAACTCTGAAATTGCTAGAGGAAAAGGTAGGGGAAACACTTCAACATATTGGCATAGGCACTTTCTGAATATAACCCCAATTGCTCAGGAAATAAAACCACTAATCAACCACTAGGGTCTCATGAAATTACAAAGCTTTTGTACAGCAAAGGACACTGTGAATAAAGCAAAGAGACAACCTACAGAATGGGTTGGCCAGCTACACATCTGACAAAGGATTCATGTCCAGAATATACAAAGAACTTAAAAAAAAAAAAAACAGAACAATAAGAAATCAAATAACCCAATTAAAAAATGGGCTAGGAACTAAATAGAGAGTTCTCATCAGAAGAAATACAGATGGTATATGAAATCTTAAAAAGTGTTCTACATCCTTAGCCATCAAAGAAATGCAAATTAAAACTATTTTGAGATTCCATCTCCTGTCCGAATGGCTACCATCAAGAAAACAAATGACAATAAACGTTGGCAAGGAGGCAGAGAAAGAGGAACCCTTCTACACTGTGGGAATGTAAACTGGTACAGCCATTGTGGAAATCAGTGTGGAGGTTCTTGAAACAGCTAAAAATGAATTTATCATATGATCCAGCTATAGCACTCCTAGGCATATATCCGAAGGACTCTTCTCACTACCTTAGAGATAGTTGCACAACCATGTTTATTGCTGCTCTATTCACAATAGCTAGGAAATGGAACCAGCCTAGATGTACCTCACCTGATAAGTGGATATGAAGATGTGGCACATTTATACAATGGAGTTCTATTCAGCAGTAAAGAAAAATGAAATTATTAAATTTGCAGGGAAATGGATGAATCTGGAAAGGACTATACTTAGTGAGGTAACCCAGGCCCAGAAAGCCAAATATCATATTTCTCTCTCATATGTGGATCCTAGCTACAAATGTGTGGACTTCTATGTGAGTTGGAATAAAACTTAGTAGGAGAGGCCAGTAAGTTAGAAAGGGGATATAAATGAAATAGAAAGGAAGGGGGACTTAAGAGGATGGTATTGTATATATGTGTGTGTGTGTGTGTGTGTGTGTGTGTGTGTGTGTGTGTGTGTGTGTGTGTAGAAGAATGGATTACTGGGGGTGGATAGGACTAAGGTCATGAGAAGAGACTGAGTAAAGGAAAAGTGGGGGGAGGGCTAATCAAAATCTAAGAGGGTATAAGTAAGTCATATGGAAACCTACTTTTTGGGACAATAGCACTCCCAGCAGCCATAGATTGTTACTGGAAATTTTTCAGTGCCAGGGATGGGATACCTTCTAGTGAGTTGTTGGCCAGGGAGGTCTCTGATGCTCCAAAACATTACAGGCCATTGCCAAGGCTCTTGGTTTCCCACCAGGAATAGATGATAATACCCTAGTGCTGAAGACTCCACATACTTGGACTGCAAGGTCAGTGAGAAATCCTGCTGGAGCTGAACTGAAAATCTCCCCTGTGTAAACCAGCTGACAGAAAGCTGGAAAAAGCTACACTGCATGTAGTTCCATGGGGAAGAGAGAAATCACCAGTGGAGATAAACAACAATTGACACTACAAGCCAGGTCAAATGAGCCAACAGATGTAATAGTGGCATGTCTGTTATGAGGTAGACCAACCACCCTCTAATTGGACTGGAGGCCCACTCCATGGGAGGGAATACATGTCCGATACTGAAAACCTATGAAGAGGGAAGTCATGGGAGTGCAACATCTGCTGATGTCTGCCTAAATGTATATACTATGCTCGCCAAACTGCTCAGTAACCACTTCTTTTAATGTTCTTACCCATTTATTTATGTTACTCTCACTTTTGGTTAGAGAAGCTTCTCTTTTCGGATAGCAGTGACTTTGGGATGACTCAGAAGGCACCATGGTGCTGGGAAGAAGTGACAGATCTTTCAAGGCTCAGGGTCCATTGAAGAAGAGGTGGCTGAGAGAATGTAAGAGCCAAAGGAAGGGTAGGACTCCTTATAAGAGCTCCTCCAGACACAAAATAGCCTGGATACCTATGACCTTGCAGTACCTGACACTACCTACACCAGACCATCATAATAGGAGGAAAAGATGACATCTAAATAAAAGAGAGACTGATTGAGCGGGAGAAGCAAAGGGGAAAGTGGAGGGAGAGAATTACCATGGTTTATTGTCTTATTGTCTATAATTATGGAATTTGTCTTCCTTTTTTTTTTTTTGAGGTAGGGTCTTTCTGTAGCCCAGGATGACCTGAAATTCACCATGTAGTCTCAGTGTAGACTCAAACTCATGGCAATCCTCCTACTTCAGCCTCCCAAGTGCTCGGATTAAAGGTGTGCACCACCACACCTAGCCTCCCACTTTTTTTGAAACAGGATCTTACTGTACATCTATCCCAGGCTGGCCTGGAGCTCATTGTGTAGCCCAGGCTGGTCTCAAACTGGAGAATTTCCTGCCTTAGCCTCCCAGGGGCTGGGATTACAGGCACATACCACAGTGCTTGTCTCTTGTGTGTACTTTTGTTGTTGTTGGATAGACATTCTAGCAAGTGTGTAGTAGTATCTAATTTGGATTTTTTTGTGGTTAATTATATTGAACATTCTTTCATGGGCTCACTGGCCATTTATTTATCTTCCTTAGTAAAATGTATATTTAAATGTTTTGGTTGTTGGCTGTATTATGTTTTAAGAGTTCTGCATATTTTCGATTATAAGGTCTTTATCATATAGTATAGGTTACAAATATTCTAGTCTGGATCTTATCTTCCCATCTTTTTGTGTATATGTATATGTGTGTGTATGTATGGGCACATGTATGCCACAGCCTTGGGGTGTTTGTTCTTACCTTCCACTTTGTTTAAGACAAGGTCTCTGTTGTTGTTTCCTGCTGCAAACACTAGACTAGGTGGCCTGTAAGTTTTGGGAGTCTTCCAACTAGGCCTCCTGTTGCCATAGACATTGGGATTACATACACATGCACCACTGTGTCTAATTTTTAATTTATTTATTTGCACATGTGGTGTGTGTGTGTACCAGAGTCTCTTTCAACTTCTTTTTTTTTTAAATATTTTTATTTATTAGCAAGCAGAGAGAAATAGAGAAAAGGGAGACAGAAAGACAGAATGGGCACACCAGGGCCTCCAACCGCTGCAAATGTACTCCAGATGCATGTACCACTTTGTGCATCTGGCTTTATGTGGGTACTGGGGAATTGAACCTGGGTTTTTGCAGGCAAGTGCCTTAACCATTGAGCCATCTCTCCAGCCCCTCTCTTGCTACTTCTAATGAACATCAGGCATTTATACCACTTTTTGCATCCAGTTTATGTGGGTGGCTTGGGAATTGAACCCAGGCTTGGTAGGCTTTACAAGCAAGCCCCTTAAACTGCTAAGCCATCTTCCCAGTCTCTGTTTTAAATTTTGATGAAATCCAATGTATCAGCTTTTTATTTATGGAATATCTTTTAGAGTCATATCTAAGAACTCTTTTCCTAGCCCAGGATTGAGGCAGCCTTCTGGCTGCATCTGTTTGAGAGAGAGATGCTTATTTATATGTATTTTGCGTAAAAGTTGTGTAACACTCATTTTCCCTTCTCTCAATTGCCAAAACATCCTCCTCTCTTTGGTTTGGCCACCTCCCCCCACTGTCCTTCAGGCCCCAACCCAGGTTTAGTGTTCCTTCTCTGAACTTGTAGGCTTCTTGACTCCATCAGATCTCTGGCCATGGCTTTAATCAGACATTGGCTCCTCCTCTTCATGATGGCAGAGCTGCATCTTCACACTGCTCCATGCTAGTGCTTGGTACAGAGCAGGTGTTTGCTGAACATCTCTTAAATGAGTAGATAGTATGCCTCATCTTTGTCATGTGAGGAGGCTGAGTAAATTGCCAGCTGAATTTTGCCTCTCCATGACCTCACTTCTCTCTTTGCTGAGTGTGTGGAGTTTTTACTGCCCAACCCCACTCTATAAGACCTTACCTGCCCACAATCATGAGCTCCCTCTCAGACGCCCGTGGCCGAATATGATTCCAGAGGTCCATGGTGAAGATGGTGCTGGCACTGTTAAAGATGGAGGTGAGGGAGGACATGAGAGCCGCCACCATCACAGCCATCATGAGCCCACGGAGTCCTGGGGGCAGAAAGGAGGTGGATGGGCCTTGTGCTTTCTGATAACAGTGTCTGCCTTCATTCATGATCCTTTTGCTCCGGGCCCAAAGCTACCTATCCTGATGGGCTCAGTTCTGAGGAAGGCAGAACCTCAAAGGAGATGGTTGCACAGGGCCTCATATGCCACTGATCCTGACTTTGGGGGACCCTAGTTTGTGGTTCTCAGCCTCTGAGTCCAAACCCTATTCCCACACACAGCCCTCCCATCTTGTCCCTACCTCAGATCAGTGCCCAGCCAATATTCTCCTTTCTGGGTGCTCCTGGTGACTCAGTGTAGAGGCAGGAGGATATTACCTGTGGGCAGTAGTTCCAGCACAAGTTTGGGATATGCGATGTCAGAACAGCCAGAGGGGTTGCTACAGACCTTCTGGCAGATGTCTGGGTGTGCACAAGCCACTTGATCTATGGAAGAAACACAGGCCCAGAGTGGGGCAGACAGGCTCCAGAATCAGTACCAAGAGACCGGTCTGTTGCATATGAGCTGATAGATCAGTGGAATAGAAAAGAGCTTCAACTTCTTCCGTCTTCAAGCCATGACCTTGTTACTGAATCTTTCTGAGCTGACCTTACCAGTCTGTACAACTGGAATAATGGCCTAACTCTGGAATGATAGTTGGCTGAAATGCCACATATAAAAACACTTAGCAACAAGTATATAAAAAATGCTGAGGACACATCTTCTAATGTACTTGGGACCTAAATACAGCAAAGACACTTTCGGTTCTTGAGGGTATACTAGAGTATGGCCCAGGTCTCAAAATATATGTTGTACATATGGAAGAATGAATGCAAGAATGCGTCTCTCTGTGTTTCAATTTCCTCATCTGTAAGATACGAACTGCAAATAATAGTACGGTTAGTTTGAAGATGAAATGAAGAAATAAAGTTAGGGAGCATCTGGCTCCAGGACCCTCGTGGCTGCCAAAGCCTATAGATGCTAAGTCCCTGGTATAAATGATGTAGTATTTCTGTGTAACCCACATACACTATCAAGTATGCTTTAAATCATCCTGAGATTATTTATAAAGCCCACTGTGATGTAACTGTTGTGTAAATAGTGGTTATACTGCATTATTTAAGGAATAGTGACAAGGAAAGTCTGTACATAGGCACACAGACACAATTTTTTCAAATATTTTCAATCTGCAGTTGAAAATGTGGATAAAAAAACACTAGGTGTGTGGAGAGCCAACTATATGTGCATAAACAAAGTATGAGTGGTCAGCTTTGTGTTACTGACAGAGGATATGTACAAAGACCAGACAAGCTCAGTTTGACTCATGGTTCTAGAGGGTCAAGTCTAAGATGAGGTAACTCATTGACCTGGGCCTCTGATGAAAGTAGTAGATGATGAAAGCAGGAGTGTGGTGGGAGCAAGAGTGAGAGAGAGAAGAGACAGACAGAGAAGGAGATAGGAGACAAGAGGCCCAAGGGTCCCACAATCCCATCTGAGGCCATGGCCCCAAAGACCTAAGGATTCACCATGAAGCCTTACCTCTTAAGAATTCACAGCACCTGCCAGTGTTTCCACCACCCTGGGGACCTCATGTTTACATATGGACTTTTTAGGGACATTCATCCAAACCATAGCATATAGTGTTTGACATGTAGCTGGAGCTGCTTCAAGCTGTGTGCAGTTTATTATCCCCATTTTTCAAATGAGGAAACAAAGGCAAAGAAAAGTTAAATGATGTATACAAGGTTTCATAGGTCAGAAATACCTCAGCCAAAGCTTGGACATGGGCAGTCCAGACCAGAGCTCTAATCCTCACCCTGGAGGACTCTCCACAAGGACTGGCCCTTACCAAGTGCACAATGAATGCTGCTTGCTTTAGGCCATGCTCTCTGTTCCTCTATCAGGCCTTGCTCAGCAGCTGAATTGTCCACATCACCACAAAGCCTAGATAGCAGAACCATTGACCTGGCCCTGCTTCTCATTCCCAACTCTTTCCTCCTAATTCTCTTGTTAAATTTTTTTTTTTTTTTTTTTTTTTGGTTTTGCAAGGTAGGGTCTAACTCTGGTCCAGGCTGACCTGGAATTAACTATGTAGTCTCAGGGTGGCCTCGAACTCTCGGCAATCCTCCTACCTCTGCCTCCTGAGTGCTGGGATTAAAGGCGTGACCACCACGCCCGGCTTTAAATTTTATTTATTTATTTGCTGGTGTGTTTATGTTTATGGGTCTTCTAGGTTCTATTGCCTCTGTAAACAAATGCCCATCCAGCCTTATATGGGTGGGGCTTTGCAGTGCCTTTAACCACTGAGCAATCTCCCCAGCCCCTTGTCCTAATTTTTGAAAGTCCTAAAAGTGATTTTGACTAAGCCAGAGCAATTAACAGACCATTTTATCCTGTCTTTTCTTGCTTAACATTGTATAGAATTAAGGCATATGGGAAGAAACTTTCCATTTTATAGTCCTCTTTAAGTTAATGTCACCCTTGATGGAGATGTTTAAAGGAAAAAGAAAGTTGCTCTGTGCAGATAGCCAGCTCCACACACCACAGTGAATCCCATAGAACCTGCTAAGTATTACCTATTTCCATGGTTCAACCCTATCATTACCTCAGTTAAACACAAAAGCTATCAGAGTATAGTGGTGTACACTGATAATCTAAGAACTTGGGGGACAGATGCCAATCATGGCACATGCCTTTATTTCCAGCATTTGGGAGGCAATGATAGGAGGAACACTGTGAGTTTGAGGCCAGCTTGAGACTACATAATGAATTCCAAATCAGCCAGGGCTAGAGAGATATCCTACCTCAAAAAAAAAAAAAGTGTGTGTGTGTGTGTGTGTGTGTGTGTGTGTGTGTGTGTTAAATATCTTAGAGTCCTTGATGTCCCCTAACATTTGTTAAGAAAAGTACACCAAAAATGGCTCTGTTGGATCAATATTACCAAAGCATTGAGCTCAAATATTGAAGTGTGACAAACATGAGTTTCTCTATGGAGATAAGCATCTGGAACTACATAATTTAATCCTAGTTTGTGGTATAAAAATATACCAAGTGTGGTGACACACCTTTAATCCCAGCACTCACGAGACTGAGGTAGGAGGTTTGCTGTGAATTCAAGGCCAGCCTGGAACTACATAGTGAATTCTAGCTCAGCCTGAGGTAGAATGAGACCCTACCTCGAAAAATCAAACAAAAAAATGTTGAAGAAGCCTCTAAGTGAAGGTCCACCCAGCTGGCTTGGGACATGGGTAGGACCTGCCCATTGAGCCAATGTTGAGCAGCATTCTGAAGTCAGTAGGTGGCTGGACAGTCAGTCCAGACTGTTCCAGTCACCAGTACTCTAGTCCTACCCTCTTAGGGAAGTAGTATTTTAAAACACTTTCCAGGGTCTAAGTCTTATAGGCAGACAATGACCTCATCCCCACCTGCCATCTTACCTGGAAAGAGAACACGGCTGACCATACCAGGGAACACCATTAGGAAAAGGGGAAGCACTTTCAGGTAGGCAGCCATCAGGGAACCTCCTTTGGCATGGGACAGGTTCTTAGCAGCCAGGGTCCGCTGAACAATCACCTGGAACACAGTGAGTGAGGTTGAAAGCTGAGATGGTTTTCTCACTAGCTGTGCATAGCATCTTGGTAGGACTAGTGAACTTGGATCATGTTCTGCCTGGCTTGACTTTGAGAAAGCATCTCTTCCTAGCCTTCATTACCATAGTCTACTTGGAGTGGCTATGACTCCATCTTGGTCCCCTCCAGCGTTAGATCTGGCCAGTTAGAATTCTTCCCATCCCTCTGACTATCATAATCAGTTAAACCATGTATCCCAAAAAAATTAAAACTTTCCATAGAACATTTTTTTAAAAGAAAAGAAGCCGGGCATGGTGGCACATGCCTTTAATCCCAGCACCCAGGAGGCAGAGGTAGGAGGATTGCCATGAGTTCAAGGCCACCTAAGATTCCAGGTCAGCCTGAGCTAAAGTGAGACCCTACCTTGAAAAAAAAGGGGGGGAAGAAGCACCCAACCCTGGTAGCCTCCAGAGGGTTGCTAACTGTGAAGATGGCCTGGATAAGCAGGCTGCATTCTTATTATCACACTAGGAAACTTCTCTGAGAGTGAAGTCACCTCAGAGGAAAGAAACTCAGGAGATAGAGAAAGAAATAATCTCTGATGACATGGTCTGAGCTCTTCCATTTAGCTGTGCCAGGTTTGGTTACAGTAGGAACTGTGAGGTAGAGACATAGCCTCAGTTCAAATCCTCCCCTGCACCTCCTGGCTATGTGATCTTGGGCAGCCAATATCACCTCTGTTTGCTTTAATTTTCTTACTGATAAAATGGGCAGTTTTGACAAGTGAAGTAGGACATTTAGAATATTTAGGTTAGTCTCTAACACATAGTAACTGCCCCCGTAAGTATTAGTTGCCATAATCTGCCTCTGAGGGATAGATATTTTGTAAAAAGTCCTTTTATGTTAAAACTATTGTGTGTGCATTTAATCCCAGCACTTAGGAGGCAGAAGTAGGAGGATCATCGTGAGCTTGAGGCCAGCCTGAGACTACATAGTGAATTCCAGGCCAGCTTGGGCTAGAGTGAGACCCTACCTTGGAAAATAAGAAAAAGAAAAAAAAAACCTATTGTGTGTGCATATGTGGTTGTGTGTGGTGGGGGTGTATGTGTAGGTACACTTGTATGTATAGGTGCAATGGGCACATGTGTATATATGCCTGTGAAACCAAAGGCCAACCTTGGGTGTTGATGTTCAAGATGTCTGCATATCTCATTTGAGACAGTATCTCATTGGTCTGGAGCTCACCAATTAGGTTAGACTACTGATTCTCAACTTTAGGGATTCTCCTGTCTTACTCTTCCCAGCCCTGGGATCAGAGGCACATGCTGTCACACCTAGCATGTCCCATGGATGCTGAGATTCAAATTCAGGTCTTCATACTTGTAAAGTAAACACTTTACTGACTGTGCTATCTCCCCAGCCCTAAAACTATTTTTTCTCACTAACTAGAGTCCACTCAATCAGCACCCTTCATAGACAGGAAGAGTGCCCAGAGGTGGATTTTTATCCCAAAACTGCACCAGATACCTAATACTTTGTTGTTATTTCACAATACAAATTTGGGGCAAAGATGATGTCACTTTGAGGTTTGTGCCATCTGCAGAAGTCACAGAACTGAACCTTACTGAGAATTGCCAGAAGCACCACAATACCAAGGGCAGTGCAAAGTGTCCTCTCTGGTGGCCTAATTCCAGAAACAGTGAGAGAAACTTCCATGGGGGACAAGTGTCAGGGCAGATACCAGTACCCACTGGACCTAAACCAATCAGAAGTCAAAAACATCCTAGTCCCCCAAGTGGAACATAATCATTCCATGACTTTCAGATCCTAAAATGATAGTAAAGTGGTTCTTGACAGATCACGTCTCAGTTGAGAACAACATGGACTAAGGAGAATGATGGTGTAATCTAAGTTAGGGGCAGGGGCAGCACAAAGGAGCTGTATTCTTATCTGGCATGGCATCTCTTCATCTCATCATGTATTCTTCCCATGAGAACCATGTACAAAGTTTCCTATTGGTGCTGGGAAGAAAGGACAGAGAGTTGCCACGGTGGAAGCTTCTGCACAGAAATGCAACTGAGGGTGAGTTATCAGAGTCAAGAGGGCATCTGGCTGGTGGGCTTCATTAGTGAATGGAGTTGTTGGCAGTAAAGAGAGACTGGTGTTTATGGACTTCAACAATTCCTTAACCCCTCCCCCAAGCCTTGGTTGTATCAAATCTGCATCATATGGGGATAAGGATAATAACAGCGCTTGGTTCTTTTTTAAGGCCATTTATTTATTTGTTTATTCATAATTTGCACCTCTGTGTGTGCGCATGCATGCACCAGGGCCTCTTGCCACAGCAAACATCCATAAGATGCCACTTTTTGTGTCCTGCTTATGTGGTGTCTCAGGAATTGAACTTGGGCTGGCAAGCTTTGCAATCAAAGGCCCTTAACCATTGAGCAATCTTTCTAGCAACAGAGAACAACAGACATTATTGTCTTTGTCACTGTTGTTTGTTGGATGAAATTAGGAAAATAACTTCAAAGAGGTTTTTAAAAAGAAGAGACTAAAATAGACATTGGAAACTAACAACAGAGGCATAGGTTAGCACTGCAGAACTATGAAATCAGTGAACATTGGGCCAATAAGGACAGCAGGAAGGTCCTGGTGGGATGGTGCGGAGTAAACCTAGACAGATGGAGTTGTCCATACCTGGCTTTTAGGAATGGCTTTTTCATGATGTCAGCAGAGGACAAATGCCTTGAGAAGGCCAAGGCAGAGGCAGGGTCTGAGCCTTGCTTCCACTGAGCCTGGAATATTGGGGTTGGAGTTCCTGCATAGAGGATGCGTAATGCCTAAAGTTTATCTCAACCCTCCTTCAAGCCCCCTCTGTTGCGTGGGATGAGGTTAGGTTAGCCCCTCAAAGGGAACGGCATCCCACAGTGTTTTCTGAGTAGGAGACTGGTCCCACAAATCCTTCCTCCTCCAGTCTTCAGAAAGAGCAAATGAGCTCAGAACTTTTTAAATTTTCTCGGGTTTTGAGTCTTGATGTAATTGTAGAAGTTACATAGGCCTTGGTGAGTTACAGGTGCTTTTATGAGCTTATTCAGTGAATTGGGAGTAAGGAGAAAATGTTATTTCATGATGACGGGGATGCTATACTGAGCATGGCAAGAATGGAAGTCTTCCCCATTTTTCAAATAGTAGACATCAACATGGTTGTCTTCCGAGAGTGCCTTGCCTCTTCACTTAAAAACCACCCCATGGGCTGGAGAGATGGATTAGTGGTCCAACTATCCAGGTCCTGCATAAGCCAGATGCACAGTGGGGCATGCAACTGGAGTTTGATTGCAGTGGCTGGATGCCCTGGTGTGCCAATTCTCTCTCTCCCTCTCTGTCTGTCTCTCTCTCTCCCTCTCTCTCTCTCATAAAAAATTACAAAAAGGTGGATGTGGTGGTGCACGCCTTCCATCCCAGCACTCAGGAGGCAGAGGTAGGTAGGTTGTCATGAGTTTGAGACCACCCTGAGACTACATAGTGAATTCCAGGTCAGCCTGGGCTAGAGTGAAACCCTACCTCGAAAAACCAAAAAAAAAACAATTACAAAAAAAATCCACCCTTTGTCCACATGTCCACATTATCTTAGGCACAGCTGCAAGATCCAAGTGTAGGCTCGCAACTTAAGTTTACCTAATCAGAGTAAGTTTTTGAGATTTTTGGATTTAAGACTAAGGGAATTGCTACCTTCTTTCCAGTTGATCTGTGATGAGCAATTAAATAGTGTGAGGGAGAGATGGCTGGTACCCCTTCTTGAACTTCATTTAAATTCTCCACCCTTCTCCTAAAAGTTTAGGTTTTATTTTTCCCCTTTTTGTCACTTACAAGTGTATCTTCACACACAAAAATTCTATTTGTTGGGATGTTACAAGTGCAAGTCTCCAAAATGTGATATTATCTTAGCTATGGAAGGTAGGAGCAGTTTACAGCTGTCTTAACTATTGTCTGCCACTTTGCAGCACTGTAAGTTTAGTTATAGCATAGATGCTTAAGGATGTGGCAATAAAATGTAAGAATATCAATCTATAGCATTCTTTTTTTTTTTTTTTTGAGGTAGGGTCTCACTCTAGCCCAGGCTGACCTGGAATGCACTATGTAGTCTCAAAGTGGTCTGGAACTCTTGGTGATCCTCCTACCCCTGCCTCTCAATTGCTGGGACCACCATACCTGGCTAGCATTCTTCTTTTTTAAAAGAGTTCTTAAAGTTATTTTGGGCATGTCTGTGGGGTGTGTGTGTGTGTGTGTGTATGTATGTTTGTGTCCCCTGTTAACCATCACTCTACTTTCTACTTCTATGAGTTCATAGAATCTTTTAGATTCTGTGTATGAGTTTGTGTGACATTTGTCTTTCTATGACTGGCTAATTTCATTTAACATGTCCTTCTGGTTCATCCCTATTCTCACAAGTGACTATTCCTTTCTAAGGCTGAATAATACTTGGTTGTGTACATGTATCACATTTCCTCTCTTCATCCATTGATGGGTACTTCTGTGGGCACCATATCTTAGTCATTGTGAACAGTGCTGCAAAGAACATAGGATGTTTTGGTCATGCCAACTGTAATGCCTTTGGATATGTGTACACCGATGCGATTCTTGCTTCATTAAGTTACTAAAACAAGCATCCAGAAAAGAATTTATAGCTTCATCAAGCAAAACATTTTTGACTAGAGACCCAGAGCTATGGTTATAAAGACATCTGACTTCTGTTGCCACAATGAGGGGGTCTCTAAATACGGGTTTAGAAGATAGCTGAGGGGTGCTGAGATAGCTCAATTAGGAAAGTGCTTGCCTTGCAAGAATGAGGACCTAAGTTCAAATCTCAGAACCCATGTTAAAAAAAAATCCCGGGGCTGGAGTGATGGCTTATTGATTAAGGCACCTGCCTCCTAAGCCTAAGAACGCTGGTTCCAATCTCCAGCGGTTCCAATCTCCAGGTCCCACGTTTAGCCAGATGCAGTGACGCAAGGGCGCAATGCTGCACTTGACCACAAGGGGGCGCGCACATCTGAATTTTCGTTCACAGCAGCTGAGAGACTGCTGGCGCGCCCATCTCTGTCTTCCTCTCCCTCTCTGTCTGTCTCTCTCTGTGTCTCTAAAAAATAAAAAATAAAAACTTAAAAAAAAAAATCCCAGGTGTGATGGTGCATGCTTATAATGCAGCCTTGGGGAGACATTGACAGGAGAATTTCTGGAGCTCACACACCAGCCAGTCTAACCTAACCAGAAAGCTCCAGACTAATGAGAGATTTTTTTCTCAAAAATGACAGTCTCCACATGCATGTACACACATATGCATCCTCACAAATGTGTTCACACACACATACACATTTAATAAAAGTGGTAGCTAAATAGCTTTCTGAGTAAATTGGGCTGCTTAAAAAAAAAAAACACACAAGGACAGGAGAGATGGGTCAGTGGTTAAGAGTGTTTGCCTACAGAGCCTGATGACCCATGTTTGATTCTCCTGTACCCACGTGAAGCAAGGTACACAGGATGACGCATGCATCTGGAGTTCATTTGCAGTGACTAGATGCCCTGGCATACCCATTCTCTCTGTCTCTGTCTCTCTTCTCTCTGTTTCTATCTGCTTGGAAATAAATAAACAAAATATTTTTTTAAAGACCACAAGCCCAGAGGGTATGATGCCCCCTTCTGCAGCATCCCCCAGGCATAACAAATGAGCCACCTCACAAGAATGACAGGAGAGCAAGCTGAATAAATGCAGATGAAATGTTCTGATCATGCCTGGCACCTTAAACGACATCAATAAATAGCTTCATCCATTTCTTTTAGCGGGTAATATTTTTCTTTTCTGTTTCTGCCCAGAATGACCCAGAATGTGTAAATCAGCAAACAGTGAATGTGACCCTCCTTGCTTCACTTCTGAAGTAAGCCTTGATCAAAGCCCAGGGTGAACTGGAACATGCTCTACATTAATAAACAATGAATATGGCTTGCCAAGGTAGGGACTCACTCTATCCCAGGCTGACCCAGAACTCACTCTATAGTTCCAGGCTGGCCTCCTAACTTTGCCTCCCAAGTGCTGGGATTAAAGGTGTGAGACACCACACCCAGCTCCTTGCTTCAGTTTTGAAATGAGTCTGGACCAAGGGCTGGCAATGACCAGCATTTCCCAGCAGCACCAGCACAATGAACCAGCACATTCTTTGGACACTATGGAACCTGGCTCACAGAAGTTCTACATCATTGAAGGAATCAAGGTTAGAGGAGGCTGTGGGCTTCTGAGCCCTTTTGCCCTGCCTTTCCTGGCATTTGAAAGCTTGTCTTTGGGTATTGTCTTTAGAATCTCCTACAAAATGAGGTGACTGAAGATGGCCTTTAAGGGGCACATACTGTAATTGGTATAATAGTCTCAATAATTATCTGTCCAATTAATATATATGAGCTGGTGAGTTGTTTCAAGAATAGAGACATAAACCATGGGAAAACTATAAATGCTACAGTGGTTTGTTATGGTCATTTGTGTCCCAGCAACAAAAGGACTATGATCAAATTCTTCACATAGCTTCATTTTAAAACCATTTAACAAGTGGGCTGGAGAGGTGGCTTAGTGGTTCAGGCACCTGCCTGCAAAGCCTAAGAACACCCATTCAAACTCCAGGTCTCATGTTTAGCCAGACGCAAAAGTGATTCAAGCATGCACTGTTGCACTTGCACATGCGCACAAGGGGGTGCATGTGTCTGGAGTTCATTCACAGTGGCTGAGAAGTGCTGGAGTACCCATTCTCTCTGTATCTCTCTCTCTCACACACACACACAACATTTAACAAGTGAGGAAACAGATGCTCAGAGATGGTAAATAGTATCCCAAGGTCATGCTGCCTGCACTTTACTCCAAGCTTGTCACCTATAAAGCCTAGACTGCTGACCTGGCTCTGTGCTCTCTCATGGTCTCTATTCCGTGAGATTTGCTAAGAAGCAAGTCTTCCTTAAAGAGGTAGGGTGCAGATACTGCATAGAACTCAGCCTTGTACTCAGCTTTTCACTCAGAAGAATTCTGGCACACAGTTTTCTGGGTTTCATTCCCAGAAATGTCTCCTGTACTACTTCCTCTGCCCAACTCCATCATCATTGCTTTAATAAATCTCTCACCAGCCCTGACTATGAAGAACAGCTGGCAGATATGGTGCCTAAAGCTCTCATGTAACAATGGGGGAGGAGTATTTGAATGGGTGATATATTCACTGGCTTAAAATCTGAGAATGCTCCAACAAGTGTACAGAGAAGTAGCTCCCATCTATCCTAGCTCATCTGCCATCTCCCTGCCTGTGGGTATTTACACTCTTGGCTTTGTACATGTCTATCTCATATCATTTTATGCACATAAAGAAATGCAACCCCCACCCCCCAAAAAAAGAATTGCTGGGTGTGGTGGTGCATGCCTTTAATCCTAGCACTCTGGGAGGCAGAAGTAGGAGGATCACCGTGAGTTTGAGGCCACCCTGAGACTATGTAGTGAATTCCAGGTCAGCGTGGGCTAGAGTGAGACCCTACCTCGAAAAACCAAAAAAAAAAAAAAAAAGGAAGAAGAAGAAATGCAAACATTGGTGTTCACTGTGAATACGTATACTACGATTAGCATGATCCAGAGATTAGTATGGTCCCTAGGCAAGGATGACATGCAGATTTGTTAAGTGTTCCACGTTTGAAAGAGAAATGTAAACATTGATTGTATTCTCCTCCCTTATCACACCACGCTGCTTTTTGTTTTTCCCAGTTCTTTTTTCATACTAGTTACATACTTTCTTAAAGCCTTTGTGCTGCTATTCTGCTGGCCAGCACCTGTCTTCCTCCAACAAAGAAAGGAAGTATAAAGGTTTCATTAAAAAGTGGTTAAGTGGTTAAGGTGCTTGCCTGCAAAGCCAAAGGACCCAGGTTTGACTCCCAGGACCCACATAAGCCAGATGCACATGGTTGCACATGTGTTTGGAGTTAGTTTACAGTGGCTAGAGGCCCTGGCTCATGCATTCTCTCTCTACCTCAATTGAATAAATTAATTAAAAAAATTTTTTTAAGTCAAAACAGGGCTGAAGAGATGGCTTAGCAGTTAAGGCACTTTTCTGAGAAGCCTAAAGACCCAGGTTTGATTCTTCAGTACTTACGTAAGCCAGATGCGCAAGGTGGCACATGCACCTGGAGTTCATTTGCAGTGACTGGAAGCCCTAGTGTGCCCATTCTCTATCTGCCTTTCTCTCTCTCTTTCTCTGAAATAAAACTATATATTTTTTAAAAAGTCAAAACAACTGGATGTGGTGGTGCTCATCTTTAATCCTACACATGGGAGGCAGAGGTAGGAGGATCACTGTGAGTTCAAGGCCAGCTTGGGACTACAGAATGAGTGCCAGGTCAGTCTGGGCTACAATGAGACCCTACCTCAAAAAACTAAAACAACAAAAAAAACCAAAGCTGGGCATGGTGGCACACGCCTTTAATTCCAGCACTTGGGAGGCAGAGGTAAAATGACTGCAGAGATTTCAAGGCCACCTAAGACTACATAGTGAATTCCAGGCCAGCCTGGGATAGAGCGAGACCCTACCTCAAAACACCAAAAAATAAATAAATAAATAAAAACAGAACTATCATATGATCCAGAAATGCCTCTAGTGGGTATGTATGTGTCCAGAGAGAATGAAATCAGTACCTCAAAGAAACACTAAGATGACTGTGGTAGTTTGAATGTGAAATGTCCCTCAAGGCTTCATGTGTTTGTGATTAAATCTCATAATCCTCAGCTGGTGGCAATTTTTGAGGTAGAGCCTTGCTGCAGGACCTATGTCTGTGGGGGCTGACCGTTAAGGTTTACTGTCCCAGCTTTTCAGTGCTAACTAGCTGACTGATTCTCTTGCTGCTTCTTGCCAGCTGCTGTGGCAAGATGTGGTGCCCAGCCTTCGCTTTCTCCACCATGATGAACCCTCCCCTAAAAACTGTAACACAGGGGGCTGCAGGGCACCAGCTCCACCAAGTCGAAGGTGTCCTTTTCTTAAATATTTCATTTATTTATTTATTTTAATGATATTTATTTATTTATTAGAGACAGAGGGAAAGAGAGAGAGGGAGAGTGAGAATAGGCATGCCAGGGCCTCTAGCCACTGCAAACAAACTCCATATGCGTGCACCCCTTTGTGCATCTGGAGAATCGAACCGGGGTCCTTAGGCTTCGCAGGCATGTGCCTTAACTGCTAAGCTATCTCTCCAGCCCCCCCCTTTTTTTGGAGCGAGATAGAGAGAGACAGAGACAGAGGGAGAGGAAGACAGATAGAGATGAGCGCGCCAGCAGTCTCTCAGCTGCTGCAAACAAAATCCAGATGTGTGTGCCCCTTGTGGTCAAGTGCGGCATTGCGCCCTTGTGTCACTTTGCATCTGGCTAAACGTGGGACCTGGAGATTGGAACCAGTGTTCTTAGGCTTAGGAGGAAGGCGCCTCCAGCCCTATTTTTATTTATTTATTTGACAGAAAGAAAGAGGGAGAGAGAGAGAGAGAGAGAGAGAATGGGTGCACCAGAAGTGTCTGAATACTGTCTTAAGTTCTGGGCTTAATTACAATTTTCTCCTTTTATCACACAAGTCTGCCTGCTGTTTGTGCAATCCCCTCAAATGTCCTTTGTTATAGAGTGATTTACTTGTTACTTACATGTTTGGTTTTGAAAATTAAATTGTAATTGTAAGAACATGTATTAAGCAACTAGATGTTTTGTTATTAAATGTGATCTGTAAGTTCTTTTTTCATAATGTTGTGAAGCATTGTGTTTAAATGCATTAATGAATATTTAAGAAAATGCATTTTCTTATACTGTAAGAAGAATAATTGTAACATAAAATAAACTCTTTCCTTCCATCAGCTGCTTCTGATCCTATGTTTTGTCCCAGCACTGAGCAGGTAACTGCATAAACTCCTGTTTGCTGTAGTATGATTCACAATAGCTAAGCTATTGTATCCTTCATGGGGTAAATGGTTAAAGAAAATTTGGCACACATACAAGTGGAATACCATTCAGCCATAAAAATTAATGCCCTGTCATTTTACAGCAACATGGATAAACTTGGAGATCACAATGGTAAATGAAATGTCAGGTGCAGAGAGACAAGTACCATATGATTTCATTCATATGTGGAATCTAGGAAAGCTGAGCTCATGGAAACACAGAATAGTGGTTATGAGAGGCCATGGAAGAAATGAGAAGAGATGGATAGAGATGCTGGTTAATGAGTATAAAGTCATCAGAATGGGAAGGAATACATCCTGGTGTACTGCCAGACCAAAGGCTGATTAGAGTTAACTACATTGTGCTGTGTTCAGAGGTGACCACCTTATGTTGTGTTCGTGTAAATAACTAAAAGATTTGGAATGTACTCATCACAAAGGAGGAATGCATTTGTGATGATCAGAAAGCTAAATAGATGTATCAAAACATCATATACAATGTAACAAAAACACACCCCCACAGAGGTGTGTAATTACCTGTTAAGAAAATTAAGTAAAAAGTAAAATCCTTCAAAATTTCTTTGCTCAAAGGTCACTTATCAGTCATACACCTTTATTGACCATCCTAGTTTAAACTGCATTCTCCACACTCCTCTCAGCCCCTTGCCTCACCCTAATTTTTTTAAAAAATGGCACCTTTCAACATCTTACAGAAAATGCTTGTTGTCTCTGTCTCCCTCCAGGGGATGCAGGGAGGGTTGTCTCAGATTTCTAAATGCCTAGGGGGGATTTTCTAGGGTATTTGTTGAGCATAAGATAGCAATGTTAGTCTGAACCGCCCATGAAATTTATCAGCTCCCTTACTGGGTTTTCCCAGACATCAAGCAGGATATGTTAAGTTTCCCCCTTTGCAAAGATCAACAGCTTCAAATTTTCCATTAGGGTTTGCAAGAGCAAGAAGAAAGGAAGGAAATAAATAGTCAAGGAGAAGGGGCAAAGTAAAGGAGAGAATATATGGAACAAAGGCATGGTAATGTGAGCCATCCCAAGGAAGAAGTTTCAGGCATTACTGTGCCTTGTACCTGATCTGTGCACCAGTACCAGAGAGATGGGATGGACATTCCAAAGAGGATCCCAGGCCAGGGAAGATCAGATGTCACCGGATCCCGGAAGATGTGGAAGGCATCTTCTCTGGGGAGCCCACAGCTGCTGTTCTCACTCCGGTTGGTAGCCAGGGCTAAGAAGTACTTGTCCTTGAGGCCTTCCATCCCACCAACAGCTGCAAAACCTAGGATGCAGAAGAAGTCCAACATTGCCAGGAGATCATAGGGGTCTACCTCAAGTGACAGATGAATATGGATGACGTCCTATCAGAGTGAGCTACCCAGGAACAGTAGTCTGGGTTCTGCAACTCTTTCCTTTTTTTTTTTTTTTTTTTTTTTTGAGGTAGGTAGGTCTAGCCCAGGCTGACCTCGAATTCACTATGTAGCTTCAAGATGGCCTCGAACTCATGGTGATTCTCCTACCTCTGCCTCTCGAGTGCTGGGATTAAAAACGTGCACCACCACGCCCAGCCTCTTTCTCTTTTCTTCATGTGTACATGTGTGTAGTATACATGCATGTGTGCTCATAAATGGGAACACGTGTGCATGTGGAGACATCAGTTAACATTGGGTGTCTTCAGTCACTTTCCATGCTGTTCTTACTGAACTCAGAACTCACCAATTCAAGCAGACTAGCTAGTGAGAAAGTTCTGGGGGTCCTCCTTGTCTTTGCTTCCCCAGTGCTGGGATTACAGGAGCACACCACCACATCCAGATTTTACATGGGTACTGGGGATCCAAACTCAGCAAGCACTTTACTGACTGAAACATGTCTCTAGCCCCTCAGCATAGTATTTCTAATGTATGACACAAACCACAGAAAATTGTAAAAACAAAAAAGTGAAGGCAAACATCAAAATATAAACATGTAGTCTGGAGAGATGGCTTAGCAGTTAAGGCACTTGCCTGTGAAGCCTAAGGACCCAGGTTCAATTCCCCAGAACCCACATAAGTCAGATGCACATGATGGTGCATCCTCTGGAGTTCATTTGCAGTGGCTAGAGGTCCTGACCTGCCCATTCTCTCTCATCTATCTCTCTCAAATAAATAAATAAAAATAAAAGTATATAAAAATGTGACACAGAGGGCTGGAGAGATGGCTTGGCAGTTAAGGCATATGCCTGCAAAGCCTAAGGATCCTGGTTTGATTCTCCAGGTCCCACGTAAGCCAGATGCACATGGTGGCGCATCTGGAGTTCATATGAAGTGGCTAGAGGCCCTGGTGCACCTATTCTCACTCTCTTTCCCTCACTCTCTCTGTCATAAATAAATAAATAAATGAAATCTTTTAAAATGTGACATAGAAACTTATTTGCTCCATTACGTACATGATGTAGCAGCAGGTCAAATAATGGATTAGTTACATTGCTGAGCTCCAAAGCAGTATTCTAATACATCAGCAACACTGTAATGGGATTTAAAAATAATATACCTGATGTATCTTTTGATATGTAAGTCATAGGTCCTGTTAGTATTGCTGTGGTTTGTGACACACATTCACAATTGGGAAGTAATAACTAGATGTATGAAAATAGGGATATATTTTTTCACATTCTTTTGCCTCTGAACTTCTTATGTGTTTTAAATTCATGGCATCATAGATGAGGCCAAGTCATATATGACCTCAGGGAAGTCACTTCCCAGAAGAACTTCTGCTTCCTGTTCTGTGGGTGAGGATATGTAACAGTAAGCCCATGGATCTGGGCAAGGAAGAACCACACAACATGACGACTAGTGTATACAATGAAGACATTTTCCAAAAATGAAGGATGAAGATGTTTTCAGACATGAAAAGTCACTCTTAGCCATGTCCCTTGGGCAAGCTGCTTAGCAGTTACTGCCTTCAGTTTTGCCATCTGAAAACCACAGTGAGGAAAATACCAGTGTCCTTGGTTTGTTCTAAGCTTTACACGGGAGACAGCCCGATCATGTGTGCTTTAACAGCTATTACTTTGTTTTTACTTTTTGAGATAATTTAGACATTGAAGAAGTATAGAAGCAATTCCAAGAGTTCCAATACACCCTACCTCCATAGTAGAGTTATCATAGTTATCAAAACAAGAAATTAATATTTGCTGTGGTCAAAAATGCTTGTGTTGCCAGGCGTGATGGCACATGCCTTTAATCCCAGCACTCAGGAGGCAGAGGTAGGAGGATCACTGTGAGTTCGAGGCCACCCTGAGATAGTGAATTCCAGGTCAGCCTGAGCTACAGCGAGACCCTACCTCGAAAAAAAAAAAAAAAAAAAAAAAGCTGTGTTCTCCCTTCCACCCCAAATTCATATGCTGCAATCCTAAATCCTTGGGGTGATGGAGGCTTTGGGATGTCATCATGAATGGGATTAATATCCTTGTAAAAAAAAGACCTTGGAACCAGCCCTTTCCACATGTGAGGATGCAGCAAGAAGACAGTCTCACCACACACTAAATCTGCCGGTACGGTGATTGTGGACTTCCCAGCCTCTAGAACTGTGAACAATATATGTTTGTGGTTTACAAGCCACCCAGGGTATAGTATTAACTGCAATTAGCTTATTACAAAAGGCAAGGCAGTACAACAAAAGCCAGTGGCTCAGTGGCAGTGCACTTTCTGCACATGCACAAGGCTCTGCGCTATCCTTAGCCTTGAAACAAAGTCCAGGCTGACTTAATGGTGCGGAAGGAAGCCTTTGCCCACAGACCAAGCTAACTCCCAGCCACATGAGGGCCTCTATTCCATCCAGGTAGACGGTGACAAAATGGGTACACACATTAACTGTTTTCCAGGCTCTTCAGATTTCACTCCAACAATTTCCTTTCTGTGTTCTAGGATCTAGCCCAGAACTTCTTACTGCATCTGTAATTTATGCTCCTTAACCTCCTCCACTCTGCACAAGCTCCTCAGTTTCTGTTTTTCATGGCCTTCATACTTTGGAAGAATACTGGTTAAGTCATTTGTGAAATGCCCCTGAACTTGTGTTTTCCTGATGCTTAGTCCTGATTAAAGATGCTCCTATTTTTGGTGACAAGGGCACAGCACTGATGCTGTATCTTGCTTGGTGCATCATATCAGGAGGTGCATTATGTTTATGTCTTAATTATGGAGAAACATGTAAGATTTCCCCCACTATAAAGCAACTACTGTAAAGTGACTTACTTTCCTGTATTTAATAAATTTGGGGGTATAATACTCAAACACAATGCAAATATCTTGTTTCTATATAGACACTCACCCACTGACTTGAACACTGACTATTGCTTGCAACCATCATTAGTGGGGACTTCACATGGTGGATTTCTATTTCCCTCACCACAGCTATGTAGATTAATTGGAATTTTTCTCTAAGAGTTGTCCTTTTATTCATGTATATAATCACTTATCCATGTCACTATCAGAAGTGATACCAGTTTTCAATTAGAGAAATAATAAGTTTCCATTGTAAGCAAAGGTCTCTTCTACCTAAAATGTCCATTGTTTATCGCATTGATGAAAGCAGAATTTCCGACTTACTATAGCCCATAAGGGTGAAGGCTCCTATGAGCATGATCCCGGTCTGCAGAGCGTCTGTGTAGATCACAGCAGCCAGTCCACCTAAAGGGAGGAGCACAGAAGAGAGAGCCAGGTCCTCAGGTGGAAGGATTGCTTTGGGTTACAGAGGGAACCTTGAAGGTGGAGATCTGATAAGAGAGTTTGTAGGGTTGAGTAATTGCATAGAGGCCACCCCAGCTCCTCCTTGTGTTTGAACATTTTGTACCCCAGCTTTGCGTCACCTTTCATGTTTAGGGAAAGGTGATTTTTCTACCTCTTTCTTATGGGCTGGGCCCTGTAGCTTGCTGTGATCAATATGACAGAGATGCTCATGTGCAGCCCCAAGCCTACCCTCTGGGGGCCCTGGAGCTTTGTCCCTTACTCTCATGTTGCCCTGAGAACAGCATGCTTTAAAAAGCCCAGTCTAGTACGAGTGGTGGCACTCGCCTGTAATCCCTGCACTTGAGAGGTAAAGGCAGGAGGATCAGGAGTTAAGTGGTGACTCCAGTCACAGCTGCTGTACCAGATGTAGTTTCTTCACTTTCTTCTCCATATCAGTCCATAAGAACCACCAGAAGCAATTTGCCTTCAGCGGGCAAGGTCAGCAGTACACCTTCACTGTCTTCCCTCAATTTATATTGACTCTCCAGCCCTGTGTCATAGCTTAGTTCACAAGGATCTTGATCACCTGACCCATTCCACAAGGTGTCACATTGGTCTATTATATTGATGACATTATGCTGATTGGATCTAATGAGCAGGAGGTGGCCACCACTCTAGAGTTGCTGGTATGGCATATGCACATCAGGGGATGGGTAATAAATCCATCCAAAAAGCAAGGATCTTCTACCGCAGTGATTCCCAGGAGTTCAGTGGTGTGGGACACGCAGAGATATTCCTTCTAAGGTGAGTAAATTGTCTAAGCACACTGGAACATTCGATGGACCAGGAGAAAATGGGTGAACTACAGCCCCTATCCACTACCTATCCTAGCATCATCCATGTTCCATCATACCTGCAACAGTGTATAGAGCTGTGATGGCCAAGAGCCCCACGATGGCCAGGTACAGATCCAGCTGTAGTGATTGCTGAATAAAGATGGCGCCTGCATACATGTCCACCTGTGAAGATATGAAATCAATGGTTGAATGAATGAACAAATGAAAGAGTGGGTAGACATTTATAGCAGCTTTCCCAGGATCAGGTCTTCTCCAAGATTCTGACAAATGTGTGGTCCTTTCCTCATCCATCACAGCCCAGATAAGGGTTCCCAAACTGGAGCCCTGTGGGAAGTCTGGAATCCTGCCTCAGGCTCAGGCAAGAAGACCCATGGTCTTCCAGCGTCTGCTCTGGTCTTTCTATACTCCCTCTTCACACTGTAACCTTCATGCCACCACTAGCAGCCTCCTCCCAATTAAAGCTCTTGAGTGGCTCCCCACTGATCCAATATAGGGCTCAATAAATAAGCTAGAGCTGCATGCTAAGACCTTTGTGTGACTTGCCTGCCAGTTGGCCTCCCTTTCTTTACTCAATTTGTATTCCCAGGGCTCCAGACCCACAGAATCGCTCCCTGTCTCCCCAACACTTCATATTCACTCAACCCAGTTCCTCCATCTAAATTCTAGCCAGCCCCCCTTTCTCCTGGCATGTGGCTATCCCTTGAAAGGTTTCCCTCGGTCTATTGCTTCCCACAAGACTTCAAGTGAACATTCCAGAAAGGATCCCTTGTGTTTGTCCTCTGAGTCTACAGCTGGGATAGAGTCAGTTATTTGATATTGAATGGAATTTCTTCTGCCTCCCTGCCCACATGGGACAAGCTCCTCTCCACTCGCAGTGGTAACATCTTGAACCAAGCCTGCTGAGCTGCAAATGCCTGCAAGTTACACCACATCTGGTCTTTGCCACTTTCCTGGAGATCTGCCTAGCCAAAGATCAGGGTGAGGCAGGCCCAGTTAGCCATCAGTATATCTGATCACAGCTAGCCTTAGGAGGAAGATCATAGTCCTAATTAAGAACTCTTGGAACCCCCACCAGCATGCTGAGTTGTCACCAAAGACACTGTTAGGGATAGGCAGGGATTCTTGCCTCTGCTTGTCCTTTCTCCCAGCTGCCTCTCTCCATGCTTGCCCTCTCCTCCTACATCTTCCTCTAAACCTGCCCAAGAAAGGGGGAAGCAGATGGATAGGAGATCCCCAGTGCCATAGCTTCATACCATGCTGTGAGAGCATGGCTAGGCTGCGTCCCGCCTTACCGAGATCTTGGTGAAGATGTAAATGAACAGATAGAGCACAGACAGGGTGATGGGGATCCTGCTGCCCCCAAAACGCTTCCTTAGGTATTCAGGCATGGTGGTGACCTGGAGGTGGAAAGAAAGCTGACTGTGGCATGTGGCCTTTTGACCATCAGCCCTTCCCACATCCTACCCTTCCCCAAACTAGAAACACAAAGGGTCTTCCTGGGCTTCTCAGTGGGAAACAAGGGGTGGGGTAGAGGCTTTGGGGCGTTAATGCAGAGATATGCATCCAACAACCTTGTTTCCACATAGAACATGTGAGTGTGCCCCATCCCAATTTTGCTGTACGTTTTATTTTTAACCTAATTTTTTCTTTGCGCTAACTCACCTTTTTTTTTTTTTTTTTTTTTTTTTTTTTTTTTTTTTGCAAGGTAGGGTCTCACTCTGGTCCAGGCTGACCTGGAATTAACTATGTAGTCTCAGGGTGGCCTCGAACTCTCGGCGATCCTCCTACCTCTGCCTCCTGAGTGCTGGGATTAAAGGCGTGCGCCACCACGCCCGGCCTCACCTTTTTATTTAAATAAGTTTATCTAAAAAAGGAAAGTTGGGCTGGAGAGATGGCTTAGCGGTTAAGCGCTTGCCTATGAAGCCTAAGGACCCCGGTTCGAGGCTCGATTCTCCAGGACCCACGTAAGCCAGATGCACAAGGGGGTGCATGCATCTGGAGTTCGTTTGCAGTGGCTGGAGGCCCTGACGCACCCATTCTCTCACTCTCTCTTTCTCTCTCTCTCTACCTGCCTATTTCTGTATCTCTCTCTCTCTCAAATAAATAAATAAAATATTTAAAAAACGATTTTATAAAAAAAAAAAAAAAAAAGAAAGTTTACTGTATTAGTGTGGTTTTTTTTAGGGAATTGAACCTTAAGCCTTCATCACTGAGCCACACTGCAACCACTGACAAGGAAAATTTTAATCAATGCTGTAAATGGAAAATCAGCCCCAAATTCAAGGGAGCTTTCAAAAATAAATACAAGAATAATACAGCAACTTATTTATTTCCTTTTCTGTCCTGGCAACTTACTGTTACTAAGAGTCCCTCACTGGGCCCAGAGACAAACCATTCTTTCTTTAAAAAGACAGAGAGAGAGGGCTAGGAAAATGACTTAGCAGTTAAGGTTTTGCCTGTGAAATCTAAGGGCCTTGGTTCGATTCCCTAGGACCCACATAAACCAGCTGCACAAGAGGACGCATGCATCTGGAGTTCGTTAGTAATGGCTAGAGGCCCTGATGTGTCCATTCTCTCTATCTGCATCTTCTTCTCTCTCTCTCAAATAAATAAATAAAATATTTTTAAAAGAGAGAGAGTTTTGTTGAAGTGATAAGAGCATACTAGCTTCCACATGAGACTTTGCCCTTGTGTCCCCTGATAAGACCAACATACTCACACTAAATCCCATAAACGTGTGCAGTTATTACATGTCAATTAAGAGCAAAATAAAAACTTTAAAAATTAAGAAAACATGGCCAAGCATAGTGGCATACACTTGGAATTCCACTCAGGAGAATGGAGGAAGGCTCAAGGCCAGGCTAGGCTACATAGTGAGGCCCCACTTCCAAAAAAGAGAAAGAAACAAAAAGGAAGAAAAGAGAAGAAAATGAAAGGAAGGAAGCAAAAAAAGAACCCCGAAAGACAATGGAAAAGATAATAATTTCACTATTATAGAGTGATATAGTGTAGTTGACCCTTTGATGAACACTTAAAAGCATCTCAAGGGGCTGGGGAGCTGGCTCTGTGCATGAAGCACTTCCTGCTGAGGCCTGGGTGCCTGAGTGTGGATCCCCAGCACCCATGTAAAAGCTAGACATCTGTAATCCCAACCTTCCTTTGGGAAATGGGAGGCAAATTTATGAGTCAGTTAGCATGGCATTTCTGGCAGTAAACAACGGACCTTGTCTCTGAATTGCAAGATGAAGACAAACACTAGGGGTTGTCCTCTGACCTCCACACATGCATACCTGTACACAGACATTCACATTTTTTTTTGTTGTTTGTTTGTTTTCAAGGTAGAGTCTCATTTTAGTCCAGGCTGACCTCGTATTCACTCTGTAGTTCCAGGCTGGCCTCGAACTCCTACTTCTGCCTCCCAACTACTGGGATTACCCAGCTTCAAAGTTTTTTCTTTTTCTTTTCTTTTCTTTCTTGAGGCAAGCCCAACAAACTGGCCTTTTATTTTTCTTATGCAAGAGAGAGGAGAACATTGGCATGCTAGGGCCTCTAGCCACTAATAATCAAACTCCAGATACGTGTGCCACCTTGTGCACTTGCGTCACCCTGTATGCCTGGCTTACATGGGATCTGAAGATGTCTAATGAGTCCTTGGGCTTCATAGGCAAGCGCCTTAACTGCTAAGCCATCTTTCTACCCCTCAAAGTTTTTTGGTTTTTTTTTCTTCAAAACATCTCCAGAATCCCCATCTGTCCATGTTCTAAACTTTGGGGGAATTGCTCTACTGGTCAACCTTCAGCCTGCTCACCAGGAGAGCACGTAGCAGCAGAGTGCACAGACTGCAGACATGGAAGAGAACAGAGTTCTGGCAGCTCTACTGCGAGTCTGAGGGTAGAAGCTGGCATTACTGAAAGGGACGTCTCTAGTGCTCCTGAGAACCATGGTTTGGGTTGCACTTTTCTTGGGATTTAGAACATCTTTTCTCAGTCCCCTTGGCTGACTGCACTCTCACCCCAGACTCAGAGTTCACTCTAAGGCCTCAGACCAACAAGAATTCTTCCAGCAGGTCCTCAATCAGAAGGGAACGATGATGTACTGATGTTATTTGTAGAAGGCACACTTTTACATTTGGAGAAACAATTCAGTACCCAGCAATGAAAATTCACACTCCAGCTAGGTACATTAAAGAATGATGTTTCTCCTGATTCTACTTATATACAAGTTTATTTTGTTTTGATTTTTTTTAAGAATAAACATATAGATTTTATCATTTACTGATTCTGGAACTTTGTTTTTTATAACTTTTCTGAAACACATTTTTTAAATATGAATGCAGATTCAAACACTAGAAATTTTCTTACAAATTCCATATCAAACACATCTAAATTTAAACATAAATCTTGAGATTGTTTTTCTGTTAGTAGTCCCACAGAAGCATAGAGAAATAAAGTAAACTTAAAGCAGTTGCAAATTCTTATAAGAAGTCCCCATCTGTTGACAGCAAGTTGGCATTCACCCATAATGCTGGGAAGCTAAAAGCCATTTTTTTCCCCTAAATTCCAGGAAGAGTTTTGGACTTCCCTCAGGGCTACAAGGCAGCTTTCTGATCTTGCCATTTTACAACTCTTTAAGGGTAGGAGAATTTTTGCCCATGATCTTAATTACTTTAGTGTTCCTTCTGGGGGACACTCAACAGTGAAAATTGGCTATACCATCTAGTACAGTGGGTTTGGTGGAGAACATCACCCACAATGAAATGGCACTGTTCAGAACAGAAATCATTCCATAGCCTTAAGGCTGTGAGCCACATACATATTCGTATACATACATTCATTTCAAGTGCACTTTTCATATAGACTCCAGACAACCATTTTCCTCTCACACACTCATTAACTCATTCATTTAGAAGCTATGCATTTTCATTTTGCATTTCTATTCTATTTACAACTCCAGAGACAAAAACCAAACCTTGTTAGTGGGAGCCTGATAGGGCAGAGAGAAGCCATGCATGCAGAGTGAAAATTTTCAGACCATTTGCCTGTACATTGGCAGAAGATTTCTAAATCAGTGAGAATTTGGACATCAAAAGTACTATATTAGGGCTGGAGAGATGGCTTAGCGGTTAAGGCGCCTGCCTCCTAAGCCTAAGAATGCTGGTTCCAATTTCCAGGTCCCACGTTTAGCCAGATGCAAAGTGACACAAGGACACAATGCCACACTTGATCACAAGGGGGCGCACACATCTGGATTTCGTTCGCAGCAGCGGAGAGGCTGCTGGCACGCCCAACTCTATCTGTCTTCCTTTCCCTCTCTCTCTGTCTTTCTCTGTGTCTCTCTCCCCCACCAAAAAAAAAAAAAAAAAAAGTACTATATTAAGGCCACTTGGACCCATTGTCTAGTTTATATTGTGTCCAGGCAGAGTTTCAGAGAAAGATCAGATGACGAGGTTTGCTAGCCCAGGCTGATCTGGAATTTACTATGTAGTCTCCAGCTGCCCTCGAACTCACAGTGATCCTCCTACTTCTGCCTCCAGAGTGCTGGCATTAAAGGTGTGTGCCACCACAGCTGGCTCACTTACAACTTTTTAAAGAGTAAAATTAAACTCCATCATCCAGGTGTGTATAAACTATAAAGCCAAACAGAGGTAGGAAGAGCACTGTGAGTTTGAGGCCACTCTGAAACTACATAATGAATTACAGGTCAGCCTGGCTAGAGGGAGATCTGACCTTGAAAAACCAAAAAAAAAAAAAAAAAAAAAACTGTAAACTCGGCAAGGAAGTGAGTGCTTTCCATAACGGGAGAAAGGTAAGCATTGTGGGCCTCCAGCAGCTCCACGGGAGGATTAGGATTTGTCTGTACCTGTGTGTTCACTTTACAATAGTTTGATAAGTGACACATTTGCATTTTATTGCTTTACTGTGTATTTAATTCTCAGGGAAAACAAACTGGGGGGCTGGAGAAATTGCTCAGTGGTTAAGACCCCATAACCATGTAAAGCCAGATGCACAAAGTGGTGCATGAATCTGGAGTTCACTTGCAGAGTCTAGAGGCCCTGGAGCACCCATATTTATTCATTCTCTCTCTCTCTCCTTGCAAATGTATTTTTTTTAAGTGGGCAGCTTATTTTTCTCAACACTGTGGTGGTTATCTGCTATAGGTTTAACCACTCCTTTGAACACCTGTAAGATGTTGTCCAAAGGCTGTTTCAAGCACAGGAAATTATTTAATTTATTTCATTTCCTTTTATCTGTTTTGGGCTGGGGATAGGGCTCAACAGTTAACGGTGCTTGCTTGTAAAGCCTGAGAACCAGGGTTCAATACCCATGTAAAACCAGACCCACAAAATGGCACATGCATCTGGAATTTGTTTGAAGTGGCAAAAGGCCCTGGTGCCCCATTCTCTCTCTCTCTCTCTCTCCCTCTCTCTCCCTCTCTCTCTTCCCCCTCTGTTCATTTCTCTTCCTCTCAAATAAATATTTATTCATTTATTTATTGTTCATTTATTATTTTGTAGTGCTGGAAATGGGCCTAGGTAGGGCCTCATGCATGCTAAGCAAGCATACTACTGTTGCCCTACATCCCAACCCCCAGTTTTGTCTTGTTATGTAATAATATGTGGAGTTCTGCACACCTCTGTTTGAAGGGTTAATAGCCTTCCCTAAAAACTAGAGGGAACTAAAGAGTTAATAACTAACCTTGGGCTGAAGAGAAGGCTTAGTGGTTAAGGTACATGCCTGAGAAACCTAAGGATCCTGGTTCAATTCTCCAGGCCCCATGTAAGCCAGATGCACAAGGGGGCACATGTGTCTGGAGTTCATTTGCAGTGGCTAGATGCCCTGGCACACCCATTCTCTCTCTCCCTCTCTCTCTCTCTCTTTCTCTCTCTCTGTCTCTAATAAATAAATAAAAATAAAATCTTTTTTTTAAAAAAGGGTTAATAACTAACCTTAAGATGAGAAGGCTATAAAAAATGGAGACATCCAGCCGGGCGTGGTGGCGCACGCCTTTCATCCCAGCACTCGGGAGGCAGAGGTAAGAGGATCACCATGAGTTCAAGGCCACCCTGAGACTACGTAGTTAATTCCAGGTCAGCCTGGACCAGAGTGAAACCCCACCTCGAAAAAAAAAAAAAAAGAATGGAGACATCCAGTCCACCCTAGTCAACTCTGCTAAAGAGCCTATTCCAAGCAAATAACTTTGATGCCCTTTCTACTTCCCTTGGACCTGCAGCTAATTCAGTATGTTTGCCTTAGGATCCTCCTTGTAAGTTTGAACCCCAGCCTGACTTGGTGCTTCAGCCTTCATCCCGTGGGAAGGCTGCTGCCCCGCACTGTACCTCTCAATAAACAGTCTGTCTGTAGAGATCAAGTCCAGTGTTCTTTCTTGCTTTTCTCTTACACTTTCCTTGCATTTTGGTGCCATGACTGAGATCCCTCTGGGGCTTTGGGGCAGCACGCCCTCCCCCTTTCTTTCTCTCTCCTCTTTCCCACCTCACTGTTTACTGTCTCTCTCCTTTGGGAGCATGAACACTCGCCGAGCTCACTATTGAGACTAAATGGTCACCAGTCTGACCTGAGACCTCTGGTCTTTTGTGGCTTTTGTCTACGTGAGTGGTATAAGTTTCATTTGGCCTCACAGCTCAGGGAGCTTTATTGGTGATCTGTGTAAACCCAGCCTGACACCTGGCAGCTTTCTCCTTCTCTTCTCCCTCTCACTCTGACCCTCGGATTGTGTGAGCTTGGGGTTCATCTGTGGAGACTGAGGAGTTCTGGCTAGAGCTACTCCCCGGTGAATGTCCAAAATCCCTCTCTGAGCCCAGCCGAGTCTCCAACAGCCCTTTGGGTAATCCACCTGGGTCATATCTCTCTCTCCTTCTCCCTCCCCTTTCCCACTTGACTTTTTTTATTATTATTTGAGAGAGGCAGAGAGAGAGAGAATGGGTGCACCAGGGCCTCCAGCCACTGTTAATGAACTCCAGATGCATGTACCACCTTATGCATCTGGCTTATGTGGATCCTAGTGAATTGAACCTTGGTCCTTCAACTTTGCAGGCAAGTACCTTAACTGTTAAGCCATTTCTCCAGCCCTCCCGCTCGACTTTTGAACTCCAGATAAGAGGCCTCTGCTGTGTGATCTACTGCGTCCACACCCTCATCAGATTACAGCTTCATGACAAGGTATTCATTCTCGGTCTGTGGCAGAGGTGCCCCACCCCAGACCTTAGAAACTCCGGGAGTTTCTCACTGTTCAGTCCGTGGACAATCAGAGACGCCAGGAGCCTCCCACGTGTCATTCCACCAGACACCCCAAGCATTACATATGCAAAGATGCTCCCTCCTAATCCTTGGGCTTCATTTGCCCCCCCCCCAAGCCTGGGAGACATCCCTGGTGGCGGGATTGGCCACTCTAGTCCTTGTCCTCCATAATGGGCTCTAAGTTATCTGTTCCAAAAAACACTCCATTGGCATGTCTCAAAGCTAATTTAAAGGAGCTCAAACTTTCTGAGCTCCTGCCTGCCAAATTACTCCAATTTTCTATCCAAATTTGGCCACAATATTCTCTAAACAATGGCAAATGCTGGCCTAAATTTGATATTTTGGATTTCACTGTATTCATTGGTCTTGATAACTTTCTCCCATGACATGGCAAAAGGTACACGAGGTTCCCTCCCTTGCTCCTGCCCCTCCTAAAACTCTCTCTCACACAGTTCTGTCAGCTGCCATGACTTGCCAGGGTCTCTCCCTTTCACACCAAATTCAAGTCATCTCACTAAATCAAATACAAACCCTATCTTCTTAAAAAAAAAAAAAAAAAAATTCTTCTGTGTATGGATACCTAATTTCGCTCTCCTTGCTTCTCCCCTTTCCTGCCAAAGAAAAACCTTCATGGAAGGCGGGACAGTCATAGTAAACCAGCAACTGCCTCACAGCTAGATAAAATAAACAAACACAGGCATCTAGGGAGGTCCTTGCTTGTGGCTAATGGTTAGTAGGAAAAAAGAAAAAGAAAAAGAAGCTGGGCGTGGTGGTGCACACCTTTAATCCCAGCTCTCGGGAGGCAGAGGTAGGAGGATCGCCGAGAGTTCAAGGTCACCCTGAGACTACATAGTGAATTCCAGGTCAGCCTGAGCCAGAGTGAGACCCTACCTCGAAAAAACAAAAAAAAAGAAAAAAAGAAAAAAGAAAAGAAAAGTCAGTTTTAAAATTTGAACTAAGGACAGCTATTGCCCTGTTGTTATGGTGGCTGCCTGTCCCAGGTCCAAACCCAAAACCCATACAGTTTCTGGTATCCACCCCATCTCTCTCCTTTCATCATGATGATAAATTGCTTGAAAATTCCAACTCCCCTGGGCTCTCAGCTCTCCCAGACGGTTGGAACAGATCTACAATAGCTGGATAGAATAATTCACCTGCCCTACCTCCAACCATAGAGGCCATTTGCCATATCCACTTCATTTTAGCCCTAAGAGGGGGTGAATAAGCCTCCATCTGTCTGTCTTCCTAAAGTACCTTGGAAGACATACCCGGCTTCCTTGTTTTGTGCTTGGAGGACTGCCCTGGAAGCCTCTAGTCAGAATGCCTGCTTGCCTTCTGAACCCCCGTCCTTCTCCAGGAGAAGTTTCTCTGACATCTGTCTTCAGATTGGGACTCTTGATCCTCAGACAGACACCCTGGCACTTCTCACCCCTCTATGGATTCCCAAATTTCCAAAACTCCACTGGCCTCCCTGCTGGGTTGTCTCCTGACCAATCTTAAAAATTTTTGAGCCGGGCGTGGTGGCGCACGCCTTTAATCTCAGCACTCGGGAGGCAGAGATAGGAGGATCGCCGAGAGTTCAAGGCCACCCTGAGACTACATAGTGAATTCCAGGTCAGCCTGGACCAGAGTGAGACCCTACCTCGAAAAACCAAAAAAAAAAAAAAAATTTTTTTTTTGGCCTAAAAGGAGACATAAAATCCAAGAACCTCATTTTTTACTACAATATGGTTTGGCCACAAAAAAAAAAAAAAAAAAAAAAAAAAAAATTGGACAATGATTCCCTTTGGCTGAAAATGACACATTAGGCTTCCAAATTCTTAAAGATCTTGATAACTTCATAAACTGAATTGGCAACTGGCTCCATTCTTCTACCCCTGATCCCTTCTCTGTCAGTTCTGCTCTCCAACCCAGGTCCTCCTGGGGAAACACCCTTCCTTCCACCCCATTAAACAGTTCCTATTATTGACCACTCTTCCTTAGCCCAAGAGGATGACCACAAGCCCTCCTTTACTGTGCCACTACAAATGGCAATCTCTCTCTCTCATCCTGAACTGCAGTTGTTTGCTTAACCTGTTAATATTCAAAGTAAAACAATAAAACTGGCCTTTGAAAATGGCCTCCATCAGTGCCCAGCACTGAAACACCTCTGTCACACCCTCCAAGGCTCAGGGACCATTGCGGAAGAGGGGGCGGATAGAATGGAAGAGCCAAAGGAAAGGTATGACTTCTTACAATGCAACTGCCCAGACAGAAATTGGCCTCAATATCCATGACCTTGCAGTGCCTAGCAATACCTTCTCAAGACCCTCAAAATAGAAGAAAAAGATGATGACATCAAATTAAAAGAGAGACTAATGGAGAGAGGGAGGGGAGATGATGGAGATTGGAGTTCTAAAGTGGAATGGGGGGAGGGGAGGGAAATATCATGTGGTTTTTGTATGTAAGTATAGAAGTTGTCAATAAAAAATAATAATAATAATTAGAATTATCCTTAAAAAAAAAAAAGAAAGAAAATGGCCTCCATCTCATTCTTGCGCCTCTTGCTCTACCTTGAAGTTTTCTAACGTGATTTGCTTTCCTAGAAAGATCTGCCTATGAGCAACAGCCACATGGTGAGATGGGGACTCTGTTCTCTCCTGGGTGGGCCTTCCTTTACCATCATAAACAGTGGCCACTCAGATTGTTCTTTATGACTCCAGATAAAATCAACTGGACCTGCTCATCCACTCCATGCCTTCCCACATGTGCGTCTTACCCCCCCAAAAGTAAAACTAAAATCTTCAGAAAAAGATGTCTTTTCATGTTTCATGTTCTTTGTCATGTCTAATTCTGGCCAGCCATGTCATGTCATGTCATGTCATGTGTTCTATGTTTTATGTAGTCTGTCTTTATGTGTGACTAAATTCAGGGTCACTAATTGTTCCAATGCTTATGGTCATTAAACATTCTGATGCTTATAGATACATTTTACAATAATGTTAAATTACTAAAACCTAGTTTATGATATATTTCTCACTTTATGCTTGTTCATGCTTACTACATGTTACATGTTTATATTCCAGGATTTGATCCTGCTTCTAACAATGTCTTCTGAATGTTTGACTTAAATCTTTAGAGAAATGATTAATTTGGCTTTACTGACAAAACACAAACTTAATGATATGTTTCACCTATATCAATATTAAGATATGGTATATATGCTTTCTGTTGAATAAAGTTATTTTAAAATGTTATTATATTTCTAATGTTCCTAGCCTATATCAGTCTAGATGGAGTATAATCAATGTATCTATGTAAAGGTGTGGACACACCTAAGACTTTTAGTAAAGCAATAGATATTGCACTTCCCTCTTCTGAAACTGCTATAAGAAAGATTCCTTTATGACAACTAACAGATAACAAAAATTCATTAACAATTTACAACTAAAGTTAAGCAAATAGGAACTGACTCCAGGCCTGGCCCTTTTAGACAATATATAACTACCTTATCTCAAGAAACATCAACCTATTTAACAGAAAGGCATGTCTTAACCCTCACAGACCATAAATCTCTTTCCTCTACAAGCATGGGGAAATTCAAACAGAGGATTTTCAAGGATGTGGAACTTGGCATAATCAGTGTTTGGGAACTCCATACAGAAAGCTTCGGTGAAAGCTCTCTCCCTCTCTCTGAAGTAAGTTCTGCCTTAAAGTGTGTCTTCAGTTAAGATAAGATGGGTTAACATAAAAAGTTGTTTCTCTGTACTCCTCTCTCCTTAATTGTTTATCTAATTCAAACTTAACTCTCTGGAATCATAATGGCTAACAGATTTAATATGATCTAGGAGTTTCTTTCCTCCTGGCTCGGATAATTATCACTCTCCTGAAGATCTGCCACCTTGCCTGTTCATAAAAGCCATGTGAAACCACAGCCTATTATGTACACGAGGTACAAGATCAAATGAAGAACCGAAAGCTGAGACTCTCAAAAGCCACACCTTATGACTAGAACTTCAGTGTTGGACTGAAGCAATTGTGGAGAAATAAATGATACCAATCCAGAGCCAATAATATTTTGGGCTGTATTAGCTTTTTTTTTTTTTTTTTTTTTTTTTTTCAAGGTAGGGTCTCATTCTAGCTCAGGCTGACCTGGAATTCACTATGTAGTCTCAGGGTGGCCTCAAACTCATGGTGATCATCCTACCTCTGCCTCCTGAGTGCTGGGATTGAAGGCGTGCACCACCATGCCCAGCTTGTGTTAGCCTTTCTAATGGCTAATAATACTATTTCTCTGCATGTGACCTGACATCTCTCTGTGACTAGCTAAAATATCTATTAAGTTAAAAAAAAAAACACCTCACAGCCTACTTCCTTCAAGTTAAAACTATCTTGACTCTGATATGTACTTTATTCCCCTGATTATGATCATGTTCACCTCTCTTTTGGTCCTTGCATACTCAGATGCTCACTGAATTCCTCCTGGACAGAATACACACCTTCACTTCACAGTGAGTCACCGAATTCTTCATGGCCACTGACTATCAGCCCCTGAACATGCAACTTCCACTGGACTGTGTGGACACCCCAAGAGATCTACTTGCCCCCAGCAGGAAGTAGCCTAAGAGAGTCTTCACCTCAATTCCGGCTCATGTAGTCCTCCTCTAAGTGCCCCACTCATCCCCAGTTCTCCCCAATCTTTTTTATCCTTCCAGAGTCTGGACTAAAGGGTTAATAGCCTTCCCTGAAAACTAGAAGGAACTAAAGAGTTAATAACTAACCTTAAGATGAGAAGGCCATAAAGAATGGAGACATCCAGTCCTCCCTAGTCAACTGTGCTAAAGAGCCTATTCTGAGCAAATAACTTTGATGCCTTATCTACTTCCCTTGGACCTGCAGCTAATTCAGTCTGTTTATCTTAAGATCCTCCTTATAAGTTTGAACCCCAGCCTGACTCGGTGCTTCAGCCTTCATCCCGTAGGAAGGCTGCTGTACCCCTCAATGAACAGTCTGTAGAGATGAAGTCCGGTGTTCTCTCTTGCTTTTCTCACACACTTTCCTTACACTGTTCACTTTGTCCCTTTTCATGGTATGATGTCACACTGCTTGAATGTCCCCTCCTTTATAGGGAGGCACAACGGTTGTTCCCAGGGTTTTTTTTTTTTTTCTTTTCTGTTATAGTTACAGCAGCTATTCAGATCTCTGTGGCCCTCTCTTCTCAACCTTCTGCCCCACAAGCTCTTCCCTCACCCTTAGCATGTGACATGGTTTTCTACTCGCCAGAGGAAATGGCAGTCATCAAGGGAGAGCACGTCACATGAGACGATGTCTTATATGAATGACCTGCCTCTTCCCATCCTTTCCCCTTCCATAGCAAGGGATTAGTATATTCTTGTTGCTGTTTTGGCTTGAGCGCTTTACACCCAGTCCTATGTCAAGATACCCAAGATATTTGGTCTATGAACCCGTTTCTTCAGAGGGTCACAAGCAGGCCAAGGCTCCCTGCTCACCAAAACCTCATTGTTAGACTCTGAATTATCCCCTCGGAGGCCATTTGCCTCATATCCCCATTCTTTACATTGTACTGAGCTGCTTCGGCCATGAACTGACTTGAATATCATTTCTTGCCCTCAAACCCCTTTTACCTTTTAAAAAGTTAAAATGAGGGCTGGAGAGATGGCTTAGGGGTTAAGGCGCCTGCCTCCTAAGCCTAAGAACACTGGTTCCAATCTCCAGCAGTTCCAATCTCCAGGTCCCACATTTAGCCAGATGCAAAGTGATGCAAGGGCGCAACGCCACACTTGACCACAAGGGGCGCACATATCTAGATTTCGTTAGCAGCAGCTGAGACACTGCTGGCGCGACCGTCTCTGTCTTCCTCTCCCTCTCTCTGTCTCTCTCTGTGTCTCCAAAAAAATAAAATAAAAGTTAAAAAAAAAAGTTAAAATGAGGGCAGGGGAGATGGCTAAGTGGTTAAAGGTACTTGCTTGCAAAGCCTACAGGCCTGGGTTCAATTCTCCAGTACCCACATAAAGCCAGATGCACAATGTGGCACATGCATCTAGAATTCATTTGCAATGGCGAGAGGGCCTGGAATGCCTATTCTTCTCCCGTCTCTCTCCTTGAAAATAAATAAAAATATTTTTAAAGATTTAAAAATAAGCCAGGATGGTGGTACATGCCTTTCATCCCAGTTTCAGTCTCTGAACTCCCCCTCCTCTCTCAACCTGGCACTCATGCCTCTCATGGCTGGTGAGCCAGACAACCTGGCCCTTACTTAGATCTCTACCCTTACTGACTACCCCTACTGAGCAGCCCACTGCCCCAATAGGCATATAAGCCCTTTTGCCGCAGGCCTCTTTATTTTCTATGTTGTCCCTTCTTCCTTTTTGTTGTGTTTTGTTTCGAGGTAGGGTCTCACTCTAGCCTAGGCTGACCTGAAACTCACTGTGTAGTCCTAGACCGGCCTTGAACTCATAGCAATCCTCCTACCTCTGCCTCCCAAGTGCTGGGATTGCAGGTATGAGACACCATACCTGGCTTCCTTCTACCTTTCTCTATGTGATGAGACATCTCTGTGACCAGCTGAGACATCTGTTGCCCTGAGTTACAATTCTCATTGTTCTGCTCCCTTTAAGCTAAGCCAGAACTCCCCCACACCTCCAGGTCAGCCTCGTATTTGCCTCTTTTCCAACAGCCCCAACTATTGCTGCCTTAATAACATTTTTAATGCATAAGCCCCTCTCCAGATACAGACTTCTCTATGCTGACAGATACAGGCCTTGATGCCTTGTGCAGCTCCAACTCCCATGTCCACTACACCTGAGGCCTCTTGGCTCCCTATCTCTGCTTTCAAAATCACTCCTTTGTGTGAGTGTGTGTATCCAAAGATGCTGTCAGTCTCTGAGCCCTCCTCCCTTCTCAACCTGGCTTCCATACTTCCCAGGGCCTTACCATGCCTCTCACACACCACCACCTCCTACTGACCATCTCACTGCCCTAATGGACATATAAGCCTTTGCCACAAGCTTCTTTCTCTTCTCTCCCATCCCTTCTGGCCTCAGGGTGAATATATCCCTGTGTTTTTTTTCTCTGTCCACATGTGCACTCTTTCTTCCTCCTTTTATGTCTCTCTCTCTCTCTCTCCCTCACTCTCTTTCTCTTTCTCTGCTCCTCTCCCAGCCTGTAGCATGTGTGTCCATACATGCCCCCACATCTCTCCCTCTCTTAGCCTCAGCCTCCCTTTGTGGCATATCCCCTCCATGGAGCTCTCTTTGGGCTCAGACCAGCAGAGGGCCTCTCTTTCAACCTCCTCTTCCCCTCTTCTGTCCACCACCACCCACAGCTTCCTGTTTCTTGGTGCTCCAGATCCCTGATCCCAATTCCCAGTGGAATCAACCAGTGGCTGATGCCAACTCCCACCACCCTCCCACCATAGCATGATACATCTGCACACCAGGTGGGGTCCTCACAGGCACCCTCTCCACTCCCACCCCTCAAAGTTACAGCACTGCTCTAATTAACCTCTGTTCCCCCCAAAGCTAACAAGCCACTCCACATCTTGGGGCAGATTAATAAAGTATTTTTTGTTTGTTTGTTTGTTTTTTCGAGGTAAGGTCTCGCTCCAGCCCAGGCTGACCTGAAACTCACTGTCTCAGGCTGGCCTCGAACTCACAATGATCCTCCTACCTCTGCCTCCCGAGTGCTGGGATTAAAGGTGTGCGCCACCACGCCTGGCTTAATAAAGTATTTTGATTCATAATTATCAAACCCTCCCCTCAAACACCTGACACCCAATTCTGAGGCTGAGGTAGGAGGACCACATGAGCTCAAGGCCAGCCTGGCGCTACAGAGTGAGTTCCAGATCAGCATGGGCTAGCGTGGCAGAGTGGCAGAGTCTCTCCCCACCACGTGACCATGAGAAAGAAAGACCACCACACTACCCAAGGCTCCTCCTCCACTGGGCGGTGGCCCCTCCCCAAGGCTTACAAACTTTCCAGATGTCATAGGTCATTTTTGTTGTTGTTCTGTTATTATTATTATTATTTTTAATTTTCAAGGTAGGGTCTCACTCTAGCTCAGGCTGACCTGAAATTCACTATGTAGTCTCAGGGTGGCCTTGAACTCATAGTGATCCTCCTACCTCTGCCTCCCAAGTGCTGGGATTAAAGGCGTGCGCCACCACGCCCGGCTCCAGGTGTCATTCTCTTACCTGCCCTCCTCCTTGCAAGTGCCAAGTGTCTATCTCTGGCTCTATCTCTGTATCTCTCTCCATTTGTCTCTGCCTCAGCCTCTTATCTGTCCTAACACTCACCTTCCCTTCTATCCCTGTCTCTCTATTCTCTCATTGTCTCTCCCTCGCTCTCTTTCTCTCTTACCTAGCTTCCTGGTTCACACCCAGCTCCCCTTCACCTTTCTTCTCTAATCCACGCCAGCTTTTCATTAGCACCCTCGATCCCATTCAAGCACCACTGCCATGTTTGCTCCCTGCCTGACTGCACCAGCAATCAGGGCCAAGGCAGCAAAGGCAGCAGTTGTCCAGCCCCATCTATTCTCCAAGAGCATGCTCCCTCTCCTCTAATATACCGCCCTTGCCACTGTTTCTGGGATAATGGCAGGGTATCCATGGCCAACTCCATGACTTGTCCCTCCCCATCCCTCTTAAACTGCGCTGATCTGAGCCACCAACAATGATAATAAAATATTCCAGGGCTAGAGAGATTTCTCAATGAATAAAGGTGCTTGCTTGCAAAGCCCAGTGGCCTAGGTTCAATTCCATAGTAGCCACATAAAGCCAGATGCACAAAGCAGACATGCATCTGGAGTTCATTTGCAGTGGCAAAAAGTGTGCCCATTCTCTTTTTTAAATTAAATATATATTTTATTTATTTATTTGAATGAAAGAAAGAAAGAGGCAGAGAGAGATAGAATGGGCACACCAGGGCCTCCAGCCACTGCAAATGAACTCCGGATGCATGCCCCCCCACCCCGTGCATCTGGCTTATGTGGGTCCTGGAGAATCAAACTGGGATCCTTTGGCTTTGCAGGTAAATGCCTTAACCGCTAAGCCAGACCCCCCCCCCATTCTCATTCTCTTCCTCTCTGTCTGTGCTTGCAAATAAACATGTAAAATATTCCTATACCAAAAAACTGGTCCCAGTACTTCTGTTTCAAACTTCTAACAGAATGAGACCCTGCTTCAAAAATAAATAAGTAGCCAGGCATGGTGGTGCATGCCTTTGACTCCAGCACTGGTCTGTGAGTTCGAGGCCAGCCTGAGACTACATAGTGAATTTCAGATCAGCCTGGGCTAGAGTGAGACCCTACCTCAAAAAACTAAAATAAATAAGTAAATGTTAAATGAGGTACTGCTTAGTGACACTATGATGCTCTGTGACCTTGCCATGTGTAGTGGACCACCTAAAACAGACTAAGTCCTAGGGAGTTTGAGTGACACACCGCAGAGAGCTTTGTCAAACTGCTTCTTAATAAGTCTAGACTAGGGTGCTTCTTAGTGGTAGAGGGATTGCTTAGCATGGGCAGAGCCCTAAATTTATCCTCAGCACTGAGAAACAAAAAAAAAAGAAAGAAAGAAAGAAAGAGACAAAAAACTAAAACAGCATTTGTTTTGCAGCAAAATGTTGACATTTCATACCAGTCAGAGATATCTCAGTTATTATAGTTTGGGGTGCAAAGGAAAAAGAATCACTGAATCATATGCATGCACACACACACACACACGTGTGTGTATATGTATGTGGATATATGCATGTATTTTAGTTAAAGGCAGCACGTTCTAGCTCAGGCATGTAAAGGATTGTAAGTTTTACATTTGTGTTTAGGCATTTAAAAACTTTCTTGAAAAGCAAGAATGGGCTGGAGAGATTGCTTAGTGGTTAAGGGTCTTGCCTGCAAAGCCAAAAGACCCAGGTTCAATTCCCCAGTACCCACATAAATCCAGAAGCACAAGTGGTGCATGTGTCTGGAGTTTGTTTGCAGTGACTTGAGACCCTAGTGCACCTGGTTGCTTGCTTGCTCTCTCTCTCAAATAAATAAATAAAATATTTTGAAAAAAGAAAAGAAAGGGTAGAAGGTATTGGGGAATATGTTCAAGATATAATGTATACTTGTATGATTTTAATAACATTTAAAGTGATATCTTTGAAATATTTTCACTCATAGACTGCTTAAGCTTCCACATGGGTGAAATGGACCCACAATGTGAATATAATCCCATTTCAGATATTTGGCAAATCAACGTTCTATGATATATAAAAAGTTGTCTTTGAGCTGGGCGTGGTGGCGCACACCTCTAAACCCAGCACTCAGGAGGCAGAGGTAGGAGGATCACCATGAGTTCAAGGCCAGCCTGAGACTACATAGTTAATTCCAGGTCAGCCTGGACCAGAGAGAGACCCTACCTCGAAAAACCAAAAAAAAAAAAAAAAAAAAAAAAAAAAAAAAAAAAAAAGTTGTCTTTGAGCCCAGCCTCCAAATGTCCTGTGTATACCTTGGACATATGTACTAGCTGGGAACTGGTGAGGAGGTTTCCCCAGCCTCCATCCTCATCCTCAGTGTGGGGATTTGTAGTGGCTACCTGACGCAGGTCCAAAAGTGGGAGGTAGAGGGTCTCCCCATGCCATAGCACCCTGCCCCCCTCACTCACCTGGCCAACGATGTAGATAGGAAGGAAGATCCAGGCCAACATCAGCACAGAAAACAAGCCCTGCCCAGAAAACACGGTCAGAGCTGGCTCCAGGCTCAAGCCAAGGTGCTCGCTCCCTTCCTGTCCACCCCCAAGCAGCCCAGCCTGAGCTATTATGTTTAATGAATGCAAATCCCCCTGCCCTGGGAGAACCACCCTGGGAGGGAGACTTCTGCTGTGAAGAAGAATGCATCTCAGGTGTCTTTTAGGGGTACAAAAATGTCACACACCATTGAGCCATTTACTTTTATGATAGCCGGTTGTTGCCTAGCATGTAAGAAATGCCCACCAGTTGCACATTGGCTGCTGTTTTTTGCACCCACAAATTAACACTCTCAGCCCTTCTCTACCCCCTTTATTCACTGGAGTTAGGGACTTATGGGCCACCACCAAGCAAATATGGGGAGTCGTAACTAAGTTTTGCTGGCAGAGGTACCCTTGAAGCCTACTGGTTGTGTTTATAAAAACTGCTGATCTGTTTTTAAAGTTCAGAGTGTTCTTATATCTTTCACAGGGTCTACTGACAGATAAAGGTGAGGTACCTGCATCCTGGCAACATACTCACGTTGAGCTCATAGGCAGCAACAGAAATGCCCACTGCAGCGCCTGAGCCTGCCAGGCCAATGAAGTGCCCACTTCCAACATTGCTGGCAAACAAGGAAGCTCCCACCTGTGGGCAGATGGACAGGTGAGATTTTGGAGCCAATGTCTGGGTAACTGCCCCTGCCCTGTTCTCCCATGTTTCAAAGGGACCAATAAAGTTGGGGAAGTAAAGAAGGCAGGACCATTCCCACTCTATCTGCCATCTTTGTACAGTGCCCAGCTTGAACATCTGTATGCAGCATCCCTGATGCATAGCAGGGGGAATGCTTCATGATGCAAACCAGCCCTGCTTCTAACTCACCAAAGCAGGCAGCCCTCCTCGTAGAATGCTATACTGGCCAAGGCTGTGCTCAGAGGCTACCATTCCTGGTCTTAGTCAACTGAGTAAGATGGGTCTGGGCACCTCATTCTGGAAGTGGGATCCAGTCTCTGCTGACACCTTGGACTAGGTCTGTGTAAAGGAGGAAGATATGGGTAACAGGAGGTAGCTGACACAGCTGGCACTATGAGCTCATCATTGCCAGGCTGCTAAGAGATGGGAGGGTGAAGAGAACATGTAATGAGAGGCAGGTCAAATGAGAGGAAAAGAGGGAGAGTGGAAGGGAAGAACAAAATGGAAGAGGAAGAGAAGGGGGGAGAGGAGAGAGAAGTGAAGAGAGCTGCTGTACATACTCTGACTGAGTTTCCAGTCTCTGGTACTCACAAAATCTGCTCCATTATATGCATGTCGATCCCACCAGTATCATATTTTCTTGATCACTACAGTTCTATAGTAAGGTTTTCTGGGGCTTTTTTGTTTGTGTGTGTGTGTTTGTTTGTTTTGCTTGTTTGTTTTTTGAGGTGGAGTCTCACTCTAGCCCAGGCTGACCTGGAATTCACTATGTAGTCTCAGGGTGGCCTTGAATTCATGGCAATCCTCCTACCTCTACCTCCCGAGTGCTGGGATTAAAGGCGTGCACTACCACGCCCAGCACTGTAGTAAGTTTGTTTGTTTGTTTGTTTGTTTGTTTGTTTGTTTATTGAGGCGAGCCCAACAGACTGGCCTGGTTTTTTTGTTGTTGTTGTTGTTGTTTTTTGGTTTTTTTTGAGGTAGGGTCTCACTCTAGCTCAGGCTGACCTGGAATTCACTATGTAGTCTCAGGGTGGCCTCAAACTCACGGCAATCCTCCTACCCCTGCCTCCCGAGTGCTGGGATTAAAGGCGTGTGCCACCACGTCCGGCCTGTTTTTATGAGAAAGAGCAAGAGAGAAAGGGAGAGAAGTGGCGCACCAGGGCCTCCAGCCCCTGTAATTGAACTCCAGGCACGCGCATCACCTTGTGCACATGTATGACCTTGTGCATGCATCATTTTGTGCATCTGGCTTATGTGGGAGCTGGGGAGTTAACATGGGTCCTTAGGCTTCACAGGCAAGAGCCTTAGCCACTAAGCCATCTCTCTAGACCAGCAGTAAGTTTTTTTTGTTGTTGTTGTTTTTTGAGGTAGGGTCTCACTCTGGTCTAGGCTGACATGGAATTCACTATGTAGTCTCAGGGTGACCTCGAACTCTCGGCAATCCTCCTACCTCTGCCTCCCGTGTGCTGGGATTAAAGGTGTGCGCCACCACGCCCGGCTCAGCAGTAAGTTTTGAAAATGGAAGTCCTGAGTCTTCCAACCTTGTTCTTTTTCGTTTTTTATAGCCTTTTTATTGATATTTTCATGCATGTGCATACTTACTTGAATCATAATCCCCTCCCATAGCTTGCTTTTGTCCCTTCTCCCCCATGCTCTTTCCACTGAATCCCTTCTTTCCAACTAGCCCCTCATTGATATTGATGTCATTTTTTTGCCTTCATCCATCCATGACATGGGCCCAGTATTGTGCAGGTAACGACAGCTGCTGTGACATCATGAAGGCAACTGCCACATGGTGTCTGGAAGACAAACTTTCTTTTTCAAGATTGTTTTGGACAAAAGAGCTGAGATTTTGTGGGAATTACATTAACTCATAGATCATCTAGTGAGTATGGCCATGTTGTCATAAGAAGTCTGCGTGTCCAAAACCACAGAATAGCTCTGCAATCAGTTCTTCAAGTAATGTTTTTAGTGTGTGTTGCACTTATGTGTTTAATATTTGAGAATGAGTCCCTTGTGTACAGATTATTCATTCTTGTTTCTTTATATGGCTTGTAAACTTTTTAAAAGTAGACATTTGCCAGGCACGGTGGCACACACCTTTAATCCCAGAACATGGGAGGCAGAGGTAGGAGGATCACCATGAGTTCAAGGCGACCCTGAGACTACATACTGAATTCCAGGTCAGCCTGGGCCAGAGCGAGACCCTACCTCGAAAAACAAACAAACAAAAAAAAGTGGACATTTAACCAGGCATGGTGGCACACACCTTTAATACCAGAGGTAGGAGTATCACCATGAGTTCAAGGCCAGCCTGGGACTACAGAGTGAGTTCTAGGTAAGCCTGGGCTGGAACGAGACCCTCCCTCAAAAAAGGAAAGTGAACATTTACTCAGGTGTGTTGTGGCCATTCATCGTGCTGCTGCTTTTGTTCGTTTCATGACTTTCCTGAACAAATCTATAATGTCTACATTCTTTGTCATGTGGACACTGAAGGCTGTGTTGTTGACTGAGCAGCAAATGCCAGGCAGAAGTTGAAGGCATGAAAACATGATGCTTTTATCAGGTTCTCTGAGCTGCCCAGTTCCTGAGCCAGAGGCTTGCATTGTCTCTGCTGAACCTGGAGATCCGGCAAGTTTGTGAAGGTGAAAGGTGAATAATGGTAATAAACTGAGTCTTTTACTTTCAGGGAACCAGTAGGAGAGGCAGAAATGACGAAGGGAAGACTGTTCCTGCTCCCGTGCTACCACGTAGTTACTGAATGTGGCATCTGTGTGCAGCTGTCAGACCTTGGGGACCTGTTACTTACTTTGGAAATGCTGCACTAGGCCCAAAGCTCCTTGAAGTCAAGGAGCAGAGAAGGTTCTTCTGAGTTAGGCATGCACATTGTTGGCACTGTGGTCTGACTGTGACATGTTCCCCATAGGCTCATTTGATTGAGTCTTTGGTCCCTAGCTTGTGACGCTGTTGAAGATTGTGGAACCTTTAGGAAGTGGAGCCTTGCTAGAAGAGGCTTACATACATGAGCACCCTTGGTCTGTGTGCATGATGTGTATGTCTGTGTGTTGGACAATGCCTTTAGATCCATTTGAAATGGAAAAATGAATTGACTGTTATATTCATTATCTGTGTTCTCAGCATTCATTCCACCTGGTCCTAAAAATAGCCTCCAGTGTTCCTTCATGTTCTACCCCTCAGCACATACCCCTCATAGGGTTGAGCATAACAGCCAGGTTTGAGCTCAGTCAGCACAACAAACTACCCTAACATGACAACTGACACTGGACTAAGCAGGGGATGCAATCAGAGACGGAACTCCTGGCGTGTCTCAAGAGTCTCCTAATCTAACTCTACAGACAGGGACAGTGCTCTTGTCCTGCTGGGCTGGAGCTGGAGGGGACAAAGGTCTGCAGCACTGTCTGCCATCTTGTGGCCATTGAAGTTGAGCATGTTTGGAATTAAGATCTTATAGAAGGCAAGAAGAAACAGATGGTAGAGTAAATGATGGTTGGATGGGCAGGCAGATGCAGACTATGAGAACAGTTGGAGAAATGGATTCATTAGATCATAGGATTATCACCTGAGCCTCTGTAACAAACCCAGCTCTAGATTCTTCCCTAATGGGAGCTGGTAAATGCTTTGTAAAATATTCTTTATTTGCATGTGGTTTGTATGTGGGGGACAAACCAGGATCTCTTGCCAGTGCGAATGAACACCAGACACTTAGGCCACTTTTTGTATTTGGCTTTACTTGGAAGGCTGGGGAATTGAAGCTGGGTCAGCAGGCTTTGAAAGCACCTTTAACTGTTGAGCCATCTCCCCTGCCCCAATAAATGTTTTTTGTTTAAACAATTCAAATGGGAGCTAAGCTGTCTCTAGTTTTCCCTGTGACTTCCACACAATATGGAACTAGAGTCCTGAGATAGAACGTCAGCACTTGAGAACTTGCTTTAAATAAAACTTTTTGGCAGTGTTGGGGCTGCAACGCAGCTCTTCACACATGATGGGCAAGTGCTCTACCACTGAGCTACATCCTTAGCCCTGAGAAGTGACTTAAATCAAACCAGAGTCCACTTACTGGCCACCACACCATGTCCCCTCCAGCCAGGAAGTAGCCTTTCACTGTGTCCCTTTTAGTCTTCACAGTGGACTGAAAGGAAGAAGACAGGTGCATGAGGGAAAATGTCAGCAATAGAGGTGTCCACAGATGGTATGTGCCAGCTGGGGTGGAGTGGAGCAGATGTGGGTATCAAATATGCTCTGCCACACGAGTCTTCTGAAAATTTTAATATGCATGTCTTTAGAGGAGGCATGCACCCCTACACATCTCACCTTCCCACTTTTGTGATAACCTGCTTGGTCCCCTGTACATTCATGGGTGAAGAGTCTTGGCTTGGCTACGACAGCTCACAGTGGATTTCATTGCTTATAGTGCTCCAGATAAGCTGCAGATCTTTTAATCTTTCCCTACCTTAACGCTTATTCATGCATGTATTCATTCAAGCAGTGCTGAGCACATAGCCCAGGATCTTGAGCATGCTCAGCAAGGGTTCTACTACTGAGCTGTTTCATTTTTGTTTTGTTTTTGTTTTTCAAGGTAGGGTCTTGCTCTAGCCCAGGCTGGTCTGGAATTCACTATATAGACTAAGACTGGCCTCAATCTCATAGCCATCCTCCTACCTCTGCCTCCTGAGTGCTGGGATTAAATGCATTCACCACCACGCCTGGCTCTCTCATTTTTAAATTCTAATTATTCTGTGACCTTAAGCTAGTTTCATCACTTCTCTGACTTCTGTTTTCCTTAATATTGGAGTTTACTCTGGGCTTCTGTCCAGACATATTTTGCTTGCCACACCCCCCTCACCACACTGCCTGGCTTACCCACAGTCCAACAGCCAGGACAAAGAGGAAGTAGAGAACCAGCACTGCAATGTCACCTGGCTCCAGGCTCTTCTGAGGAAAGGCCTCCAGGTCATCTGAGCTTGGAGGCCCAGGGCTGAGGGTGCTGCTCTCCATGGTGCTGAACGAGCCTGTCGATGATGGGAGAGTAAGCGAATGTCAGCTACTAGATCCCAGAATCCCTCCTCTCCCTCTCCGTGGCTGCCTCCCTGGGGCATCTGGAAAGAGTGCCTGCCTGGAGGGGCATATGGTGGAGACAGATCTTCATGAAGACAAATCCATCCATTCATCCACTGTCAATCCATTCACTTTGCTTATCTATTTGGTAAACACATACATGAGACCACATCACATCCTCACTGAGTTTGTTTGTTTGTTTGTTTGTTTATTTATGTATTTATTTATCTGAGAAAGAGGCAGAGAGAAAGAATGGGCATGCCTTCAGCGGCCACAAACTCCACACGTGTGTGCCCCCTTGTGTGCATGTGCAACATTATGTGCTTACATCACTGTGTCTGGCTTATGTGGGAGCTGGAAATTTGAACATGAGTTCTTAGGCTTCACAGGAAAGCATCTTATCCACTAAGCTATCTCTCCAGCCCCTCAGTTTATTTATTTATTTTTTTATTTTATTTTATTTTTTTTTTGGTTTTTCGAGGTAGGGTCTCACTCTGGTCCAGGCTGACCTGGAATTCACTATGTAGTCTCAGGGTGGCCTTGAACTCATGGCTATCCTCCTACCTCTGCCTCCCGAGTGCTGGGATTAAAGGCGTGCGCCACCACGCCCGGCTCCCTCAGTTTATTTTTAAAAGCAATTCAACTACTCAGCAAAACATAAAGAACAAATAGTTTATATAATGCTGGGTATGGTGGCTCACATCTTTAATCCCAGCACTTTGGAGGCTGAGGCAGGAAGATTGGAGTTCAAAACCAGCCTGGGCTACATAGTAAAACCCTGTCCCAGAAGGAGACAAAAGCTTCAGCATCGTCCTCTTCTACTTACTAAGCACATGTCTCAGAGAAAGAGGCAAGTGAGATACACAAATCAGTTCCCCTTACCAGGGTGCTCTCAGATGGGTGAATGTTATGCCAGAGACTGTGTCCAAGGTTCAGAAACACACAATCTTTTCTAATGCTGCAGATGTGCCTGGACTGCCCTGTATTCAACACACACCTGCCACATGACACGATCATGCAGTGTTTACTAACCTGCAAAATGAACGCTGTCATTTTCTGCCTTTTGTAGCACAGTGAATGCACAGCGAAGTAAGGTGCCCAAGGCAATACAGTTCAAGAGGTATGGCTTGGAATTAACCCAGTCTTGCTCTAGTATCCATGCTTTGAACTACCATTTTTTGTTTTTGAGGCAGAGTCACAATGTAGTGAAGGCTGACCTAGAATTCACTGTGTCGTCCAGGTTGGCACTGAACTCATGATAATTCTCCTGAGGTATCAGCCTTCCGAGTACTGGGATTAAATGTATGAGCCACCCTGTCTGGCTTGAACAGCTATTAGCAGCTGTTTCTTAGTAGGTGACACTTCCATGAGCAACTTAAGGACTTTTACAATAGGCAGAATTACAGCTCCAAAGATGTTTATTGCTAATACCAAACCCACTACTGCCTGGGTGAGTTTTCAAACAGAAATAAGGTTGCTAATTGGCCGTCCTGCAGTAGGGAAATCCTGGATCATCTGGAAGAGTGTAATACAACTATAATGGTCACAGAATCTGAAGAGAAGACCAGTGAGGTGGCAGTGTGAGGCAAATTTGACTCAGCACTGCTAGCTTTGAGGACTGGGTCATGGACCCCTGAGGCAAGTGCCTTTTAGAAGATGATCAAGGTAAATGGACAGACTCTGGCTGGGAGCATCCAGGACTTTTGCTGCTGAAACCTTGATCTGAGCCCAGTATGATCCAGTGTCAACTTCCCACTCCAGAACTGTAAGATAAGAAGTGTATTATGTGAGTTTAGCTCCCAAGTCTTGGATAATTTGTGCAGCAGCAGTCAGAAACCAACAAATTCCTGGAATGTTGCTGGGGTGGTAGGTCCTTTGGCTTTGCAGGCAAGTGCCTTAACCACTAGGCAACCTCTCCAGCCCCTCAGTCTTTTTAAAAATGATTTTTATTTGCAAGGAGAGAGAGATAAAAAAAAAAAAGAATGAGTATGGGTGCACCAGGGTTCAGTTCCCCAGGACTCACGTAAGCCAGATGCCCCAGGTGGCACATTGTATCTGGAGTGCATTTGCAGCAGCTGAAGGCCCTGATGTGCCCATTCTCTCTCTGTGTCTGCCTCTCTCTCTCTCTCTCCCTCTCTCAAATAAAATAAAGTTTTTTAAAAAGACTGAGCTACAACACACCATGCTTTTATTAAAAGAGTTTTCTAGAAAATATTTGCGGCACTGTGTAAACATTAAAAATGAATATGTTAAGGGCTGGAGAGATGGCTTACCAGTTAAAGCACTTGCCTGTGAAGGCTAAGGACCCAGGTTAGATTCCCCAGTATCCATGTAAGCCAGATGTTCAAGGTGGCACATGCACCTGGAGTTTATTTGCAGTGGCTAGAGGCCCTGGTGTACCCAATCTCCCCCCTCCCACTGTGTGTGTGTGTGTGTGTGTGTGTGTGTGTGTGTGTGTGTATCTGTGTGTGAAATAAATGATGCACAAGTTAAAATCCCAACATCTTGTGTTCTCTATAAACTGGAAGGAGATCCTAGACTCAGATAGTTACCAACATGTTTTTTGCCCATGAGCATGATTATCGGGATATCTGGAAATCTTAGCAATGCAGGGCAGCTCTGTACAGTTCAATGGGTTGCACCTCTGGTCTCCACCCACTGAATGCCAGAGGTACTGCCAAATGATCATGACCAAAACTCCTCTCGTAACTTTTAGAACACATTCTGAAGAGTACCCACACCTCCCCTGCACACTTCTGCTCTGGGTTGAAGAATGATGCCAAAGGATAATTAAAGAGACTTCTGGGTAAGATGGTGGCATAGGAACCATGCCAAACCAGCCAAGGAAGGGGTTTAAGCAAAACCACAGCAAAATACACTCTTCTTCTGAAAAGTGAAGGAGTATAGGTTATTCTTAGACACAGTGGAGAAGCAGGAGAGACCAAGATCCACCAGAAAGGAGGAAAATGGCCAGGACCCACTGAGGTGCTTGTGGCCCCCAATCCAGGCCATCTGTGTGCCTGACACTACCCTCCAGGTGCCGAGCAGCAGCAGCAGCATTAGAGAACAAACAAGGGGGTATTCCAACCTCATCAGCCTCCTTGCAAAGTCAAGAAATTTGAAGGAAAGACAGCTGAGATCAACTAAGGAAGTACTGAAAGGGATCGAGGCAGGACTGCTGAGCAACTCCAGGCTTCCTGCACTCTCCCATGCCCCAACCATCAGAAACGCAAACCTCAGCCCCTGTGGTAGCACATCCAACATAACTGAACAGAGCTCAAGATCCACAGCACAACATGTAAGGCTCAAGGTGGACATTCAGCATTAGTGAGATTGGAAGCCACCCCAAAAGGTAATGAGGCTGACCGACAAAAAAAAAAAAAAAAAAAAAAAAAAAAAAAAACAGGTACATAGGCCTGCATTGGAAGCGCTAATCTCTCTTTCCATGTCAGGGTAGGTTATGGGTTACATATTTTTGGTTGGCTTTACCATTTTCTTTTCTTTTTTTTTTTTTTTTTATTGTTTAGTAACTCTCAATCGTCAGTTCTATACAGCTACTCTCTTAGTCTGCTTTTTTGATCATCCTAAAAGCAGAATGCATGCTCTTCTATGGAGAATGAGAAAAGATGCTAAAACCAATATATCTGATCAAAACTTGAATCAGGTGCTATGTCACTCTGCATATGTATGTGAGGGTGCTGGTTTGCAACAAGTAAGGTTGTCTTAGGGTTCCACAATGTAGTCCCTTTTCAAGGCCACCGGGACACTCATGGACTTGAAATGCCGCTGCCCATCTAAATACAACATGGACTCTCCATATGTTTTAGGGAAAACCAAGGGCACTTCATTTTCCTACGTGAATGTAAAATGGAAGACATTGGTGGTCATGTGCTCTTTATTCTGAAGAGAGGCCACTTCACTATGTACTCTGACTTGAATGTAATTGTTCTGAGTAAAGCACACCTGTGAAGAAAGATAGAGCAATGAGCCAACTTCAACAGGTTTCTGAAACATGATATCATCCACTGTTACCACAAATGGCCGGGAACCACTAAAGCTACAAGCAGTAGCTCATCCAAGTTCATAAGCTTTCCTCATAAGAAAACCACCAAAGATCCTATTGAAAATGTTCCGCTCCTGAGGGTGACAAATTTCTAAGCTCTTCAGTTTGGTATTCTCCATCCACACTGCGTTAGAGGGCAAAACTCGACTCTTTGGATTCAGTGTGCTAAGAAACATATCACGTACGATGTTCCTCTCCTCGGCACTAGGAGCCATTTCCAGTAATGAAGCGGAGCTAAAGGCAGTCCTTCTCCCCTTGTTCAATTCTCTTCGTCTAAAGAGTTCTTCTTCTTCTGGGCTTTCAAGGATGAGTGGATTTACAAATGCAGGCCCTTTATTTTCAGAATCACGAGCCACCATTACAAACGTTGCCTCCAAAACAGGACAAAATTCCTCCGTTCAGCTGGAACATTTGCATCTTCACTTCCATGGATGTCTTCCCAATCCAGCTAACAGGGCCTGTAAGCTTAATGTCCTGTTCTGGGCTCAAGCTCTGCTTACACATATCAATCTTGTCCACCAGGGCTGGCTGTAACTATCGGTAAAGGAGACAACTTGAGAGAAAGATTTTTGGTGTGCATGTAGCAAACAAGAACTCCTAAGCTGTCGAGAGCCTCAAGAATCCTGCCAAATCTTACTGTGTTTTGAACAGTCAAGTACTTCTCTCGTAATTCAGGCTCACTGGCCAAAGGCAAGAGAACTTCAATAAAACTGTCCTTCATTTTCCTAGGTGGTAACGTTTTCTGTGACTTAGCCAAACAAGTATGAAGTAACTTCCTTTCCTCCATTGCTTTCACATGGTCTCTCCAGTTTGTTCATGCTCCTACTATTTCCCGCAACTTATCACGAACTTCAAGCATGTTTAAGATTCCCTGTTTACTGGAGCCCTGGATCAGTCCTCGGCTAGGAGCAAGCAATGCCTTGCTAGAGGCACAAAGCCAGAGTGCTGCCCGCCTCATGGTGCTTGACTGCCTGACCCTGGGATAAAAAACCCAGCCACACGTGCTGGTCAGATGAGGGAAACTGAGGTGACAGAAGACATAAATGCCTGCGCGGAAGCGAGCCGGGGACGGGAGCCAACATAATACTAAATGGGGCAAAACTTGAAGCTTTTCCACTAAATTCAGGAACAAGACAAGGGTGTTCACTGTCCCCACTTTTATTTAATATAGTACTGGAAGTCTTACTTATAGCAACAAGGCAAGAGACACTCATAAAAGGGATACAAAGTGAAAAGGAAGAGATCAAATTATCATTATTTGCAAATGATATGATTCTATATATAAAGGACCCTAAAGACTCTACCAGCAAACTGTTAGAGTTGATAAACACTTGTAGCAGTATACAAAATAAGCACACAGAAACCAGTAGCTTTACTCTATACCAACAACAAACATGTGGAGAATGAAATCAGTGTGGAGGTTCTTGAGACAGCTAAAAATGAATTTATCATATGATCCAGCTATAGCACTCCTAGGCATATATCCTAATGACTCTTCTCATGACCTTAGAGATAGTTGCACAACCATGTTTATTGCTGCTCTATTCACAAGAACTAGGAAATTGAACCAGCCTAGATGTTCCTCCACAGATGAATGGATAATAAAGATGTGGTACATTTACACAATGGAGTTCTATTCAGCAGTAAAGAAAAATGCAATTATGAAATTTGCAGGGAAATGGATGGATCTGGAAAGGATTATACTAAGTGAGGTAACCCAGGCCCAGAAAGCCAAACATCACATGTTCTCTCTCATATGTGGATCCTAGCTACAAATGTATAGACTTGTGTGTGAGCTGTAACCATAAATCGGTAGCCAGTAACCTAGAAAAAGGCTATAAGAGAGGGAGGAGAGGGAAGGACTAAAAGGGATGGTATTGTATATATATAAGTAGAAGAACAGATTATAGGGAGGGGAAAGGCCTAAGCGAGGCCAAGGAAAAGAAGGGTGGGGGAAGGGTCAATCAAAATTCAAGATATTCTGAATAAGACATATGAAAACCTACTTTTTTGAGTAATGACATCAGAAGCCATAGGTTGTTACTAGAAATTTTTCAGTGCCAGGAATGGGATACCTTCTAGTGAGTTGTTGGCCAGGGAGGTCCCTGTTGCCTCCAAAACATTACAGGCTATTGCCAAGGTCCTTGCTGTCCCCCAAGAAACAGATGGTAAGACCCTATTGCTGAATACTTAATTTGTCTGAGAGGCAAGGTCACTGAGAAATCAAGCAGGTGCTGAGCAGAAAATCTTCTCCCAGTAGACCAGCCAACTGAAACCTGAAAAAAGCTGCACTGCATGCAGCCCTATGGGAGACAGAAGTCATCAACGGTGAAAACAGTGGACACTGGAAGCCTCAAGTTTGGCCAGACAGGCTAAATGACCAAACTGGTGCAATAGTGGCTCTTAGGGAAACCAACTGTTCTCTAATTGGACTGAAGGCTTGCTGTATGGGAGGGAATACATGCCTGGTACTGAAAAACCTAATCAAAAGTCTATGGCAGGGGAGGTCATGAGCCTTAGGTGTATAATGCCTTCTCTTAGGGGCTGGAGAGATGGCTTAGTGGTTAAGGCATTTGCCAGCAAAGCCAAAGGATCCCAGTTCGATTCTCCAGGACCCATGTAAGCCAGATGCACAAAGGGCACATGCATCTGGACTTCGTTTGCAGTGGCTGGAGGCCCTGGCATGCCCATTCTTTCTCTGTCTGCCTCTCTTCTATCTCTCTCTCTCTGCTTGCAAATAAATAAATAAAATTTTAAAATATTTAAAAAAAAGCCTTCTCTTGTCTGGATGAATAAATATATTTTCCCCACCAAACTGCCCTGAAAGCACTACACTTAATGTTCATATTCATATATTAATGCTACTCTCACTTATGGTTAGAGAAGCTTCTCTTTTCAGATGGCGATGACCACTGGGATGAACCAAAAGGCAACATAGTGCTGAGAAGAAGGGACAGAGGAGTGTCCAGCACTGAAACATCTCCATCACACCTGCCAAGGCTCAGGGTCCATTGTGGAGGAGGAGGTGGAAAGAATGTAAGAGCCAAAGGAAGGGTACCACTCCTTACAATGCAACTGTCCAGACAGAAATTGGCCTCAATATCCATGACCTTGCAGTGCCTAGTAATACCTTCACAAGACCCTCATGATAGGAGAAAAAGATAATGACATCAAATTAAAAGAGAGACTAATGGAGAGAGGGAGGAGATATGATGGAGAGTGGAGTTGTAAAGGGGAAAGGGGAGGAGAAGGAAATAATAAGGTTTATTGTCTGTAAGTATAGAAGTTGTCAATAAAAATTTTTAAAAAGAATTATTAGAAAGGAAATGAAGGAGCCAGGTATGGTGATGCCGTGAGTTCAAAGCCACCCTGAGACTACATAGTGAATTCCAGGTCAGCCTGGGCTAAAGTAAGACCCTATGTCAAAAAACAAAAAAAAGGGCTGGAGAGATGGCTTAGTGGTTAAGGTGCATGCCTGTGAAGGCTAAGGACCCTGGTTCAATTCTCCAGGTCCCACATAAGCCAGGTGCACATGGTGGCACATACATCTGGAATTCACTTGCAGTGGCTAGAGGCCCTGGTGTGCCCATTCTCTCCCTCTCTCTCTCTCTCTCTCTCTCTGTCTGTCTCTAATAAATAAATAAATAAAATCAAAGGAAGTGAAGGGAAGAGGAAAGGGGGTATAGTTCAGTGGCAGAGCACCTGCCTACTATACACAAGGCCCAAGTTCCATCTCTAGCACTGCGAGGGGAATACTGATAAGAAAGTGGTATGATAAACTAAGGTGGAAGGACAGGCTTGACTAGTAACAAAAGGTGGGCAGGAAGATTATTTTCAAGGCTATGATTATGGCTGGAGGTGATATACTAGGAAGGCTAAGAGGCTGCTTTGGTCTGTTCCTGTTACTATAACAAAACACCTTACCTTGGGCTGGAGAGGTGGCTTAGCAGTTAAAGTGCTTGCCTGCAAAGCCAAAGGACACAGGTTCAAATCCCCAGTACCCACGGAAGCAGATGCATAAGGTGGTGCATGCATCTGGAATTTATTTGCAGTGGCTAAAGGCCCTGGTATGCCCATTCTCTGTCTCTTTCTTTCTCTGCCTCAAATTTCTCTCTCAAATAAATAAATAAAAATAAAATATAAAAGCCGGGCATGGTGGCACATGCCTTTAATCCCAGCACTCAGGAGGCAGAGGTAGGAGGATCATCATGAGTTCGAGGCCACCCTAAGACTACATAGTGAATTCCAGGTCAGCCTAGACTAGAGTGAAACCCTACCTTCAAAGAAAAAAAAGGAAAAATAAAATATAAAAAACACGTTACCTGAGCCAGGCGTGGTGGCGCACACCTTTAATCCCAGCACTCAGAAAGCAGAAGTAGGAGGATCGCCATGAGTTCGAGGCCACGCTGAGAATACAGAGTGAATTCCAGGTCAGCCTGGAGCTAGAGTGAGACCCTACCTTGAAAAACAAAAACAAACAAACAAAAACACCTTACCTGGGTAATTTATAAATAGCATAAAACTTTGCTCATGGATCTTGAGGCAGAGAAGGCCAAGATCACTATAGCAGCCAACCAGATATCTGGAGACGGCTTCTGCGTGTCCTCGAGTGGTAGACATTCGTGAGGGCTCCAGTCCAGAACCTAATCATCTCCCCAAAGCCTCTCGCTTTCTGTTATTGCATTAGGGATTAGGTTTGAAATTAGGAATTTTTAAGGAGACATTAAAATCACAGTAGAGGGCCAGGCATGGTGATGCCCACTTTTAATCCCAGCACTCTGGAGGCAGAGGTAGGAGGATCACCGTGAGTTCAAGGCCACCCTGAGACTACATAGTGAATTCCAGGTCAGCCTGGACTAGAGTGAAACCCTACCACAAAAAAACCTATATATATATATGTCACAGCAGAGGAAGTGGATTGGAAAAACTGTGTGAGCCAAAAGGCTCCCTAGAGCACACATCCCACTTGTTTTAAGAAGCACTCACTTAAAGGCCTATGGGAAGAGGAGTGGCCTTGGAAGATCCTCAGTCACCTGCAAGGCCCCATCTCATGGCTGGTGTCGCCTTGAATGTCTGTTTCTCCCTAAGCTAGATCTTGCCCTTGCCTCTGCTAAAGTGATGAGGCCAGCCAGCTTCTCAGTCCTGGGATGTGGCCCCATCTCCAAGGAAGAGAAGACCCAGGCACACAGTGATCGGGGCTTTTGTGGAGGAGAGGAGAGGAGAGGAGAGGAGAGGAGAGGGGAGGGGAGGGGAGGGGAGGGGAGGAGAGGAGAGGAGAGGAGCAAGGGAAGGAGAGAGACAGAAGGGAGGCCAACTCACCAGTGTTGGGCAGTGACAGCTCCCTTGCCTCTTACTTCCTGTAATGCAGGAGAAAATAACAGAAGCCAATTCCCACCAGCTCTGACCTCACCTAAGCCTCAGCCAGCTCTGGATTTTATGAAATTTATCTGTAACCTGAATTTATCTGTAAAATTAGGGATGATAACGATGCCTGCTTCAGACTTGCCTATATGAACTGGAGACCCCATCTAGGGTAGCGGTGAGGTTTTATAGATTCCAGATCTGAAAGACTCTGGAGTCTTGAGGAAAAGGAGATTTAAAGGTCCTTGGGGACTGTCTCAAGGGTTAGGCCTCCTTTGGGTAGGAAATGTTTTCATTGCCTCTGCAGATGAAGAAGTGTGGCTCGGAGAGCTTTAGCATCCCGTCTAAAGGCACACAGCAGATAAGGGCGCTAGGAACCCAAGCCTGTCAACCTGCTGCTTCCTAAACAGGGAACTCCAAGGAGGCACAGAAAACGGATACATGCTGAAAGGGGGTGGCAGATGCCTCTAGAGAGGGGCAGATCTGGACCGGAAGAAGGGGAGTAAAGAGGGAGAAGGGCCAGCAGCCCTCAGCGTCCCCAGCCCCACCAGGCACTGAGAAGGGCGGCAGATAAACAAGCCTTTCATCATGCTTGGGGGCCACTGCCCAGGCGAGGCTGGCACGACTTATAAGCGTTTCCCAGTGCCATGGACATGGGGCCAGAGGAGACTGCATCCTGGACCACAGACCCTGGGGACCAGGCACTGCTGCCCTGTACCGTCCCTCCCTCAGCACACAACTGCAGACATCAGACCTCACTGGCATGCAGTGGGTGGATTCCATGTAGGTGCCAAGCAGCTTCATTCTCCCAGTGGCTTCTCATTTCCCTCTCCACAGTCACACCTCAGCTTACAGGTAAGAAAGGAACTACCAAGACATCAAAGTGAACTGAGCCAGTCCTGGCTGTGCCACTTGCTCTCAGGCACAGTCAAGGCCACAGGGAACCCAGAATGGGAAGCATTAGGCACCAGCTGTATGACAGGCTCCCTGGTAAGCCTGGGAAACGCAATGGGACAAACTCTTATTAGGCACCAGCTTTGTGCCAGACTCTGTGAGGCACTGAAGCTCAGTGGAACATTTATGGGGCACTAGCTGTGTGTTCCAGGCTGTATGGTTAGGTCTTGGAGACTCTGAGCTAGGCCCAATAGGAAGCTCAAGGGAACATTTATTAGGTACCATCTGTGAGCCAGGCTCCACACAGTGAGCTCTCTCAGGCCTTGGGGAATCAGTGAAGCAAGTACTTATTAGGCTCCAGCTGTGTGCCAAGCTTTCCAAAGTGAGAAAAGCAACCCTGCCCCAGCCCGGTCGGTTTTCACCCCAGACCCTTGCCACACTGCATCCCCAACAACAGTCCCTGAACCCACCTGAGCACCATGGTTTTTTGCTCCCAGCCTGCCTCAGGAGGGCCAAATTACGGGTGGGCCCCTGCCCTCCTGGCGTCAGGGCTCCTGCCAGGACTCATTTCCGAGGGGCGGGTTTAGGGCACCCTGACAAAGGCTTTCTTTGCAAGCAGAACAGGCAGCCCTTGAGGTCGCCCTACTGGCCAGAGCACAAAAGGAAGCTCAGTCAAGCAGGGACAGCTCTCACCCTTTCCTTCTGGCCTTTTACATAATCTGCAGTGGGAGATGTGAAAATTTTCCACACCACAGTGTAAGGGAAAAACCAAGAAGCCCATTCATAGGCCACAGCCACAGGTGGGGTTGGAGGCTGTATGCATTTGCTCCCTCTGGTGTCTCAGGCTGGCTCCTTTTCTCCTTATAAGTTCTGTGCCTCCAGGAACGAAAAAGGAATGAAACACACAGAATGATACTTGCATGCTTAATGCCATCTGTGTATGTTAGAAACACTCAAAGATACGCAGCGCATTGTAACATCTTTGCCAAGGAACAGCAAATACATTAGAGGGGTAGCAGGAGTTGTGGGGCTCCTTTGCACTAATCAAAAAATGGCAATTACCATCTAGTTATAAATTTTAATTATGGACAAAACTCCCTGAGAAATTCATGCATCACTGTAAAGACTTTAGAGGCTGGAGAGATGGATCGGTGGCTAAGAGTGCTTACTTGCAAGGAAGGCCTGACAGTCCCAGTTTGATTTCCCAGTACCCACAAAGAGCCAGATGGATAGAGTGTGCCGTGCACCTGGAGTTTGTTGGCAGTGGGGGCGGTGGGGTCCTGGTGCACATTCTCTCTCTTTTCCTCTATCTCTCTTTGCAAATAAATTGTAATAAAATTTAAAAATAATAATTTTTTAAAGACTATGGAACCTCACTGCCTGGCTCAAATCCCAGCTCTGCTTCTTCTGAGCTGTGACGCTGATGCACAGTAGTGTCTCTTGAGGCTCAGTTTCCCAGTCTAATACAGGGATAAGAATCAGATGTCTGTAAGTGAGCAAGTCCACTATGTCACATGATTCAGGACAGAATGTATGATATGCTCCCATCCTTCATATAAAGTCAGTGGACGAAAGGAAAAGAGCATGGACTTTGTGGTCAGGCAGACCTGTCCACTTATGCATGTGGATCTCATTTTATCCCAACACTGCTGAGAGGTCAGGCCTTTGCATAACCACGCACGGAACAGGTAAAGTTGAAGAAAGCTCTGAGGCCACAGCACGGGAAAATGACTGAAGTAAGCCTCCACAGAGTACCCAGGGCATAGCACGTAGCACAGCCAGCACCTAATACATGTTGGTAAAAAAGCAACAGAATCACTGGGCGTGGTGGCGCACACCTTTAATCTCAGCACTTGGGAGGCAGAGGTAGGAGGAACGCTGTGAGTTCGAGGCCACCCTGAGGATACAGAGTGAATTCCAGGTCAGCCTGGGCTAGAGTGAGACCCTACCTCAAAAAAAAAAAAAAAAAAAAAAAAAAAAAGAAAAGAAAAGAAAAGAAAAGCAACAGAATCAAGGGTGAGACAGAGAATGGAGAGGAAGGGAGGAAATGATGACAGACCTGCTGGTATGGCAACAATAAGCTTCCATTCCCACTCTTCAGGTCCTACCCACCCTGAGTGAGACAAGGAACCTTTGACAGGGAAAATTCCAGATGTGACAGAAAGCCTGGCACAGGCTAGCCACCACTCACACCCTTTCTTCCTACATCCTACACCTTTATGGTCAGCTCCATGAAGGTATCTGTTCCTCCACAGCCACAAGGTGGGCCTTCGACTGGCCTGGTGTACAGAACCTGGCAGTGGAGGCAGGTCAGCCAGGGGTAGAGGCAACAGCAAGGCAAAGGGGATGAGAGGGCTAGGACTATTACAGGAAGGAGCTTGCCAGCCCCTGTGGCTTCCTGACCTGTTGATGCTTGGGGATTATTAGGAAAGGAGTTATTAGAAAGTGTCATTAGAAAAAGGCCAACGGGGGCTGGGAAGATGGCTCAGCCACCCATCTCCCACATAAAGCCTGATACAAAAAGTGGCACAAGCATCTGGTGTTCTATTTGTAGTGGCAAGAGACCCTGGCATATGTGAGCATGTGCACACACACACACACACACACGTGTATGTGTATATATATATTATGTATACACATACGTATATATATATTTAAAGGCCAACAGACAGACTCCAGGACTTTGAGCTGGCTCATTCCAGCCTATTAGGAAGAACCTCAGCACTGGTAGAAGTCCGAGGCACAAGGCCGCTTTCTCCAAATGAGCCACAAAGGGTAACAGGCATGCAGATGACCTGGGGGAACATTCTCCACCTAGCTTGCCCCTTCAGGATTGCCTTGTCCTGTGATTCCAGAGAGAATAGAAATCACCTTAGTCCATGCCCATTCATCCAAATAGCAACATGAAATCTCTCACAGATGGCTCAAAGTTAGATATGTACAGGTTAGAGAACAAGCTCTTCAGCACCAAGCAGGTACATCCACTCTGCCCCATGTCCTATCTGCTCTTGCTGAAAACCAAATCCTCCTTGTGCCATCCATCCTTGTATACAACCACGCATGCACACAACAATCCATCCATCTTATCCATCCAACAGTGGTGTCTGAGCAACGTATCTACGCTCCAAAGATAAACATCCCATCAACGAATTTATCTTGTCTTTATCAACTCTCATAACCTATTCACCCCTAGTTCCTTGCTCTTCTACTTCCAGCTCATAGCTTGTATCTCTTCATTTTCCCTCACTTTTACTTCAGTCACCTTATTCAAGCCACCCTCCTTCTATCCAGCCAAGAGCAAGGACTTACTCTCTTCCTTCCCAATGCTACCTTTTAACTTCCTTTTAGCCTCTCTCCCACAGGCCAGAAAGGTCTCTGAACACAAGTTAGCTGATTTCCTTCCACCTATTCCTTGAAGACTGTTCACAGTCTCAGGTGCCTTGCCTTCTAAAAGATGCTCTTCCCTACGATGTGTGACAAACCCTCCTCATCCTTTGGATGTCAGCTGGCATACGTCCCCAAAGCTGCCTTCGCTGGGCTTCAATCTAGATTAGTCCTCACTTCACTTCCTTTCGTAGCAAATATGGCATCTCGTCTGTTTAATGGAGCAGATCACCTGGTTCATGGAATTCTCTTATTACTGCTGGTCTCAGGGTACTGCCAGCTTCATGAAGGCAGGACCACATGTGTCTTCCTTACATTGTGCCTCTAGAGCAGATGCTCCAAAAACACGCAGCTAACAAACAAATGAGAGGCAGCATTTTGCCAAGTCAGAGCTCCAGAATCCTCTCTCCCTTTAGGAAGGAGAATCGTCTACCACCCACTCTCCAGAACTGTAAAACACGGGTCTGATGGGTCAGCTCTCAGGCATGGGGGCTAGGATTCAACTTTGCCCCTCAGTATCTGTGTCACCTTGAGCAAGTTGCTCAATGACCTTCAGGTTTTTGCCTATGCATAAGGGGTGACTGTGACTACCTTACATGGCCGTGGTGCAGTTGGAGGAGATGCTGGGTGTGAAACATGTCAAAGCCTGGCATTGCTGCTGGGAAATGCCTTGCCTAATGGTCAGCAACAGCTTCGGGCCCACCGTGAGTCCCCCCAGCCTTCTGTGCTCCATGTAGCTTCTTTCGCCCTCCTTATCTCTTCAAGGCCTGCCATGCCACACCTGTGTGCTGGGCCAGGCTGACCTCTATATTCTCAAGTGACAGATCAGAGGCTTATGTGCCCAAATGACTGGCTCAATGTCCTTGAATTTGGTTAAGCAAGCGAGCTGAGACCTATAGCTTATGCACTTTGCTTCCAAAACTCACCTGCTGAGCTCCATTCCCCAACCTCTCACCCTGCCCCCAACCAATCACACTCTATGGCCTGTAGCTGAAGCCTTTCCTAACTCCTGTTCCGAGTGGGAGCCCTCTGCCAGCACAGTTGCCCTGAGAGGCTTCTCAGCTTAGAGGCTGGGTGTCTGCTGGGAAAGGGGTGGGGGACTCTTACCTTATTTCCAATGCAGGCTCCACTGCCCCGGCCTTTTGGGGACTTCAGAGGCAGAAGGAAGTGGCTGTGTCTCCTCAGTCGTGGGCTTCTGTCCCTTTGAAGCAGAAAGTGTCTGAGGACAATGGTGGCCCTGCCTCCTCGCCTGCTGCTAAGGGAGGCTCCACATAGGTCAAACTCCAAACTCCAGCCTCAGCTGCAGGAGCAGGGATTAAAGGAGGCATGAATGATCTCCCCAGAACCCTTGAACTCTGAGCAAAACTGTGTGGGGAAAGGGGCCTGTCCTTCACTCACTGGGTCTGGCCAGCGCTCTCACCTGGCAGGAGGCCCATGGCTGGGAGGGGCTAGGGCTGCTTCTCTCCACTCCAACACTGTCCTTCCTCCACACTGGGAGCAGGCAGCCTTGGGACAGCTGGGGAAGAGGAGGAGAGATGTGGGTGGGGGTTGTAGGCCATAAAGGGAAAAGGTCTTTTCCAGCCCCTGACAACCGCAGCAACAGTAATGACAATTCCCCATCATTCTTCAGACCAAAGCAGAGCACATGCCAGGCATCCAGAGCCCAGAGAAACTGTCAAGAGGGAACAAGCCATGGGAAGGGGCTCACGTCATGCCCAAGGCACCAGGATTGTCATGAGGAGGACTGCACATGCTTCCTGGGATCCTCAGAGCACCTAAAACCACTTACATTGGTGTAAACCATGATAATCATCATTATTTCTTTTATTCTTTCTCTCTCCATATATATATATTGGTTTTTCAAGGTAAGGTCTGGCTCTAGCTCAGGCTGACCTGGAATTCATTATGTAGTCTCGGGCTGGCCTCAAACTCACAGTGATCCCCCTACCTTGGCCTCCTGAGTGCTGGGATTAAAGCAAGTATCACCACGCCTGATTTATTCCTTTTTTGAGTGCATATGTGTGTTTGGTGTGCATGAATGTGTGTGTGAATGTACCTATGTGTGTGGGCACACATCTGTGTGTGTGTGTATGTGTGTGTGTGTGTGTGTGTGTGTGTGTGCATGTGGAGGCCAGAGGTCAGAGTCAGGCATTGCGATGGTTAATCTGGATTGTCAATTTGACAGAATTTAGAATCACCATGGAAACAAATCTCTGGGCATGTCTGTGAGAGAGTTTCTAGATTAAGTTAATTGATGCGGGAAACCTATTCTAAATGTGGGTGGAGCCATCCCATGAGCTGGAGTCCTAGACTGAGTAAAAGGAAGAAAGTGAGCTGAGCCCCACATCCATCATGCTGCTTCCTGACTGCTCATGCAGTGCTGTCTGCCGTCCCTGCCTCTGAGTCCTTCCTGACATGATGGATTGTAACCTCAAAATATGAGTCAAAAGAAACCCTTCTTGGGCTTGAGAGATTGCTTAGTGGTTAAGGCGCTTGCCTGAAAAGCCAAAGGACCTAGGCTCAATATTCCAGGACCCATGTAAGCCAGATGCACAAGGTGGTGCATATGTCTGGAGTTCATTTGCAGCAACTGAACACCCTGGCATGTCCATTCTCTCTCTCTTTCTTTCTCTCTCTCTCTCTCAAATAGCTAAAATAAAATAAAATAAAATAATTTGGGGGGAGGGGTTTTCGAGGTAGGGTTTCACTCTGGTCCAGGCTGACCTGGAATTCACTATGTAGTCTCAGGGTGGCCTCAAACTCTCGGCAATCCTCCTACCTCTGCCTCCCAAGTGCTGGGATTAAAGGCGTGCGCCACCACGCCCGGTAAATAAAAATATTTTTAAAAATAAAATAAAATAAACCCTTCTTTCCTTTCATAAGTTGTTTTTGTCAGGTATTTTGTCACAGAAATGAGAAAACTAATACACAGATCAAGAGATTTGGGATTTCATATTGAATTTCAGACTTTTCTAAAACAATTCAAATATCAAGCCACAGCAGACAGATCACCATAGAACAGCTATTGGCTGGGGTGAAGTTGTATCTACATCCTCTCACTCTGTCACTTGGCTTGGGGAGCAGGGTCCCTGATAGCACCCCAGCCATGGCACAGAGTAGCTTAAAGGCAAGAGAAACAAAAGCCTGTGCCTGCCTGTGCCAAGCTCTGTTCCAAGCACTTAGTGTGTATATTCTCACTTGATATTCCCAACAGCCCTCTAAGGCAGGTACTGTACAATCCTCACTTTCCCACAGAGGAAACAGGTGCATAACCAGCTACTGAGAAGCAGAGCTAAGGTCTAAAATCAGGACCCAAGGTTTTAGCGTTTCCTGTTCAGCGGTGCAGAGGGGACCTGGCAATTGAGCTGACACTATACATGTGTTCTGTGAAGTCAAGACCTAGATAGGGATTTACAGAAGGTCAACAGGGCATGGAAGAGGAGGACAGGCTGGAGATCAGGGACCTTTGGTCTGTGAGCAGAGGACACAACTCCAAGGAAGGCAGTGGAGAGTCATAGATGGTACATCACAACCCCAGCACAGATCTAGTCCTGACTTCTTAGAGGGAAACCCGAGTCGGATTCCAGGGGTCCCAAGAGGAAGCTTTTCAGTTAGTAAGCAGGGTTTGGGGGCTGATTCTAACTGGAGAGTGTGTGCCCCTCCTAGACGGACAGCTATGACCCAGCTCCAAAAGTATCAGAACTTTGAACATTTCAGAAAGTTTTACAAAGTCTCATGATTATTCATAAGTGAGGGCCAAATAGGACACACTTGGCTACTGGCTCGTTACCTCTGACAGTTTCTCTGACTGCTGGGCTTGACGATACAGTCATTTTGGAAAACTGTCTGGGTTTGGAATATTTTACCTGCTTCTATAGCTTTTCTTCTCTCTCTCTCTCTGTTCTTTTTTAAGATTTTATATATATATATATATTGAGAGAGAGAGAATGGGCATGCCGGCGCCTCTAGCCACTGCAAATGAACTCCAGATGCACGCGCCACCATGTGCATCTGGCTTACATGGGTACTGGGAAATCAAACCTGGGTCATTAGGCTTCACAGGCAAGCCTTAACCACTATGCCATCTCTCCAGCCCTTTTGTAGTTTTTAGTTAATAGGTTTCATTATAACATTAAAAAATATAAAGCCAGGCGTAGTGGCGCACGCCTTTAATCCCAGCACTCGGGAGGCAGAGGTAGGAGGATCGCCGAGAGTTTGAGGCCACCCTGAGACTACATAGTTAATTCTAGGTCAGCCTGGACCAGAGTGAGACCCTACCTCCCAAAACCAAAATATATATATATATATTTATAGTTATATTCACAAGCAGAGAGAAATAGAGAGAGAGCACGCACTGGTACATTGGGGTCTTTTGCCACTGCAAATGAACTCTAGACACATGCACCACTTGGTGTTTCTGGCTTGATGTGAACACTAGGGAATTGAACCCTGACAGTCAAGCTATGCAAGCAAGCACCTTTGTTTTTGGTTTTTGTTTGGTTTGGATTGGGTTTGGTGTTTTGGTTTTTTGTTGTTGTTGTTGTTGTTCATTTATTTAATTGTAAGCACAGGGGAGGGAGAGAGAGCAGGAGAGGAGATAGACAGAGAGAGAATGGGTGCACAGGGCCTCTAGCCACTGCAAATGAACTCCAGATGCATGAGCCCCCTTGTGCATCTGGCTTACGTGGGTACTGGGGAATTGAACCTGGGTCCTTTGGCTTTGCAGGCAAACACCTTAACCACTAAGCCATCTCTCCAGCCCATGTTTTGGTTTTTTTTCAAGGAAGGGTTTCACTCTAGCCCAAGCTGACCCAAGTTCATTCTATAGTTCCAGGCTGGCCTTGAACTCATGGTAATCCTCCTACCTTGGCCTCCCAAGTGCTGGGATTAAAGGTGTGTGCCACCATACCTGGATGTTGTTTTATATATATAATTTATTTGCAAGCAGAGTGGAGAGAATAAGTGAGAGAGAGAATGTATGGGCATACCAGGGCCTTTTACTATTGCAAACTCCAGATGCATGTGCCATTTTGTGCATCTGGCTTTATGTGGGCATTGGGAAACCCAACTTGGGCCATCAGTCAGGCTTTCCAAGCCAGTACCTTTAACTGCTGGGCCATGTCTCCAGTCCTCATTATGACATTTTTATATTTCTGTATATCACTGTACTTTGCTCATATTCACCCCATCATTCTCTTTACCCCTTCCTCTCCCCTTAGGCCCTCCCCCATGATACTTTCATGGCTTATACATTGTTTCTTTCTTTTTCATACATATATGCCATTTTCCCTTATTCTTTTTTTTTATTTGAGAGAGAGAGAGAGAGAGAGAATTGGTGCACCAGGGCCTCATACACTGCAATCAAACTCCAGATGCTTTTGTCACCTAGTGGGATTGTGTGACCTTGAGCTTGCCTCACCTTTGTGCATCTGGCTAAGGTGGGATCTGGAGAGTTAAACATGGGTCTTTAGGCTTTGCAGGCAAGCACCTTAACCGCTAAGCCATCTCTCCAGCTCAGTGTTCCTTTATCCTAATTCACTTTCCTTCCTCTTTGTCCCCTCTTGCTTGTCCCATTCTAAACAGTCCTTCCCTCTGCTCTCATGTCACATGAGTTCCATTGTCCTCTCTTCTGCTGCTTCCCCCTCCCTTAAGATCTCTTCCTCCCCTCTCCTGGCTCCTTTCTAGTTTTATGACCTACCTACATACACACACAAATGTAAATATATGTTCCATACACATACATACATTTGTATGTATGTATTTTTAAATCAAGATTCCACATAAGAAAGAAAACCTGTGATAGCTGTCTTTTTTCCCTTCATTTACATGCTTGTTCTCCTCCCCACCTCTCTTTACACTGCTTCCTTCCTCCAAATAGTCTCCCTTCTACTTTCATGTCATATATATGTGTGTGTATGCACATATACACATATATGACAGGATATAAATCTATAGAAAACATGAACACGTGACATTTGTCTTTCTGAGTCTGGCCTATTTCACTTAACATGGTAATCTTATTCCATCTTTTGGAGAACTGTTAAACCTTTCTGACAATGTGACCATGCATCTCCCCTAGGAAGTGATGAGGAATGAAATCATACATTCATTCCCTCAAATACTTGCACACAAATATCCATCACAGCCTTACTCACAGCAGTCCCAAACAAGAAGCAAACCAAATGTCCTTGAACAGGTAGATGGGTAAACAACTGAGGTGTCTTCAAACTCCGTGGAAAACTGCTCTAGAAGAGGCACAAACTGGGCTGAAGCTCAGCGGTAGAGCACTTGCCTAGCATGAGCAAGTCCAGATGCATGCGCCACCTTGTGTATCTGGCTTACATGGGTCCTGGGGAATCAAACCAAGGTCCTTTGGCTTTGCAGGCAAGTGCCTTAACCGTTAAGCCTTCTCTCCAGCCTCAAGTGTGGGTGTATATTATTCTTAAAACCCATTGAACTGGAGAGGGTGCTGGGGAGATGGCTCAGTCAGTAAAGCACTCGCCACTGTATAAGCACGAGGACCTGAGTTCAAAGCCCCAGTGTCCATGTAAATGCCAGACTATCTGTAATGCCAGTGCTCAGAAGGTGAACAGGATCTTCAGGGCAAAGCTGGCCACTTAGAGTAGCTGAATTGGTGAGAGACTCTATGTCTCTGCTGGGCGTGGTGGTGCACACCTTTAATCCTAGCACTTGGGAGGCAGAGGTAGGAGGATTGCTGTGAGTTCAAGGCCACCCTGAAACTATAGAGTTGATTCCAGGTCAGCCTAAGCTAGAGTGAGACCCTACCTCAAAAAAGAAAGAAGGAAAGAAAGAAAGAAAGAAAGAAAGAAAGAAAGAAAGAAAGAAAGAAAGAAGAAATAACTCTGCCTCTTTCTCTCTCTCTCTCAAATAAATAAATAATTTTTTTAAAAAGGGGGGCCCTGGAGAGATGGCTTAGCAATTAAGGTGCTTGCCTGCAAATCCAAAGGACCCAGGTTTGATTTCCCAGGACCTGCATAAGCCAGATGCACAAGGTGGCACATGCATCTGGAGTTCGTTTGCAGCAGCTGGAGGCCCTGGTATGCCCCATCCTCTCTCTATCTGCCTCTGTCTGCCTCTTCGTCTCTCTCTCTCTCTCTCAAATAAATAATTAAAAATTATTTAAAAAAAAAAGAAAGATGGTGGGCTGGAGACATGACTTAGTGGTTAAGATGCTTGCCTGCAAAGCCAAAGGACTCAGGTTCCATTCCTCAGAACCCACAGAAGCCAGATGTACAAGGTGACACACATGCTGGGAGTTCATTTGCAGTGGCTGGCAGACCCATTCTCTCTCCCTCTTCCTCTTTCCTCAAATAAATAAATAAAAATTTAAAATATATATAAAGAGTATAAATAAATCAATAAAAAAGTGATAAGGTGGAGAACAATTGAGGAAAACATGTGATATCAACCTCTGGCCTATACACGTACATATACCCAGCAGGCATGCCACCCACAAACATTGGATGGAGAGGGAATGATTAAAATTTACTCCAAGGGAGCAAATGTGTGAAGCATTACTGCTACCTGAGAGTGAGAGCTTTCAGGGTGTTTTCACCATCTTGTTTTCAGTTAATTTTTTTAAATATTTTATTTATTATTATTTATTTATTTATTTGAGAGAGAGATACTCCCAGGTATTCATCACCATCTAAAAATGTCTCATGTCACCAAAGCCTCTAATTTTTTAAGTCATCCCAAAGTCTGGGTGGTTTTATGGACTCTCCTCATTGACAACACTTGACAAGAAATTCAAAGTTAAAACACTATGCCTAGGCTGGGGAGATGGCTTAGTAGTTAAGGTGCTTGCCTGAAAAACCTAAGGACCCAGGTTCGATTGCCCAGTAAGTACCCACGTAAGCCAGACACACAAGGTGGCACATGCATCTGGAGCTCATTTGTGGTGGCTAGAGGCCCTGGAATGACCATTCTCTCTCTCTCAAATAATTAATAATATTAAAAACAGCTGGGTGTGGCAAGGAACGCCTTTAATCCCAGCACTTGGGAGGCAGAGGTAGGTGGAGCACTGTGAGTTTGAGGCCACCCTGAGACTACGTAGTGAATTCCAGGTCAGCCTGGGCTAGACAGTAATACCCTACTTTGAATATATATATGTGTGTGTGTGTGTGTGTATACATACATACATACATACATACATACATACATACATACATACATACATCAAAACAAAACACTGCTTCTCCAGGGTACCCATGGCTCTCCCTCTATCCCCAAGTCATGTGGTCTCCTAATACAAAAGACCAAGTCTAGGTCTGCCTGGGGTCATGGGTTCCTTCCTGGGTTCTTCTTCATTGAGGTTTTGTTTTTGTGTTTTGGTGGGAGGCAGCGTTTGGATGGAACCCAGGGCCTACTGCATGCTGGGTAAGCATTCTGCCTCTGGGCTATGTACACAGTCCACCTTGAGTCCTTAGAAAGTGCACTTTCACCAGTCCCACAGTCCTCTTTCCTGAGTGTTGCTACTCACAGCACCCAGAAAGTGCAAACCCAAGTTGAAACAGAGCCACTTTCCTAGACAGAAGGCAAGTGTGAATAAATGGAAGAGTCCCAGCTTTGAGAGGCATGGCGCACTCTTGACTTAGCAGCTGTCTTTGGGCCCGCCATATAACCCCTCTGCTCAGATTCCTCCCAAACAAACAGATAGATGCAGGGATGCTTCTATATGCCCCCTTGCAAACACATATCCATAGCACTTTGCAGATAAGGAAGAGCTACTCCGGTGCCACAGGTGGAGGGTGTGGCCTACGGCAGGTGCTGGGTAAACATTGACTCTCATGCTCTCCCTGAATGATGCGTGTTCTTTCAAATTGGCCAGGAGCTGCTGTTGTATCGAACCTATTCCTTTGCGGTGGTTTCAAAGGGGAAAATTAACTTCTTTCTCTTGTCTCCTTTCTCTCTTGGTGAGAACACAGACTTGTAGACTGTTGGGAATTTTGGTTCATTGATAACTGAGTTTGTTTTCTATTGCTATAACTGAATACCAGAACCTGGATAATTTATAAAGCATAGAGGTTTATTCTGTTTATAGTTCTGGAGGTTGGGGTCCAATATCTCACAGACATGGATTGCCTTCATCTGCAGCAGCTGCTATCGATAGGAAAGTGACAGTGGACCTGGGTCCTCATTTTTCCTTCTTTGCTCCTCAATGTATAACCGTGTGTAAACGTCTTAAGTGTCCTGAGCCTTGATTTTCTCATCTGAAAGGGGGCAATGTACAATAATAGTAGCTGGCTGGCAATTTCATCTGGAAGATTCTATGAGATAGCCCATATAATGGTTTTTATTTATCTTATATTATTTTTATTTTTTTAAATTTTTTATCAAAGAGAGAAGGAGAGAGAGAGAACTGGTACACCAGGACCTTCAGCCACTGTAATGGAACTCCAGACATGTGTGCCATCTTATGCACATGTATGACCTTGCACTTGTGTCACATTGTGCATCTGGCTTACTTGGGACCTGGAGAGTTGAACATGAGTCCTTAGGCTTCACAGGCAAGCACCTTAACCACTAAGCCATCTCTCCAGCCCTGTTTTTTTTTTTTCAAATATTTTATTCATTTGAGAGAGAAAGAGAAAGAGAGAAAGAGAAAGAGAGAGAGAATAGGTGTTCCAGGGCCTCCAGCCACTGCAAACACCAGATGCATATGCCACCTTATGCATCTGGCTTTATATGGGTACTAGGGAATTGAATTTGGGTCCTTGGCAAACAAGTGTCTTAACCACTGAGCCATCTCTCCAGCCCCCATATAATGTTTTTCACAATGCTAAATGACTATTTTTCTTTTCCCTCCTGTTAGTTCATGGGTGTCCAGTGGCATTTTCCAGCAACTGTACCATGAGACACGGTAGCAACAGGACAGAAGCAGAGGCGAGAATCCAGCTGCCTTCTGTGAAATCAGCCTGATGTGGTGGTACACACCTGAAGTCCTAGCACTGGGAAGCTGAGACTGCAGAGTCATGGGTTCAAAGCCAGCCTGCTATAAACAGCAACCACAAAGCAAAGCAGAACAAAATTTGTGAATGTCAGAACAGCTTTCCTCATTAAGTCTTTTCAGAAAACAGAGTTGCTTTGAATAGAAATGCTATTCATTTAACATGTGGTGGAGCTGTTATTGTTCTATTTTAAATGGTTTCAGTGACTTATATGGTAAGCATCTCTCAACGTAGACCACCTAACGAAAGTTCTTAGGGTGAAAGTGTAGCTCAGAGGTGGAGTGGTTGACTATAAAAGTCCCATGGGGCCTTTCAATATTGGGAGTACCTAGGCAGGCATGATGGCACACGCCATCATGAATTATATGAATTCGAGGCAAGCCTGAGACTACGTAGTGAATTCCAGGTCAGCCTGGACTAGAGCAAGACCCTACCTCGAAAAACCAAAAAATAAACTGGAACTGGAGGGATGGTTAGTGGTTAAGGTACTTGCCTGCAAAGTCAAAGCATCCAGGTTCGATTTCCTAGTGCCTATGTAAGCCAGATGCACAAGGTGGTGCATGCGTCTGGAGTTTGTTTGCAGTGGCTAGAAGCCTTGGTGCACCCATTCTCTCTATATATCTGCCTCTTCCTCTCTCTCTCAAATAAATAAAAATAATTTTTTTAAAAAGAGGGAGTTCCTGAGGCCAAAAAGTTCGAGAACCACCTCTCAACGGTAACCAGACACAAGCCTGTGCCTCTGCTAAAGATCATGTAAAGGTTCTTCCTAAACCCAGAGCCACATGGTATGTGTTAAAAGATGACTTCTGATAAAAGCAGGCCCTCCCAGAGAGACTGCCAAAGCAGAGAGGGATCTGTGTTAAGACCTTGATAAACTAAACCCAGAAGCTCAGTGAAGAGCGAAGTTAATATGTCAACGAGGATTCTTAATAAGTAAGCACGTTAACAGCGGCTCACCCTCGGGAGGCTGGCGTTTGCAGTGTAATCCCACCATACTTGGAGTTTATTAGAGTGGAACAGTATCCCGTGGAAGCCAGTGCTGTGGTTTGAATGTTCCCAGAATTCACGTGTTCGAAACCTCATCTTCAGTGCCATATGTTAATGACTTTTGGAGGTGGGACCTTCAAAATGTGATTAGGATTAATCCATTTCTGGACTAATTGGTTATCTCCAGAGTGGGTATTATAAAAAGGCTTGCTCTCACTGTCTCTTTTTCTCTCTCCCTCCCTCCCTCCCTCTTTTCCTATCTCTTCCCACTCTTCCTCTCTCCCTCTTTTCCTTCCTCTCCCTTTCCCCCTTTCTCTCCCCAGCCCCTTCCCCAAAAGTTTTGTTGTGTCATTAGAGTGATAATCTAGAAACAAGAATTATGAACAGGCTGGAGAAGACGGCTTAGCAGTTAAGACGCTTGCCTGCAAAGCCAAGGGACCCTGTTTCAATTCCCTAAGATCCACGTAAGCCAGATGCACAAGGTGGCACATGCATCTGGAGTTCATTTGTAGTGGGTAGAGGGCCTGGCTCACACATTCTCTCTCTCTCTCTACCTCTTTCTCTGTATCTCAAATAAATAAAAATAAATAAATAAATAAATAAATAAATAAATAAATAAATAAAATATTTTTAAAAAGAATTATGACTAAGAAAGTGGAAATAACCGCAGCTACACATTGTAGTGCAGAGCAAAACTGAGGCAAAGCAAGTGACGATCTTTCAATGAATTGTAAACAGTGGGTGGTGGCTGTGTTGTCGCAAGTAACTGATATGTAGTGTTGGAAGGATGTATGAATGAGCTAACAATGCAACACCAAGTCACTTCCTCCTCTCAGTCCTCCATCACTGCGCAGCCACACTGGGGTGGAGCCCAGTGGTCTAAAAGGGCAGACTCTCACCTGGGGAGGGGGGGCAATTGCAGAGAATAAGGCAGGAGATCACGGGACATGACCTCTGGAGTTCAGGCCAACAAATGGCTTCAGCTGTATGTATTGCTCTCCCCACTGTTGGGTTGGACAGGCTCCCAAAACGGAGTCATCAAGGACAGCAGGATGGCCACAGAGACATAAGGAAGTGGATTATCCGCATTCCTCAAGAAGCCACCCAGCCATTATCCCTTCCTTGCCTACAATGACCCAGGTCATGGTTTCCTGCCCCCTGATCTCCTAAGTCACCTGGTAATGGCTCTGGTCTCACACCCTAGCTGTTTGAAATGGCTAAGGTAAAGAACAAAGGAGTTCTTTTCCCTTCCTCACTTTCCCCCAACTGAAAGCCCTATAAAGCCCACTACCTACAAATTCAGGATGGCTGTGCTCCACTCTTGAGAGTCAGTCCTGACAGTTTGTCCTTTTCCCCAAATAAAAGCTTTCATCTTTGCCTTAGAGTGGCTGGCGTGGTCTTGGTCCCAAACCTTACACCCACCAGCAAGAAAAACTTGTGGGTATGTGCATGCCAAGGTACATGTGTGGCAATCAGAGGATGACCTTGTGGTGTCAGTTCAGCTTCTTTGAAGCAGGCTCTCTCATGGTACACCAGGCTACCTGGGCCATGAGCTTCTGGAAAATTCTCCTGTCTTTGCCTACCTTCTTGCTTTCAATAGGTGCCATGGCTTAAGAAACCCCTGACACAACGTGTGGCTTTTACATGAGTTCTGGTTTCCAAGCTCAGGTGTTCAAGCTTGCAAGGCAAGCACTTTATCCACTGAACCATTTCCCTAGCCCCTGACTTTCTTTTGAAGAATAAATGTTTAATGTTTTTCATGAGAAAACCTTCCCTAAGTCTAGCTGTCTGGCTTTTCAAAAAAAAAAAAAAACTTTGAGAAAAGTTTTTTAAGGAAACTTTTGCCCATAGATGGGAAGTGGTATGATCCTCTAAATATATTTGTTAGTCAACACCCTTTTGGATGAAAGCTATAGAGACTCAATTGAAATTAGTTTAATCAAAATGATTGGCTGGCACAACTAGAGAAGCTCTTAGTCCCAGCATGATTGAGAAAACCAGATTAATCTTTCTGGAAGAGAGCGGGTATGTTGCACAGACAGACAGACAGATGGATAGCTACCACCTTTCCTTGTTGGCTTGTGCAAGAATTAAATCAAAAGTGGTTGGCTGAGTATATGTGTGGCTCCATCCTTCCCACCCTAAAATCAGATGTCCTGAGCCCCTCCTAAGGCAGGTAGATTCAGTTTGTGTCTGCGGACAGTACTTTAGCTTCTGACATTGACCCCTTTTGAATTACACACCCCCCAAGACCAAACCGCACCTGGACCCCACCCCCAGGACACTTTCTAAAACTTGGTACTATAAACATAGAATGTATGTGTGGCTCACTGGTTTTATTTGCCCCCACATAAAAACGGCCCCATCCTATGGTCTCCACAGATACATATAGTTGTCAATGGCTGGGTCGCCCTTTCTGGGTGAGCGGTGGTTTAGTTAACTGTCCCTTTTGGAGCAAGCCTCTTCTCCAGTAACAGAGGCTCCATGAACATCCAGCACCAAGCCTGCAAAGCATACCCATGTCTCCTCACGGGGGGGGGGGAGGGCTGGGAGGATGGGAGTAGGTATCATCATCCAGGCAGTTAAAGTAATGCCCCGCAGGAGGGGAAGACCTTGGGCCCCTAAGGAGAGTGGGGACAGCAGCCTGGACTTCTTACAGTGGTCAGCCCGTGCAGAGAGCAGTGCTCTCCTGCTGGTCGCCACTCCCGCTGACCCCTCAGCATGTGGTCCTCCAGCCAGCAGCATCAACATCCTCTGGCCACATCTCAGGCCTTGCAAAACAGATTGCGTTTGAACAAACTCTCCAGGTGAGTCTGTGCACATTAAAGTCTGAGAAGAGCTACTCCAGGACCTTTCAGGAAGGGTATTTTCTCTTGAAGTTTTCTGCTATCAAAGCAAGGTGATGGAAGCTGTCAATAAAAAGTTAAAAAAAGAAAAAAGAAAACAAGGCAACCAGCATGGTCAATGCACTTTCCTGGGCTAAAGTTTGTTGGGAGGTCAGAGACATGGGATTGCTGGGCTAGAGGTAGATAATTACAAAAGTTTCTTCAGAGGTTTAAGCAGAATCACGCTGGAAAACCTGCTCTCCCTCAATAGCTTGCTTCTCAAAGTCTCTTGCAGAAAAAGGCATTTTAGTGCGCCCTCTAGTGGCTGCTTTCTTCACGTACAGGCAAATGGATCAGGGAAGAAAAATCTTAGACCTAAACTCAAGGGAAAGAGACAGCTCTGAGCAAACAAGGGAGACCTTCACCAAGGCTGACTGAGCATCTTCAAGTCCACTCCTGCTAGAGCTTCCACAGTGACAAAGGGCTTCTTCCAAGACGGCTTTACATGCTACTATGTAAGACTGACCAAGGAGAGGCGTTTTGTTAATGGTCGTAGCAGGCATGTGGTGCATGCCTATAATCCCAAATGTCACATGTTCTCTCTCATATGTGGATCCTAGCTACAAATGATTGGACTTCTATGTGAGTAGGATTAAAACTCAGTAACAGAGGCCAGTAAGGTAGAAAGGGGATATAAAGGGAATAGAAAGGGAGGAAGAGGGACTTATTAGGATGGTATTCTATATATGTAAGTAGAAGAACATCCCCAAAATAATGTAGGGCTTTGCCATAACATTTGATTGCCTGCCAGGGCTAAAAGGTGAGACCCTTTTGCTGAAGACACCACAAGCTGTGGTCACAGGATATCAAAATACCACACTGGAACTAAGAGGAAAGCCAGTTCTCTTCTAGCTAGCCCTCATAGTGTTGGAAGATGCTATGGGAATGGCTGGGGGACAATGGTCACCAACAGCTTGAACAAGCAGGGAATCCTGCAAGCTATGAAATCAAAACAGCCAGGCAAGAAGGACACATTTGTGCAATAGTGGCACACAGGCTCTGTGAATAACCAAAAATTTTCTGATTGGACTTGAGGCCTGATCGGTGGGGAACAACTCATATATGGTACTGAAAACCAAGTTAGACTCATAAGGCCAGGAAACTCATAGACTCCAGAGAGAAGCCCCCATTGCTCTCTCAACAAGAAGAGTGGGCTTACACACCAAAAACTCTCTCAAGTAGCTAAGCATATCTAGACTGCTTTAATCTAAGCTGCTCTCACCCTGGGCTAGAGAATCTTTTTTTTTTTTTCAGATGACAGAGAAAACTGGGAGACCCAAGACCCATCAATACAATGTTCCTATCATAAGATGTGCCACCTCTACCACATCAGCTGGAACCCATGAAAAATTGCTTAGGAAGTAGCAACACAGGTATTATTCTCACTGCTAGCCTGACAACCAGCTCCAAGGGAACAGCAACAGACACTGTGATCAATCAAAATCCATTGAATCAGATACCCAGAGGCTACAGATAACACAACACTAAACAGGTCTGCTAAAAGACCTGCCATGAGCTGGGCATGGTGGCGCACGCCTTTAATCCCAGCACTTGGAAGGCAGAGGTAGGAGGATCGCCATGAGTTCAAGGCCACCCTGAGACTACATAGTTAATTCCAGGTCAGCCTAGACCAGAGTGAAACCCTACCTCGAAAAACCAAAAAAAAAAAAAAAAAAAAAAAAAAAAAAAAGACCTGCCATGGCTCAGGGACCATTATAGATTGTAAGAGTTACAAGTGAGTAGAAATATCCTGAGGTATATCCCTCCCCACACACAGACACTGACTGAGACCTCAATTACCCAACAATGAGCACCAATAACCCCACTGAGGAGAGCCCTCGGGGAAAGTGGGACAGAGTAGAGGGGATAGAAGACTACAACCTTTGTTAAATTAAAAAAAAAATGATTCTGGGCTGGAGAGATAGCTCAGCGGTCAAAGTGCTTGCTTGTAAAGCCTGACAGCCTGGGTTTGAGTCCCTGGTACTCACATAAAGCCATATGCACAAAGTGGTGCATGCATCTGGAGTTTTCAGTGGCAAGAGGCCCTGGAACACCCATTCTCTCTCCCTTGTTCTGTCTCCTTCCCTCCCTCTCTCTCCTTGCAAATAAATAAATAAAAGTATTTTTAAAAATGATTCTATGGAAGCATAAACAATTCATAGCAAAGCATACATATTTAAAACAGTCTTAACATATTCATGCACTTATAAAACCATCATAACCTGTCATTCACATCCATCATCCCTTCTAGGATCCCAGTATCCATATGCAATCTCCCTGCTGCCATATTCCCTGAGTCCCTTCTCCAGATATCCATCACTGTGAATATGCTTGCAAGCTCTAGAGTTTTCTACAAATGGCATCACTCTTTGACATCTGAATTTCTTCACTTGGCATAATAATTTTGGCATTCATTCGTGTTGCTTGTATGAACAGTTCCACTGTATGGTTGCACTGCAATTCTTTTATCCATTTATCTACTGATGGAGTTGTTGGAACTGGTCTTAGTTTGGGCATCTCTGTAGCCAGAGTGCTATAAGCAATTACACCCATCTTTGTGTAGACACACCCTTTCTTTTCTTTCTATAAGGACTGGGGAGGGAAATGGCTGGAGGCCATGGCCAGTGTGTGTTAATTTCAAAACCAACCAAGTCCAAATCATTTCCCAAGTAGTTTTACCACTTTTCATTCCCTCAGTGGGGCATGAGAGTCCCTTTTGATTAAAGGGGTTCTCAAAAATCTTCTTTTATCAGGGGCAGGTAGGGGGGTTTCTAGGTAGGGTCTCACTCTAGTTCTAGGCTGACCTGGAACTTACTCTGTAGTCCCGTGCTGGCCTTAACCTCACAATGATCCTCCTACCTCTGTTTCCCAAGTGCTGGGATTAAAGATGTGTGCCACCATGTCCGGCTCAAAACCTTTCCAAGACCACTGGCCCAAAGTCAGGCACATACTCTTGTCCCATTGTTTCTCAACTTAGTGGCTGGGTGAGTTCAAACTTTAAATTTTTGGTTTGTGTGGCTTCCCTCTATCTTCAGTTCCTGCACAGACTCCCCACAGTGACCAGTCTGCACACATTACACAATCTGGCGGCTGCAGACACTGGATGCTTGTATCAGTTACTTTCCCACTGGGACAAAATACCCAACCAGAAGCAAGTTATGGAAGGAAAAGGGTTTATTTCCGCTTACGCTTTGTTCCAGGGGGTAGAGTCCAGCATAATGCATGGCAGGATAGGGAAGCCAATCACATAGTCACATTGGCAGGAAGGAAGTAGAGAATGGTGGATGCTTTTTTCAGCCAGCTCTCTCCTTTTGAAACAATCCAGGACTCTGCCCATAGTTAAAGTGGATCTTTCTACCTCAGAGATAATCCCGCACAGGTGATTCTACATCCTGGTCCTGTCAAGTAGACAATGAATATCGACCATCACAATGCTCTTAACCTTAAGGATGAAATGGATTTTGACCCCAAGGTCTCAGGACCACATGTGCAAAGGTCAAGGTTCCTTCTTGATTTGGTGAAGATAATACATTTGTTTTCAAAATCTAAGCAAATTCTCTGGTTTCAATGGCTTTTAGTTGACTTTTTAATTAAATATTTTAATTTATTTGCAAGCAGAGAGAGATAGAAGAAAGACAGACAGAGAGAATGGGTGTGCCAGAGCTTCTAGCCACTGCAAATGGACTCCAGATACATGTGTCGCTTTGTGTATCTGGCTTTACATGGGTACTGGGGAATCAAACCCAGGTCATTAGGCTCTGTAGGCAAGTGCTTTAACCATTTAGCCATCTCTTAGTTGACTTTTGGGGGGGGTGGGGTTTCGAGGTAGGGTCTCACTCTGGCTCAGGCTGACCTGGAATTCACTATGTAGTCTCAGGGTGGCCTTGAACTCATGGCGATCCTCCTATCTCTGCCTCCCAAGTGCTGGGATTAAAGGCGTGCACCACCACGCCCGGCATTAGTTGACTTTTAAAATCACTAATTTGAGGCTGGAGATACAGCTCAGTTGTGAGGGAGAGATAAAAATGGCATAAGTAGCTAGGGACAGCTAAGGCAGGAGTCTAGCCAGAACTAAAAGTTCCCAACACAAAAACCTGTGATTGGTGTTTTCAGTTGCAGTTGGCTGTTTCTGTGGTTGGGGGCTTCAGTTACTTTTCCAACACACAGGTCATTCGGTTACTACTAAGAAACTCTCAAATAGATGATCAATCAGCCCATGACACTCTCCCCTGTGGTCAGCTCTAGGCTCAACAAACTTATACCCCCCAGAATTCAGGCCCTCAGACAAACCCCTACTCTGGGGCTCCCTCCTATCCTGATAGGGAGTTTTTTTCTGTTTGCATTAAAGTCTGCTGTTTCTGCTTTCATGATACTTCTGATTCTCATTTCAATAAAGCCTGTGTGTTCCTCTCTCACTGAACTTGTGGATTGTCTTGTGGGCCAAGGTGGTAATTCTTTTTTTTTTTTTTTTTTTTTTTTTTTTTTTTTTTTTTTTTTTTTTTGGTTTTTTGAGGTGGGGTTTCACTCTAGCCCAGGCTGACCTAGAATTCACTATGTAGTCTCAGGGTGGCCTCGAACTCATGGCAATCCTCCTACCTCTGCCTCCCGAGTGCTGGGATTAAAGGCATGCGCCACCATGCCCGGCTCAGGGTGGTAATTCTTTACTCTCTGGACAAGAACTTGACCTAGCAGAGCTCCCAGATCTCCAGCTTCAGTTTGTAAACTGTTTGCCTTACATATATATGTATTTTTTTCTTTTTTCTTTTTTATTGACAACTTCCATAATTGTAGACAATATCCCATGGTACTTCCCTCCCTCCCCCCAACTTACCCTTTGAAACTCCACTCTCCATCATACCCCTTTCCCCTCTCAATCAGTCTCTCTCTCTCTCTCTCTCTCTTTTTTTTTTTTTTTTTTTGGAGAGAGACACAGAGACAGAGAGAGAGGGAGAGGAACACAGATAGAGATGGGCGTGTCAGCAGACTCTTAGCTGCTGCGAACGAAATCCAGATGTGCGCCCCCTTGTGATCAAGTGAGGCATTGTGCCCTTGTGTCACTTTGCATCTGGCTAAACATGGGACCTGGAGATTGCAACTTCTGGAGATTGGAACCAGCGGTTTTTTAGGCTTAGGAGGCAGGCGCCTTAATCGCTAAGCCATCTCTCCAGCCCATCAATCAGTCTCTTTTATTTTGATGTTATGATCTTTTCCTCCTACTATGATGGTCTTGTGAAGGTAGTGTCAGGCACTGTGAGGTCATGGATATCCAGGCCATTTTGTGTCTGGAGGATCACGTTGTAAGGAGTCCTACCCTTCCTTTGGCTCTTACATTCCTTCTGCCACCTCTTCCGCAATGGAAGCCTTGGAAGGTATGTTAGAGATATTTCAGTGCTGAGCACCCCTCTGTCACTTCTCAGCACCATGGTGCCTTCTGAGTCATCCCAAAGTCACCGCCATCTGAAAAGAGAAGCTTCTCTAGCCAAAAGTGAGAGTAGCATTAATACATTGGTATGGACATTAAGAGAAGGCACTTTGGTGAGCTTAGTATATATACATTTAGCCAGACACCAGCAGACGTTACCCCCCTGGGGTTCATGACTACCCCTTGTGTAGGTTTTCAGTATCAGGGATGTATTCCCTCCATGGAGCAGGCCTCCAGTCCAATTAGAGAGCAGTTGGTTTCCCCCATAACAGACATGCCACTATTGCACCCATTGGCTCATTTGGCCTGATTGGCCAAATTTAAAGCTTGCAGTATTCACTGTTGAGTATCTTCTCTGGTGTTTTCTCTCTCTTTCCCATTGAACTGCTGCAGCATAGCTTTTTCCAACTTTCTGTCAGCTGGTCCACATGGAGGAGGCTTTCAGCTCAGCTCCAGCAGGATTTCTCAGTGACCTTGCAGCCCAAGTATGTGGAGTCTTCAGCAATAGGGTCTTACCATCTATTCCTGGTGGGAAACCAAGGACCTCGGCAATGGCCTATAATGTTGTGGGGGTATCTGTCACCTCCTCAGCCAACAACTCATTGGGAGATATCCCGTCCCTGGCATTGAAAATTTTCTAGTAACAATCTATGGCTTCTGAGTGTTCCATTGTCCAGAAAAGTAGGTTTCCATATGACTTATTTATATCCTCTTAGATTTTGATTAGCCCTCCCTCCACCTTTCCTTTACTCAGTCTCATCCTCTGACCTCACTTAGGCCTTTTCACCCCCATTAATCTGTTCTTCTACTTACATATATACAATACCATCCTATTAAGTCCTCCCTTCTTCCCTTTCTATTCCCTTTATATTCCTTTTCTAGCTTACTGGCTTCTGCTACTGAATTTTATTTTTTTCTCACATAGAAGTCCAATCATTTGTAGCTAAGATCCACATATGAGAGAGAACATGTGATGTTTGGCTTTCTGGGCCTGGGTTACCTCACTAAATATAATCCTTTCCAGATCCATCCATTTTCCAGAAAATTTCATAACTTCATTTTTCTTTACCACTGAGTAGAACTCCATTGTATAAATGTGCCACATCTTCATTATCCACTCAGCAATTGAGGGACATCTAAGCTGGTTCCATTTCTTAGCTATTATGAATACAGTGGCAATAAACATGGTCAAGCAAGTATCTCTAAGGCAGTCAGACGGGTCCTTAGGATATATGCCTAGGAGTGGTATAGCTGGGTCATATGGTAGATCTATATTTAGCTGTCTCAAGAACCTTCCACAATGGCTGGACCATATTACATTCCCACCAACAGTGTAGAAGGGTTCCTCTTTTTCCACATCCTCGCCAGCATTTATAGTCATTTGTTTTCATGATAGTAGCTAATCTGACAGGAGTGAGATGAAATCTCAATGTAGTTTTAATCTGCATTTCCCTGATGACTAGGGATATAGAACATGTTTTTAGATGTTTATATGTCATCTGTATTTCTTCTTCTGAGAACTCTCTATTTAGTTCCGTAGACCATTTTTTAATTGGATTGTTTGATTTATTATTATTTAATTTTTTTAGTTCTTTGTATATCCCGGATATTAATCCTCTGTCAGATGTATAACCGGCAAAGATTTTCTCCCATTCTGTAGGTTGCCTCTTTGCTCTATTCACAGTGTCCTTAGCTGTACAAAAGCTTTGTAATTTCATGAGGTTCCAGCGGTTGATCTGTGGTTTTATTTCCTGGGCAATTGGGGTTATATTCAGAAAGTCTTTGCCAAGTCCAATATGTTGAAGGGTTTCCCCTACATTTTCCTCTAGCAGTTTCAGAGTTTCAGGTCTGATATTAAGGTCTTTGTTCCATTTTAAACTAATGCACATTAGTTCTTGGGCACTGAGAGAGAGAAGGATCTATTTTCATCCTTCTACAGATACATATCCAGTTTTCTCAGCACCATTTGCTGAAGAGGCTGTCTTTTCTCCAATGAGTATTGTTGGCATTTTTGTCGAAGATCAGGTGGCTGTAGCTACCTGGACTTACATCAGGGTCCTCTATTCCGTTCCATTGATCTACATGTCTGTTTTTGTGCCAGTACCATGGTGTTTTTGTTACTATGGCTCTGTAATATAGGTTAAAATCAGTATGGTGATACCACCAGCCTTATTTTTGTTGCTCAAAATTGTTTTAGATATCCAAGGTTTTTTGTGCTTCCAAATGAATTTTTGGATTGTTTTTTTTTTTTTCTATTTCCATGAAGAATACCATTGGAATTTTTATGGGGATTGCCTTAAATGTGTAGATTGCTTTTGGTAGGGTTGTCATTTTCACAATATTGATTCTTCCAATCCAAGAACTTCTAAATTCTCATTGTAGAGATCCTTCACTTCCTTTGTTAGGTTTATCCCAAGGTACTTTATTATTTTTGTTGCAATTGTGAATGGGAGTGATTCTCTGATTTCATCCTCTGTGTGTTTGTTGTTAGCATATAGGAAGGCTACTGATTTCTGTGTGTTTATTTTGTATCCTGCTACATGGCTATAGGTATTTATCAGCTCTAACAGTCTGCTAGTAGAGTCTTTAGGGTCCTTTATGTATAGAATCATATCATTTGCAAATAATGATAACTTGATCTCTTCCTTTTCAATGTGTATCCCTTTTTTTTTTTTTTTTTTTTTTTTTTTTTTTTTTTTTTTTTTGAGGTAGGGTCTCACTCTGGCTCAGGTTGTCCTGGAATTCACTCTATAGTCTCAGGGTGGCCTCGAACTCATGGTAATCCTACCTTTGCCTCCCAAGTGCTGGGATTAAAGGCGTGCGCCACCATGCCCGGCTTGTGTATCCCTTTTATGTGTGTCTCTTGCCTTATTGCTATGGCTAAGACTTCCAGTACTATATTAAATAAAAGTGGGAATAGTGGACACCCTTGTCTTGTACCTGATTTTAGTGGAAAAGCTTCAAGTTTTTCTCCATTTAGTATTAGGTTGGCTGTGGGTTTGTCAAAAATAGCCTTTATTATCATAAACAGCCTTTATTATGTTGAGATATGTTCTTCTATTCCCAGTCTCTGTAGGACTTTTATCATGAAGGGATGTTGGATTTTGTCAAATGCTTTTTCTGCATCTAATGAGATGATCATGTGATTTTTGTCCTTCAGTCCATTTATATGATGTATTACATTTATCGATTTGCATATGTTGAACCATCTCTGGGATAAAGCCTACTTGGTTGGGGTGAATGATCTTTCTAATATATTCTTGTATTCTGTTTGCCAATATTTTGTTGAGAATTTTTGCATCTTTTTTCATGAGGGAGATTGGTCTGTAATTTTCCTTTTCTGTTATATCTTTGTCTGGTTTGGGGATCAGGGTGATGCTGGCTTCATAGAAGGAATTTGGTAGGATTCCTTCCTCTTCTATTTTATGGAAACGTTTAAGAAGCATTGGTGTTAGTTCTTCCATGAAGGTCAGGTAGAATTCAGCAGTGGATCCATCTGGGCCTGGGCTTTTTTTAGTTGGGAGATTAATTTATACATTCTTGAACTCTTACCACCTCTAACAGGAAGGTTATGGTGACAACAGTTGCTTAGCTCTCAAGGACTGAAAGATCACTCTTGTCAAAACCATACACATTTTTACTCGGGCCTGCACAGGTGTCTGCTAGGGCAAAATCTCCAGCCTAGGATAGGGAAAGATCTTATCTCAAAAAAAAAAAAAAACTCCATCTTCAGATCATGTTAATTCCACTGTTACCTGAACATAAGTCTTGGGAAGAGCTGGAGTTGATTATACAAAATGCTTATGTCTATGTCAATCAAAATTTTGCCCACATCTTTAATAATCTGCTTCTTAGCTGGGCGTGGTGGCGCACACCTTTAATCCCAGTACTCGGGAGGCAGAGGTAGGAGAATTGCTGAAAGTTTGAGGCCACCCTGAGACTACATAGTGAATTCCAGGTCAGCCTGAGCTAGAGTGAGACTGTACCTCAAAAGACCAATAAATAAATAAATAAATAAATAAATAAATAAATAAATAAATAAAATAATCTGCTTCTTTATACATAAACCTCAAAATCATGAAGCTAGGTGAAAGAAGCCAGACACAAAAGATCACAATCTAGGGCTGGAGAGATGGCTTAGTGGTTAAGGCGCATGCCAGTGAAGCCTAAGGACCGTGGTTCAATTCAGGTCCCGCGTAAACCAGGTGCATATGGTGGCACATGCCTCTGGAATTCTTTTGCAGTGGCTAGAGGCCCTGGCCTGCCCATTCTCCCTCTCTCTCCCTGTCACTCCCTCTCTCTGTCTCTATTAAATAAATAAATAAAAATAAAATCTTTAAAAAAAAGAAAGATCACATACCATACGTTTCCACTTGTATAAGCATCTAGAATAGGTGGGTGTTGCAGTCAGGTTCTCATTGCTGGCAGAAATCACCCAACCAAGAGCAGCTTTTGGGGGAAAAAAGGGGTTTATTTTGGCTTGTAGACTCGAGGGAAAACCCCATGATGGCAGGGAAAACAATGACATGAGCAGAGGGTGGACATCACCCCCTGGCCAATGTAAGATGGACAATAGCAACAGGAGAGTGTGCCAAACACTAGCAAGAGGAAACTGGCTAAAATGCCCATAAGCCGGCCCTCAACAATACACTGCTTCTAGGCGTTAGTTCCCAAATCTCCATCAGCTAGGAATCTTGCATTCAGAACACCTAAGTTTATGGGGGACACCTGAATCAAGCCACCACAGTGGGCATGGTAGTGCATATCTATAAACTCTTGTGAGGTAGAGGCAGCAGTATGGGCGGTCCAGTCTAGTCCAGGACAAAAAAAGAAAAAACAAATCAAGGGCTGAGGCGCAGCAGTTAGAACACTTGCGAGGCATGCGCAGGGCTGTGGGTTCAGTCCAGCCTAGTCACCACCAACCTAGGTGGTGGCCTAGAGCTGGGGAAGAAGTGGTGAGTGATCTAGTAAATTCACAATGATGAAATAGTACTAAACTTGGCTGTGATGTTGGCTGTACACTAAATACAGTAAACCATACACTATTTATTTATTTTGTTTTTTTGAGGTGGGATTTCACTCTAGTACAGGCTGACCTGGAATTCACTATGTAGTCTCAGGGTGACCTCGAACTCAAAGCGATCCTCCTACTTCTGCCTCCCGAGTGCTGGAATTAAAGGTGTGTGCCACCATGCCTGGCTTAAATCATACACTTTTTATTATTTTATTATTTATTTATTTATTTATTTATTTATTTTTTTGAGGCAGGATCTTGCTCTAGCCCAGGCTGACCTGGAATTCACTACGTAGTCTCAGGGTGGCCTCGAACTCATGATCTAACATGGAGAGTTATATATACCACTGAACTATATCCTAGTTTTTGAATTAGATGAATTGGGCAAAGGGTTTGGGATAGGAAATAGACCAAGAAAAATGGTTAGGTTCTTTTTAATAAGAAGCAAATACTCTTTGAGTGGAGCAGATCCATGAAGGCAAAAAGCACTGGGTTTGTCCTTAAAGAGCTGACACACTGGGAACATCAACTTTCAGCGGCTTCAGTTTCCAAGTCTTTGTTCCATGGTTCCATTGTGCCTTCAGGCTTCATAAGCCCAACTATTTTCCATTATGAGAACAGTTCCACTGGGATGTCAGAGTCTCTGTGAGCTTTCTCCAGATGGACAGAACCAATCCATCCTCCCCCCCCTTTCCCCTTTTCCATTTGTTTGATTAATATTGAATAATTGGCTCATGTGTTTATAGAGGCTGGCAAGAGTAAAATCATCTGACTGGACCTCTAGGCAGGCCGAAGACCCAGCCCAGAAAGAGTCTGGAGTGCTATTCCATCAGTAGCCATCTGCTGCCAAAGTCCTTGCTGTCCAGGGAGGTCAGCATCTTGCTCTTGCTTTTGCTTTTGACTGACTGAGGCTCATTCACATTATAGAAAGCAACCTGTCTACACAAACCCATTAATTCAAATGTTAACGTCATCCAGGAAGCCTCTCACAGAAACTTCCTGAGTGTTTGACCACATGTTTGTAAACCGTGGCTCAGCAAGTTGCTACGCAGCTTCTCACTGCTCTTGAAACTCCTCTCCCTGGCTCTGGCTTTCAGAACCCCACCCCTCATTCAAGCCCAGCTCCTCTTACTAATGGATGCTGGCTGTCTTGCTGGTTCTTTTGGGCACGCCCAGGGGGTACCTGCTGCACAGTTTCTGGCTCAGCCTATTTCCCCACCTCCTTGCACACACACAGCTGGCAGTTAACCCAGAATCCTTGTGCACAGTCCACCTCTTGGCTCCAGGCAGGGGTGAGCTTTCCTCCATTTCACAGCAGTATGGTTTGTGTGTTCTTTATGGTTCTTTTATTTCTCAACACAGCACTAGAACACTTCACTTGGAATAACACACTAACCTGATATGTGTCACAGTCTTTAATCCCAGCACTCAAGAGGCAGAGATAAGAGGATCACAGTGAGTTTGAGGCCACCCTGAGACTACATAGTGAACTCCAGGTCAGCCTGGTTAGAGTGGAACCTTACCTCGAAAAAACCAAAATAATAATCATCATCATTATTATTATTTCACACGTCCTTGAAAAAAAAAACATATTACTCCCTTCCCCACCAGCTTTAAGAATGGTTATCCAACCAGGAGCAGTGGCACTCAGGAGACTAAGAAGATTGTCAACCTAGACTACATTGTGAGACTGTGACTCAAAAATGCAAAAAAAAAAAAAAAAAAAAGTGAGGGCCTGAGACCACTTGGGTTCACTTCCCCATCACCCATGTAAACAGCCAAGCAAGTAAATCCCAGTCCAGAGGAGAGCAGAGGCTGGAGAATTGCTGGGTTCACAAAAAATGGCAGCTCCAGAGTCAGTGAGAGATTCTGTCTCAAGGAAGCAGGTGCAGATTAGCGATGGTGTGGGACACTTGACATTTCTTCTGTCCTCCACACGTGTACTGGGCATGTGCATCTGCACATATGTGACCACATGCACTCACCACACCTAATAATAAAAAAGTACCAAAATTAAGAAGAAGAAAGAAAGAAAAGAAAGAAGGAAGGAAGGAAGGAAGGAAGGAAGGAAGGAAGGAAGGAAGGAAGGAAGAAGGAAGGAAGGAAGGAAGGAGAGTGGTTCTCTTCGAAGTCTCTGACCATAGTCTTTCTGCTATCTGCACGCAGGGCAGGGACCTCTCAAGCATGTGCAGATCCCCTTGAGAGTAATAGGTGCCTTGTAAAGCCCCTGGCCCCCACCCCACTCCATTCCTCCTGAAGAGATCCAGCTGGCTGGCCTCCCTGGGAAAGGCAGCATCCCCAGGGTTAGACCATCTCTCCTGACTCTATTATGACAGGAAGGGGAGCTGGTTTCACTGTTCTCAGCTGCTGGGACAGATTGCTCCAAACAGCTGTGATAGAAGATCCCAAAATTCATCTTCCCCAAAGGGAGGTGTATGAGGGAGACCTGCCAAGTATGGGAATACTGAAACCGTGGATTGTGAACAGGTAGACGAGGCAGGTAAGGTCAGGGCTGGGACAGGGGCAGTTCACACAGCACCTCTCGGCTACAGTAAGATGGGCGCACAACCCTAGGCTTGGCGGCTGGCAAGTAATTCCTTGTGACTGTGCTTGGGCCTATCTTGAGATGGAGAGGTGCTGAGAAGTATGGGGTAGCAAGCAACATGGGGGCTGAGGATGTGTGCTCTTCCTCGGCAGGGCAGCTCTCAGGCTTCTTGATCTCTTGGTTCTTGGTTTTGGTCCCACCCAGTGACTGCAAAGTTTAGCACCCTCCTTCCCTCTAGCTAACTACTCATTGCCAAGGGTGATTTCTCTTCTTCTGACCAACAAGATCTACAGACATGGCCAAATGTCCTTAGAGGGTGGGTGGCTGTCGGGGACAAAAATGCCCTAGTTGAGAACCACTGCACAGGGAGTTCCAGAAGTAGCATCTGGAACTGCAGTGGGGTTGACAAGCAGAGCACTGGGGTAAGAGTGAGGCAAGTGGGAGAGAGGAATGGAGATGATAGGAGACAGCCATGGGTGTCCCAGCTCCAGAGCTATGGTAAGGGACTGGATTTCCCTCCCCACTGAGCAAGCCACTGGAGGGTTGCCAACAGGGCAGTGGTAAGACTTGAGTTGAAGGTTGGGTTCTGGAGTGTAGGGGAACACAAAGTTTCCAGGGGGGTGAAGGACACATGCTGTCTCAACTAGGGTGGTGGCTATGTGTGTGGGTGGTGGACGTGCTTGTCCAAATCTGTGCATTATATTGCATGAAAACTCTAAGAATGCAAAAAAGCCACACACACACCAAAAAAATGCAAAAAGCCCAAGATGGTTGCGTCCCCGAAGGGAATGATGGATGAGGGGCAGGAGGCAAAGTGGAGCCAGTGGGATGTCATGGCTCAGGCTATTTGGGCTGGTGTGATGTTGGGGAGATGGCTGCATGGGAAAGCAGTTGGGCTGGATACTGCAGCAAGGAACAGGGTGTGCAGCTATGCTGGCAAGACTTTCAGTCCAGGTTGTCTAATGCCAAAGCCTCATTAACCAGTAGCTGCCAGCAGCAACCAAGGTCAAGCATGGGCCCAGAGGGTGAGAGCCTTTCCTTGGGCCTGCTCCCTGACCCAAATGCTCACAACTTAAGGGCTTTGAAAATTATTTTTTTTTTTTGAAGTGATGGATATGGAATCCAGGGCCTTGCAAGCAGTCTGCCACTGAGGTGTAGCCCTATCTAATGATATATATATATATTTTTTTGAGGTAGGGTCTTGCTGTAGCCCAGACTAACCTGAAACTCACCATGTACTCTCACGGTGGCCTGGAACACATGGGCGATTCTCCTACCTCAGTCTCCTGAGTGCTGGGATTAAAAGCGTGTGCCACCACACTGGGCCTAATGTTGTATTTTAATTGAAAATGTTATTTGGACTCCCAGGTTTAGGAAGTGCAGCCTAAACCCAAGAGCCCTGATCCATTCCTCCTCCAGCAGCTTCCTTCACTTGTCCCTTATGTATTCTGTCCCAGATTCATGGAGCCCCTTCAGATCTACTTTTGCCTCAAGTACTCTCCAGACATGACTCCAGTTTCACATAATCCTTCTGTAAAAAGCACAATGCCCTGACACAAGGCCTCATTTATCCTAGGCTGGCCTCAAACCTGCTATGGAGCTGAGAAGAACTGATCCTCCAGCCTCCACTTCTGATGTTCTGGCATTACAGGCATGTTTGTGTGGTTTATGTGGTTCTAGGGATCACATCCTCATGCATGCTAGCCAAACACTATCAACTTAGCTACATTCCTTGCCCTTTGAAACAAAACCATGTTATGTAACCCAGACTGGCCTCAAACTTGTGGCAAGCCTTCTGCCTTGGTTTCCTGAGTGCTGGGATTAATAAACGCTCATTACAGGGCTGTCTTGGGCAGGTGAAGAGCAGGGAGTGGCTGGGGTGGGTTAGCCGGACATGACTTTCTAGGGTGAGGACGAGGTCAACAATACAGAATTGTAAATGAATGAAGCTGCCCGCTTTGTGGTGGTCTGACATCTCTGCCATTGAGTCTGGGTGGTCATAGCATGCCTTTAGCCCTTTTGAACATTTTCTAATCTCCCCTTTAACTTTTCAGACAGGTCTCTATTGAGAACCAAAATAAGTGCACTTTGTATTTCTTTTATAGCACTTTATGGTGGGCATCAATTTCTGTATAAGATAAATGATATCAACTTTGCTTTGTAAAGATAGTTTTTTAAAACCACCAGATTAAAACCCAGATGATTTAGGGAAACAGCCATTATCATGAGGTCCATGAACAGAATGCGGGTCTGAAGACTTAGTCCTGGTGTTGTGTAGGACTTTGGGGCAGCTCTCTCACTATCAAGAGTTGCCTTCTAACCTCCTCTACAGGTGAGTGCTTCTCCAGGTGGCTTCCCTACCCATGGGTCAGCCAAGTCAGGCATCCTATCTCAGTGGACTTGAGCAGAGCTGCAAGCTCAGGCCTGGCTGCGGTGCCTTCACTGGCCCTTTCTGTCAGTGGCTCAGAATGAAACTCTTCAGCCCTTTTTCTGAAACTAGGCTTGTGGGGACTGGCTGCACCCTACTGCTGGAGTGGTCTCAGGGGCCTTTGTAATAAAGGTAATGTAATTGCTTACTTAAAGCAGTATTTTTAGATGAAAAGTGAAGAGTGCACCATCAGCACACCGTTGAGCACTCAGGAGGTTGAGGTAGGGATCTCCATGACTTCCAAGTCAGCCTGGACTAGAATGCCCTGCCTCCCAGGAAAAATTAAATGCCAGGTTAGCCTGCCATCAGCTCAAAGGGGTCCATGTTCTCCTTCCTTTACCTAACTCCAGGTAAATGGTGGCAGGGTGATTTGGCAAAGATGGCACTAATGCTGTTTCTAGGTGGGTCTGGTGGGCTTTCACAGTAAGAACTTGTGAACAAAGCACTCAGTGTGCAACTAGCCCTTAACACATTGTCACTGTTACCCTCTCTCCCCGGACCTAGCAAACGCCAGTCTGTCAGGGCTCCCAAGATTCACTTGAACTGAACCTCGAAGAGGAAAGGTAGCCACAACGCATGGAAACATCTTAGCTGAATGTCACGCAGCTCACCCAGCTCAACCTATACCATCCCAGTCTCAGGGACGAACACTCCCCATTCGTCTCCATCCCCATCTTCACACTACCTGAGTTTCACCTAACCTGCCGAGGACCTGGACCTCAGATTCCATACCAACTCACAGCTTTAGGCTGTAACGTTAGTGCTCTTACCAGACCTTCCTCAGCAGCTGCAATGTTACAGATGAGTTACAGATGAGCAAGAACTCACGGACACTTGGGGATCTGGTCCAGGACCTGGACAGTGCCGAGATGGCTCCATGGTTCTGCAGCAGGCAGTGGTAGGAAGGAGGGGTCTGCTCTTGCTTAGGACAAGAAAGCCCAAGGGAAGTGGCCTTGCCTGAATATATGGGAAGTTAGATCAGGTCTGCTGGGGACAGGGAGCTGGCAGAGCAGCTCAGGGGGCAAGAGCTGGGAGAGTGCTCCATAACGCCTGAGCCACTATTAGTTGGTTTAGACCAAAAGTCAGGAGAGATGTCAGACACAGGCCTGTGAGAGGTGATAGGAACTGGTAGAGGTTCAGAAAGACCCAGGAGTGACAGTCACTTAGGGAATAGAACCATTTATTATTTAAGGACAACAACAAAAAATCAAAACTACTTAATTTTTTTTTAAATCAAACACTTTATTTCCACATAACAAGCGCAAAAAACTCCCAAACACTTTTAACAATACAATTAACGCAATTATGAAGTCAGTTATATACTACTCAAAGCCCCAAAAGATCACTCAGCTTAACGTTCCAAACATTTCCAGACATGGTTTTTCAAAGCTACCTTTGGTTTTGGAAAAACCAGTATGGAAGTCAATATACATTGAATGCATTGAACAACATTTGCTTATAATTAAGGTGTCCAACAACATTAGCTTACACCTGGCAAGTTGGAGCATGATCTGAAGTCATACACTGAAATACAGACACAGGTTCTGCCCTGAGCTCCTGCAGTGAGGAGGCGAGGGCCAGGGGAAGAAAAGGCCAGTCCAGGCTGTGGCATTTCCCACTGTGTGACAGAGGTATGAGAGGTTAACACTAGTAGGCTGTCAAGTCATTAAGCTTCATGTTCCAAATGGTCTCCTGCTGAGGCTTGAGACGGGCACAAATGGTGGGGAAGATGGAGTCACAGAAGAGCGTTTGAGCAACAAGACCCCAAAGATGCTCGGAGGGTAGGAAGGAGCAAGCTACAGTTTCCCATTGTCCTCACATTATTTCAGGGTAAATTGTGGATAAGTTCAGGTAAAATGTTCAAGGATTTGCTTAAACTTTTAGTCTGTTGCTTTATGAGAACCCTCATACATAGCAACTTTGTAACTTTCATTATAAAAAGAGCCTACAAATAAATTCACAAAAAAGAGACAATTAATGTTGAGCAGCCAAAAAGTCATGGTTTATTATATCCGAAGAAATGTCATAATTCAAACACAACAGACTGTACACTTACAATCACATTCTATTGTAAACAGTTAAAGCCACTGACTTCTTTTGCATCTTAGGACACAAACAGTTAGAATCAAGGCAATGAAATGATGGCAAATTCTGTACTGTTAAAATTTTTACCCTTGTTTAGTCTCTCTTCTTTGACTAAGCAAGCATTATAATACCATTTGTGGGGGGGGAAAAGGAGGGGGAAGAAATTTTAAAATGGTGTAACTCGTTTGCAACAACATTTAAAATTTTCTTTATACAGCAAACAACTCTGTAAGCCCAATATCTTGGTTACAGTATGCATAGTTACTGATTTCGGCTTTAAGGTACAACAGTTAAACATTAACACAGTCACAAGAGAGCAGAAACAGAGAGCCACTTGATGGGGTTACAAAAATTATTACCTAGTGATTAGCAACCATCACCACTCACTAATAAAAAGACAGCATCTGAAAGCAGAATGTCAAACTCCAGCTTTAAGCATTTTTTTCTTTTTTTTTTCTTTTTTCTTTCTTTTTTTTTTTTTGGCAGAGAAAATTCTTTAACAGAGCAGTATGTAGTATCAGTGCTAAAAGTTGGGGGTTTTCTTTTTTTTTTCCTATAAGAAACTACAAGGAGATTTTTTTACTGGGGAACTGGTTTTCCTGAGAACCATGCTCTTTGATTTAGGACAAGAATAGAAAAACAAAAGAACATGGCCAAATGCTGCTCCTTTTTTCCCAGAGATAGAAAGCATCTTTTAAATCATCCTCCTTTTTTTTTTGTCTTTTAAATTTTTTTTAAATGATGGAAGAGTAAACATTTTTTTCTCATAAAACAAACAAAAAAAATCTGTAAACAAGAAGGTTCTCCATGGGAACCTTCAAAACAAAATGGAAAGCCTATTCAAAGTGCAGGGCCCGGCCTGGGTGGCAGGTGGGCTGCAAGTCACAGCTGTGGCCACAGTTTTTCAAACTGCAGAGCGAAAATTCTTTAGTTTTACAACATGAAAAAACTGGTGCAATACTTTCATTAATAATCCTACGTCAGCATCGTAACTCGATCTTCACACTCCACGACACCACAGTAAGGTAGGCAACGTCAAGGCATAGTAGAGAGCACATCCTTGAGTAAACATCACACTGGAACAGCTGCCCCCGTACTGCCCATCAGACGGAGAGCGCGGCCTTCAGTGCAAAGGTGAAAGCTCATACATCATCAGCCCATAATGGTCTCGCAAAAAATAAAAATAAAAAATAAGAAAAAAAAGGTGGGGGGTGAGAGATGGAAATGAAGGAAGGAAGGACTCCAAAGGCTAAACATGATGATTACATGAGTGAGCTCATTCTACACGGTTAGCATGTATGGCGCTATTTGGGAGTGTAAATAGATACCTTTTCACATTATAATATTGGCCTGCATGATTCAAGTATTCAAACTGATATGTTTTGGGGAAAACAAAGTGGAAAATGTGCAGAAAATAGCTGTTCCCACAGGTGGCCCCTGGCTGCAGGCGGCGAGCCCCACTGAGTGCTCCTTTCTTTGCATCTTGAGGTCAGTTTGTGAGTCTACACCTACACTGTTACATGGACTCTCCACCCCCACCCAGGTGGTCAACAGAAAGAAAAGCATTGATGGGGGATGGGCTGCTAATTCCCCGGGGGTCACTGCTGCTCGGAGGACCCCACAGGCTTGTGGAATAATGTGGGGTCCCCCAGAGGGAAGTGCCGTGAAGGTCTCCACAGTTAGTTCCCGACAGCCCAGCACCATTCCAGTGATTGAGATCGGTCCGGCTGGAGAATGAGTGGGAACAGTCGAGGGAACCCAGCCGGCTCTGGCTGGACCCAAGAGACTGCCAGCCAGGAGAAGGGGTCAGAGACTGACTTTGTGCAAAGAAACGACTGATCTCCTCTTCACTGGCAAACTCAGCGAGTATAGTAGTGTTCCCCAGGACACACCTAGAGGGTAAGAAGATCTGTGAGTAGCATGGCTTTGCAAAGCCAAGTAGAGGACAACTGGAACTCTGGGAGAAGGGGGAACCAGGGAGCTCAGGACGGGGCTATGCCTGCCCTGCATCCGGGTTTTCCAGGGGCTGTGCTGTAGTGTGCCATGTTGCTCAGGCTCCCAGGCTAGCCTCCAACTCCTGGACTCAAGTGACCCTCCCACCTTGGCCCCTCCAACAACTGAGACTATAGAACCCAGAACTAGGTTGAACAGGCCTGCCTTCAGCCAAAACCATGCTTGGGCCCTGGGTTGGTCTTCCCCACTGTTCCCCAGACCCTCTTCCATCAGGAGCCCTGGGAAACTTACATGTGCAGAGATTTTTGTGCCTTCACTACCTCTTCTTTTGAACTGTAGCGGACCAGAGCATTTCCATGAGGGAGGTTCAGATGGAATGTTATCAGTGGGCCATGCTGCATGCACAGGGTGCGCAGAGTTGAGCCATCGATCTAAACAGAGCAGGGACCACAGTTAGGGGTTCCACTAGGACAGCCACTGGGGAGCTGTCCCAGGTTCAACCCTGGTCATCCTTCTCTCTCATGTGGGGTTTGGTGCCCCTCCCCTTATTCATAGGACCAAGAGCGATGTAATTTGCCATCAGCTCTGCTGTGGTATCATGTCTTTTCTTCCCAGCCCTGAGGACAGGAAAGCACCTAGAGAAGGAGAGGGTGGCCCAGGAGCTAAGAAAGTTCTGGAATAAAGGGCAGGCCAAGATTTCTTAAGAGTGCAGCAGAAGAATCACTTGCATCCATTCATGGGAATACCCATACACCTGTACACCCCAGCCCTATGGAGTCAGTACTATGTCAGATCTAAGAAGGAGCACAAGGACCATCAGATCAGGCCCGAAGCATGTGAATGCAGCCCTCTCTCTACCCAGCCTTGATGACCACTGACAACAGTCCTTGTGCTCCTGCCCACCCCTGCACATCAGGTCACAGTCTCCTCACCTGAGGTGTGAGGTTTTTCAGAACAAGCCAATTCGTTATTCTCCCTGAGCTGCTCTCACCCCAGCTGGAACCTATTTTAAAAAAAAAAAAGTCAGGGACTGCTTAGGATAAACACAGAGGTTATTCAGGTCATCAGGATTTGTGGCTTCCTTCTCTTTGCCCTACTCTAACACACAGGTCTGGGCTGCTGGCTCACTCCAGACTGGACCTGATACTGACAAAAGATGTAGGGGCCTCTATCTGGGGAGAGCAGACTCAGAGCTGCTCCAAGCTCAACACACAGGAGCAAAGAGAGCCACAACACTCCATCTTTCCCCGGCACCTTTTCATTTGTGAAGCTAAAACTACCTCTAAATGGCACCACCAGAGGAAGGCCTCAGGTAAGTCTCATGTGTCGCTTCAGATGTGAAGCTTTATGGGGACAGAGGAGCCCTCTTACCACTTGACAACCATTGCCTTGTCTGTTGCCACAGGAGTTTCCATCTGTCCTTCCTGCTTGGCCCCACAGCAACTACTCTCAAGATCCCAGCAAAGGAATGTTTAAACTTGATTTAAGACCCTCCAATACATGCCCAGCTATTTAAAGGAGTGTTTTATTTATTTCGTTTTTTGAAGGGTTGTATGTAACCCAAACTGGCTTCAAACTTGCTGTTTAGCTGAGAATGACCTTGAATTCCTGATCCCTAATCTTCCTGTCTCCACACCCCCAAGTACTGGAATTACAGGCAAGTGCCACCATGCAGGCTTGGGTAAATTCTTAAGGAAAGCAAGCCAAGACTCCCCAAAACATGGAGATTGTTCAAGGTGCCAGTGCACTAGAAACCCTGCCTTACACAGGGTAAGAAGCAGCTGAATGTCTGGGTCTATTCAACTCCATTGCTAGTTAGTATTCAGGAAGGAAACACAATCACTGAGATACTACCATGTCCTACCTGGGGTATATCTGGCATCAGAATTTCCCCATCCTCCACCTACACGAAGGGGAGAATTATCCCACGTAGATAAGGGTGGCTTCTGACCAGTCAGTCCCGGAGGTGGGCGGGACGGAGCAGTGATGTTTTTAGGTGGCAAAGGGACCTTCCACAGCTCGTGAGCCAGAGAGGTGTTTGTAACTGAACCAGGAGACCATGTCAATTTGGAATCACTATTTCTGGCTACTCAAAGAAGAAAAGAAAAAAAATATATTGAAGAAGGTGAGAGATGTTTAAAAGAAAATTTACATACTGATAACATCCACTGTCATATAAAAAGTGATTCAAACAAACAAAAAGTCTCCCAAAAAGCCTTCAAAGAAGGAAAACAAGAGGGGAAAGGAATACCCCCTCCCCCAGAACTTGTGCCCTTGTTTTGTCTGTCAGGATGCTTCAAGACCTGTGGGACCGTTAGGCTAGTGTACAAAAATGCACTCCAACTGAATTACAAGAAAACATACACTCGAACTGCTCTAAGAGGCAACTGTGAACTCCTTACTTTAATCCATCGGAGCCACTCAAGACAGACATATGGGCCATTTAGAACATTGTAGAACTCCATCACTTACTCATGGGAAAAAGTACAGAAGTTGCCCCAACTCAAGAAGGCATCCCAGCAGGTATTTACCAGCTGCCTGCCCCTGTGCTGAGTGCACTGCCAGATGCTGACTTATGCTGTCTCTGACCTGCCACACATCCTGAGGATCAGAGAGGTAAGTGATTTGCCTGTGCACAGCCAGAATGCAAACCCAAGCTGTTATAAGCTTCAACACAGAGTAAGAAGGAACAATCAATTCCTGCAACATTGCTGCCTCAGAGCAGTGGTGGGTGGCAGAGTACACAACAACAGGCACACAGCCAACTATGTGAAAATCAATGCTAAAAACGAGGGGGACAGAAAGGGCCTAGAAACTATCTTCTATTACTGTCAGTTTGTATGGACTAGAGTCACAAAGTACATGGTCAGTACAGGGAAGCCTGGTGCCAGCAGTTCATTTTGAGTGGCAGCAAAATGCGTGCAGGATCCCAGTGAGCACTTGCAAACCCACGCCACCTTACTCAGGCTGCCTGAGTTCTCCAGTGCACACTCATTCAGCAGTATCTCAAAAGTCCATGCTTCCTGAATGTTACACAAGTATCAGTCTGTGAAAGACTGGAAAGAAAAACATACAAAGTGGACTGGAGAGATGGCTTAGCAGTTAAGGCGCTTACCTGTGAAGCCTAAGGACCCAGGTTCAACTCTCCACAACCCTTGTAAGTTAGATGTATAAGGTGACACATGCACACAAGGTGGCAAACGTATCTGGATTTTGACTACAGTGCCTAGAGGTCCTAATGTACCAATTCTTGCTCTCTTTCATAATAAAATAAAATAAAAAAATAAAATAAAATAAAATAAAATAAAACAAAACAAAACAAAACAAAACAAAACATACAAAGTCCTTCATGCAGGTGGCTTCAGACTAGCTCTTCATCATAGAGTTGGAGTGATTCTAATAATGGAGAGCTGTGTGGTGGGGGGTTGTTTTAGATGACAGCTGGTACAACAATAAAAAAGTGTTCAAAACATTTCACCAAGACCATAAGCAGTCCTCTAACTTACTGGAAAGAGCAGACATTAACAGCAACAGACCAGGCTGTAACTGTGCCCACCCTCCCTGAGGAGCCCACCTGAAGTGCTTTGTGCTGTACTGCTGAGGGGAACGTTGTAGTTGGAGGCACGAATGGATGACCAGGCACTAGTTGAAGGCAGCGTGGTGTTCAAGGATGAGGATGACCCTGCATGGGGAAGAGTTCAGTTAGCACCAGAGCAAGTGACATGGTATCTGAGAGGATGAAGTGTCACATATGCCACAAGAAAGGAGGCAGAGATGCTGCTCAGAGTAATGACAGGGCCCAAGAATGCAACTTTCTTCTTGCTTCTGCCTCCAGGCATTTTCCTTCTCCTTCCATGTTGCTTCCTAACAGAATGGCTCCAGTGAAGCAGCACAATGGCCAGAAGACCCAGGCTCTCCTTCCCAACACTACACTGGAGAAAAGCTCTTCTTGCTTCTCCTATTCCTGTCTCTGAACTGCAGGTAAGTTCTACTGGCAAGCCAGGGCACCAACGCACTGAGTCACTGCCTCTACCATGTAGCTAGGCCTCTCGCCTTCTCTAGCAGGCCCTATTCAGGCTGTAACCCTGTTCTGTCTTCCCACTTCTAACACGCCCTTTCTAGTTCCACTGAAGACTTGTCCATCACATTATCACGCCCTGCTCTCTCAGACTGCGCCACTTGGCACCTTCAGTGGTGGCTTCCCTTCATTGTAAATCTAACTTCCCTTCTTGGTTTTCAAAGCCTTCAGCCAACAAAGACCCCTTCTTTTCTTTCTGTAAAAAATATATATTTGATTTTATGAGGTAGGATTTCACTCTAGTCCAGGCTGACCAGGAATTCACTATGTAGTCCCAGGCTGGCCTTGAACTCACAGTGATCCTCCTACCTCTGCCTCTTAAGTGCTGGGATTAAAGGCATATGCCACCACGCCCGGCTCTGTAAAATATAAGAGAAAAAGACAGAGAGATACACACTATGGACACACCAGAATCTCTTGCCACTGCAAACGAATTCACCACTTTGTGCATCTGGCTTTACATGGGTACTAGGGAATGGAACCTGGACTAGCATACTTTGCAAGCAGGTACCTTTAATCCCTGAACCATCTCCCCAGACTAGAACCCCTGTTTCTATGAGCCATCAATTCCTCTGTAGCTTCCTTGCTGGGGAGTGTTGCCCTCAGCTATGTTCCTGCTACCTTCTATGGGAATAGCTCACATACCCGGCACAGCTGCCTAGTAAAGCTGCCACTTCAGAATGATGAGGACACTTAGCACCACAAGTAGCAACTACTTGTCACCTTAGCATTAGTTTATAAAGAAAATGTCAAAGTATACATTTTACACTATCTAAGGGATAGAAGAAAGAGTTGATTTCATAGATTTTTTTTCAATTATTTTTACTACTTCAAGAATCCAATTCATAGGAAAAAAAAGAATCCAATTCATTGACCTTCTTTTATTACAAAAATCACTGACAGAATATGCAGATATTCCTGAAAAGTAAAAGTGACCATGTGGGGCTGGAGAGATTGCTTAGCACTTAAGGCGCTTGCCTGCGCAGCCTAAGGACCTGGGTTGAATTACCCAGAATCCACATAAGCCAGATGCACATGGTGGCACATGCATCTGGTGTCTGTTTGCAGTGGCTAGAGGCCCTGGCATGCCCATTCTCTCTCATATTCTCTCTCTCTCTCTCTCTCTCTCTCTCTCTCAAACAAACAAACAAACAAACAAATAAATATTTTTTTAAGTGACCATGTGGTAGTAACAGGATAATTGTGACAACCCACTAGAAAGTATGTCCTGGCTGGGTCAATCCTTAAAATGGTATTGTCTTCATTCTCTGAGCTACTCTACTTGAGGGGAAGGACAGCATGTCAGTACTCACAGCATAAACCCAACAGTGCAGGAAAGGGAGGGCAAGGTTTGCTGCCCTTGGTATGCAGGTTCACTTATTACATCAAGTGACAACAAAGTGTCGTCATTTTAAAAGTGGTCTGTTTCCATGTCGCCACTCCCTTGGATGTCTCACCCCCCATTTAGAGTACTGTTCAGTACATACCACTGTTCCTGTCCCTGAGGTGGTCAACTTCCCGCACAGTATTAATTGAAAGATTGTTTATGACACTGCCAGGAGTGACGTAAGGGTCAGTTTCAGGGTCAATGTTTGGATAACCTTTCCATGGTTCACCAGGACGAAATTCTGGAACAGAGATTTAAAATTAGTTCAAGGCTTTAAAAAATCCAAATGAACAGCCGGGCGTGGTGGTGCATGCTTTTAATCCCAGTACTTGGGAGGCAGAGGTAGGAGGATCACCATGATTTTGAGGCCACCCTGAGAATACAGAGTGAATTCCAGGTCAGCCTGAGCTAGAGTGAGACCCTACCTCGAACCCCCCCCCCCAAATATAAAATAAAATCCAAATGAAGCATCCAAATCTTGCATCCCAAAATCTATGCAGTAGCACCCTAAAAAGGCCAGGTTGCTAAAACAATTACAATGTAAGCTATTCTTTTTTCTTTCCCTTTCTTTTTTTTTTCAAGGTAGGGTCTTGCTCTAGCCTAGCCTAACCTGGAATTCACTATGTAGTCTCAGGGTGACCTCAAACTCATGGCAATCCTCCTACCTCTGCCTCCTAAGTGCTGAGATTGAAGGCGTGCACCACCATGCCTGGCTCTTACACTATTCTTCTCAAATAACTTGCACATTTTAAATTGTCACAGCAACTCAGGAAGGACATTTCTGGTAATCCTCAGTATAATTAAAACTGTCATCATGTGGGGCTGAAGAGATAGCTTAGCGGTTAAGGCACTTGCCTGCAAAGCCCAAAGACCCAGGTCTGATCCCTTAGTACCCACATAAAGCTAGATGTACAAAGTGGTGCATGCTTCTGGAGTTCATTTGCAGTGGGTGTGGTACACCTATTCTCTCTCTCTCATAAATAATTTATTTTTCAAAATATCATGTGATGCAGGTTCTTCATGTTGGTCCATGGGTCATTCCATCCTTAATGCACTGCAACATGCAGACACTTCAATTACCCATCTTAATGCTTAACTCTCTTTTGTCATTTCTGCCCTCCTCTGTATGAACTTGGGCCAATCTAATCACACAGAACCAGACTAAATCACTGTTGAGTCCAGATATCACACAGAGGCTATAACCATCTTACCTGGTGGCCAGTTAACACTGCTAGAGCCATTAGGCGATTTGGCACGTGGCCAGCCGTCTCCTGCTGAACCGGGAGGGCTGGCTGGTGAAGTACTACTGTTCATAAAGTCATAGGGAGCAAATGGAGACTCTTCCAGCCTGAAACCACTTGAAATAGCACCTACGGGAAAGGGACAGTGGAAGGTGAGCAAGCACATTGCTATGTTCACTTCTTTTTTTGTTTGTTTTTCAAGGTAGGGCCTTGCTCTAGCCCAGGAGACCTGGAATTCACTATATAGTCTCAGGGTGGCCTTGAACTCATGGCAATCCTACCTCTGCCTCCCAAGTGCTGGGATTTAAGGTGTGAGCCACCACGCCCAGCACATATTCACTTCTTATAGCCTCTCACACTTTACATGAGCTTTCCATGATGTATATAGGTTCCAGACTGTCTACAGTGTGTGAAGAGGAAGGAAGAAAGGGACGCTCTGTGCTTTCAGATTTCAAGAAGAGTCTAAAGAACTGTGGGGGATTTCATTGTAACAGGAACATGAAGACTGTAGCCATCAGTAAGTAAGCAGACTATGAGTACAGAATTACTTCCAAGTAGCCAAAACACTTGCATTGTGGCCTGATGTGAGGACAAACACAACAGCCCTTTGTTGGGAAGATTTATGTTTCTGAGGTGAATTAAGGAATAAAGGGAGGACAGAACTGTGAGAGAATCATGCATGGCCCCAGACACTGACAGCAGCAAAGAGGTCTATCCAAGAATCCAGATAACAGCTATGCCCACAGGATTATATGGAATGAAATCTCTATACATTCCTATTTCTACTCCATATGTCAACCTCTTGTAACTATACAACATTGAAAATGTTACTGAAATGAGTGTGAAATTACATGGTGGCACAACCTAATATTATTTGGAAATCATTTTTTTTTTTTTAAAGATAGGGTCTCACTTTAACCCAAGCTGGCCTGGAATTCACTATGTAGTCTCAGACTGGCCTTGAACCCACAGCAATCCTTCTATCTCTGTCTCCTGAGTACTGGGATTAAAGGTGTGTGCCACCATACCTGACAGAAATGATTCTTTTTCTTGTGATCTGTTTGTCACACTCATCTTTAAACAAAGCTTGTCAGGGTTGGGGAGATGGCTCAGCAGCTAAAGGTTCTTGCTTGAAAAGCCAAAGCCTGAAAGCCCAGGTTTGATTCCTCAGTAGCCATGTAAAGCCAGATACACAAAATGTTGCATGCATCTGGAATTCATTTACAGTGGCTACAGGCCTTGGTATGTCTACCCTCCCATTCTGTTTCTGCTTGCAAGTACATAAAAAAAAATATATATATATATTTTAAAAAAGCTTGTGATTACTAATCTAATGTTTTACTACAAATGGCAAAACACATCATTCTCGCACTGGAACAGAGCCAGCAACTATGCTGAATGCTGGACACAGTAAGATGCTGGGTTCTCAACTTGAGTAACATTATATTCTAACAAATGGACAGACTGTGTGTAGAAAGAGGCAGAGCTAGGATATAAAGGGTTGTGTATGTATGTGGTGGTTGTGGTTGTAGTGGTGTTTCTAGGCAATGATTACAGCCTATACAAAGACCTGAGGTAAAGATGACTTGTGGAACTTGGAAGAAATCATTTTACCTGAAAGATAGTAAGTAACATTAAGGAGTGAAGTCTGATCTCAAAGAGCAAGAAAAAGACCATTTAATTGTTTGTTTTTTGAGAAAAGGTTTCATACTGCATTCCAAGCTAGCCTTGAGCCTATGATAATCCTCTTGTGTTAATCTCCCACATGCTGGCATGCTACTGATAATGGGCCACCGTGCCAGGCTTTTCATAATGTCTTGGGATGTGCACCTTCAAGTTAGCATCAGACCCTGGCCTGCCAGCTCCACCCAAGTTCATGTTCTCTAGAGAAATCAGAATATAAAAACCCCTGTACAGGGCTTTCAGCTATAGTAAGGAGCTCGTTTTATTTGAAAAGGTTTTAAGAAGAGAAGGAATACAATCTGGTTTCTTTTGCTGTAGTATGCTTTGGAGGTCAGGGAGGCAGGCCAAGAGCTGCTGACAGGACAGATTCTAGGCATAAACAACTTGTTTTCAAAGTAGAATGGGCATTGTTCAGATGGATCAGACACGGGAGTCAGGGCAAATCAAGAAGAGCTTAGACTCAAGTGTCTATCAACTAATGAGTGGTGAAACAAACCACCTTTTTCCAGTTCAACTGTAAAAAAGAACAAAGCACGTAAGCAGGCTGCACCACACATGAACCTTTAAAGGAGTGTGCTAACATGAAGCCAGTCACAAAGGACAAAGATGATATGCTCCATTTGTAATAAATATCCAGGTACAGTCAAATCAATAGGCAAGTAAAGCAGATTAAAACAATGTTCAAAAGTAGGAGCACTCACCTTTAATCCCTGCACTTAAGAGGCTAAGGTAGGAGGACTGCCCTAAGTTCAAAGCCAGCCTGGGCTGTGCAATGAGTTCCAGGTCATCCTGAGCAAGATACTGACTCAAAAACAAAAGAGCAGGAGCTAGATAGATGGCTCAGTGGTTAAAGGTACTTACTGCAAAGTATGACAGACTGGGTTCGATTCACTAGTACCTACATAAAGTCAGATGCACAAGCTGGCACATGTATCTGGAGTTTGCCTGCTGTGGCAGGTGGTCCTGACATGCCCATTCTCTCTCTCTCATAAATAAATATTTTTAAAAGAGGCTCATAAATTATGATAATGGAAACTGAAGAACTTTAAAAATGACTGAACTAGGGGCTAGAGAGATGGCTTAGTGGATAAGGCGCTTCCCTGGGGACCCAGGTTCAATTTCCCAGTACCCACATAAGCCAGATACACAAGGGGGCACATGCATCTGGAGTTTATTTGCAGTGGTTTCCACATACACAAACATATTCCTCATGTTTGCAAGGCAAGCACTTTACTGGGTTCTCTGAAGTTTATGACACAGCAATCTTTTTTAAAATCATTTTATTTACTTATTTATTTAAAAGGGGTGGGGAGAGAGAAAGAGAGAGAAAGAAAGAGCAAGAAGCAGATAGAATGGGTGTGCCAGGTTCTCTAGCCATTGCAAACAAACTCCAGACATATGTGCAACTTTGTGCATTGTGCTTACGTGGATTCTTGGGAATCAAACCTGGGCCCTCAGGCTTCACAGGCAAGCATCTTAACCACTAAACCATCTCTCCAGCCCTACGTGACAATCTTACCATTAATGTCTGATATGTACAATCTAGGAAAGTCACCTCTAAGCCAAGTTTTGCCAAAGTTTCAAGTTCAACAGAAAAGAATGTCACAAAAATGTAATTTTGGGCTGGAGGGATAGCTCAGTAGCTAAAGGTGCTTAGCTAGAAAGCCTGAAGGCCCAGGTTCATTTCCCTAGAACCCATGTAAAGCCAGATACAAGGTGGCGCATGTATCTAGAGTTCATTTGCAGTGGCAGGAGGTCCTGGCATGCCCATTCTCTCTCTCTCTGCTCATGAGTATAAATAATTTTTTTAAAAATGCCCTTTTGATAATCTTATGATTACTTATATGTAGTAAGAAAATAAAAATAATGGGTTAAGCCAGTCATGGTAGTACACAGCAATAATCCTACCATTAGGGAAGCAGAAGCAGGAAGACTGTAAGCTCAAGAACAGCCTTAGCTACACAGCTAAGGCAGGTGTAGTGAAACACGCCTTTAATCCCAGCACTTAGGGAGGCAGAGGTAGGAGGATCACTGTGAGTTTGAGGCTAGCCTGGGACTACAGAGTGAATTCCAGGTCAGCCTGGGCTAGAGTGAGACACTACCTTGGGAAACAAGCAAACAAACAAAAACAAAGCTGGAGGGTTGGTACACTAGGGCCTCTAGCCACTGTGAACGCACTCCTGATGTGTTGCCCCCCTCCTCCCTCCCCATGCATTTGGCTTTATGTGGATTCTGGGGGAATTGAATGTGGGTCCTATGGCTTTGCTGGCAAGCACCTTAACTGCTAAGCCAACTCTCCAGCCCCAAATAAAAGACTTTATTTTATTTTATTATTTTATTTATTTTTGGAGAGAGACACAGAGAGAGACAGAGAGAGGGAGACAGAGAATGGGCACGCCAGCAGTCTCTCAGCTGCTATGAACGAATACCAGATGTGTGCGCCCCCTTGTGGGCAAGTGCGGCATTGTGCCCTTGCGTCACTTTGCATCTGGCTAAACGTGGGACCTGGAGATTGGAACCGCTGGAGATTGGAACCCGCGTTCTTAGGCTTAGCAGGCAGGCGCCTTAACCGTTAAGCCATCTCTCCAGCCCCCAAATAAAATACTTTAAAAAAATGAATCAAAATATTTTAAAGTACAATTATAAAAACAATTGATAGAAATATCACTGTGGTATCAGTTTAATTTTTTTATCTTTTATTATTTATTTTTATATATATCTGTATTTTTGGTTTATTTTATTTTATTTATTTATTTGAGAGAGCAAGAGAGAAAGAAGCAGAGAGAGAGAGAGAGAGAGACAGAGAAAGAATGGGTGCTCCAGGGCCTTCAGCCACTGCAAACGAAATCCAGATGCATGTGTCATCTTGTGCATCTGACTTATGTGGGTCCTGGGGAATTGAACCAAGGTCCTTTGGCTTTACAGGCAAGTGCCTTAACCACTAAGCCATCTCTCCAGCCCTCTTTTATTATTTATGTGTGTGCATATGTGCTTGCACGTGTGTACATGCATGCGCATATATGTGTCTGTGCCATGTGCACGAGTCGATGTCAAAGAATAACACTGGTTATTTCTCCTCTTTCCAACTTTGGCCATTGCTGCTTGTGAGCTTCCAGAGTCTCCTGACTCCTCCTCCCACTGTCATATGCATGCTGGGATTGCAGACAAGTACAACACTTTGTGTCTAGCTTTACATTGACACTGGGGAGGATCCAACACAGGTCAGCAGACTTGCAAACAAGTGCCTTTAACCACCAAGCCATCTCCCTAGTACTTGTATTAGTTTTTAAATTTTATTTTTATTTATTTGAGAGAGAGAGAGAGAAATAGATTGGGGGAATGTGCATACCAGGGCCTCCAGCCACTGCTAAGGAATTCCAGTTGCATGTTCCCCCTTGTGCATCTGGCTTACGTGGGTACTGTGGAGTCAAACCTGGGTTCTTTGGCTTTGTAGGTAAGCACCTTAACTACTAAGCCATCTCTCCAGCCCCTTGTATTAGTTTTTAATGCCATAGTATATCAAGTTAAATTCAGTAAAGGCAAAAAAAAAAAAAAAAAAAAAAAAAAAAAATATGAAGTCATTTAGAAAAAAATGTTGTATAAAACCACCAAGGGGGAATTTTTTTTTTTTTTGGGTAGGGTCTCACTCTATCCCAGGTTGACCTGGCACTTCCTCTGTAGTCCCAGGCTGGCTTTGAACTCATAGTGATCCTCTTAGTGCTGCCTCCTGAGTGCTGAGATCAGAGGTGCCTGGATTTCAAGGAGAAATTATTTTTTTTAAAAGTATTCTGGGGCTGGAGAGATGGCTTAGCCATTAAGGCGTTTGCCTGCAAAGCCAAAGGATCCCAGTTCGACTCTCCAGGCCCCATGTAAGCCAGATGCACAAGAGGGTGCATGCATCTGGAGTTTGTTTGCAGTGGCTGGAGGCCCTGGCGCACCCATTCTCTCTCTCTCTGCCTCTTTCTCTCTCTCAAATAAATAAATAAATAAAATATATTTTAAAAAAAAGCATTCTGATTTCTGCTTTGTAAAATAGCACAACAAAAGTTAAGTTTGCTTTTCATTTGAAAGTCTCTTATTTTAACTAAGACACCATTTTAAAGCACCATTTTAAAGTTTTTGTTTATGTTGTTTTGAGACAAGGACTCATGTAGTCCAGGCTGGCCTTGAACTTAATCGCCTGATCCTCCTGTCTCTCTCCTCCCAAAGGCTTGGAATACAGATGTTCGCACCCATGCCTGGCTATATTTTACAGACAAAAGGTTTATTCTGATTTGCATGAAGCATGCTTTTGAAATAAGGGAAAGGCCTAAAATTCCTCTGACTTTGAAACACACACATAAAAGTACAAATGTAATAGGTCTGTACAATACTAAATTTAGGCTTTTATCATCTATGTTTTGTATTAAGGAAAAAGTATAAGAATGCAACTGAACCCAATGTAGTGGTGCACACCTTTAATCCTAGCATTCCACAGGCAGAGATAGGATGATTGCTATCAGTTCCAGACCAGCCTGAGCTAGAGTGAGACCCTTCCTCAAAAACAAAGAAATGATAAAAATAACACCAACAACAAAAAGAATGCAACTAAAGGCCAGAGAGAAACCTCAGTGGTTAAGTGTGCCTGAGTTCAAAACTCCAGATCCCATATTAACAGCTGGGTTTGACCACAGGGCCAGTCCTACAGGGAGCAAAGACCAGAGAGAATCACTGAAGTTTGCAGAATTAGAAACAGACTATGGCTTAAAAGAAGATGGAGCAAAAGAACAATGGCATGGAACACCCAATGTTCTATTCCAGCCACTGAAGGTAAGAACTACTCACCAGAGGTGAGTTTATAAGGTACACCATACCACACCCCACACTATGCACATATACACTACTGAAAAGAAAAGAAAAGAAAAGAAAAGAAAAGAAAAGAAAAGAAAAGAAAAGAAAAGAAAAGAAAAGGCCGGGTGTGGTGGCGCACGCCTTTAATCCCAGCACTTGGGAGGCAGAGGTAGGAGGATCGCCGAGAGTTCGAGGCCAGCCTGAGACTACATAGTTAATTCCAGGTCAGCCTGGACCAGAGTGAGACCCTACCTCGAAAAACAAAACAAAAACAAAAATAAAAACAAAACAAAAAAAAAGAAAAGAAAAGAAAGAAAAAAAATGTAGTTGATACCATGTTTGCTGGAGTTTTGATCCAAAGATGTGTTCACAGAAATGCTGTCCACTGTAGTCCACTTCCTTAGTCTTGACTGTGGCTCTTTAATACTGTTCATATCCATATTTACATTCAAGTTTGAGTTCAAGCCTTAAAAATAAAAAAAAAAAATGAAATCATTCCTAATTCATAACCCTCAACAATACCAACCTGAAAATATGGCAGTCAAATCATACAGGCAAAGCAAAGCAGGCAGAAAGATACTCTGGGGCTCCTAACCCGCATCACACAGAAGCAGTTCTGGAAGAGAGCCTTGGGTTGGTCATGAAAGGGCAACTCCTCCAAGTGCATGGCAGCTATCCTAACACTTCCAGAGCACCGTGTTTCATACCACAATCCTAGCTGAGTTACATGTGCAGAACAATTTCTCCTTAAAACTCTTGACAAAATGCTGGGCGTGGTGGCGCACGCCTTTAATCCTAGTACTCGGAAGGCAGAGGTAGGAGGATTGCCGTGAGTTTGAGGCCACCTTGAGACTACATAGTTAATTCCAGGTCATCCTGGGCTACAGTGACACCCTACCTTGAAAAACAAAAAACAAACAAAAAATCACCTCTGACAAAATAAGAGAAAAAAAATTAAGGGGACCATGTTATAAAGTTTCTAACTGTGTCTCTAATACAACATAACTTTAGCCATTTTCCTAGAGTGTCATGCATGACATAGGATCACTCTCAGTTGCTAACTTTTGCTTGCAAGCTGAATAATTTTGGGATAGCTTACTGGCCAAAACATGTTGTCACTTAGAAGTAAAAAACGGGGAGCTGGACAAGGTGGCACATGCCTTTAATCCTGGTACTCAGGGGGCAGAGGTGGGAGGATTGCTGTGAGTTCAAGGGCACCCTGAGAATACAGAATAAATTCCAGGTCAGCCTGGGCTAGAGTGAGATCCTACCTCAAAAAAACAAAAACAAACAAAAAAGAAGTAAAAAATGGGGGCTAGAAAATGGTTCAGTAGCTAATGTGTTTTCTTGCAAGCATGAGGACCTGAGTTTGAGGCCCTAGAAGCCATGAAAAACTGTCAGGTATAGAGTTCCAGGTCAGCCCGGGATAGAGCTAGACCCGACCCTGGAGTAGGGAAATCCTTTATTTATAAAATTAGGCAGTTGTCCAAAGGAGGCCAAAACAGGAAATCAACCTCTGGAGCTCACTAGTTAACTGTCTAATGGAACTGGTTAGCTCTAGGTTCAATGAGCGACCCTGTCTGAAAGAATCAAGACACTCCAAGTCAAACTGTATCCCCCACATGCATTCACACATGTGTATGCACACCTGCGTATGTGCCCACATCAAAACATGCACATACATATGTGCAAACCAGAATGACACATACCTACCCACACACAAAAAACCCCTAACCCTAAAACCACCATGTCTGGAAGACTTATGTCTGAAAGCATGATTCACTTGAGCCTTGCTAACAGAGCACAGCCTCCTGCGACATTCTTTTTTTAGACTATGTACAAAAGTCTATTTTATTTTTGGATTTTTTTTTTTGATATGAGGGGGATTTCAGGGGAAGAGAGGGGTGTTAAACAAACTAAAAGGGCAGGCTGGATAGGAAATCCCATATTAGAATTTCCTCTCCATCAGATCATTTTGTGTATCAGAAGGAGTCACTTCTCACCACCACCAACTGGCTTCTATACTATCCATGGTAACTGACAAGAACTATTTCTGGAAATGTACAGAGACTGCTAACAATCCTAAAGACACAAAAACCAATGCTAGGGCTGGAGAGATGGCTTAGCGGTTAAGATGTTTGCCTGCCAAAGGACCCAGATTTGATTCTCCACGTCCCACATAAACCAGATGTACAAGGTAGTGCATGCGTCTGGAGTTCGTTTGCAGTGGCTAGAGGCACTGGCATGCCCGTTCTTTCTCCTTCCCTCTCTAATAAATAAAAAATAATTTTTAAAAAAACTTTATAAAAAAAAAAAAACTGGGCAAGTGGTGCATGCCTTTAATCCCAGCACTCGGGAGGCAGAGGTAGGAGGATCACTGTGAGTTCGAAGTCAGCCTGAGAATACAGAGTGAATTCCAGGTCTGCCTGAGCTAGATGAGACTCTACCTTAAAAGACCAAAACCAACAACAAAAAAACAGCTATAAAAATCCATGATGGCAACACATGACTCAACATCTGCCCTCAGTCCAGGACATCATGAAAATCAACAAAGCTAGGGGAGCAATCATCAAAGTTCATTTACATAAAACTGCTGTTCAGTGAGGCAAAACACAAAAAGGCAACATAAATAAGGTATAGTCAATCAAGAATCAAACTGCTATCAAAGACCTGGTTGGGAGAAATGTACAAGCCTTGAATTTCCATAGTGAATAAACGAGTCTGACGATATGGGGGAAGTGAAGAGGGAAACCACTTAGTATCACAGATTTGTGATAAACAATTCTTCCTACTCCTCTTCCTACTTAACACCAGCTGCAAATGTATGGTGACTATTCCCAGCTGTTTCTGCCAAGTAGCATTGCTCAAAAATTATTTCTAGTGACTAGGGAGATAAACTCAGTGGTTAAAGGAACTTGATTGCAAAGCCTGTTGGCCTGGGTTTGATTGCCTGGTACCCACATAAAACCAGATGCACAGTGATACATACATCTTGAGTTCATTTGCAATGGCAAGAGGCCCTGACACACCCTTACTTATTTTCTCTCTCTCCCCCTTTCTCCCTCTACCCACCCCACAAAACTTTTTAAATATTATTTATTTATTTGAGAGAAAGAGGCAGAGAGAGAGAGAGAAAAAGAAGGGGCACACCAGGGCCTCCAGCCACTGCAAACAAACTGCAGATGCATCTGGCTTACGTGGGTCCTGGAGAATCGAACTGGGACCCTTTGGCTTTGCAGGCAAATGCGTTAACCACTAAGCCGTCTCTCCAGCCCAGTAATTTTTTTTTCTTTTAATTCTGAGCCGGAGCTAGAGAGACGGCTTAGTGGTTAAGGCGCTTGCCTGAGAAGCATAAGGACTCGTGTTTGACTCTCTAGGTCCCACATAAGCCAGACACACAGTGATGCAACAAGTGCACAAGGCCACACATGCACACAAGGGGACACAATGTGTCTGGAGTTCCATTGCAGTGGCTGGAGGCCCTAGTGCCAATTCTCTCTCACTCTGCATTACAAAAAAAAAAAAGGGGAGCTGGAGAGATGGCTTAGCGGTTAAGGTGCTTGCCTCCTAAGCCTAAGAACACTGGTTCAATCTCCAGCAGTTCCAATCTCCAGGTCCCACGTTTAACCAGATGCAAAAGTGACTCAAGGGCGCAATGCCACACTTGACCACAAGGGGGCGCAGGCATCTGGATTTCGTTCACAGCAGCTGAGAGACTGCTGGTACGCCCATCTCTGTCTTCCTTTCCCTCTGTCTCTCTCCAAAAAAAAAAAAAAAAAAAAAAAGGGGAGGGGACAGTCTGTTGTGCTTGCCTCAAAAAAAAAAATTTCTGAGCTGGAGAAATGGCTCAGTGGTTAAGGGCACTTACTTGCTAAACATGACAGCCTGTGTTTGAGTCTCCAGTATCCATGTCAAGACAGATGCATAAAGTGATACATGCATCTTGAGTTCATATGCAATGGCAGGAGGCCCTGGCATGCTCATACTCTATTTCTGTCTTTCTTTCAAATATACAAATAAAAATATTTTAGGAGCTGGAGATGGCTTAGCAATTAAGGCACTTGCCTGCAAATCCAAAGAACCCAGGTTCGACTCCCCAGGACCCACGTAAGCCAGATGCACAAGTGGGTGCATGTATCTGGAGTTAGTTTGCAGTGGCTAAAGGCCCTGGCGCACCCATTCTCTCTCCCTGCTATTTCTGTATCTCTCTGTCTCTCTCAAACAAATAAATAAATATTTTAAAAATATTTTAAAGAAATTTTTAGAGCGGGGAAGGGCGCAGATAAGAGAATGGGTGCACCGGAGCCTCCAGCCACTGCAAACTCCAGATGCATGTGCCACCTTCTGCATCTAGCTTAAGTCGGCCCTTAGGCTCAGAAGGCAAGTGCCTTAGCAACTCAGCCATCTCTCTAGTCCCTAAAAAATATTTTACAAAACTATACCTGCAAAGCCCAACTGGATTCAACTCCCCAGTACCACATAAAGCCAGATGCACACAGTGGTGTATGCATCTGGAGTTCATTCGCAGCAGCTGGAGCCACTGGTACACCCATTCTCTTTGTTTGTCTCCCTTCTATCTCTCTCTGCTTGCAAATAAATAAAGAAAATTTTAAATAAATAAAAAAAAAACTGGGCTGGAGAGAGCTTAGCGGTTAAACGTGCTTGCCTGTGAAGCCTAAAGACTCATGTTCAACTCTCCAGGTCCCACATAAGCCAGACGCACAGTGATGCAAGCATGCAAGGTGGCACATGTGCACAAGGGGGTGCACACATCTGGAGTTCGATTGCAGTGGCTGGAGATCCTGGTGTGGCAATTCTCTACCTCTCCCCCCACATAAAAAAAAAGTCTGTTGAGCTTGCCTCAACAAACAAACAAACAAAAAAAACAACCACATTTCTAACGATAACACAATGACTCTGCATTTCCTACCATTAAGATAGACAGGTCTTAGGCTGGGGAGATGCTCAGTGGATAAAGCACTAGCCATACAAGCATGAGAACCTGAGTTCAGATCCCCAGAACCCACATAAAAGCTAGGTGTTAGAGCAGATATTTAATACCAACACACTTATGGCACGATGAGAGTCAGAGATAAGAGAATTCACCAAAAACTCTCAGGCCAGCTAACACGACAAAAGGAGCAGTGAACAATGAGAAACCCTGCCCTCAAAGGAGTTGGAAGGCAAGGATTAACATCTCAAAGTTGACCTCCTGACCTCCACAGTGTGCCTGTAAACACGCACACACACACGTACACACACAATGATATACAGGTCTTTAGAAGAATGTCTATAGCTTTGGAAATATTGTGATTTTCTTGAATGGAAAGAGACCATCCTTGAACCATGAAGATGGACTTAAGTTGGAAGATGGCACAGCAACTCTCCAAAAGGGAACATGTTAAAAACCAGTTTTGGGGCTGGAAAGGTGGCTTAGTGGTTAAGTGCTTGCCTGTGAAGCCTAAGGACCCTGGTTCAAGGCTCAATTCCCCAGTACCAGATGTACAAGGTGACGCATGCATCTGGAGTTCGTTTGCAAAGGCCCTGGTACACCCATTATCTCTCCCTCTCTCTGTTGCTCTCAAATAAAATAAAATAAATAAATAAACAAACAAACAAACAAACAAACAAGAAGCTTAAAAAAAAAAAAACCAGTTTTGATGCAAAAACAGAATTGCAAAGGCACTAAGGACAGCTGCATATGGTACCCAAGCAGCAGCTACATAATGTGGCCAAGGCAAAACCTACCTATAGGAAAGTTGCTGAAAGCATTTATTGGTGATGGCCCTTTTTGCAGCTCTGGTGTAGTGTGGGGCATAACATTGTCCAGGAAAGACTTCATGGCTGGCTGATGGAGTGACTGCTGCTGAGATGGCGGAGTCTGCTGCTTTACCAACAGGCTTGGGTCAAGTTGACGAGACTGTTGCATCATTTGCTGCTGCACACTAAGCGGTCGACCCTTCAAACAAACAATACGGGGAGAAATGTTGAACAGAAACCTACACAGTCTGTCTTTGCATTCCCTTCCTTTTCCAGAGGAAGCTGAACCATCTCAATGTAAGTTAATATGACTCATGGGCAAATAGCCAATCTAAATCAATATTTCAATGTCATGTTGGCTTCATTCAAACAAAGGACAGCACAGCAAGTGGAAAGAGCTCATCTACCTGCTGGTCTTGCTGTTGCCGGCCACCAGAAGGCACGCTTCTCTGACTCTGTGCCCTTTGCTGTTGCGCTAACAATCGCTGTGGGGAGATGGGAAAGGTTGTCACTGTCACAACGCTAAATATTAATATGCTTCAAAATGAGTATGACCAGTAGATCCGAGGAGCAATGCAATACCCGCAAGTCCCACCTCTTCAGTCATGCTGCAGACTCTTCAGCTCAACCAAACTTTCACATTCTGTGGGATGGAACTCAAGGATGTGTTCAGCTGCACTTCCTAGTCCTAAATTTAAACTGTCCACTTTTCCTGATCATGCTAACCATTCTAGATTTGGTTGGGCCCCCCTCAAAGCATCCTGCATTTTGAGATAATACTCATTTGTGTTCACTGTCTGTCTGAAGAGATCAGAGTGACAGATCTTGTCAGCTCTATGCAGGCTATGACCATGCTTGTTCTGTTTACTGCAGTTCCTTCAAATGAGTCCACCCTCAATAAATACTTACCTGTAACTGGGAGATCTGAGAAAGCTGGTTTAGTTGGGATAGCTGGTTAAGCATGGCTACCTGTTGAGGGCCAAAGAGCGGATTCAGGCCACCGTTGTTTGGTGCATACTTCAGCAATGAAACTGGAACCTTTGGATCACAATGGTAAGTTAATAATGTTTAACTCAAACTAGCTGGGTACTGTGTTTTTTAATTATCAACAGAGCGGTTAAAGTATGAGTTGTTCCTTGAGGAATTATGAGATTTTAAACTGTGTTTTTCTTATTAAGGTAAAGTTTACACACACTTTTTCTTAGAGAAAGTCAAAGTAACAAAAGATAAATCCTAAACCAGCCAATTTTACTTTGTTGTTTCCCTCCTAAAGGGGTTTTAAGGAAAAATATTCTAGATTTGAATAATCTTTAATTTTCTTCATCCCTCACACACTTTTCTAACAGCAGCTAACCAGAACTTGTTGCATCTGAAAAATGTGAATAAAAATTATGATGCCATTCTGGTCATCTCACTCAAACATAAAAGTATTCAAGATTCTTCTCTAGGTAGTGGAGGAAGGGACAGGGACGCTTCCTTACCTGAGGGGAGAGTAATGGAGGAGGCACTTGAGCACGGAGATTAGGCTGAGATGAACTAAGAGGTTGTGCTGGAGGCTGCTGCATGCCCCGGGGTTGTGCTGCTGTGTTTCCAACACCAAACATACTGGGATTGCCATTCTAGGAAAGCAAGCAACCATACAGCAAGACCAATCTTTAGGGACAAACATCTCGGTACCATATAGCATTACTGCTACAAACATAGTAACTACACATAACATAGATTTTATTGCCAATACAAATCATTCAACAGAGAACCTAAAGTACATGTCTTCACTTACCTGTCTAACAGAATTCAAGTTTTGCATACCCAGCCCTGCTATGGAGCCCAGGGCCTGGTTAGGTAGTGCACTATTTGAAGGGGGAAGCTTCATGCTCTGACTGGACATAAACTGCATGTTTTGGGATTCATCTGCTACAATGCCATCCTGATCGGACAGACAGAAAGATGCGCAACACCAGCCAAGCAAACAAGTGGAAGGGAGAAATCATTGCAGGAACAGAGAAGTCACATGACATTCCAGCGACAACAGGAAAACAGGTAGAAAACAGAAGAGATCAGATTAGTGTTAATTCTGGAGGACATTAAAAAGAGCCAAACCTAATTTATGGGATTAAGAAGAAATATAAAAACAACCCCTAGGCTAAATTGAGACATAAATAGAATAATGAACTACTAATTCATTAATAAGAAATGGCAATGGCCGGGTGTGGTGGCACACACCTTTAATCCCAGCACTTGGGAGGCAGAGGTAGGAGGATCACCATGAGTTCAAGGCTACCCTGAGACTACATAGTGAATTCCAGGTCAGCCTATGCTAGAGCGAGACCCTACCTCAAAACAAACAAACAAACAAACAAACAAAAAAAAAAAACAATAAAAAAGAAAGAAATGGCACTGAATTATACTTTTTATATTACATAAAATTTTCTAGACTATTGCATCTATTAGTCACAGAGTTAAAAGGAAAAACAAACAAACAAACAAACAACAACAACAACAAAAAAACAAGGTCTTACCTTATCAAAATAAGGATTGCGCTCCATGGAAGACTCTTTGGAAATCTGTGGCCGAGAGCCAGGGCCTTTCCCGACCGTTCGATTGTAATCACCAATATTTAGGCTATGTTTATCTATTTCCATTCGCTTGTCTTGTAACATTCCTAACAAATGTACGACACTATGTTATCAGTAAGAAGACAACCTAGCTGATACAGAAAGCAGAATGCTCAGTTTCCAAACTGAAATTATTTCTGTTTAGAAAAACACACCAGGCATTTATAAGGTTTGTATTCCTTACAGGTGAAGTTGGGTTTTGGCAGATACTATTACCTTATGAATCAATTTACTTGAAAGTGGACAAAAACTAGCTAACAATTTCATTTTAAAAAGACTTAAGCAACACAAGACACCTGCTTATCTTATAATAAAAATAATTTCCATTAACAAGTAAGAAAACACCACCACACATCTTGACAAACCACTATAGAGTAGGTGCTTACTACGTGTCAAGTGCCACTTTAAGTGCTTCACATATACTATTTTTGCTATAATCATCCCTGCTGAGTATGAGCAGCCTGGGAAGCTAGCCACTAGACAGGGCACCATCATCCCTCTTTGAAGGCCTGCTCTGTCCATTACTCTCCTCATTCTGACCACTGCAATAAATATGACCTCTTAGAAACTTGTGAGAATTCTCTCTACTGGATACTGCCAGCCTCTACCACCATCCGATCTCAACAAATCTTGTAAAGGTGGACATCCTCTTTTCACACATTGGGCCAGGTAGCATTCTCCTCCTTGCTCCACAATCCAATTCACAGCCTCGTCACATTGGGATAGACTCAAGTTTACTCAGTTGGTCTTCTGACTATGGCACTATCAAACCTGCTTCCCCTGGACTTTACTTGCTGTCAAGGTATCAAAGGCACACCCATTCAAGCGAACCTCCAAGTGCAAAAGTCTACCTTTCACTTTACACCTTAGCTCAGTCCCTATGCCTACTAAGCATGACAACTTCAGTAACCCACTGTGATTGCTAACATATTTATTATCTCTAACTTCACTCTCCATGTCTTCTCAATTCCAAAACTGCACTCACTACTTCTTTGCAAGTGTTATTCTTTGAGATGTCTGTCACCTTCAAAACACCCTCAGTCCAGACAGATGACAAAAAAAAATTTTTTTTTCATTTGTTTGTTTTCTGAGGTAGGGTCTCTCTTTAGCCTAGGCTGACCTGGAACTCACTCTGTGTACTTTAAAGGAACATCAACTCAATCACAGCATGTTCATGAAGTGGATGCCAGGAATCTGCAATCAGGAGCCAAGACTGCTCTCCAGCTCTGGCCAGGGCTCTTTTGGTAAGAGCATGCCATGGATATGCTTGCTTTTCAGTTATAAATAAAATCTCAGACACATTTAATTTTCTCTCACCTCCAGAAAGGTCCATCTTATTGCTCTGTACATTTTCTTCCGGTGAGTCTCTCTGAAATAAGAAAAGGCAACATGTTAGCAGACTAGGAATGAAAACAAAAACTGTAGAACTTTTTAATATCTCATTATCTGAAATTCAATGTGTAATAAAGCTTTATTTTTCATTATGTTTTATTATAATACAACTTTTATAGACAGACTAACAGAGAGAGGGAGGGGATATGATGGAGAGCAGAGTTGTGAAGGGGAAAGTGGGGGAGGGGAGGAATGATCATGGCTTATTGTTTCTAAGTATAGAAGTTGTCAATAAAAATGTTTTTAATTCCTTAAAAAAATACAACTTTTATGAAGCATACTCAAGGTTTTCAACTAAAACTATGAACAATGAGGTTTAATGACTTATTTTACGTAACATCATCCTTAAGGATGCAAAGTAATTACGAACTGCCACTAAAAAGGATGAGGGCTGCCAAGAAGAGACTTACCGAAAAGTTGATATTTGAAAACTGTTTAACAAACGGATTTATCCATGCCTCTTCTTGCTTGTTTCCACCTTTCATCATTCCCTTTGTAAAATAAAGAGCAAAAAGATACCATGGCCATTGCTATTTATCTGCATATAGTGATGGACTAATAAAACTGTAAGACAATCCCAACTCTCATTTTTAGCCAATAATTTCTTCTCCAACCAACTCTTATCAGAGTTGTTAACAATTAAAAAAATAGCTTATTTGATTTTCAACTTCCTTTGCTCCAGTCCTCTGATATAGCTGTAATGCATAGAGAAATCTCTAAGGGCAAGCAGTCAGAAGGAAAAGTCAGAAGCAAAGGGCCTTATGACCAAAAAAAAAAAAAAAAAAAAAAAAAAAGAAAGAAAAAATGGGTCTTTGCAGAATGGAGAAATATCAGACAATTTCCAACTTTCAAATGGGCTTTGTTTTCTAAAATTTATTATCATTTAGTTTTCTGAAATTCTCATATCAAAGTTAACAAAGAGTAATCAGGTCAGCAAGTTTGTGCTAAGAAACCAATTTAACCCATAATTTAAATGGTGATATGTGCACTGTACTGAAAAAAAATTGTGTTTCCACATGAGAAAATATTTTAAAATTCCAATTTGTGTTGCCAAGAACTCAACACCTCCAGCAGCAGCAGATCCTCCTGCTCAAGGCTGGCTGGATTATATGGGCAGAACAGAAACTGCACAGAGACCTGAGGTGAGAACGAAGGGCCCCTGAGTAGCAGCAGTCTGCAGAGAGGGAGGCTGGAAGCCTCAGGGGCCCTGGCCTCATGCTGATATGAGGACCAAAGGATTATTCTCAGTGTGTAGCCTCAATTTTCCTTCCCATTGCTCCTACCTGTTCCTTCTGACTGTGAAACAGAACAGCTTCATAATCCCCCCAAAGGCAGGTTTCTGAAGCAAGCACCTAACTCTCTTGAAGGATTCTCAAGTTGTCTTTGACTCCTTTTTCCCCTTTCAATCCCACCTCCTGTCTCAATAGTTGCTAGGTTCTGTCCCTCCTATTCTGGAATGTCTTTCCACTTAGCTCCTCTACTAACTGTTTCTCCTTTCTATCTTGAACTGACACAGAAGCATCCTGGCCTCTCCTCTGCTCTTAAAATAAGTACACTTTTTTTTAAAGCCACTGATGATGCCTCTACTCCATACTTAATAAAGTTCAAAAAGTCCAGATACTGGAAACATTGATAATATGTTCTTAATCTAACTATATAGCCAGAACATCTGTCACTTCTTTCTAAAATCCCCACACCCTATTTATGTCAGGTTACTATTTTCCTTTGCACATCCCACCCGAGGCATCTTCCAAATGCCAGCTGACAACACTCTCCTACACCCCACATGAGACTGAGCTCCTTGAAGGTGTAGCTCTTAAATGTATCCGAATCCCCAGCACCAAGCACAGTACCTGGCACACAGCAGAAGCTAAATAAATGTTTGCAGTTGCTTTCTAAAGATTTTTACTAGTAGAAACAAAGGAGAAAGAGTAAAAAGGCTACACACCCTTTCCCTTCTCCTTTTTTTGCCACTCAGACCCTGTAAGGAAAGACAAAGTCACAAAACAGCATGGTCCAGTGGGAAGAACACAGGGTTTTGTACTGGAAGACCTAAACTTAGTCCTTACTCTGTCACTGACTAGTGATGCAACTTTTGGGCAAGTCACCACCACCTCTTCCAGTCTCAAAGTCCTCATCCACATGCTATCTTAGGAGATTATGAGGATTAAATGATTTATGTAAAATATATAAAAGCACTTCATAAACTACACAGCAAGGCATTGATAGGCAAATCAAGCCAAATGAAAAAATGATAAGATGAAAATGGCAGGTCCCAGATTTCAAATCCCAGGATTAAATAGGTGTCTTTGGCAGTCACCTAGACTTTTAAGCTTCCTATAAAGTAATCTACAAATAGGGTAAAGAGGGCATTTTTCAGTCACGTGGGAGATAGTATCTATTTTGAGATACAAATCTGCCACCAGCCCCCAATAACCACCTCCCCAAAACCAACAGTTCCTAAACCTGGTTCTGTACCAGATATATTTGGAGAGCTGTTCCAAATTCCAGTGGATCCTGAGCACAGGAGACTATTGTTTGTTTGTTTGAAAGGTAGGGTCTCACTCTACCCAAAGCTGACCTGGAACGCACTCTGTAATCCCAGGGTGGCCTTGAACTCACACCAAGTGCTAGGAGATTAAAGGTATGCACCAGCACGCCTGGCGTTGTGCTTTTTTTTTTGGGGGGGGGGTGAGGGAGGCTCTCATTCTAGCTCAGGCTGACCTGGAATTCACTATGTAGTCTCAGGGTGGCCTCGAACTCATAGCAATCCTCCTACCTCTGCCTCCCAAGTACTGGGATTAAAGGCATGTGCCACCATGCCTGGCTGGCCTTGTACTTTTAACAAATGTAATGTCTTCCATGTACAGCCAGATGTGGGAATACTATCTGTCCATATATAAAACAAAATCCAACTCAGACCATTCCTAAGAATTTTTGTCACAGGACCTTTGTAATGAGGAAGGTACAAGGCTAGTGGGTGAGAATGGTGACTCTGGGTAAGAGAGAGTTGAGGGAGTTGCAACTTCAGGTGGGTGTGGAGGTAGAGGTGGATGAAGTGGCAGTGGGATGGAGTCATGTAGAGATTTGCCCTTCTCTTCATCCTCACCACCACAGGAACCACCCAGGGCTGGGGCTGCCCCATGTAGCACTGGTGGAGTGGAGGAGGAGAGGAATCCCAAGCTGTAGCAGTGGGGAGAAAGGAAGTTCCTGTGGTCTTGTGTTTTTCTAGGTGGCTGCCCAGACGAGAAGCTGTACCTAAGTTGGGGACTGCCTGCCTGGACTATACTGACTGCCAAAAATGGGCAGGTAGAAGAATGGTTTTCTGTGGGTAAACTACCTTTGGAGTAAAAAGTTTCAAGGGCTTTGCCCTTGAAATGTTTACCTTCGATGACATTTTCTTGGTATATGGTGGCCAATTTAAGGATGAATTAAGCTCTTGAGATGAGTTACTATTCCACATTCCAATCTCTACATCCTCTTCTTCCTCCCAGCCAGTGGGGCGACCTCCAGGCAATGGCACATCATCACCACACCAGCCATCTTGCATAGATTTTGGCCCTGCTTGTAGATTTGTTATAAAGAAAAACAGTCTTTAATGAAACAATTCTTCTAGGTCAAGCACACATTAAAAGGCAGACACAGGGCAAACTAAGTAAAACAAAACACTTTTACTTCTCTTCCAAATCTGCATAGTAGTAATGTATGGTTCATTAAGTTACTGATTAGTAAGCTATTAAGGAACTGAGTTAAAAGTTCCATTAGGGAGGCTGGAAAGATGGCTTAGTAGTTAAGCATTTGCCTGTGAGGCCTAAGGACTCAATTTGAGGCTCAATTCCCCAGTACCCACGTAAGCCAGATGTACAAGGTGGTACATGCATCTGGAGTTCGTTTGCAGTGGCTGGAGGCCCTGATGTGCCCATTCTCTCTGCCTCTTTCTCTGTCACTCTTACATACACACACACACACACATATACATTAAATAAATAAATAAATAAATAAATAAATAAATAAATAAATAAATAAATAAATAAATAAATATTTTTGAAGAGTTCCATTAGGCTGGGGAGATGGCTTAGCGGTTAAGGCACTTGCCTGCAAAGCCAAAGGACCTAGGTTTGATTTCCCACGACCCTCTTAAGCCAGATGTACAAAGTGGCGCATGTGTCTGGAGTTCGTTTGCAGGAGCTAGAGGCCCTGGTACATTCATTCTCTCCCTCCCTCTCCCCTCATAAACAAATAAGTGGTGGACCACATATCTTTAAACATTAAAAAACAATTTGTTTTTATTATAAAAATCCAAGGGTGGAGAGATGGCCTAGTGGTTAAGGCGCTTGCCTGTGAAGCCTAAGGATCCAGGTTTGATTCCCCATGTAAGCCAGATGCACAGGGTGGTGCATGTATTTGGGAGTTCGTTTGCAGTGGCTAGAGGCCCTGGCATGCCCATTTCTCCTGTATATATTTGCCACCCCCCTTAAAATAATTTTTTTTAATCCAGTAAATGACCAAGCATGATGGCATATGCCTTTAATCCTAGCACTCAGGAGGTAGAGGTAGGAGGATTGCCATGAGTTCAAGGTCACCCTGAGATTATATAGCAAATTCCAGGTCCGCCTGAGCTACAGTGAGACCCTACCTCCAAAAACAAACAAACAAACAAACAATAAATAAAATCCAGTAAATAGCCCATGTCCATAAATCAGAGGGTTGTTAAACATGGACAATGGTGGCATTATTTGTTCCCATTTAATCTGCATAATGGCACATAGGACAGAGGATAAATAAAATTTCAGAGGCAAAAGAGTACTGAAGTCATATGCAGAAAACTTCTCTCCACACAGAGTCTACAGGGCCTCTGTACACAGCACACAGGAGACTACTGACAATATTAATCTGCATCTCAACACCCTTTCTGAGTTAACACTGGACAGTCTGGTATCTGTCCCATGCTATGCTAGTCAGCCTCTCCAGGCAGATGGCATGGAAGCTGTTATGACTATTTCTAGATAATCCACTCAGGTAAAATGTAATTTAAGTTTGGTGAAGAATATGTACATCATTACTAGTTCTGAGGAAAATGAAAAAAGAAAAATATTCAGAGTGATCTGTGTTCCAAACTCAGTCTCATGTATTGAATCACCTAGCATGTACCGTATTAGATGACTACTGTATTACAATTTAGGAACATTACTCAATTATTTAAATGCAGTTATTAATAGGTCACCACCACCACCAGTACCAACTAGCTACTAGGGATTACAGAAAACTTACCAGATTTGCTTAATGCTTGTGGACCAACAGAACTGGAGCCCCACGTGGACGTGTTGGATGCTGCAGCAATAGGTTCCCCCCAGCTGGGACCACTGTCTATGGGTTTACCCCATGCTGAAGTACCATTATCCACAGTTGTGGCTGGAGTAGAAGGCTCCCCCCAGGGCTCACCCCAGCCTTTAGAAAGTGTGGGAAAAAAGTTGTCAGCATAGATGATAAGAAGTTCAGGGAAATGAGGGCAATACAGAATACAGGGAACCAAGGATGAAGACTCTTGTTTGCATATTGAACAATGATGCTGTGACAGGCATGAGACAGCATCTGGCTTATGTAAAGAATACCAACTATATATACCCCATAAACATACAACTATATGGTCTGGACTTTTCTTCTTAAAGCCTCTTCCTTCAGAACTGCCCTCTGGGCCTAGAACAGATTCTTTTGACTAATTATAAAATCATCCTTTGCGGAAGAGTTAATTCCTGGAACTAGAAAAGTCAAAACAATTCTTAACTAACACTAGAGTGAGCTGAAGCAGGTGCAGCCATTAATAGTGTAAAGAGTTACACTGGTAATTATAACTTTTTACCAGAGCACAACCTTTTCACATTGCTACAGTGGGGAAACAAGCAGCTACATAATGAACAGATAAGCATCCTCCTTTTACACATAGGAATACTACTCACTTTTTAAAAAAATCTACATTTAAAAACCACCACCACACACATATAAATAATAAAAAAATAAAAATTTTAAAATATAAGAAGATACCTTACAGTATCAGGTGTCCAAAGCCACGAAAATCATAAAACTTTATTTAAAAGAACCAAACAGCCAGCCATGGTGGCAACACATCTTTTATCCCAGCACTCAAGAGGCAGAGGTAGGAGGATCTCTGTGAGTTCAAGGCTAGCCTGGGACTACAGAGTGAGTTCCAGGTCAGCCTGGGATAGTCAAGACCCTACTTCATTAATAAATTAAAAAAAACAAAAACAAACAAACAAAAAACGGGTGTGGTGGCACATGCCTTTAATCCCAGCACTTGGGAGGCAGAGGTAGGAGGATCGCTGAGAGTTCGAGGCCATCCTGAGACTACACAGTGAATTCCAGGTCAGACTGAGCTAGAGTGAGACCCTACCTTGAAAAAACAAAAAACAAACTAAAATAATAATAAAATAAAATAAAGTACAAAAGAATCAGAACAAAGATGCTTACATTTGGACATATAACTGTTTCTTCTAAGAGTTTAACCTAAATGAATACAATAAACTAGATTTGGACTTTAAAAAACTTAGGTGCTAAAAGGAAAATTCATGGGCATACTCCCATCTCTGTGTCCAGTAAGCTACTACTCAAAAGAAGCCCATTAATAAAGACAATGCATGCCAATCACACTTAATGAAAACATTGCCAAGATAATTCTCAAAGAAAGGAATTGGTTCATTCTTAGAGGAAGTAGGCATACACTAGAAAAATACTGTCCACTATTTGAGATGTACTCACTAAACACCTAAGTAGACTTAGGATTTTATACCTACTTACATATCCCTCTCAGGTCAAACAGAACAGCAAATGTCTAGAACACTTAGTCACTTGTTTTATTTCTGGGGTATTTTAGTTTAAAAAAAAAAAAGTTAAAGCTTGACTCAAACAACTGCGAGAAGTATACAGCATTGTCAATTGTCCGATCTCCTAATCAACCTTTTTGCTGTGTTCCCAACAGACAACAATATACACATGATTCACAAACCACAGTGCCAAAGGTTACCCATTACCTAGATGAACATGACCCCTAGAACTCTCCTCAGGCTTTTCTAGATTAGAACAGAAAGACCTTTGTGTTCATATCCAAGTACCAAGCTTGCTTCCAGAATACTGTGGAGTATTTTATGGGACCAATGGACTCCACAAAAGGAAAGCTTACCAGAGCCAGTGCTGGCCTCCTTGTTGGAGACGGCATTTGCAGAAGGCAGCAGCGGATGCACCTGTGCTTGCTGGTCTGAACGGCTGCTGCCATCTGGGACATTTTTGTTCCACATGTTCACATTTTTGTAGTTGTATTTGCTTGGGTCTCCCCAAGCTGAAGTTCCATCATCGATCTCCATTTTGCGTCGTATTGATTCTGGAGATGGCTCCTCCCAGCCTGTGGGTTCCTCTTCTTTTGTTGGAGCTGGTATAGGTCCCCCCAGCCAGCCTGTACCAGGAGGCTTGCCTGTGGCTGGTGATATTCCCCAGGATCCAACAATGTCTTGTTGCTTGTTCCAGTCTGGAGAACTGACTGGCTTTGACGAATCTCCCCAACCTAGAGACTGATTACACTTTGGAGGGTCTCCCCATCCTTGGGAAGGATTAGGTTTAGAAGATTCATCCCAGCCTGATGAATTATTTGGATTTATGTTATTTCCCCAAGAAAAAGAACTAGTTTTACCAAGTTCGTTCCAACCAGAAACAGACCTGTCACTGTCACTACCTCCTGAGCTGGATTTCTTATTAGCCTCACCCCAATGGTTACTCCGTGAAGTTTCTCCCCAGTTATCGCTGGTAGAAACAGACCAACCATGGTTTGATTTTTGCCCGTCAACCCACCCCTGTTTGTTCTTTTGCGAATCATTCCATGCAGACTTCTCCTCTTTGCAATTCCCCCACTGATCACTCTTGATCATTCCTGTAGCAGCAGAACCATCTTCCCACCCCCCCTGGCAGTCTGAGCCTTTGGAATCTCCCCACCTCAGAGTAGGCTTAGGATCGCCCCACCCTGATACAGATGAGGTATCATTACTATTAGGGCTAGTCTTATCTACACATGCCCCTGAGTTAAAAGTCTGTGTTGCAGAGCTTCCCCAGGCCTCTGTCCCATTGTCAGTCTTTCTTTCCCCTCTAGGTGATGTCTCTGTATCCCAGGCAGTATTCTGCTTAATAGGAGTCTGTCCCCAACCAGAGTTGGACAGGACACGTGGATCTAAGTCAGTTCTGTTTACAATGCTTTGGAGCAATGTGTGCTGATCAATTTTTCTTCTGTCTCTATTCTGATTTTCCCCAGTTACTTTTTCCTCAAGGCGTCCAGTGCTTTCTGTACTGCCATCACTTTCCACTGTGCCTCCTGTTTTGGCCCACACACTGTTTTGTTCATTTGTCTGAGATGTGACAGAACCCTGATCCTCTTCCTCAGTAGATTTCCATCCATTTGTAAACTTCTTACCATTGCCATTTGCACTGTCATTGGAATGCTGATTGCTAGGCAGTTTGTTCCACTCAATGCTGGGTATATTAGTGCCAGTGTTCTGAGCAGGGCTTCCCCATCCTCTTCGACTTCCTCCAGAATTTGCACCATTTCCACTTCCCCAAGATGTACTCTGGGTATTTGCTGCCCCAGATTCCCATACACTTCCTCCCTTGTTTGTGTGAACTTGAAAGTTAGTGCCCATAGGCCCATTTATGCCAGGCTGCATTAAAGTTGCATTCACAGTGTCACCATTAGTTTGGCCATTAGGGCCCGAACATTTGTCACCAGAGTAATTAGAACCATAGGCACCCCATGTAGTACCGTAAGAACCTCCACTTTTTGACTCTCCATTGCTAAGATGAGAAAGGGAAGTGCCATTCATAACTGATGGAGCCTGTATCTGAGGATGATTCATTGTGCTCACACGCCAGGCCCCTGGATTACTACTAGGCAGTTCATTGTTCTGTACTGAACCAGAGTTTGGTAAACTAGAGGTCATAAAGTTAGTAGTGTTATTTGGTCCAGTCATTTCAGTGGTGATATTCTGAGGTTGACCACTGAATGAAACCTTCTGTGTACCACTTACTTCAGATTCACACGTTTCCTGAAGGCTTCCCCAGGTACCATGAGTAGAAGAGCCACTCACTTTAGAGTTAATACTCTGATTGTTAGGCATCTGGCCTATGGTACTGCACTGAATATTGATGCCAGAACTACCACTCCCTACAGGCCCTTTTAGGGCAAGTCCATTGTTCTCTAATACTGGCCAGGCACCATGGTTGCTAGCTGAATTCAAAGTGCTTGGATTTAACCCTCCATTTGATGAAGAACTTACAGTGCCCCAAGCATTCATTCTATTGTTGCTACTTTCTGATTTGCTTTCAGGAGCATCCACAGAGACCTGACATGTGCTTATTATGGCTCCATGGGGGAAACCCCATGGCCCAGAACTACTTCCATGGCCCACATTATTGCTGCTACTACCGACCACAAACTTGCTTTGGGAACCTAGTCCAGTGCTGTTCCGAAGGCCATCTTTTTCACCACCTGCACTCCCTGAAGCCATGATAGTGATGTTTCTCTCTGACTCAGAACTGGAGGCAGAATCAGCATCCACACATTCTGAAGCCAACTCTAAATCACTGCCAGGGACTGAGGGCCATGATTCTTGTTCCAACAAGTCGTTTACAGCAGCATTCTTACAGTTTGTGCTACAGTCACTTGTAGAAGACACAGGTCCCTGCTGGGAATGTTCATAATGGGATCCTGAAGTATTGTGGTTTGTATCTAGAATAAAGGAGAAATATAATTATTTGTAGTGTTAATTCCAAAATGACACTACATGTGCTCAGGAAAATAATGAGTACATTATAAATACATACGGTGCCTCAAATGGAGGTAGGATACTCAGCAGTAGAGCTATCCTCCAACCACTAATGTCTCACAGCCAGTAATTTCATGAAGGCAGGATTGTGCCACTTTGTTCATTATCATAAGACCCTACAGCACTGCCTGGAACATAAAAGCCCTTCAATAAATATTTTGCTAAACAAATGGTTAACATTCCAGCAAATGAAAGCATCTCAAGTCAGAAAGGACTGGGTGGTAGTGATGTGTTAGGACAATGGGTAACTCAGGCTCAGAAACCTGACTTAGAAGAAAAGAGGCTGCGGTGCAGGTGGGAAAGGATAAGAAGCTCAAACTTGATGAAATATGTCAGGGATTCACTAGGACCCTTTTCTATTTTGTGTGTCCTAAAAAAAGCTTTCCTACACAACTCTTTTGGGTATTGTAACAATTCCATAGCCTTTTCCATTTATTTCCATTTTGTTAGTGTCCATATTCAAACAAAAATATTACACAAGCAAGAATATTAACTCTCAGAAAATCTCTTAATCTACCTTCATAGCTATACCTATTAAATCACCATAACAAAGTAAATTATATGCTAAAGATCACTATTTCATGATGAGTCAGTCAGCTTCTGACATTACAGACTATAAATGATCAACCCTCAGTCTTAGATTTACTGCTATATATTATTAAATAGTGCCCACACCTCCCTCCCCCCAATACACACAGATAGGACAAGGCAGTGATGGAGTTGATGGTTATTCAGAGTCTTCATTTTCGTTTCCTTTAAGGATCTGGTAGGTAGGAAATCCTCAAAGATATTAACATGCATAAGATATTGAGATTTAGACTGTGGAGTGATTGCTTATACTACAATTCCTCCCAGGGTAAGAATCACAATTGGACCCAGATCTAATGAACAAACCTCCAGCTATCATAGGCCTAAGAAATTAATATGTGTCACTACTAGGGTTATTTGCTAATCTCCCCAGCTCTAACACAAGTAGTATTTAACGAACTGGAATTGCTATTTCTAATGCATGCAGTATGTACATTCATGTGTACATACATATGTGTGGAATCCAAAGGACAATTTATGGTGTTGTTCCTCAGGAACAAAGTTCAAAGTCATCCTTAGCTACATAGCAAGCATAAGGATAACCTAAGTTACACAGTAGCCCTATCCCCCCAAAAAATTGAAAAAAGGGCTAAAGAAATGACTTAGAAGTTTTTAAATATTATTAATTTATTTATTTATTTAGGAAAGAGAGAAAAGGTGCATTAGGGAGAGAGAATGGGTGTGGTAGGGCCTCCAGCCACAGCAAATGTACTCTAGATGCATGTGCCACCTAGGGCATCTGGCTTAAGTGGATCCTGAGGAATCGAACCTGGGTCCTTTGGCTTTGCAGGCAAGCGCCTTAACTGCTCACCCATCTCTCTAGCCCATCTTCAGAAACTTTAAGGTGTTAATGTTTGGTTAAAATGTTCCCAATTCTTGGTTTTTCACCCTTATATCTCAAATATCCTCTAGAGGGATTTCAAAGGAAAGATTATTAATTTTAAATGCTGTGTACCCCCACCTGAATACACTCTAGTACAGGAATGAGGATGGGGGACTCCTTACACAACCTCTCTGATCTACAATCTCTCTTTCCCTAGTAGGCAACCCAGGGACAATCACTCATGAACATTTTTTGGGGAGGGGGGAGGGGATTGAGAGTGGGGGATTGAAGGTGGGATTGTCAAGGTACAGTCTCAATTCTAGCCTAAAGCTGACCTTGAAGGCACTCTGTAGTCCCAGGCTGACCTCAAGCTCACAACACTCCCTATACCTCTGCCTCCCGAGTGCTGGGATCAAAGGCTTATGCCACCACACCCGGCTTATGAAAAAACTTTTATATTTTATTATATCTAAGTTCCCCCTGAACAACATATATATCATTGTTTTGCATACTTAATATTTTACATAAATTGATCATACCAAGATAGGATTTTGTCAACCAACCAAAGGACTTGGGTGGGCGTGATGCAAATATTCACTGTTCTAGTCGTTTTCATGTCCAATGGTTGATGAAAGGTGACATTAGAACATTTTGATCTAAGAATAGTATTTTTGTCAGCCCCAATGATCATAATAGTCTCTCTGAAATCCTTTACTACATGGTCTGGGTAGTCCCACCTCAGAGTTATTTGGGCAGTACCAGGTTTTAAGTCAACTGCAAAAAGAATTTTAATCCTCAATCATGACATCAAATTGAAAAGAGAGACTGATTGAGAGGGGGAGGGGATATGATAGAGAGTGAAGTTTCAAAGGGGAAAGTGGGGGGAGGGAGGGAAGTACCATGGGATATTGTCTACAATTAAAGAAGTTGTCAATAAAAATAAATAAATAAATAAATAACAAAAAAAAAGAATTTTAATCCTCAATTAAAACAAGGTCAGAACATAATAGGCCAGGGGGCTCAGGTTAGGATCGTATGTCTGGTTTGGCCGGCACAAGGTCGTAACTAAAATGAAAATGTAAAGCTACATTTACCTTTTCAGGAAGGGTAAAAGTCAATGTTTACCACCACTGCCACCACTACTTCTATTCTTCATTCACTTCACTTCCCTGGTAACCAGCCTTTGAAGGTATTTAGCTACAATATATCTAATCTCAACAAGGTATCATGCTCACTGGACAGAGTTTATAAGGATGAGGCAGCCTTTCCTTTTTACCATGAAAACTGTGTGTCAATGTCTATGTCATGCCATGCCAAACCTATTCCCGTCACCATCTCTCCTCAAAAAAGTCAGCCCAACAATTCTGAACTTCTCTGGTGGTTATCATCTACAGCTAGTTTTGTGTCTCTGAGCTATGCTATTCTGAGTTATGCTATTCATACCAGTAAAACGACACTACCAGATCTATGACATAAATCAATACAGAGTGTGGAACACAGTAAGTACCCCATAAAGGCCAGTCATCCTCATTGTTAACAGCTTTTTAGAAGCCAGGGCAAACTCAACCCCCATAAGAAGCCTTCTTTTTTTTTTTTTTTTTGGGGTTCACGGTAGGATCTCATTTAAGCCCAGGCTGACCTGGAATTCACTCTGTATTCTCAGGGTGGCCTGGAACTCACAGTGATCCTCCTACCTCTGTCTCCCAAGTACTGGGATTAAAGGCGTGTGCCACCATGCCCAGCTAAGAAGCCTTCTTTTATTCACTGGCTCCCATGGACCATTGCAAAGATACATTTCTAATAGCACATCCACAGTATATTCATATAAGCATATAATATACACTAGTACATGGAAAGTCACAAATATCTTTCAAGACAGAACTAATGTAGTCCTTCAGAGGGCTTTGGCTTCATAATCTATCTCTAATGGCTTTGGGATTCAATGCTTCCAAGTTAATACAGTACACCATCCATAAAGTTCTCTTAGAAACAAGCAGGATAGTTTTCCTTCTCAAACTGTGTATGTGTATGTATTTGTGTATGGGGGGAAGGTGCACATGTATACATGTGCATCTGGAAGCCAGAGGACAACCTTGGGTGTCACTCCTCAAGTACTGCCTTTTTTTTTTTTTTTTTTTTAAAAGACAGGAGCTGTCGGTGGCCTGGAACTCAACAAAGTAGGACAGACTTGCTAGACAGCAAACTCAAGGGGTCCACCACTTTCAGCTCCCCAGCACTGGATTACAAGTGTACACCACCATGCCCAGCTTCCTTCTCAGATGTTTTTGAAGCTTTCTTCCTATACCCACAGCTTAGGAATTCTCGTCTGAATGGATATCTACAGAACTTTGGTTCTTACAACACCATACCCATGTTTGAGAAACAAGACTCTTGCATTCCTATTGTTCCTTTTTCCCAAATTGAAAAGATAAGACATTGTTCTAAATATACAATCACACTTCACTATTTGTTTTCTTATCATATCAAGCATTTGCTGTATAAATATCTCTCCCTAAAGTTCTAACTATAGGATTTTCATGCTGATAGCCAATATATTTGCTTCCAACCTGACTTACCAAATGAAATTCAACTTAATTACCTAATATTTGTTCTCAGATGTAATGTCTAAATAAACTCTTCTTTAAAAGTGTAAGTCCCTCTATACATGATGAGAGGGAGGTAATTTATTATCTCAATATTAGGCATTAAGCTGGTTGCTTTAACATGTAACATTATTTAGATCTCAAAAGACTCTTATAGGGTTGGTACTACTGCTCACACTGCAGATTAAGAAAGACAGTCACGGGCAGGAGAGATGGCTTAGTGGTTAAAGCACTTGCCTGTGAAGGCTAAGGACCCCAGTTCGATTCTCCAGATCCCATGTAAGCCAGATGCACAAGGGGATGCACGCATCTGGAGTTCATTTGCAGTGGTTAGAGGCCCTGGGGCACCCATTCTCCCTCTCCCTCTCTCTGTCTCAAATAAATAAATAAATAAATAAATAAATAAATAAATAAATAAATAAAATAAAATTATAAAAAAAGAAAAAGAAAGAAAGACAGTCACATGAAGTAAGTTTCTTTGCCAATCTCCCATAACCAACAAATGGCTAGGGGAAAAAGGGGTATTAACTCAGAAAGACAACTTAAATTGTATTCTTTCCAAAAAGAATGTGTTCTTCTAAGTACAGTGGTGAGAAAACTCATTTCTGTCTTCTTCCTCCTTACCTATCATATCCAATATTGCCAAAGCACACCATGATGATTCTAAGCATCACTCTGGAGACAGATCTTAATACAAGTCCAAATGTACTATGTGTTAGCTATGAAATTCCATAATATATGGTAATGAACAGAGTAGTCCATAGTATATATATAAAGAATAGAACTAGAATGAAAGTACCTTGGATGGTTAGGAAGTGTAGAGACAACGACCACCTTGCATAGAGTTGAAGATTAAACCAACAATACATCTAACTGTGTAGTACATAACTTGAAAGGGGGAGGACTTTTTAAAATATGAACATTTTAGCTGGGCGTGGTGGCACATGCCTTTAATCCCAGCACTTGGGAGGCAGAGGTAAGAGGATTGCCATGAGTTCGTGGCCACTCTGAGACTTCATTGTGAATTCCAGGTCAGCCTGAGCTACAGTGAGACCCTACCTCAAAAAACTAAAATAAATAACAAACAAACATACATTTTATTAAAGTACACAGGACCTGGGCTGGAGGAATGGCTTAGTGACTAAGGCACTTGCCTGTGAAGCCTAAGGACCCAGGTCTGATTGCCCAGTACCCATGTAAGCCAGAGGCACAAGGTGGCACATGTGTTTGGACTTCATTTGCACTGGCTAGAGACCCTGGCACATCCATTCTCTCTCTCTCAAATAAAGAAATGAAAATTTAAAAAAAAAAGTGTGTTGTCACCATACTTGACTAGAAAATTAAGAGAAAAAAAAATACACAGGACCTAAAGAGAGACCAAAGTGATTAAAATAATGATTTTAAAAGCAGGATGGGCCAGGCATGGCGGCACACACCTTTAATCTCAGTACTTGGGAGGCAGAAGTAGGAGGATCACCATGAGTTTGAGGCCACCCTGAGAATATGTAGTGAATTTCCAGTCAGCCTGAGCTAGAGCGAGACCCTACCTCAGAAAACCAAAAAAATAAAAGTAGGACGGGAAGGTAAATGACAGGAAAGATTTGAAGATTCTTCACTCACAACTCCCTATACAGAATTCTTGCATTAAAGCCCAGATTCTGCTAAACGCAAATATGCCACCACACTTTGAAAGTATAAGCTGGCTACATTGATAATGATATGAGGAATCTCAAGTAAATGCCTTCTCTCACCTGACTGAATTTTGCTGTTCAGCACCTCTCCGTTATTCTGTGGCTGCTGATTTGTTACAGCACTGTTTTCTGACTGGCTGCTCAACACTTTAACAGCAGATCCCAGGTTTGCTGCTATGACAGGAAAATGTTGACCCCTCTTTAAAAGCTGTTTGTGTTCCTGGTGGCGAAATCGTGGAGGTACTTCACGAGGATACCGAGGCAAGACCTGTGATGGCTGCTGCGGCTGCTGCTGTGGTGATGGTGGCTGTGGCTGCTGCTGCTGCTGCTGCGGCTCCTGCTGCTGTGGCGGCGGTGGCTGCTGATTGTTGGCTGTAGGTCGCTTGGCATTATTATTAGTGCTGGTTGCTGTGGAAGTGCCGTTATTAGAGTTGGCAGGCTGAGGCTGGCTTACACTGGGCTTTATCTGTTCTGGCACTAATCCCAACAAAAGAAAAGGGGTGGAAAATATTAGCCAGTAATGTGTACCTCCATAGTAAGCCATCTAAATTCAAAGGCACTATGAAAAACAGTCCTAATGGAACAGAAGCTTTGGGTGTCAGGAATATCATCATTCATAGGCTCTTTTTTGGGGAGCCATCATGCCAGGAATGAAATTTTCCTGTTACTGACTGGCATTGAAGTCTCCACAGGTAGAGACCCTGGCCTTCCTTTTCTAGGAAAACACTATGCCTCACCATCTCTTTTCCATGGTACTCTGTCACTAGAGAGCAAGCACTAATTATATAACCACGGATTTCCACAATGACCAAAAGACCAAGCAGGGCAAATTGATCTGGGGTCCTAAATTCTCAATTCTCAAGTACCTGTTCTTACTCTGCTTCATTTGATGATGGGAGTGCTGTAAATTTGCAAATATATACTTCATCTTTGAAAACACCTATCAGAATGGTATCTGAGATGGACTTAAGTGTTTTTTTAAGATTAATTTAATTTCTTTATTTGAGAAAGAGGCAGGTAAGATAGATATAGAGAGAGAGAGAAATGGGCACATCAGGGCCTCTAGCCACTGCAGACGAACTGCAGACACATGTGCCTCCTTGTGCATCTGACTTTATGTGGGCACTGGGGAATCGAACCTGGGTCCTTTGGCTTTGATGGCAAGTGCCTTAACCGCTATGCCATCTCTCCAGCCCTGAGATGGACTTAAGTTTAGTAAGTTTACTATGTTTGGTATCTTCAAGCAAATTGTATAAACCCAAATGAACCTGCTGTTTCCTCTGTAAGACAGAGACATGCCTGCACCTTGAAGAGCTTTCCCAGCAGTTTCCAAAGGTTTTAGTGATTATAAGACACAGAACATAACTGTGATGGTTAATATTGATGGTCAAACCAGGCATAGTGGCACACACCTATAATCCAAACACTTGGGAAGCAGAAGTAGACAAGTGAGTTCAAGGCCACCCTGAGACTCCATAGTGAATTCCAAGTCAGCCTGGGCTAGAGCAAGACCCTACCTTGGGGGGCGGGGTGGAGAAGGATGGGACATATATATATATTTCCCAACCTGGGAAGATCTAGAATTACCTGGGAGAAGAACCTCTAAGCATATCTGTGAGGAAGTTTCTAGAATAGGTTAACTGAGTTGGGAAGACCTACCCTAAATGTGGGTGGTGCCATTCCGTGGCTGGGTCCTGGACTTAATATCAAGGGAAAATGAGATGCACACCAGACTTCAACTCTGCTTCCTGAATGCAGATGCAATTTGACCAGCAGCTACCTCGTGCTCCTGCCACCATGACAGACTGTTTCCCCAAACTGTGAGCTTCCTTCCTTAAGTTGCTTTTGTTACAGCAGTGAGAAAAGCAACTGATAAAATAAGCCTACGTAAGTAGTAGCTATTCTTTAGTGATTGGCACAATATCATCTATGCCTTCTACAAAATCTTTTTTTCTTTGGTTTTTCAAGGTAGGGTCTTGCTCTAGCCCAGGCTGACCTGGAATTCACTCTGTAGTCTCAGGGTGGCCTTGAACTCATGGCAATCCTCCCACCTCTGCCTCCCTGAGTGCTGGGATTAAAGGTGTGCGCCACCAAGTCCAGATTTTTATTTTTGTTTTTTTTAAGCTTCTTAATTTTATTTTAGAGAGTGGAAGAGGGAGGAAGAGAGAGAGAATTGGCACACCAGGGCCTCAGCCACTGCTATTGAACTCTAGACGCTTGCACCACCTAGTGGGCATGTGCGACCCTGCGCTTGCCTCACCTTTGTGCATCTGGCTTACATGGGTTCTAGAGAATCAAACATGGGTCCTTAGGCTTCGCAAGCAAGTGCCTTAACTGCTAAGCCATCTCTCCAGCCCACTTGTTTGTTTTTTAGATAAGGTCTCACTCTAGCCCAGGATGACCTGGAACTCACTCTATAGTTCCAGATTCACCTCGAACTCAAAGTAGTATTACTACCTCTGCCTACCAAATGCCAGTATTAATGATGTGTGCCACCACACTTGGAGAAATCATTTTTTGTTTGTATTTATAAGGTAGGGTCTTGCTCTAGCCATAGGTTCTCACTAGCTCAGGCTGACCTGGATCTCACTCTAGTCCCAGGATGATTCTATAAAATCTTGATTTATTTCCTGACAGATACCACTATGGGACAAGTGAAGTAAAACTCCATGGGACACTAAAAAGACTCTGGTCAGGGGCTAAGAGTTATAGTTCTGAAGTGAAACAGCCTCATTTATCTTCTAACAAAACAAGAATAATCTCTGTCAATAATCTACCACTATATAATCATTCAGTCAATAGAAACTAATAAGAGATGTTGGGCTGGAGGAATGGCTTAGCAGTTAAGGCATTTGCCTGCAAAGCCAAAGGACCCAGGTTCGATTCCCCAGGACCCATATTAGCTAGATGCACAAGGTGGTGTATGCATGTGTCTGGAGTTCATTTGCAGTAGCTGGAGGCCCAGGTGCTCCCATTCATATATTCTCTCCTTCTCTTTCTCTCTCTCTCCCCCCTTTCTCTCTGTCAAATAAACAACTTAAAATAAAATAAAAAATTGTTTTTTAACAAAAGAGATGTTTATCAGAGGCATATATTATATATTTTACTGTGAATAAATCCCTAGTCACTGTGTTATTACAATATTCACTCAACTTCCTCCTGCAGATTGGGTAACCAACTAAAATTATCTTTCTCCAGTGAACATGTACTGAACTTAGACTATGTCACACATACTAAATACCTTTACTATATGAACATGGCCTCTTCCTTTTTTCAATGTGACTTCAATTTCCACAGAAATATAAGCAAAGTAAACTCCAAGAGGAATTGGGGTAAAAACTAACATTATGTCTACTGCTTAGAAGTCTTTTCTTTCTAGATGTTCACTGACAAGCCTTTTATTATAATTTGGGCCAAATGCTTTCTGAGTCTAATTTATGTACAAAAATGTTTTCTCCCAATACAATGCCGCAAAATGTACCAATGATGTATATTCATATGTATCTCACACAGAAATAAGGGAATATTAATGATTAAAAGTACATTTCATGGGGCTGGAGAGATGGCTCAATGGTTAAAGGTGCTTGCTTTGCTTTGAAGCTTAGTGTTTTCATATAACAAACCTTATAGTATCAAAACATGCAAATCAAATATGGAAAGAGAAAAAACTTAAGGAAGCAAAACCATATACCATACCAGTAGCAATGTCTTTGTGGCAAGAACCCATGTAAGCCACAAAGAGTTAACATATGCATACCACATGGAAGAAAATATCAATGTGACTATAAATGACAAAACTAACTTTGACACTCAAACTGTAACAATAAGAAAATAATGGTACAGAACTATACATAACAAATTTTGAGATACAGCTATCCCATAACCTTATTTATTTCCAATAATCAAAATTTAAAGCATTCAAAGCTGGAGAGATGAGCTTGCTCAGCAGTTAAAAGTGCTTGCTTACAAAGTCCAAGATCCCCCAGTACCCAAGTAAACCAGTTGCTCAAAGTGATGCATGTATCTGCAGCTCACTTACTATAATCTGTGTGTGTGTGTGTGTGTGTGTGTGTAAGCTGGTTAACATTTTTTTTATTGGAGAGAGACATAGAGAGAGACAGAGAGAAAGGGAGAGGAGGACAGATAGATAGATGGGCGCACCAGCAGCCTCTCAGCTGCTGCGAACAAAATCCAGATATGTGCGCCCCCTTGTGGTCAAGTGCAGCATTGCGCCCTTGAAGGACCTGGAGATTGGAACCAGCATTCTTAGGCTTAGGAGGCAGGTGCCTTAACCGCTAAGCCATCTTTCCAGCCCCTCGTTAACATTTTTAAGTAAAAAGTAAAAGAGATTAAGCAAAAGTTTTCTTTTTTAAAAAAGATTTATTTATTTATTTATTTATTTATTTATTTATTTATTTATTTATTTGAGAGAGAGTGAGTGAGTGAGAACAGTGTGCCAGGGCTTCTAGCCATTGCAAACGAACTTCAAATGCATGCGCCACCATGTGCATCTGGCTTACGTGGGACCTGGAGAATCAAACTTGGGTCCTTAAGCTTCACAGGCATGAGCCTTAACCAATAAGCCATCTCTCCAGCCTGAGATTAAGCAAAAGTTTTCTAAAAATTATACTCAACTCTATAGCTAGTTTGAAAATCTTGCAAGAGTATTTAATACGGACCACCACAGAGAAAGGAAATCAAAATAGGAGAGCTAGGGCTAGAGAGAAGGCTTAGCCATTAAGGCACTTGCCTGCAAAGCCAAAGGACCCAGGTTCAGTTCCCCAGTACCCATGTAAGCCAGATGTATAAGGTGGCCCAGGCATCTAGAGTTTGTTTGCAGCAACTGGAGACCCTGATGTGCCCATTCTCTGTCTCTATCTGGCTCCCTCCCTCTCTCTTTCAAAGATTGAAAAAAAATAGGAGAGTTGATTAGCAGAGACTCTATGAAGACACCCATCAAAACTGGCTAGTTACATTTATCCATACTACTGTATTTTTTATTTGCTTTGGTACAATCTACTTTTAAGAATCACCATACCTAATCTAAAGCTATATTACAAAGCCATAGTGACAAAAACAGCATGGTACTGGAATAAAAACAGAAACATAGACCAAGGGAAGAGAATTGAAGACCCAGACCTTAAGTCAAGTAACTATAACTGCTTGATCTTTGACAAAGGTGCCAATAATGTAGACTGGAGAAAAGACAGCATCTTCAACAAATGGTCTGGACAAATTTGATGACCATATGTAGCAAAATGAAATTAGACCCACTCATTTCACCATACACAAAAATCAAGTCCAAATGGATTAAAGATCTCAATATAAGGCCTGAAACTCTTCAACTACTGGAAGAAAACATAGGAGGTATGCTCCATGATAGAAGACTGGGAAAAGTAGCCCAGGAAATAAAACAAGTCCTCAACCAATGGGATCTCATGAAGCTAAAATGCTTTTGCACAAATATACCATAAGCAGAACCAATAAATTACCCATTGAATGGGCTGGACTTGGTGGCACATACCTTTAATCCCAGCACTCGGGAGACAGAGGTAGGAGGATCGCCATGAGTTCGAGGCCACCCTGAGATTACCTAGTGAATTCCAGGTCAGCATGGGATAGAGTGAGACTCTACCTCGGAAAACCAAAAAGAAAAAAATATATATCAAAAGCTAAATTACCCACTGAATGGTAGAAAATGTTCGCCAGCTATACCACTAGAATATCTAGAATCTACAAAGAACTCAAAAAACTAAACAATAAAAACTTAAGAGCTGGGTGTGGTGGTGCACACCTTTAATCCCAGCACCCAGGCGGCAGAAGTAGGAGGATCACCGTGAGTTCGAGGCCATCCTGGGACTAAAGAGTGAATTCCAGGCCAGCCCAGGCTAGATTGAGACCCTACCTTGAAAAGCAAAACAAAACAACAACAACAAAAAAAAAAGTTTAGGATTGAAGATATTATAGTACAAGGTTTTGGACATTATTCCCATGAGAGAACCTGCTCCTCTGATCCTGAACAGCAACAGTAAAATGCAACCTAATCAGATATCAGCTCTGAGTAATGCATTATACAGTGTTTGTAGTGATGTCAGATATATATGCACACATATATATATTAGAGCGCTGGAGAGATGGCTTAGTAGTTAAGGCTCTTGTCTGCAAAGCCAAAGGACCCAGGTTTGATTCCCTAAAATCCACATAAGCCAGAAGCACAAGGTGGCATAAGTGTCTGGAGTTCATTTGCAGTGGCTGAAGGTCCTGGCGAGCCCATTCTTTCTATCTGCCTCTTTCTCACTCAAATAAATTGCATGCCTGTATGAAAGTGACAGATAATAGGTACACTAAGGCCCCTTACCACTGCAAACAAACTCCAGACATATGCCCCACTTTTTGTTATCTGACTTTACATAGGTACTAGGAAATCAAATCCAGGCTAGCAGGCTTTGCATGCAAGTGCCTTACTGGCCACTGAGCCATCTCCTCAGCCCTAATATTATCTTTAATAGGTGATTCAAAGCTACCAGCCTCTGGCAAACTTATTTTTATCAGAATGAGATAAACAGAAAAGTGAGCACGAAACACAAATCAATGAATCTTGGTTAATATTGTGTGTTTTCCTAGCTAGAGGACCCATAAGTGGTTATCTCTTATAAAAAGCTACTCTGACTACCCATCATGAATTCTCCTTCTCTAAAACTCAAACCAGAAGACTCCTGATTAGCTTAGTTTGAAACAGAAGACCCAATTGTTGCCAAAATACAATCTCAAAATCTTAGCACTCAGGACACAAATCTGGGCTCATCCTCATTAATCCTTGAAACTAGATATAGATTAAAGCTCACTTCTAATCTCTGCTCTTTTCCTATCTACTTCCTATCTCCTGCACCCTATTCAGTATGATCAGACAGCTGAAGCACAAAACCCTTCAACTACATCAATTTCAATAATTTAGAAGTATCTATATTTGCTAGAAATAAGATTTCAAGCAAAAATTTAAAAACTAAAGCCAGCCGTGGTGGTGCACGCCTTTAATCCCAGCACTCAGGAGGCAGAGGTAGGAGGATCACCATGAGTTCGAGGCCACCCTGAGAATACAGAGTGAATTCCAGGACAGCCTGGGCTAGAGTGAGATCCTACCTCGAAAAACCAACCAACCAACCAACCAAACAAACAAACAAATAAATAAATAAATAAATAAAATAAAATTCTTGTTCTACCAAGTACCTAAATCTATGTAAAGCATTTTTCTTTTTTTAGTGAAAAGAAAGGAAGACAGGCCGGGCGCGCAGGCACACCTTTAATCCCAGCACTCAGTAGGCAGAGGTAGTAGGATTGCTGTGAGTTTGAGGCCAGCCTGGGACTACAGAGTGAGATCCAGGTTAGCCTGGGCTAGAGTGAAACTATCAAAATAACAACAACAACAATAATAAAACAAGAAAGGAAGGAAAAGTGTAACTTTGTATTGATTCAGGTGTCACCCCATAAACTTAAGTGTTCTGACTGCTAGGTTCCCAGCTGATGGCGACTTGGGAATTAATGCCTCCTGGAGGCAGAGTATTGTTGGGGGCGGGCTTATGGGTGTTATAGTCAGCTCCCCCTTGCCAGTGTTTGACACACTCTCCTGCTGCTGTTGTCCACCTTATGTTGGTCAGGGGGTGATTGTCCAACCTCTGATCATGCCATAGTTTTCCCTGCCATCATGGAGCTTCCCCCTCGAGCCTTTAAGCAAAAATAAACCTCTTTTTTTCCCACAAGCTGCTCTTGGTTGGGTGATTTCTACCAGCAGTGTGAACCTGAATGCAATAGTAAAGTGGTACTGAGGAGTGGAATTCCTGCTAGACAACCTGACTGTGTGGCTTTGGCCTTTTGGAATTGATTTTCAGGAGGAATATGGAAGGATTTGAAACCCTGGCCTAAGACATACCTTGCAGTACTGTAAGTACAACTTGATGGACTATTCTAGTCAGAGTTGAAAGACCTGAATGCAGTAAGAACTATGGAATGTGAGGTTTGGCTTATGAGGATGAGAAAGAGCTTTACTTGGACTGGGATAGCAGTTTGTGTGAGAAGTTTGCTGTTATGCCTGTGTCCTGAGAAATTGTGCAGGGTTGAACTGGTATGAGCAGAGGGATATGGCACAGAAAAAATGAAATCTTTGGGTGAACTCTGCCCATTCACCTGCAACTGAGAGGTTACAACCTTTGAGATTGGGCCAGCTGACCTGCACTGAGGCAACAGGAAGAATGCAGACTCTTTTGAAGGGGCCTGAATGTTGAAGGAGTGTCCTGTTCTTCAAAGTCCGATTTATTCCCCCTGGATTAACAAATTGGCACTCTACCTGGTATTATGGAGTATAAGAAATGCAGGAAAGAGAGGGTCATTGAGTTTGCAACATGGTCTTGTGTTTTGGAAATGCCCATGGGCAGTGTGAAGCAGGTTTGCTGGATGCCCGCATGGAGATCCCATGGGGCCATGAGGATGAACCAGGGCCTGCAATGGAGACCCTGTGGAGATGCTGGGACCATGACATGGCTGCTGAGGACAGCTGCCGGTCCCAGATGAAGTTTTCCAGGACTGTGAGTAGCCTAGCTAGAGGGGCAGAATTGGAGTTCCAGAGACTTGTTACTGGTTAGAATTATTGGACTTGGGGATCTGTCACTGACTAGAGTTGTTGGACAGAGTTTAATGTTTGCCCTAGTTGTTTTAAATCTTGTATTGGTGGAATATTTCTTTGCTTTGCCCAATGCCATTCTTTGCAGTGTGAATGTTTATTCTGTGATATTATGGGTTTTTTTTTCGATTGTTTTTGGTATTATGACTCAAAGACCTTGGAGTATGAACATTATTGGGATTGACAAAAAATATGGGGACTTTTAAAGTTGGATGAATGCATTGCACTTTACATCATGTATAGTTATCAGTTTATGGGGGCCAGGGGCGGAATGTGGTGATTTGATTCAGATGTCCCCATAAACTTAAATGTTCTGAATGCTAGGTTTCCAGCTGATGGCGATTTGGGAATTAACGCCTCCTGAAAGCAGAGTATTGTCGGGCTTGGGTTTATGGGTGTTATAGTCAGCTCCCCCTTGCGGTGTTTGGCACACTCTCCTGCTGCTGTTGTCCACCTTATGTTGGCCGGGTAGTGATGTCCACCCTCTGCTCATGCCATCGTTTTCCCTGCCATCAGGGAGCTTCCCCCTCAAGCCTGTAAGCCAAAATAAACCTCTTTTTTTCCCACAAGCTGCTCTTGGTCGGGTGATTTCTACTAGCAGTGCGAACCTGACTGCAATACTTTGCTATAATTAAAAATAAATATGGGGGGCTGGAGAGATGGCTTAGCGGTTAAGGCGCCTGCCTGCTAAGCCTAAGAACGCTGGTTCCAATCTCCAGGGGTTCCAATCTCCAGGTCCCACATTTAGCCAGATGCAAAGTGATGCAAGGGCGCAATGCTGCACTTGCCCACAGGGGCGCAAACACCTGGATTTCATTCACAGCAGCTGAAAGACTGCTGGCGTGCCCATCTCTACCTGTCTCCCTCTCCCTCTCTCTGTCTCTCTCTCTCCAAAAATAAATTTTAAAAATTAAATAAATAAATAAATAAATAAATAAATAAATAAATAAATAAATAAATACGGGTTGGAGAAATGGCTTAGTGGTTAAGGTGCTTGCCTGCAAAGCCTAAGGACCCAGATTCGATTTCCCCAGGATTCATGTAAGCCAGCTGCACAAGGTGGTGCATATGTCTGGAGTTCACTCATTTGCAGCAGCTGGAGGCCCTGACGTGCCCATTCTCTCTCTCCCTCTTAAATAAGTAAATGAGTATTAGGAGGCTTGAGAGATGACTCAACAATTATAGACACTTGCTAGCAATGCCTGATGGCTCAGGTTCAATTCCCCAGTACCCACATAAAGTCAGATATATAATGTAGCACATGTGTCTGAAGTTCTTTCTGCTTGTGAATATAAATAAATAAATAATAAACAAACAGATAAAGTAACTATCAGCCAGGTGTGATGGCACAAACCTTTGGTCCCAGCATTTGGGAGGCAGAATTAGGAGGATCACTGAGTTCCAGGCCAGCCTGGGACTACTGAGTAAGTTCCTGCTCTGCCTGGGCTAGAGTGAGACCCTACCTTGAAAGTAGTAGTAACTATTTTATTAATTACTTTCCATGAAATAAGAAAGCTACTTTTTTTAAAAATAGTTTTTAATTTTTATTTATTTAGGAGAGAGAGAGAGAGAATGGGCAAGCCAGGGCCTTCAGTGACTGCAAATGAAATCCAGATGCATATGCCACCATATGCATCTGGCTTACATGGGTACTAGGGAATCGAACCTGGGTCTTTAGGTATCACAGGCAAGTGCCTTAACCACTGAACCATCTCTCCAGCCTGAAAGCTAATATTCTTCATCCTGTTAAAGGTAAAAAATCTTATACAGCTCAGACATTTTTCATAGGAAGAAAAATATCTGCCATTAGTATATTCTTATTTAGTAATAATCTCTGTTCTACTTAAAAGAAAGAAAACTCAGTCCACATTTTCCTACAAGTTACCTCATAAAGCAAAAGTACTGTCATAGTACACTGGGAGTCATAAGGGAGTCTAATCTAAGGCCAGTCAATAACATGAAAGACAGGAATTCCACCATGTAGATTATGTGCAGAAAAACCAAACTAACACCCTATTCTCCTAGCAAAATATCCAAACACATGGGACAGAAATGATCCTTGAGTGTGTTCCTCACCATCTGGAGTGAGTTGGCTCTAGGACTGTCAGCTTTAGCTGTCAGCAGCCTTTTCAATGTACCCCAGTCCTACAAAAGTACAATTATCAATTTATGCCATATGTTGTATACTTGAAGCCACACCTTATTTGGCCTGTTTTCTCCTCTGAAACTCTATGTAGTAGAGTAGATTTTATTGTAGTAGGAGGTTTTGTCATTGAGAAATTTTAGACCTAAAGGAGATGCAAAGTCTGAAAAATAGAATTATGTCTTATGATCCATCAATCCTTCTTCGGGACAAATACCCCAAGAAAATGAAGATAGCACCTTGTAGAAATTATCTGCATTCTTATGTTTGCTGCAGCACTGTTCACAGTAGCAAAATATGAAAAAACCTTTATCTACTGGAGATCAAGAAAGCATAAGGCTGTGGCTATAGCTTTGTTGATACAGTGCTTGGCTGCTATGCATGATGTCCTAGGTTCAATCCCCAATACAGAGGAAAAAAGATAAATGCATAAAAGAAACAATGGCACATATAAAATGTACACCAGAATGTTCCTCGGCATCAAAAAAGGAGATCCTGGGCTGGAGAAATGGCTCAGCAGTTAAGGCACTTGCCTGTGAAGTCTAAGGACCTAGGTTCGATTCCCCTGATGCACAAGGTGGCACATGCATCTGAAGTCGTTTGCAGTGGCTGGAGGCTTATTTTTATCTATCTACTTCTTTCTCTCTTAAATAAATAGAAGATCTTGCATTTGCAATGGTATGGGTAAACCTGAAGGATATTATGTTAAGTGAAATGAGCCAGACGGGAAAAAAAATTACATGATTTCATTTATGTGGGGGAGGGAGGAAAAAGGAAGTGAGGGTGGGAGAGGTAAAGAAGGGGGAAGGGGCAGAGGCTGTAGCTAGGTGTTCAAGTCTATGCTTAGCATGTGCACAAGACCCAAAGTACAATCCCAGACCTGGCCAAAAACAAAACAACAAAACCAGGACTAGAGAGATGGCTCAGCAGTAACAGGCACTTGCTTGCTTGAAAAGCAAGGTGGTCTGGGTTCAATTTCCCATTACCCACCTAAAGCCAGATGCACAAAGTGATGCATGCATCGGAAGTTCGCTTACAATGGCTCTGTCTCTCTCTTAATAAGATAATTAAAAAGAACAAAAACCTTCCAGACAATAGAGCAGTTAATACCAGGAGTAGAGATGAGAAAATGAACAGATATGAGTTAAAATATACAAAGTTATAGTGACATAGGCTGAGAAGTAATGTACAGCACCAGGATTCTAGTTAATATTGTATTGTCCACTACAAATTGACAGAAAGAAGATCTCAAGTTTTCTTTCCACCAAAACCAACAAAAAACAGTAATTATGTGAGATGACGAATATGTTAATTTACTTTATATCAGTGTTTTGCTGTGTGTACCAAAACAACAGAGGCTAAACCTGTCTCTTAATGCTTCAGTTAGCAATTTCTAACTATTTGAGAGCCCCAATCAATAATCAGCACAGACATGGGGTGGTTAAAGTACAGACTAGATTAAGAAGGCCTGGAAGAGCAGGAGTGGTTTGTTTTGTTTTGGAAAGGGGGGGCAACTATCATGCTGGACATGGAGGTGAGGTAGGAGGAACACTGAGTTCAAGGCCAGTCTGGGATTACAGAGTGATAGAGTGAATTCCAGGTCAGTCTGAGCTACAATGAGACCACCTAACTCACTACCGCCATCTCCCCCACCCCAGGCAAAACAAAAACAACAAAAACCTAGAGCCAACTTTACTTTTCTATACAACCTAATGCGAGAGGAAAGTAGAGTTTTAGGAAAATTCATTTGACAGTATATATTCCATATCTCTAAAACTGTTTTAGAACTTGGATTTCAAGCCATAATCTCATCGGCCGATGAAAAGTCCTCATGGGCTGGAAAGATGGCTTAAGGCACTTGCCTACGAAGCCTAAGAACCCAGGTTCAATTCCTGAGTACCCACATAAGCCAGATGCACATGGTGGCGCAAGAATCTGGAGTTCACTTGCAGTGGCTGAAGTCTCTGGTACACCCATTCTCTCCATCTCTCTCTCTCTCTCTCTCTCTCTCTCTCTCTCTCACACACACACACACACACACAAAAATAACATTTTTAAAAAAAATTTAAAAACTAAAAAAAAAAAAGTCCTCACATCTCATATTCACCTTCTGCCCCAAGACCTCAGTTCAAACTCCCATTGACTCCCCCACTCCCCTTCCTCTCCTGGTGATCTTAGAAACTACTTGCAAAAATGTTCCCAGAGCACAGCAAGACCATGCATGGCACTGTATCTGCCAAATCTCTGCTGGCCCCTGCTCCTGAGCAGCATCAAGTCCTCATGTCCTGCTGTTCCAGGCTGTGTTTGTCACTCTACAAAGTTATGTGCTTCTTTCCTGTTCTTGTCTATCTGCCTCCTTTGTCCAGAATGCATTTTTTTCTCTTAGCTCTTTCAAGTCTCTGAAAGGATACAGTGGCTAACAGCTTTAACTAACAACAACAACAAAAAAAAATTAATAAAAAAAAAAAAAAGGAAAAGGAAAAAAAATGAGTTTACTGGCAGGAGACTGGGCAGGGAGATCTCAAATTCCAGACTATCCTGGGCCACATAAGACTCTGTCTCAAAACAAACAAAAAGAGGAGGCAGAGGTAGGAGGATCGCCGAGAATTCGAGGCCACCCAGAGACTACATAGTTAATTCCAGGTCAGCCTGAACCAGTGCGAGACCCTACCTCGCAAAAAAAAAAAAAAGAAAAAAAAAACAACGAATAAACTATGCCACTCCTTTCTTAAGCCTTCAAGAGCTCCTAACTATCTATAAAAGTCCAAGGTCTGGGCTGGAGAGATGACTCAGTGATTAAGGTGCTTGTCTGCAAAGCCTAACAACCCAAGTTCAATTTCCCAGTGTCCATGTAAAGTCAGATGCACAAAATGGCACATGCATCTGGAGTCTGTTTGCAGTGGCTAAAGGCCCTGTCATGCCCATATTCATGCTCATATTCTCTCTTCTTACAAATAAATAAAAAGTCCAAGTTCTTTAGTGTGCACATATATAAAGATATACCATATTTAGATGGGCATGGTGGTGCACTTTTAATCCCAGCACTCGGGAGGCAGAGGTAGGAGGATCATTGTGAGTTTGAGGTCACCCTGAGATTACATAGTGAATTCCAGGTTAGCCTCAGCTAGAGTGAGACCCTACCTCGGAGAAAAAAAAAAAAAAAAAGAGATGGCTTAGCAGTTAAGGCACTTGCTTGAAAATCCAAGGACCCAGAACAAACATAAGCCAGATGCACAAGGTGCTGCATGCACGTGGAGTTTGTTTGCAGCGGCTAGAGGCCCTGGCATGCCCATTCTTTCTATCTATCTGTCTCTCTGTCTCTCTCTCTCTCTCTCAAATAAATAAATTATATATATATGTAATGTTATGTAAGACTTTCTTTGACATGACCTCATTTATTTCTTCAGCTTCAACCCTCCCCATTATCACTTACATAATGCTCTTAGACCACTATCACTACATAGAATATCACATTATCTTTCTTTCTGTGCCTTGAGTCATGCTGATCCTTTCAGCATTTCATGTTTTCTTTGGCATGCTACTTAATCCTAAAATACTCCCAATCGCAAAAGGTCTTCCTTAACATGTGTTTGGCAAAATATCACTCCTTTGTGCTCTAAGACAGCTATTCAGCCACATGACATTACATTGTGTTTGAGTGTGTCCTCTAATCATTACTAGAATTTCTCCAGAAAATTCCACACTGAGCATGAGGTCAGATCAACTCATAAGAGCATAAAAACCAGACAGAGGAAGGACTCCTTCTTCTCCCAGGATAAAAAGACTTCTCTTTCAGCTCTGATAATTTGGATTTACAGCTAAATCTACACACGTATCTTTCTTGGCTTCCATTTTATCTTTTCTACAAATTCTAACACTGCTAGGAACAAAGTGGAGAAAGAATTTCTCTCTCCAGTTCTGGCCAAAACTGTAAGTATTTCCACCCACCAATCCCTGTCTTCTAGTTTTTCAGTAGAGTGGCAAGGAATCTTAGGTTCTGCTAACAACTCACTCTCTAGTAAAACATAGGTCCCATCTTTTCTTATTCATTTATACTATAGGATCTCATAAACAAGCTTGTGTTGTACAAATACTGGTACATATAGTACTATTGTACAAATACTAATGAGCTAATGAGATCATACCTCTAACTAGAATGCAGAAGCCAAGCAGGTTCAGCTTAGGGCTGGTAAGATAAAGGACCCCTGGTTCAGGATTTGGGAGGAAACAAGCTCCTGTTCCCTTCTCACTCTGGGGTCTTTTGCCTGGGGTATACTGGGTGACCTGGTTCAGTGACTAGACAATTAGCAATCTGAAATTTAAATGAACACCACTATCAAGTCTTCAAGAAGGAGGGAGGAAGCCAGTCATGGTGGCACATGCCTTGAATCCCAGCACTCAGGAGGCAGAGGTAGGAGGATCACCATGAGTTCAAGGCCACCCTGAGACTACATAGTGAATTCCAGGTCAGCCCGGGCTAGAGTGAAACCCTATACCTTGAACCCCCCAAAAAAAAAAAAAAGGCTTAGAGAGATGGCTTAGTGGTTAAGCACTTGCCTGTGAAGCCAAAAGACCCTGGTTTGAGGCTCAATTCCCCAGGACCCATGTAAGCCAGATGCACAAGGGGCACATGTGTCTGGAGGCCCTGGAGTGCCCATTCTCTATCTGCCCCCCCCCTCTCTCTCAAATAAATAAGTAAATAAACAAATAATAAATAAACAAAAAAATTTAAAAGGGGGAGGCAATGGTGTAACAACAGAGAAAAATGAACAAAAAAGACAGACCCAAAATAAGATTTTTAGATTAAAAACTGAAGGGAAAGTATGTTTTCCCCAAAACTCATGGGAAAAGTTGGGACTCATCTTTAAGATAATATATTCTAGAAGTACTAATGTGTGCCAGAACAAACCATAAACCCCAAAGGATGATTTCAACATGATCTAACTTAGGAAGTCTGCTCCCACCTTTTTGTTTTCACACTCTCCTCTTCCATCCTGGAGGTGAATAAAAATGCATAAAAACAACTTTGCTTTAATAAAAAGAACAAGAAAAAAATAGCTTTAAACAACGTACCTTTGATTTTTTGTTCAGAGGCCTAAAATAAAAACAAAAATAATGTAAATATGAAACTTAAAGAACTGAATTGTCATATAAAATGCTCATATATGACTATTATGTAAGAGATATACATTTTTATCAAATAAGGAATTTGCTATTTTGATGAACTGATAAGAAAAGATAAAGAAAGCATGTTTTTCCCACAGAGGACCCCCATTGTCCCTGATACAATGCTTATTCATAAACTTTGTTGTAATGTTTCTTTAGACATAAAGCACAGAAGACACTATATGACAGCATACTCTTAAATGGGAGCTGTACTTTTCTCATTTAGGCAAACAGAATTTTATGTAATTGTCACCTTTGTATATAATAGGTTTAATAAATGTTAAATGGTTAAATGGTTTCAAATATTGCTACAAATGATAAAAGTTGGATTGAGCTTTCAGCAAAAAGCTATAAATAATGACTTTGTCGAATTTGTAATAAATTTAACTTCTGGAGATTAAGCTGTTATTACATTCAACTTTTAAGTATTTGTGAATGGGAAAATTTTTCATACTCATCTGTCACTTCTGACACATCTGTCAATTCATTAAAGTGACTATTAGGGGCTGGAGAAGTGGCTTAGCGGTTAAGGCACTTGCCTGCAAAGCCAGAGGACCCAGGTTCGATTCCCCAGTTCCCACATAAGACAGATGCACAAGGTGGTGCATGTGTGTGGAATTTGTTTGCAGCAGCTGGAGTGCCCTGGTGCACCTATTCTCTCCCTCTTTCCCTGCCTCTCTGTGTTAAATAAATGAATAATAATAAAATATATATTTAAAATGCCAAAAGAAAAGAAAGAAAAGGGCCTAGGAAAATGGCTTAGCGGTAAAGGTGTTTTCCTGTGAAACCTAAGGACCCAGGACCCACATTAGCTAGATACACAAAGGGGTGCACACGTCTGGAGTTTGTTTGCAGCGGCTAGAGTCCCTGGCACACCCATTCTGTCTTTCTCTTTGCCCTTCCTCTCTCTGTCTCTCAAATAAATAAATAAATAAATAAATAAATTTTAAAAGAAAGGAAGGAGGGAGGGAGGGAGGGAGGGAGGAAGGAAGGAAGGGAAGAAGGAAGGGAGGAAGGAAGTGAACAAAGAAAATGGCTGGGCTTGGTGGTACATGCTTTTAATCCCAGCACTGGGAGGCAGAGGTAAAAGGATTGCTGTGAGTTCAGGGCCACCCTGAGATTACGTAATGAATTCCAGATCAGACTGGGCTAGAGCAAGACCCTACCTCAAAAAACAACAAGGGCTGGAGAGATGGCTTAGCGGTTAAGACGCCTGCCTCCTAAGTCTAAGAACGCTGGTTCCAATCTCCAGCAGTTCCAATCTCCAGGTCCCACGTTTAGCCATATGCAAAGTGACGCAAAGGCGCAATGCCGCACTTGACCAAAAGGGGGCGCACATATCTGGATTTTGTTCGCAGCAGCTGAGAGACTGCTGGCGCGCCCATCTCTGTCTGTCTTCCTCTCCCTCTCCCTATCTCTCTCCAAAAAGAAAAAAAAACTAACCAAATAAATAAATAAAATGGAATTTTGGTAGATTAATACATTTTTTCTTTTTTTTTTTTTTTTTTGGTGTGCACCACCACTCCAAGCCCAAAATTCCATTTTAATTGTATCACTGTAAACATATTTTGCAAAACCTATACAATTACATTACTACTGAAGCAACCCCAAATACTCATTGTTCACTGCAGCATCTGGCTCAGTTTTACAGCACTAGAAATACACAAAATAATGAAGTCACATATTTTACTCTAATGAGTCAAAATTAATAGGGAAAAAAAGCTCCAGGCATGGTAGCGTACACCTTTAATTCCAGCCCTTGGGAGGCTGAGGGGGGAGGATCACTGTGTGTTCTAGGCCACCCTGAGACTAATTTCAGGTCAGTCTGGGCTAGAGCAAGACACTACCTCAAAAAAAGGGGGGGCTGGGGGACACCAGAAGGACAATGCCAAAAGACCTGTTAACTAATACTTATTTCTTGGAGAAATCATTTTAAAATCTGATAATAGGAAACAAAAAAAAATGTCTTCTTGAGAAAACATAGTAAGAGCACTGCTGAGTGCTGGAAATGTGTCAAATACAGTAAGTGAAATTCTAAAACCAAAAAATCAGTATGAAAATTACTCTGTAAACTGAAAACCTTTCATTGAAAAACTAAAATGAAATTAAAAAGCTCTCCAGGTCTCTTTCAAATGTTTTATTTATTTGACAGAGAAGCCGGGCGTGGTGGTGCACGCCTTTAGTCCCAGCACTCGGGAGGCAGAGGTAGGAGGATCACTGAGAGTTCAAGGCCACCCTGAGACTACATAGTTAATTCCAGGTCAGCCTGGACCAGAGTGAGACCCTACCTTGCAAAACCAAAAAAAAAAAAAAAAAAAAAAAGAGCAAGGCATGGTGGCGCACGCCTTTAATCCCAGCATTTGGGAGGCAGAGGTAGGAGGATTGTCGTGAGTTCAAGGTCACCCTGAGACTACATAGCGAGTTCCAAGTCAGCCTGGGCCAAAGTGAGACCCTACCTCAAAAAACGAGAGAGAGAGAGAGAGAGAGAGAGAGAGAGAGAAAGAAAGAAAGAAAGAAAGAAAGAAAGAAGGAAGGAAGGAAGAGAGGGAGGGAGGGCGCGCGCAAGCATGTGAGCGAGCCGGGCATGGTAGTGCACACCTTTAATCCCAGTACTCAGGAGGCAGAGGTAGAAGGATCACCGTGAGCTCAAGGCCACCCTGAGACTCCATAGTGAATTCCAGGTCAGTCTGAACTACAGTGAAACCCTACCTCGAAAAACTAAAAAAAAGAAAAGAAAAAGAAAAGAAAAAGAGGGAGGGAGGGAAAACACATTTTACAGTGATATACATATATAGGTTATTAAAAGGTTTTTCAAATAGAAAGTTAAAAATGAAGTCATCTACTCACTGATCTCAATATTAACCAGAGATGCATTAAGAATGAATACATTCATAATCATCATCCAATTTTTATAATTTGTTTTCTGAGGTACAGTCTTGTTGGAATTCACCATGTATTCTCAGGCTGGCCTTAAAGTTCCAGTGATCCTCTTCCCTCTGCCTCCCAAGTATGAGTGCTGGGATTAAAGGTGTGAATCACCATGGCCAGCTTAAAATTCTTTAAAAGGTAACAGTAGTTGTTAGAGACATTTAAATCTACATATTTTCTGTTTTTGTAGTGACGGCCTCCTACTTTATGCACTATTATGAAAATTTCCGCAATACATTATTTTCCAATCTAAAAGTTTACTTCGGGGCTGGAGAAAACAGTTAAATCCTAAGGACCCAGTTCGATTCTCCAGGGCTCATGTAAGCCAGATGCACATGGTAGTGCATGCATCTGGAGTTCACTGGCAGTGGCTACAGGCCCTGGAACGCCCCCCCCCATAAGAAAATAAATAAAAAGATAAAAGTTCAGATGGTGAAAACTAAAGAAGTACTAAATAATGTTCTGCATCAAAAGAAGAAAGTTAGGGTGCATGGCTTTAAAAGGCGCTAGCTGGGGGAATGAGGTGACATCATCAGCCAGCCTCTGAACTCATTCAGATACTTATGTTCCCAATATTGACAACTAGAAGATTAGAACAGAACACATCTTAACCCAGGCTGACCTGGAATTCACTATGTAGTCTCAGGATAGCCTCAAACTCATGGCGATCCTCCTAACTCTGCCTCCCAAATGCTGGGATTAAAGGCATGTGCCACCAAGCCTGGCTTGTTTTTTTTTTTTTTTTTTTTGAGGTAGAGTTTAAAGATGTGTGCCACCATGTCCAGCTTGTTTTGTTTTGTTTTTAAGAGTCATTTAGTAGCCACGTATGGAAATACTAAATGTCCTTATTTCACAACAGGTTGTATACCAATTCAGTTGTCAGCTGTTTTCCTGAAATCTGGAGAAGTCATATTTAAAATGGCACTCTACACTATGTAACATTGATTAGGTTTTCAGCTTTCCTTTATATTGGGTTCAGTGGGCAGACTGGACTGTGTTGATGAGGTACACAGGATATCCCATTTGTGTAAAAGCTCTGGCAAAAGAAGAAAACTGTATCTGCCAGCCTCTGGTGATTGTTGTAGTGGGACATGGTGGGGTTAGGCACTGGGACATGGAGTGAGGCAGGAGAGGTGGGAAAGAGTATAAAAAACTGTCACTTCAGATTTGATGAGATCCCAGATGACACAATACTTAAGCTTAGGGAATAATGTGACAAAGCACAAATTTACACTGGGCATACATAAAGGAACTACCTTTACTAATTTTTCAATTTTGAAAGTTTAGTATGAAAGGGGATGATGATAAACTTTTACAATTAGAACCATGATTTATATGTTATGATTAAAAATTGTATTTCAGAAGCTGGGCTTAGTGGTGCATGCCTTTAATACCACCACTCAGGAAGCAGAGGTTAGGAGGATTGCCATGAGTTCAAGACTGGCCACCCTGAGACAACATAGTGAATTCCAGGTCAGCCTGGGCTAGAGTGAGTGAGACCTTACCTGGAAAAACAAAAAGAAAAAAAAGAAAAAGAAAAAGAGAAACAAGAAAAGAAAGAAGTAAAGAAAGAAGGAAAGAAAGGAAAGAGAAAGAAAAAAGGAAAGAAAGGAAAGAAAGGAGAAAGAAAAAAAGAGAAAGAAAGAGAGAAAGAGAGAAAGAGAAAGAAAAAAGGAAAGAAAGAGAGAAAGAAAAAAGGAAAGAAAGAGAGAAAGAGAGAAAGAAAAAAATAAAGGAAAAAAGAGAGAAAGAAAGAAAAAAATAAAGGAAAAAAGAGAGAAAGAAGGAAAAAAATAAAGGAAAAAAGAGAGAAAGAAGGAAAAAAGGAAAGAAGGAAAAAAGCAAAGAAGGAAAAAAGGAAAGAAAGAAGGAAAAAAGGAAGGAAAAAAGGAAAGAAAGAAGGAAAGAAGGAAGGAAAAAAGGAAAGAGGAAAGAAGGAAAAAAGGAAAGAGGAAAGAAGGAAAAAAGGAAAGAGGAAAGAGGAAAAAAGGAAAAAAGGAAAGAGGAAAGAAGGAAAAAAGAGGAAAGAAAGAAGGAAAGAGGAAAGAAGGAAAAAAGGAAAGAGGAAAGAAGGAAAGAAGGAAAGAGGAAAGAAGGAAAAAGGAAAGAAAGAAGGAAAGAGGAAAGAAGGAAAGAAAGAAAGAAAGAAAGAAGGAAAGAAAGAAAGAAGGAAAGAGGAAAGAAGGAAAAAAAAGGAAAGAAGGAAAAAAGGAAAGAAAGAAAGAAGGAAAGAGGAAAGAAGAAAAAAAGGAAAGAAAGAAGGAAAGAAAGAAAAGAGAGAGAGAAAAGAAAAAGAAAGAGAAAAAGAAAAAAAGAAATTGTATTTGCTGCTTAGTACTAAATGAAACCATCTATCACTCCCTTTAGGGCTCAGGTAACATTGTGAGAGAGGGGCAAAAATAAAGTTAGAGCCAGAGAGAGGGAATGGTGCTTTGGAATGCTATCTGTTGGACATGAAATGGCTGGTGCATTCATAACATCACAGGTGTACCTGCATAACACTGAGCCAATCAACGTTTCTTCACGGGGCTGAAGAGATGGCTTAGCAGTTAAGGCATTTGCTTGCAAAGCCAAATGACCCAGGTTCAATTCTCCAGGACCCAAGTAAGCCAGATGCACAAAGTGGCGCATGTGTTTGGAGTTCATCTGCAGCGGCTGGAGGCCCTGGCATGCCCATTCTCTATCTGCTTCTGCCTTTCTCTCTCTCTCTCTCACTCAAATAAATAAAGATAAAAATAATAAAAAACATATCATGGATTGTGAAAGAAAACAAAACAAAAGACATGAAAGTACAAGGACTAGTTGGAAAAAAGGAGTTCAGTGGAAGGGAGATGGGGGCAACAGAAGGTAATGAGAGACAGGGTTGTGATTATGGTTAAATACATGTATGAAAATTGTCAAGAGAAAGTTTAAAAATTTATTTTCATGAGAGAAAGAGAGAAAAAAAGGTAATGAGCAGGTTAGTATGATTAAAATACATTTTACCAGAATATTAAGGAAAGATGTTGAGAAAATTATACTCACAAAAAACAGTATTTGAAGAAATCATTCTAGAGCTGGGAGATGGCTCAATGGTTAAAAGCACTTGCTTGCAAAGCCTGCTGGATTGAGTTAATTACCTAGGACCTACGTAAAGCCAGATGCATATAGTGGCCCATGTACCTGGAGTTCACTTATAGCAGCAGGAGTCCCTGGCATGCTCATATACTCGCCTCCTCAAATACATAAATATTTTTTTTAAAAAAACCAATTCATTCTAATAGCATCTTCTTTTCTTAGAATTGTCTCAGTGAACAGGATAAATTCCAAGCACATACAATTAAACATTGCCTTAAGCCTCATTCTCCAGCCATTTCACACACATACTAATTTACTAGCTCCATCTTGGACTCCTTATAAACAACACTCAGAGGCTAGCCAGACCTGACTCTATACTAAGCACAACAGGCATTCTTAATCCACTTGTTATCTTAGAAGCTCTTTCTGCTAGACTAATGCCATCATAGACCAAGAGTCTGATAAATCGTCTGCAACCTTAGACTTACTGAGGACACAACTTTTTGATAAATTCTGAATAGAATCATCAGACCAAAAAGACCATCCCATATGAAAAAGCCTCTGCCAGAGGCCCACAGCACAGCCACGCCTACTCAAAACCCCAGTTACTACACAACACATCAATGCATTCCTCCAGTCACCCCTGACATGACTGGGCAGCAGATGACCTCAGTTCTGCAAGTCTCCGTACTCTGCCCTGCCCCTAATATTTGCCAAGAGTACCCATAGTTTAGCATATCCAGAACTAATGAACTATTCCCTCCTTTTCTGTATTCCTTAAGAGGATCAGCTGCTCCTAACGCACTTATTCACTATCTGGAACCTAAGAGTCCATCTAAGTTATTGTCTTCATACACATTAAACAAACACTGAGGATTATTGTAGTAATTCCTTACCCCATACTTCAGCCTCTGGTCTATCTACACTTCCAATTCAATCATTCTTCAAGGTAAGCAAGCATTCTAAAGACAGACTTCTATATTACTCTTCCAAATATTTTCAGCAATCCCCCCAATGCCCAAGACCTCAAAAAGAGATTACAACTAACACCAACCTCTCCTAATATTCCTACTCATGGGATACCCACTCAAAACCCACACTTTAGCCACATGTAGGCTACAAGTGCCTGGTTCTAAGTTTATTGTGTGTGAGGTCATTTTCTATTCTGCTCTCCAATCACCTAATTTCTAGTCTAAGAAAATGGGCTGTAAGTGTTCCTATTTAGAAGTTTATTTAAGGGCTGGAGAGAAGGCTTGGCAGTTAAGGCGCATGCCTGTGAAGCCTAAGGACCCATGTTCAATTCTCCAAGTCCCACATAAGCCGGTGCACAATGGTGGCACATGCATCTGGAGTTCGTTTGCAGTGGTTAGAGGCCCTGGTGTGCCCATTCTCTCTCTCTCTCTCTCCCTCCCTTTCTCTGTCTCTGATATTTAAATAAATAAAAATAAAATATTAAGCCGGGCGTGGTGGTGCATGCCTAATTTAAGCCCAGAACTTGGGAGGCAGAGATAGAAGGATCGCTGTGAGTTTGAGGCTACCCTGAGACTATGGAGTCAATTCCAGGTCAGCCTGAGCTAGAGTGAGACCCTACCTCAAAAAGACCAAAAATAAGCAGGGCATGGTGGAGCACGCTTTTAATCCCAGCATTTGGGAGGCAGAGGTAGGAGGATCACGTGAGTTCAAGGCCACCCTGAGATTACATAGTTAATTCCAGGTTAGCCTGGACCAGAGAGAGACCCTACCTCAAAACAAAAAAAAGACCAACAATAAATACAACACAACACAACACAACACAATCTTGGAAGGAAGGGAGGGAGGGAGGAGCTGGGTGTGATGGTACAAAAAAGCCAGCACTGGCTGGGCGTGGTGGTATGCGCCTTTAATTCCAGCACTTGGGAGGCAGAGGTAGGAGGATCGCAGTGAGTTCAAGGCCACCCTGAGACTACACAGTGAATTCCAGGTCAGCCTGGGCTAGAGTGAGACCCTACCTCGAAAAAACCAAAAAAGAAAAAAAAAATTCTTTAAAAAAAAAAAAAAGAAGAAGAAGAAGAAGAAGGGCCTGGAGAGATGGCTTAGCGGTTAAGCACTTGCCTGTGAAGCCTAAGGACCCTGGTTTGAGACTCAATTCCCCAGGACCCCATGTAAGCCAGATGCACAAGGGGGCGCACGCGTCTGGAGTTCGTTTGCAGTAACTGGAGGCCCTGGCACGCCCATCCTCTCTCTATCTGCCCCTTTCTCTGCCACTCTCAAATAAATAAATTAATTAAATAAATAAAAAAAAAGAAGAGCCGTTTGGTAGCAGTGAATGGAAATACTCTTAATTTTGCCAAGCGGTTTCCCATAAACATGCCTCTCACCTACCACAGTTGTATGGCCTGTGCTGTTCCCTGTTAAGTAATGGGAAGGTAAATGTGCTGCTGTAGTTAGTATCCAGTTCTTAGCATGGTGCCTAAAACAAAAGGGGTCTAAATTAAGTAATTTCTCACTAAAATAGAGAGATGGGCAAGTAATTTCACTGTATCTACTGGAACATTTTAAGACCTTTGGAAACAATTTAGGAGAGGAGTATTTAGTTTGGATAACTGTCACCAGTCTTTAGTATTCGGCCTTAACTTACATTGTTTTGGTTATAATTTCTTATACTATATTGCCTAATCCTTTCCAGCAAATAATGCCTTAGGCTTATTTTGGAATATCTTAATGTAAATTGCAAATTTAAAAGAATTATCTCAGCAAATAAAAACAGGACCTTATATTCTCTAATATGTCTATTTGCTTACATACTGTATTACTTCCTTGTCTACTGGACACATATATTAGTTCATTTAATTCAATAGTCATTTTACAAAACTTAAGGGAACTAAGGCTCAGAAAGGCCAGATAAAACTGAAGGCCACACCATTCTATGTGCTACATAGAAAAGTACGGCTTTCAAATCCTCTCTGTACAGCTACAAATTCTATGCACAGAAATGGTTAATTCAAAGATAAAGACTTTTGAAATATACTCACCTCTGAAAAACTCAGTATCGGCAAGAATAAACTATACATTGTATTATACAATCAGCAAACTACTTCATATGCCTATCAATAGACATTAAATATTAAAATGACTCTTCAATTAAAACACTTAATAAGATGCATTAAAGTCACATAAGAGTACTTTTCTTTTTAGTCTCTTTAAATTGCTTAACATAAGTGATTGGTATACTACCTTCTTTTGAGCAGCTTCCTTCTTTTTCTTTTCGTCTTTCTTCTTTTTCTTTTCTTCCATCAACTGTTCTTCTTGCACTAAATCCCTAAATCATATAGTTGCAATTAACTTTCCCAAAATGCATTTAGAAATAAAAAATAATGCTGCATACAGTTTCATTTTTACTTATTAGAAATAAAGACAGGGCAAATTTTTCTTTATTCAATACAATTTACAACCTAAATCTAATTATATTGCTACTATATGATGTAATTTTCTTTTAATTAACACAGCTTTCCTTTACAAATATAAGAGCTTTTAATGTCATATCAAATAAAGCAACCTAAAATTAGCAGATTTTACATTAGAAAAAAAGCAATTCCCTCCAATTCTAGAATGTAAACAATAGTTAAATAGAATTCCCTTCCTACCAGTCCCAATTATCAATTAGTAGCTAATGGCAGTGCCTGAGACCACTTCACAATCCCCTTCTGCTTGGGTATCAGGGACACCTTTGGTTTTCCTTTCTGAGAGAAAGAGAGAGAGAGAGAAGGAGGGAGGAAATGTATACAAATGAATATGTGCATGTTTATTTTGTGGTACTGGATCAAATCTACAGTCTTGCATGCAAATGCTAAGCAAACACTCCATCACTGAGCTCCACTGCCAGCTAGCCATATTTTTAGAGCATAAAGTATTCATAAATAGATGACTTGTATATTCTATAAACATTCCACATTATTCTATCAGTCCCTGGGAAACAATATTGTTTTTTGTTTGTTTTGTTTTGTTTTTCAAGGCAGAGTCTTGCTCTAGCTCAGGCTGACCTGGAATTCACTATGTAGTCTCAGGGTGGCCTTGAACTCACAGCAATCCTCCTATCTCTTCTTCCCAAGTGCTGGGGATTAAAGACGTGTCCTACCATGCCTGGCTTGTATTAATTAATTCTTAAATTAACCAACTACATGGGCCTGTAAGCCCAGCTACTTAGGAAGCTGAAGCAATCTGGGCATGGTAGCACATGCTTTTAATCCCAGCACTCTCGGGAGGCAGAGGTAGGGGGAAATCACTGTGAGTTCAAGGCCAACCTAAGACTACAGAGTAAATTCCAGGTCAGTGTCAGCTAGAGCAAGACCTTACTTCAAAAAAAAAAAAAAAAAAAAAAAAAAAAAAAAAAGCTGAAGCAAGACTGCAAGCTCAAAGCCTGCCCAGATGAGAGTAAGTTCAAGGACATCCTAGTCCAAAAAAAAAAAAAGGTTCCTATTGCTGAAGACTCCATGTATTTGGGCTGCAAGGTCACTAAGAAATCCTGCTGGAGCTGAGCTGAAAACCTCCTCCATGTAGACCAGCTGACAGAAAGCTGGAAAAAGCTACACTGCATGCGGTTCAATGGGAGAGAGAGAAAAATTACCACTGGTGATACTCAATAGTAGACACTCCAAGCCTTAAATTTGGCTAGCCAGGCCAAATGAGTCAAAACGGGTACAATAGTGACATATCTGTTATGGGGGAAACCAACTGCTCTCTAATTGGACTGGAGGCCCGCTCCATGAGAAGGAATACATCCCTGACACTGAAAACCTACAACAGGTAGTCATGAGCCCTAGGGGTGTAACATCTGCTGGTGTCTGGTTAAATGTATATACTATCCCCAACAAACTGCCCAGTAAGCACTTCTCTTAATGTCCACATCCATATATTAATGCTACCCTCACTTTTGGTTAGAGAAGCTTCTCTTCAGATGGCAGTGACCTTGAGATGACTCAGAAGGCACCATGGTGCTAAGAAGAAGTAACAGAGGAGTGCTCAGCACTGAAATATCTCTAACACACTTTCCAAGGCTCAGGGTCCACTGTGGAAAAAGTGGCAGAGAGAATGTAAGAGCCAAAGGAAGTGTAGGACTCCTTACAACATGCTCCTCCAGACACAAAATGGCCTGGATATCCATGACGTTGCAGTGCCTGACACTACCTACACAAGACCATCATAATAGGAGGAAAAGATCATGATATCAAAACAAAAGAGACTGATTGAGAGGGGGAGGGAATATGATGGAAAGTGGGGTTTCAAAGGGGAAGGTGGGGGGAGGGAGGGAATTACCATGGGATATTGTCTACAATTATGGAAGCTGTCAGTAAAAAAACTAAAAAAAAAAAAAAAAAAAGGTAAGCAATCCAGGTGTGGTGGCGCAAGACAGAAGTAAGAGGATCACCATGAGTTCAAGGCCACACTGAGACTACATAGTGAATTCCAGGTCAGCCTGAACTAGAGACCTTACCTTGAAAAAAAAAACAAAGTGCCAGGTGTGGTGGGGCGTGGTGGTGTACGCCTTTAATCCCAGCACGTGGGAGGCAGAGGTGGGAGGATCGCCATGAGTTTGAGGCCACCCTGAGACTACATAGTGAATTCCAGGTCAGCCTGGGCTACAGTGAGACCCTACCTTGAAAAACCAAAAAAAAAAAAAAAAAAAAACATAACAACCAAAAAGTGCATACCATAAAGAAAGTAAACCTAGCAGGCTGTGGTGGCACACGCCTTTAATCCCAGCATTCAGGAGGCAGAGGTAGGAGGATTGCTGTGAGTTAGAGGCCAGCCGGAGACTAATTAGTGAATTCCAAGTCAGCCTGGGCTAGAGACCCTACCTCAAAAAATAGGAAAAAGCCGGGAGTGGTGGCGCATACCTTTAATCCCAGCACTCAGGAGGCAGAGCCAGGAGGATTGCGGTGAGTTTGAGGCCACCCTGAGATTACAGGTCAGCCTGGGCTGAAGTGAGACCCTACCTTGAAAAACCAAAAAAAGAACAAAACAAAACAAAACAAAAAAAGCCAGAGAGAACACTAGTAATGTAGCACAGCAGTAGAATGCTTGCCTAGCATGGATTCAACCCCAGTAGCATCAAACAAAAAATTTTTTTTTAATTTTGAAACTTTGTTAAGCACTCAAAGTTGCCAACAGAACTTCTGTTCAGAATTTCAAAATAAAATGTGCTTGCCTCCACCATCTCCCTCTACATCACTGAAATTCAGAAGGAAAAGGAAAAACTATTCAGAACTGATTAATGAACAAGTATCCAAGAATAAACACAGATATCTTAAGTGGGTTTATCTGCCATCCTCTCTAGAAGAGCTGTGGAAAGGATTTAAAAACAGAACAGCAAGAGCAAAAAGAGACAGGAATGGAGCTAAAAAGTTTACCTAAGGACTAGAAAAGCCAGAACTGCTGCACCTCCACCACCACCACCTCCCACTCCTCAGCCTGCCCATCTACAAAGCCACAGGTAGCAGCTGCTTCTAAACCCAACTTAAAACCAAAGGAGTGCTCTCTAAAGAAACTAAACCTTCTGCAGGAGGCTGGACGTTTCCTGCAGTGAATGCAGTTGCCCCAGAGCAGTTCCCTTCTTATTGGACACTACTGGTTCTTCCTATATCTCTCCCTAAAGTGAAGCTTGCTCATCCCATACCCATACCACACATAGCTCTGGATTAGTCCTGTCATTCAAGCAGGAGTCTTCTCTGAAAAAAAGAAATGTGTAAACAGGTAGAAGAAACTCATTCCAACTACCTATGAAAATCACTCAAGTCTACAAACTACATTTCATAAAAATCAACAATCAAGTATCACCAGATATTGAAGAAAATATATACACAAAACAACATCTAGTAGCCGAGTGTGGTGGTCCATGAGGCCACCCTGAGACTACATAGTGAATTCCAGGTCAGCCTGGGCTGGAGTGAGACCCCTATCTCAAAAAAAAAAAAAAAAAAAAAAAAAAAAAAAGGAAGGAAGGAGAAAAGCATCTCACTGCACCCTAAAGAAGATCTCTAGGAGACATATCAGACAGCCACTGAGAGAGATGCACTGGGAAATAGAACCATCAGTAAAGGCTGAATGGCAGTGAGGATGTAATAGAAAATAAAATCAGAAGGACAAGCAAGTACATAAGAAACTGGAAGGGGTAGTATGGTGCACAACTGTAAGCCTTTTGATGAAAGAAATTGAGAGGAGATGCAAGTAGACAGTGAAAAATGAAATAAATGGCATTTTGCAAAATATATGGCTATTAAAATTGGCTGAAAGTTGGAAGAAGCTGGGCATAGCGGTGCACCACTCAGGAGGCAGAGGTAAGAGATGACTGAGTTTGAGGCCAGCCTGAGACTATATAGTGAATTTTAGATCAGCCTGGGCTAGATTGAGAGCCTACCTCAAAAAATAAAAAACAAAGCCGGGCGTGGTGGCACACGCCTTTAATCCCAGCACTCGGGAGGCAGAGGTAGGAGGATCGCTGAGAGTTCAAGGCCACCCTGAGACTACATAGTTAATTCCAGGTCAACCTGGACCAGAGTGAGACCCTACCTCGCAAAACCAAAAAATAAAAATAAAATAAAAAATTAAAAAAAAAAAAGCCGGACGCAGTGGTGCACGGCTTTAATCCCAGCACTTGAGAGGCAGAGGTAGGAGGACTGCCATGAGCTCAAGGCGAATACTGAGTGAATTCCAAGTCAGGCTGGGCTAGAGTAAAACCTTACCTTGAAAAACCAAAAAATAAAATAAAAAACAAACAAACAACAACAACAACAAAAACCGGGCTTGGTGGTGCATGCCTTTAAGCCCAGCACTCAGGAGGTAGAGGTAGGAGGATCACTGTGAGTTCAAGACCACCTTGAGACTACATAGGGAATTCCAGGTCAGGCTGGCTAGATAGAGATCCTACCTTGAGGGGAAAAAAGGGGAGGGAGTGGTATACTTTGTTGTTGTTTTATTGTAAGTAGTTCTGTCATATGACTAATGAAGTAGCATATCCAACCATATGATGATTCTCTCCTTCATATTCTGTGAGGGAAAGGCTAAGAGCAAACAGCTCACTCATCACTATCAGAGAATGAATGGTAATCAATGGCAATAAAGTTGTATTTATTACTGTCATGTTTCCAACCCTGAACTATGGAAAACTCAAGAACAAGCCAAAGGAAGGCTAGGACTCCTTAGAATGCACTCCTCTAGACACAAAATGGCCTGGATATCCATGACTTTGCAGTGACTGACACTACCTACACAAGACCACCATAGTAAGAGGCAAAGATGATGGCATCAAAATAAGAGTCTGATTGAGAGAGGAGGGGATATGATGGGAGAGTGGATTTGTGAAGGGGAAAGTGAGGGTAGAGGGAATTACCAGGGTTTATTGTCTATAATTATGGAAGTTGTCAATAAAAAAAATAACATAATAGGGGTTGGAGAGATGCAGAACAAGTGGTTAAGGCACTTGCCTGCAAAGCTTAAAGTCCCAGGTTTGATTCTCCAGGTCCCATGTAAGCCAGATGCACATAGTGGTGCACGCGTCTGGAGTTTGTTTGCAGTGGCTAGAGGCCCTGGTGCATCCATTCTCACTTTCTCTGTGTTCCCTCCCCCCCCCGTCTCTAATAAATAAAAATAAATAAATCTTTGTAAAAAATAGTAAAAGGAAAGAAAACTCAAGAAAAGCCAATCTCTAATTCCTCAGCCTCAGTTTCACTATATTAAAATTAGGATGAAACCATGCATGGTAGTGCATGCCTGTAATCCCAGCATCCAGAGATCAAAGTAGGAGGATTTTGAGACTAGCCTGGGCTATAAAAATGAAACCGTGCCAGGCGTGGTGGCACACGCCTTTAATCCCAGCACTCGGGAGGCGGAGGTAGGAGGATCACCATGAGTTCGAGGCCACCCTGGACTGTATAGTAAATCCCAGGTCAGCCTGAGCTAGAATGAGACCCTACCTTGAAAAAAAAAAAAAAAAAAAAAAAAAAAAAAAAAAAAGAAACCATATGATTACTTCATAGTATTTCCACAAGGATTAGAGAAGTACTCACTTAATACATTCCTAGTAAAGCAGTCAAATGTCTAATCATGTTTCTACCCAATGTCAGCAGCATGCAAAAGGCTGTCTTCTTTTGTCAAGTTAACATCTCTAGCATTTATTCTGCGTTCTGTGAGCCACACACATCCTTTACTGATAACTCATGTAACTCAATGGGAGGCTACCTAGCTATTGTTTCTCTACTTTCTCAAACTTTATTTATGTTTTTAAAGAAGTTAGCTGTGTTTTCTCCTTAGTACTAACTGAGCAGATATGCTACATAGTCCCTATGATCATTAACAGCAACTGATAATCTAAGCAAATGAAAGCAGTGCTCTCTTCAACACTAATATCTCAACCAAACTACCCATGATTTCTTCATTATCTCCTGTTTCAGAAAACACAGAGGAATACATGCACAATGCGTGCACACACAGAGGCCACTTGTGCCCAAACACTCTGCTCCCAAGGTTTAAAGGCTAGTAGGTCCACTGAAGATATCTGACTACACTCAACTACCAAACCTATCAGAAGCAGTAAGAGTTGATGCAATGACAGGTCTACGTAGCCCATCATGGTTTTTCATATGCTCCACAATGCCAACATGTTAGCCTATAACCATCCCTCCTTTGAAAGAGACTGGCAAGACACTGCAGAATTCCACATGCTGTGACTCTACAATGTGCTCAACAATAACTAGACTCTATTTTGGAGTTCTCCTTTTATCAGAACTTTGTGTTTATATTTACTTATAACCTATATTATTAATAAAGCCTCTCAATTCCCACTAAGAAAACTTTCTAGGAAAATGAAAATGTTCTTTAACTTGACTGGAGTTTTGCTAAGTCAACTGCCTATATTCAAAATGGAAATTTTGCTATTTGTAAATTACATTTCAATGTGTGTGTGTGTTTTTTTTTTTTTTTTAAGGTAGGGTCTCGCTCTAGCCCAGGCTGACCTGGAACTCACTCTGTAATCTCAGGGTGGCCTCGAATTCACGGTGATCCTTCCACCTCTGCCTCCCAAGTGCTGGGATTGAAGGCGTGCGCCACCACGCCCGGCTTATTTTCTCTAGTTAAAATATATCAGTTCATTCTGTATATTAACATCACATTGAAGCCAGGTGTGGTGGGCTAGAGCAAGACCCTACCTCAAAAAACCAAAAAAGAAAAAAAGATGAATATTAGAATGTTATTTTCCTCATAATCACTCAACTTATTTAAATTTTGCCTTCAGACTTAAGAAATGGCTCAGTGGGTAAAGTGCTCATCATACAACCATGAGAAACTAACTTCAATCTCCAGCAACCATATAAAAGCAAGGTGTACTGATGCACTCCTGTAATGTTAGCACTGAGGAAGGAAGCAGAGACAGGGAATCCCTCCGGCTCACTGGCTCATTAGTCTAGCTGAATTGGTGAGCTCCAGTGGATGGCTGGGTGGGTGGATATAAAGAGCAATTAAGGCCGGGTGTGATGGCGCACACTTTTAATCCCAGCACTTGGGAGGCAGAGGTAGGAGGATCACCATGAGTTCGAGACTACCCTGAGACTACATAGTGAATTCCAGGTCAGCCTGGGCTAGAGGGAGACCCTAGATCAGGGAAAGTGTGTAAGAGTGTGTGTGTGTGTGTGTGCGTGCGTGTGTGTGTGTCAAGGAAGACAAAGACCAAACAGCCACTGGTTTTAACAAGAGGTCCAGGCACTAAGGATCATTGAGAAAGCAATTGCAGTTTTTTTTCTCCTGTGCCTGTGGTACGATGGTTACTAGACTATAACTAGTGAATAATAGGAGCTTGATAGTTTACAAAAAGTAAGCAGTCAATGGTAAAATGTTTGCCTTTCAAGAATGAGGACCTAAGTTTGATCCTTGGAACCCACATTAAAAAAAGCCTGAGCCGGGCATGGTTGTGCAACACCTTTACTCCCAGCACTCAGGAGGCAGAGGTAGGAGGATCACTGTTTGAGGCTACCTTGAGACTACATAGTGAATTACAAGTCAGCCTAGGATAGAAAGAGACCCTGCCACGAAAAATGAAAAAAATAAAATTAAAAAAGCCTGGCATGGTGGCACAAGCCTTTAATCCCAGCACTTGGAAGGCAGAGGTAGGAGGATCACAGTGAGTTCAAGGCCAGCCAGCCTGGAACTAGAGTTCTAGGTCAGCCTGGACTAAAATGAGACCCTACCCTGAAAACCCAAAACAATAAAAAATAAAAAGCCTGGCAGGGTTGGAGAGATGGCTCAGAGGTTAAGGTGCTTGCCTGAAATGCCTAACCACCTGGATTCGATTCCCCAGTATCCATGTAAAGTCAGATGCATAAAGTGGTGCATGTATCTGGGGTTCATCTGCAGTGGCAGAAGGCCCTGGTATGCCCATTCATATATTCTCTCTTTCTCTCTGTCCTTGCAACTGAATTTTTTAAAAGCCTGGCATAGTGGTGTGCACTTGTAATCCCAGCACTAGGATCATGGACACAAGAAGATCCCCGAGCTCAACTGTGAGCCAGTCTAGACTACTTGGCAAGTTCTAGGTCATCCAAAAAAAAAAAAAAAAAAAGTGGTTAGTGCTTGAGGAACAATACCCAAGGTTATCCTCTGGTTTCCACATGCACCCACATATACATGTTTTACTTGCACACATTAACATGCACAAGAACACAAAATAAAATATAAAGAAAACTACGAAGTTTTGTAAAAGGCTATGAGAAATTAGAAAAAAATTTCTGTTCCTAAAAACCATTGTAAACAAAACATATGGGCTAGAGAGATGGCTTAGTGGTTTAGGCACTTGCCTGCAAAGCCTAAGGACACAGGTCCTATTCCCCAATACCCACCTGGTATTACATAGCCAGATGCACAAGGGGGCACCATGCATCTGGAGTTTGTTTACAGTGGCTGGAGTTTCTAGCACGTCCATTCTCTCTCAATCTGTCCCCCTCCCTCTCTTAAATAAATAATAAAAATATTTTTAAAACAACACAAGATGTATGAGTACACAGTATGCTATTATTTGTATAAAAAGCAAAAAGCACAAATATTCAATTGTCTGTGTCTATAAAAATGAATGTTTATGAAGGAGTGATGGAAGTGGGAACTAGGGGACAGGAAAGGAAAAGAAATAACCTTTCATTTTAATTTCTTTAATTTTATTCTTATTATTTGAGAAAGAACTGACACACCAGGACCTCTAGCCACTGCAAACAAAATCCATACACATGCGGCACCTTGTGCATCTGGCTTACGTGGGTACTGGGAAATCTAACTAACCTCAGTCCTTAAGGCTTCACAGGTAAGGCCTTAACCACTAAGCCATCTCTCCAACCCATCATTTTAATTTCTGAACCATGTAAATTAACTATTCAAAAAGTTTAGTTTAGGGCTGAAGAGATGGGTCAGTGGTTAAGGTACTTGCCTGCAAAGTCTAATGACCTGGGTTCGATTCCTCAGCGTCCATATAAAGCCAGATGCACAGAGGCACATGCATCTAGAATTTATTTGCAGTGTCTAGAAGCCCTGATGCAGCCATTTACTGTCTCTCTTCTCTCACTCGCTCTCTCTGCTTGCAAAGAAATAAAAATGTTTTTTAAAAAAGATTACTTTAGCATGTATATTAGTGTTAAATGAGTAAATGTTAAAGTTTAAAACTAGCCAGGTGTAGTGGTACATGCCTTTAATCCCAGCACTCGGGAGGCAGAGGTAGGAGGATCGCCATAAATTCAAGGCCACCCTGAGTCTACATGGTGAATTCCAGGTCAGCCTAGGCTACAGTGAAACCCCATCTCAAAAAACCAAACACTCAAAAAAAAAAAAAAAAAAAAAAACAACTAAAAAGCTATTCTCCTATTCCCAGTTGCCTTAGGTGCATGCTATACTTTGTTAAATGTCTGTTCTCTGTTGAAATTATGTAATCTTTGCCTAGTCCCCCCCCCTTTATTCAGTGAGACAGGGTCTCACTGAATTAACTCAGGCTAACCTCAAACTTACCATCATCCTGCTTTTTCCTCCTGAGTGCTGGGAATACAGTGTGCAGCACTATGCACACTATGATACATGATTTTAGACTTCTGCTGTGCTAATATGATAAATTGTATTAAGGGCTTTTCTAAAGTTGACTACAACTTGCAGTTACAAGTATAATCCCAAATAAAATCACTAAATTACTTTCCAACAAACAAAATGAAGAGGTAAACTTAAAACATAATAATATACTAAATAATTTTATTTGCAAAAATACGTTCGAGAGTAACAGTGTTGTCAAGAAAGTAAAGTAAGCCAGGCGTGGTGGGGTACACCTTAAATCCCAGCACTTGGGAGGCAGAGATCAAAGGATCACTATGAGTTCCAGGCCATCCTGAGACTACATAGTGAATTCCAGGTCAGCCTGGGATACAGGGAGACCCTACCTCAAAACTTAAAAAAGAAAAAGAAAGAAAAGGAAGGAAGGAAGGAAGGAAGGAAGGAAGGAAGGAAGGAAGGAAGGGAGGAAGTTAAGAGAAAACTCATATTACTGGTAGAGAGAAAAGCCACCAAAACGCAAAACCTTTGCAAGAGAGGTATTATACATTTGCAATCGCAACACTTTCAAAACTAAGGCAAAGGCTGGAGATCTAGATGGCTTAGCAGTTAAGGCTCTTGCCTGCAAAGCCAATGGACCCAGGTTGGATTCCCAGGACTCACATAAGCCAGTAGCTGAAGGCCCTGGTGCACCCATTCTCTCTCTCTCAAATAAATAAAAGAAATAAATAAAAAAATTTTTTTAACTGAGCAGGAGAATTGTAAATTTTAGGACAGCCTGGACTATAAGGTCACTGAGAAATCAAGATGGAGCTGAGCTGAAAACCTCCTCCCTGTAGATCAGCTAACAGAAAGCTGGAGAAAGCTGCACTGCATGTAGCTCTATGGGAGACAGACATCATTAGCAGTGAAAACAGTGGATACTGCAAGACTTAGGTTTGGCCAACCAAACCAAATGACAGAACAGGTGCAATAGTAGCATGTCTGTTATGGGGGAAACCAACTGCTCTCTAATTGGACTGTAGGCCTGCTCCATGGGAGAGAATACATGCCTGATACTAAAACCCTAATCAATAGCCTATAGTAGGGGAGGTCATGAGCCCTAGGAGTGTAACACCTGCTCTTGTCTGACTAAATGCATATATTATGCTTACCAAACTGCCATGTAAGCACTTACTGTTCATACCCATATATTAATGCTACTCTCATTTTTCATTAAGAAAGCTTCTCTCTTCACATGGCAGTGACCACTGGAATAACCCAAAAGGCACCAAAGTGCTGGGAAGTGACAGAGAAATATTACACATTGAAATATCTCTATTTTATCATCCAAGGCTCAGGGTCCATTCCGGAAATGCCAGAAAGAATGTAAGCACCAAAGCAAAGGCAGGATTGCTTACAATGCAATCGTTCAGACAGAAATTGGCCTCAATATCCATGACCTTGCAGTGCCTAGCACTACCTTTACAAGACTCTCAAAATAGGAGGAAAAAATGATGACATCAGGACTGGAAAGATGACTTAATGGTTAAGGCATTTGCCTGCAAAGCCAAAGGATCCAGGTTCTATTCCCCAGGGCCCATGTAAGCCAGATGCACAAGGTGGCACATGCTTCTGGAGTTTGTTTGCAATGGCTAGAGGTCCTGGTGTGCCCCCTTTTTTTCCCCTCTTGTCTCTCAAATAAATAAATCAACAAATAAAAATTTTAAAAAGGGAAAAGATGACGACATCAAAATAAAAGAGACTAATGGAGAGAGGACATGATAGAGTGGATTTGTGAAGGGGAAAGCAGGCGAGGGGACAGGAAGGAAGGGGGAATTATCATTTTTTATTGTAACCATGGAAATTGTCAATAAAAATAATTTTTAAAGAAGTTAAGGAGCTGGAGATATGGCCTAGCGGTAAAGGCATTTGCCTGTGAAGCCAAAGGATCTTGGTTCGATTCTCCAGGACCCACGTAAGCCAGATGCACAAGGGGCACATGCATCTGGAGTTTGTTTGCAATGGCTAGAGGCCCTGGCGTGTCTATTCTCTCTCTGTTTGCCTCTCTTCTATCTCTCTCTCTGGTTGCAAATAAGTAATTTTTAAAAAGAGTATTGAAGAAAAGTTAAGAGGGGCTAGAGAGAAGTGACTAAACGCACTTCTTCCAAAGCCTCTAGGCCTTGATTAAATTACCCAGTACCCACATAAAACTAGATGACTAAAGTGGCACATAAAATAGGAAAGCCTATTTTTATTTTCTCTTCTCTCTGTTTCTCTCTACTTGCAAATAAATAATTTTTTAAAATTTATTTGAGGGCGACAGAGAAAGAGGTAGATAGAGAATAGGCGTATCAGGGCCTCCAGCCACTGCAAACGAACTCCAGGTGCATGCACCACCTTGTACATCTGGCTTACATGGGTCCTGGAGAATCTAACCAGGATCCTTTGCCTTAACTGCTAAGCCATCTCTCCAGCCCAATAATTTTTTTTTTTTAATTCTGAGCCGGAGCTAGAGAGATGGCTTAGTGGTTAAGGCATTTGCCTGCGAAGCATAAGGACTCATGTTTGACTCTCCAGGTCCCACATAAGCCAGACACACAATGATGCAGCAAGTATACAAGGGTCCTCAGGCATCATAGGCAAGCACTTAACCACTAAGCCATCTCTCCAGGCTCCTAAATAAATGTTTTAAAGTAAAAAAATTGGGGCTGGAGGGATGGCTAAGCAGATAAGGTGTGTGGTAGTTTGAATAGATGGCCCCAATATATTCAGTATTTTATTAGTTTATAGTTTGCATCTGAATCAATCTGGCTGGAGGCAGTGTCACTGGGCGAATCTTAAGGTGTGGTAGTGGGTTTAGGATTTCAATCTAAAGATATGCAAAGTGTGCCTAACAGGAGTTCCTGAGGTGTACTGTGCTGTGTGGCTTTTGGCTTAGGGATTTGCTCTCTGTGTTTGGTCCTGTGAAGGCAGGCCAGCTTCTTCTGCCATTATGGAACTTCCCCTAGATATGTAAGCTTCAATAAATATCCCTTCCTCCATAACTGTGCCTGGTCTGGAAGTTCACCTTAGTGAACCTGAAGCTGTCTGCTACAAGGTGCTTGCCTGCAAAGCCAAAGGACCCAGGTTCAATTCCCCAGGACCCACGTAAGCCAGATGCACAAGGTAGCTCATGTGTCTGGAGTTCATTTGTATTCTTAACTTTGTAAATTTAGTATAAAAATGTTTTTTAAACGTCAGATATTTAGGATTTGTTTTCACTCCCCTCAGAAACAGAGAAAAGTGAAATAAGTGACAAAATGTTAGCAACTGCTGAAAATGGTTAATAGGTACATAGGTTCTATTTTTCTTCAATCTTTTCATAACACACGTCCTAGAAAACCCAAGCCTACACACCAATGATTCACAGCAACAAAGTAGGCAGGAAGTTAGAATTAAATGTGAAAGAAAACCAAGGGCTGGGAGGCAGGAAGGGTGTGTGGAAGGTCCAAGACTCATTCAAGGCAGCAGGACATACCCTTGGAGCTGGAGGCCCCTCCTACTATTGTACTTCCAAATGCTTGATGGTCAGTTCTCCCTATAGGCCCTTCCAAAGAGATTACTATACACTGCTGCTGGGAGTATGTACTAAGTAGTAAGTAAGCCCTCTGGCAGTGTATTCAAAATGAATTTGGGTGACTCATTAAGTTGTAGCATAAAGGTCAATCACTAAGAAAAAGTTAAAGCATAATGTAGTCAGATACTGAAGTGGAGCCAAAGTAGGTTGCAAGGTGTGCAAGAGTTAATAGAACAACCCAGCAGATCTAAGATGCAGTTCTTAGAAATCACTGCAAGCTTGGCCTGTTGTTGGTGTCAGAAATTTCAATTTCAGTAGGCTTCATACCACCCCGATTGGTGAAAGGAGGTACCCAGTGAGTGCTTAAACTGAACACACACCATGGCTTACATTGAACACCTGCTTTCCTCCAGAGTATGAAATTTTGGTACAGGACCAGCCCCCAAGGGAAAACTTGCACAATGAATTTCTAATGAGCCCTTACCCTCGGCAAGTATCACACAAATGTTACCCTTTGGAGCTGGGAAAATTAGGCACAGCCTCTGTGACTGCAGGGGTGGAACTCTGGAAGCTGGCACCTAGTTTCCCCAGGGCTTGGGCCCAAATGCCTTTTTCCTTTTCAGACTGTGTCTGGCATCCTTCACTGCACTAAAGCAAAAGTGTTGAGTATGCCTACATGCTGAGTCCTATTGTCTTCCCAGTGAACTGCAAAACCTGAAGAGACTTCTACAGACACAGAAAAGCCTTTCAAGTCAAGGGAACCTAGAATGACATAGAAATCATAGACTAATTAACATGATAATTTCAGGTACTAATATAGACTGGAATAGAAGAAAGGCAAGAAAAGTGTTAGGTAAAAATAGGGAATCGATTGGTTCCAAGCAAATATGAACCATGACGGTGGCAGTGCAAAAGAAAAACAAATAAATCCAAGATAATAATACATCAGAATACCAGCAATATTAAGAATGACAAAAGACCATGCTCTCTCTCTGTGCATGCCTCCCTTCCCCCCTCTATGTTTGTCTCTCTCAAATAAATAAAATATTAAAAAAAAAAAAACACCCTGAGACTACATGGAGAGATTCCAGGTTAGCCTTTGGGCCAGAGACCATACCCTCCTAAAAAAAAGAACACTGACAAAAGACCATCCAATCTCCAGCATGCCTCCAATCCCCTCTAGGTTTGTCTCACAAATAAATAGATGCAAAGTGGAGAGATGGGTTAGGGGTTAATGCGCCTGCCTCCTAACCCTAAGAACACTGGTTCCAATCACACAATCTCCAGGTCCTTTTCGCAGCCAGATGCAAAGAGACACTGGGCACAATGCCGCACTTGGCCAAAGGGGGCACACATCTCTGTCTCCCCTCCTCTCTCTTTCTCTCTCTCTCTCTCCAAAAAAATAAGATAAAATAAAATTAAAAAAAAAAAAAAAAAAAAAAACAGGCTGGGGCTGGAGAGATGGCTTAGTGGTTAAGGCGCCTGCCTCCTAAGCCTAAGAACGCTGGTTCCAATCTCCAGGTCCCACGTTTAGCCAGATGCAAAGTGACACAAGGGCGCAATGCTGCACTTGACCATAAGGGGGCACATGCATCTGGATTTCATTTGCAGCGGCTGAAAGGCTGCTGGCATGCCCATCTCTATCTGTCTTCCTCTCCCTGTCTCTCTCAAAAATAAAAATAAAAATAAACAGCTGGGGCTGGGGAAATGGCTTAGCAGTTAAGGTGTTTGCCTATGAAGCTTAAGGACCCTGGTTTAATTCCCCAGGACCCACGTAAGCCAGATGTACAAGGGAGCACATGCATCTGGAGTTTGTTTGCAGTGGCTGGAGGCCCTGATATGCCCATTCTCTCTCTCTCTCTCTCTCTCTCTTCTGTCTCTCTGTCAAATAAATAAATTAAATTAAATTAAATAATTTTTTTTAAAAAAAAAACAGGCTGGGGCTGGAGAGATGGCTTTGTGGTTAGGCATTTGCCTGCAAAGCCAAAGGATCCCGGTTCAGTTCTCCAGGACCCACGTAAGACAGATGCATAAGGGGGTGCAAGCATCTGAAGTTCATCTGGAGTCGCTAGAGACCCTGGCTCACTCTTGCTCTCTCTTGGCCTCTTTCTCTTTCTCAAATAAATAAGTTAATTAAATATTTTAAATTAAAAAAAAAAAACTAGTCTGGAGAGATGGCTTGGCAGTTAAGGCACCTGCCTGCTAAGCCTAAGGAGCCAGGTTTGATGCCCCAGTACTCACAAAAGCCAGAAGCAAAAGGTGGCTCATGCATCTGGAGTTTGTGTACAGTTGCTAGAGGCTCTGGAGCACCCATTCTCTCTCTCTCTCTCACTCTATCTACCTATATGCCTACTTCTCTCTCTCTCAAATAAATAAAATATAATATTTTTTTTTAAAAAAAGAATGACCAAAGGAAAAAACTCTTGTGGGTTTTTGTTTGTTTGTTTCTTTGTTTTTCAAGTTGGGTCTTGCTCTAGTCCAGGCTGACTTGGCATTCACTCTGTAGTCTCAGGCTGGCCTTGAATTCATGGAGACCCTCCTACCTCTGCCTCCCAAATGCTAGGATTAAAGGCATGTGCCACCACATTAAGCTCAACCCTAGACTATTAAAAACCAAAACTTGGGTTAGAGAGATGGCTTAGCAGTTAAGGCACTTGCCTGCGAAAACAAAGGACCCAGGTCCGGTTCCCCAGCACTCACACGTAAGACAGAAGCAAAGTGGCACATGCGTCTGGAGTTCGTTTGTAGTGGCTACGGGCCCTAGTGTGCTCTCGCTCACTCGTTCCCTCCCCGCCCCCGCCATCTCTCAAATAAATAAATACCAAAAATTTAGCCAGGCATGTTGACACAAGCTTTTAATCCCAACACTTGGGAAGCAGAGGTAGGAGGATCACTGTGAGTTCAAGGATAGCCTGGAACTACAGAGTGAGGTCCAGGTCAGCCTGTGCTAGAGACAGGCCCTACCTTGAAAAAACAAACAAAAAACTTTTAATATTTTTATTTATTTGCAAGCAGAAAGAGAGACAGAGAATGAGAACCAGGACCCCTAGCCTATGAACTCCAAACATATGCATCACTTTGTACATCTGGCTTTACACGGGTACTGAGGAATCAAATGTAGGTCATTAGGCTTTGAAAGCAAATCCCTTAACTGCTGAGCCACCTCTCTAGCCACCCCCCCCTTTTATTTTTTAAATTTTATTTATTTGAGAGTGACAGAAAGACAGAGAAAGAGGCAGAGAGAGACAGAGAATGGGCACACCAGGGCCTCTAGCCACTGCAAACGAACTCCAGACGCATGTGCCACCTTGCCTCAAACCAGGGTCCTGGGGCTTCACAGGCAAGCACTTAACCACTAAGCCATCTCTCCAGACCTGTTTGTTTTTTTGAGATAGGGGTCTCATTCTAGCCCACGCTGACCTAGAATTCACTATGTAGTCCCAGGCTGGCCTCAACTCCCAACAATCCTCCTACCTCTGCCTCCTGAGTGCTGGGATTAAAGGAGTGTGCCACCACACCCAGCCCAAAAAATGTTACTGGTGGTTCTGCTGTGGAAAAAATGATAATGAGACAAGGAGTTAGATGCCTCTGCTTTACTTTAGGAAAAAGAAGCCAGTAAGAAATCTTCCTAAGGTCCCAACTAGCCTATAGGCAACTCACCACAGACACATCATCTTCACATAGAGGCCAACTGTGTGCTACTACAGCTAGTTATAAGGATATCACATCACATCTGTCAGAAAATATTTGTTCTATTTTTTTCCCCTTATTCTGTTTCTTCAAAGTCATTCTGTTTCCCCTACTTCTGATTATTTTTTTTCCTCTTTTTTGTACTCCTGTGTAAATTAACAAAGCCAGGCCAGCATTGTTCATTAGGAAGTCACAGTAACCTTCAAAACTATACTTTCACCAGATGATAGAGCTAAAATCCATGGGCAGTAAAAACAGGTAAGGAAGTGACATCAGATGCATAGGTCAGATTTTCCAAAACTCCATCTAGTAGTAAAATAAGGAGAATGTGTAAAGGGGTGGTATCATGGGTGACAATCACGGCCATTTACAATCACAACAGCAGTTAAAGAGATGGCTCAGCGGTTTTAAGGCATTTGCTTGAAAAGCCTAACGACCCGGGTTCAATTTCCCAGCACCCAAGTAAAACCAGATGAACAAAGTGGCGCATACATCTGGAGATTGTAAAGAATGGAATACTCCATTGTAGCAGTAAATCAAAGGTCTTGGTTTTTCTAGATAGGGTCTCATTCTAGCTCAGGCTGACCTGGAATTCACTATGTTGTCTCAGGGTGGCCTCGAACTCTCAGCGATCCTCCTACCTCTGCCTCCCAAGTGCTGGGATTAAAGGCATGCACCACTGTGGTGGCTTGAACAGATGGCCCCCAATATATTCAGTGTTTTATTGGTTTGTAGTTTGCATCTGCAGCCACCTGGCTGAAGGCAGTGTCACTGGGTGGATCTTATGGTGTGATGGTGGGTTTGAGATTTAATATAAAGATATGCAAAGTGTGCCTAGCTGGAGTTCCTGAGGTGTGCTGTGCTGTGTGGCTTTTGGCTTGAGGCATTGCTCTGTGTTTGGTCCTGTGAAAGCAGGCCAGCTTCTTCTGCCATAATGGAACTTCCCCTGGATCTGTATGCTTCAATAAATATCCCTTCCTCCATAACTGTGCCTGGTCTGGAAGTTCATCTTAGTGAACCTGAAGCTATCTGCTACAGCCACCATGCCTGGCTAAATCAAAGGTGTTCTCTACATTCAACATGAAAGGATCACACAGGCATGAGGTCAACTAGAAAAACCCAGGGGGCACTCTGGAGGCAGAGGTAGGAGGATCACCCTGAGACTACATAGTGAATTCCAGAACTGCCTGGGATAGAGCAAAACCCTACCACAAAAAAATAAAAATTAAAAAGTGACCCAGGGGCTGGAGAAATGGCTTAGTGGTTAAGGCACCTGCCCGCTAAGCCTAAGAACGCCAGTTTGATTCTCCAGGTCCCACATTTAGCTAGATGCAAATGATGCAAGGGAACAATGCTGCACTTGCCCACAAGGGGGCGCATGCATCTGGAGTTTGTTCACAGCAGCTGAGAGGCTGCTGGTGTGCCCATTCTCTGTCTCTCTGACTCTCCAAAAAAAAAAAAAAAAAGTGAGCCAGGCATGTGCATATGCCTGCAATTCCAACACTTTGGGAGGTGGAGGCAGGAAGATCTGAAATTCAAGGTCAGCCTCGGTAACCCAGAGCATCTGAGGCCAGTCTGTGCTACAATGAGGCTGCAGATGATACCCAAGCTAGGTTCCACAGGAGGCTGAGCTTAAAGGGGCTCTCACTAGCCCTGAAATTTAGTCAATAAAACATTAATAGAGCTGGGTGTGGTAGTGCCCGCTTTTAAACCCAGCACTAGGGAGGCAAAGGTGGGAATGAGACCCTACCTTGAAAAAAAAAGAAGAAGAAAGAAAAAGAATGGTAGACTTAAAAAAATCACTACTTGGCTGGGTTGGTGGCACATGCCTTTAATCCCAGCACTCAGGAGGCAGAGGTAGGAAGATCATCATGAGTTCGAGGCCACCTTGAGACTACATAGTAAATTCCAGGTCAGCCTGAACTAGAGTGAGATCCTACCTCGGGGAAAAAAAAAATCACTACATGACTCAGGCAGAAGACAGATAATAAGATATTTACATTATCTCAAAGTAGCTCCCAACATTACTATGATTAGTCACAAAGGGAAAATATTAGCTAGGCATAGTAGCGCATGCCTTTAATCCCAGCACTTGGGAGACAGAGACTACACAGTGAATTCCAGGTCAGCCTGGGCTACAGTGAGACCCCTACCTCAAAAAAATAAAGGAAAAATATTAATTTTACAATGATAAAAACTGACATAAGGCACCTTCACCAAGTACTTGACTAACATCAGCAGCAGTAGGATAAAGCAACTTCATGCACATCCCAATATAAGAAAAAGGACATTAGTTCTATATTACTCCTGTGGAAAATGCAGACCCTTAAATCGAACCATGAGGAACAACAAGCAAAACAGACAGAAAAGTAACCTACAGGGGCTGGAGAGATGGCTAAGTGGTTAAAGGCACTTGCTTACAATGCCAGATGGCCGGGGTTCCCAAGTAAAGCCAGATGCACAAGTGTGTGCATGCATCTGGAGTTCATTTGCAATAGCAGGAATTCCTGGTGCACCTATTCTCACTATCTGTCTACCTCTCACTCTCTCAAATAAATAATAAAAATATTTTAAAATTTAAAAAGAGATAGGTAATTACAAGAGTATTTTACTCTTTCTGTACCAATGTACTGCATAAAGACTGTGCAGACCACAAAGCAAACACAGAAACCAAATGTGTTCTGCAAACACAGAAAACAAATGTGACCTTGCACTAACTCTGACCAGAAAATGTTTTTTGTTTTGCTGGAAAGAGCATTATTGAGACAAACTGACAAAATGTTAGTAAGACCTGCAGGTCAGCAATTAAGACTCCCAACTTTGAGTACGGTACTATAAGCCTGGAGTGATTTCCAGATCAGCCTTATCTAGAGTGAGACCCTACCTTGGTTTTTTCCAAAAACAAAAACAAACAAAAAAGGCTGTAAAGATGGCTTAGTGGTTAGCCTGCAAAGCCAAAGGACCCAGGTTCAATTCCCCAACCCAAGTAAAGCCAGCCCATGTGTCTGGAGTTTGTCTGCAGTAACTAGAAGCCCTGGCATGCCAATTCTCTCTCAAGTAAATATATTTTTTAAAAAAAGAAAAAGAAAAAATGGTACTAAGAAAATAACTTGTTTGGAAACCACATACAAGTTTTTAGAGGTAAAAAGACATCCCTTCTGCAAATTACTCTCAAGTGGTGAAGAAAGCATGCATATAAACAGAGGGAATAAGAGCTAGAAATGTGGTTCAGTGGTTAAGACACTTTCCTGCAAAATCTAACCCGGGTCTGATTCCTCAGTACCCATATAAAGCCATATGCACAAAGTGGCACAAGCGTCTGGAGTTTGTTTGCAATGGCTGGAGGCCCTGGCATGCCCATTCTCTCTGTCTCTGCTTGAAAATATATAAATATTTATTTATTTATTTTATTTTATTATTATTATTTTATTTTATTTTTTTTTTTATTTTATTTTTTTTTTTTTGGTTTTTCAAGGTAGGGTCTCACTCTAGCCCAGGCTGACCTGGAATTCACTATGTAGTCTCAGGGTGGCCTCGAACTCACGGCGATTCTCCTACCTTTGCCTCCTGAGTGCTGGGATTAAAGGCGTGCGCCACCACTCCTGGCATGAAAATAAATATTTTTTAAAAGAAAAAAAACACCCAATTTTGGCCAGGCATGGTGGTGCCCACCTTTAACCCTAGCACTCAGGAGGCAGAGGTAGGAGGGTCATGAAGAATTCAAGGCCACCCTGGGCTCTTAGAGAGACCCTACCGCAAACCCCCTCCCAAAAAAAGGAGGTAATAAGAAAAGGCTTAGGGCCTGGAGAGATGGTTCAGCAGTTAAGGTGCTTGTCTGCAGAGCCTAACGACCCAAGTTTGATTCCCTAGTACCCATGCAAAGCCAAAGGCAAAAAGTGGTACATGTGTCTAGAGTTCACTTGCAGTGGCTAGAGTCCCTGGCTGTGAGTTCAAAGCAAGACTGAAGCTACAGAGTGAGTTCCAGGTCAGCCTAAACTAGTGAGATCCTGCCTCAAAAGTGTTTTAAAAATAAGAGCTGGAAGCCAGGCGTGGTGGCGCACGCCTTTAATCCCAGCACTCGGGAGGCAGAGGTAAGAGGATCGCTGAGAGTTCGAGGCCACCCTGAGACTACATAGTTAATTCCAGGTCAGCCTGGACCAGTGTGAGACCCTATCTCGAAAAACAAAAAACAAAAACAAAAATAAGAGCTGGGCATGGTGGTGCATACCTATAATCCCCGCACTTGAGAGGCAGAGGTAGGAGGATCACTGTGAGTTGGAGGCCAGCCTGGGATTGACTACAGAGTGAGTTCCAGGTCAACCTGGGCTACAGTAAGACCTGCCAAAAAAAAAAAAAAAAAAAAAAAAAAAAAAGGGCTGGAGAGCTGGCTTACTGGTTAAGCCACTTGCTAGTGAAGCCTAAGGACCTTGGTTTGATTCTCCAGATCCCATGTAAGCCAGATGCACATGGTGGCACATGTATCTGGAGTTTGTTTGCAGTAGCCAGAAGCCCTGGTGTGCCCATTCTCTCTCACTAATAAAATATATATATTTTTTTTTTTAAGAGAGAGAGAGGAAAATAGGCACAACAAGAAGTGAGTGCCATAATATCTAGAGTCTTTGAGTAGGGAGGGGGTGTGTGAAGATATTCTGGAACCACAGCGGTGATGAATCCCTAACTCCGCACCCAAACTGAAAGCCAGTCATCATACACCATCTGTGTGTTAACAGTGTGAATGTTATATCACGTAAATTTATCTCAATGAAGCTATTATTTAAAAGTTGGAAGCCAAGCATGGTGGCACATGCCTTTAATCCCAGCAGTCGGGAGGCAGAGGTAGGAGGATCGCCATGAGTTTGAGGCTACCCTGCGACTACAGAGTGAATTCCAGGTCAGCCTGAGCTACAGTAAGACCCTACCTCGAAAAACCAAAAAAAAAAAAATAAAATAAAATAAAAATTGAGAGTCCCTATTCTATGTTTCTCTCTCTCTCAAATAAATAAATAAAAATATTTTTTAAAAATAGGGCTAGCCGGGCGTGGTGGTGCACGCCTTTAATCCCAGCACTCAAGAGGCAGGGGCAGGAGGATCACCATGAGTTCAAGGCACCCTAAGACTACATAGTGAATTCCAGGTCAGCCTGGGCTAGATAGAGCGAGACCCTACCTCGGGAAAAAAAAAAAAAAATAGGGCTAGAGAGATGACTGAGCAGTTGAGGTGCTTGCCTGCAAAGCATAAGGACCTTGGTTTAATTCCCCAGAACCCAAGTAAGCTGTCTGGAGTTTGTCTGCAATGGCTAGAGACCCTGGCATGCCGATTCTCTCTCTCTCTCTCCTCTTTTGAATAAATAAATAAAACAAAATATTTAAAACTTGAGAGTCAACACCTATAATCCTAGCACTCAGGAGACAAGAGATGAGATGGTCAGGAGTGTATGGGGAGAGGAAGGAAAGAAACATTTAGCCCACTTTGAGAATGGGACAATAGGCAGAAAGGCAGCACTAAACAAATACACTTAAGAAGAAAAAGAAACTGGGCATGGCAGCATATGCCTTTAATCCCAGTGCTGGGGGGAGAGGCTGCAGAGAGAGGAGGATCACTGTGAGTTGGAAGCCAGCCTGGGACTATAGAGAGTGAGTTCCTATCTCAATATAAACAACAACAAAACATATCTAGCACACAACGGGGGTTTGAGCTTGAGTTTCATAGCCACTTGAGCACCAGCAACAGTTTCTAATAGTGACTGACAGGCTCACAGCTGAAGCTTCAAAATGGCTAACTTGCAGTAGCGTAGAGAATGCACATTTTATGATCCTTACCACCTTTACCTTTTCTGTTTGCTTGAGACAGTCTCAAGTAACCCAGGCTGTCCTCAGACTCATGGAGCCAAGGATAAGGCTGAACTTCTGATTATCCTGCCTTCATCTCCCAAATGCTGGGGTTATAGGCTGAACAAATGGTGAGTGAACACAAGGCCTATCACATGCTAGGCAAGCACTCTACAACAGAACTGTAGCCCTACTTTTAAGTTTTGTTTATATGCCTCACACTGTTTTGGGATTCACAAATAGAATGTGTTTCTCTGACACCCTTTGTGTTGCCAACTAACAAAAAGTGAAGTAATGCTTAAAATACACTTAAGCATACACAGGCACCAGATAGCACTGAATCCTCCAGTTCACTCTTATGTTTTAGGCGGACACATCGGAACAGGAGAAAGCAGAGACCAAAGTCAATAAAACACAAGTGTCCTAACTATAAAAACATTCAGTATCACTGCAGCAGACTGCTCAATAAATGCTCTGACTGAACTCCACAAGGAAGAGCAGCAAACAAATGAGCTGGCTTAGTCTTATTTGTTGTTACACAAAATCCAATCAATCACTGCTTGCAGAAAATATCTTGTAAGGGTCAAAGTATAAAATTCCTCAACCAGGTTTCACTGTTTGGAACATTCCTCTCAAATGGGAAGTCAGCTGAGTCATCGCCACATAATATACTACTGCCGAAAATGCAAAACACTTGTCCCTGGTTGCAAGAGTGGAAATGCTAGGATTTCTGCTTCATAGCCAACACACACACACACACACACACACACACACACACATGTTTAAATAATGTTTAAATAAGACACCTTAAATTGGAACTCTAAATGATGTTTATATGCATGGATTTTCTTTGACGTTTGAGAAAATGATGTTTGGACACAAGGCCTGTCACATATTAAGCAAGCACCCTACAACAGAACTTGATCTGGAATCTCAGTTCAGCTCCCCTGTCAGCCCCCTGTCAATTCCTGTAATGCAGTATTATTTTGAAACGTAATGACATTTGGACATCTGATAGATACTAACAACCACATCCAGTTTGGTTTGACTGTGTGTCTGTGTTGTTTTGTTAGAGCACACATTTCACCTGCAGTCCTTCCGCAGAGACAGAAAGGACAACCCTGTTCTGCAGGCACAATACCACATTGACTGAAATGCCAGGAACAGTGGTGCAAGCCTATAATCTCAGCACTCCAGAGGCTGAGGCAAAAGGTCTACAAGTTCCAAGCCAAGATGGGCTACACAGCAAGGATCTGTCTCAAAAAAAAAAAAAAAAAAAAAAACCAACAAAAGATGCATATTATAAATTCACCCCTATGCTTCATTTTATTACCAGAGTTATCGGTTCATTACTGATCAGAAATGGAAACAAGCAACTTTGGTGTACAACAATCAAAGAGCTACCTTCAAAGGAACCCTTCAAAAAGGCAGTAATCCAGATATGGTGAGCACAATTTTAATCTCCCAATACTCGGAAGGCAGAGGTAGGATTGCTGTGAGTTTGAGACCAGCCTGGAACTAGAGTTCCAGGTCAGCCTGGAGTAGAGAGACCCTGCCTCAAAAAAATAAACAAGCCAAAAATGGCAGCAATCATTACTACCATTTGATGTAATACATGACTTGTAATTTTTAAGAAAAGCTTGTTTTCTTAGTGGTTAAGACACTTGCCTGTGAGGCCTAAGGACCCAGGTTCGACTTCCCAATATCCATGTGTAAGCCAGATGCACAAGGCGGCACATGCATCTGGAGTTCATTTGCAATGGCTGGAGGCCTTGGCATGCACATGCTCGCGCGCTCGCGCACACGCCTCTCCCTCTTTCAAATATATATGTATATATTTTTTGTTTTGTTTTTCAAGGTACGGTCTCCTCTAGCCCCGGCTGACCTGGAATTCACTATGTAGTGTCAGGGTGGCCTTGAACTCAAGGCGATCCTCCTACCTCTGCCTCCCAAATGCTGGGATTAAAGGCGTGCACCAGCATGCCTGGCTCAAATAAATACTTTTTAAAAAAAGAAAAGTCATTTTCTTTTTAAAAAACATTTTTATTTATTTGCAAGCATGGGGGAGAGAAAATTTAAGAATGGTATGTGCTACTTTGTGCATTGGGCTTTATGTGGGTAATGGAGAATCAAACCTGGGTCGTTAGGCTTTGCAGGCAAGTGCCTTAAGTGCTGAGCAATCTCTCCAGCCTCCATCACTTGTAATTTTTATAGCTTCAAAAAGTTTTAATTGTATTTCAATTTAAATTAATTGGCATTTCCTAGAAAAAAAACTGCAAGAAGTGAGCTTGCTGTGCTACACTAAGTACACACACAATCACCCATGGGAACCTTCCACCATGATGCAAAGATCACACATACAACCACCACCTATGGGACACTTTCACCATGACGCACAGAGCACACGCCACACACACACACACACACACACACACACATCACCAAAGGAACACTTACACCATGATGCATGGTGCAAGCACACACTACCCATGGGACACTTCTGCCATGATGCACAGAACATACATGCACGCATGCACACAAGCACACACACACCACCCATGGGACACTGCACCATGATGCATGGAGCATGCATGTGTATACACACACACACACACACACACACAAGCTACCCATGGGACACTTCCACCACAAAGACTTTAATCTAAATCTGGTCATTCAAAAGGGATCAGATGAACCCAAACTGAAGTCTGCAAAACAACTCAGGAAAATTGCTCTGTCATGTATGGGTACAAAAGGACAGAAAACTGAGACAAAGAGAGACAAGACAACTGAGGGAAAGAAGTCAGCTTAGGACAAATGAAAAATATGAAAATAAGCCAGGTGTGGTAGCACACTCCTTTAATCCCAGCACTTTGGAGGTAGAAGTAGGAGGATTGCCATGAGTTCGAGGCCACCCGGAGACTACCTAGTGAATTCCAGGTAAAGTGAAACCTCAAAAAAAAAAAAAAAAAAAAAAAAAGAGGGGGGGGGACCTAGGGAAATGGCTTAGTGGTTAAGGTATTTGCCTGCAAAGCCTAAGGACCCAAGTTCGATTCCCCAGGACCCATGTAAACCAGATGCACAAGGGGGCGCATGCATCTGGAGTTTGTTTGCAGTGGCTGGAGGCCCTGGCGCACCCATTTGCTTTCTCTCTGCCTCTTCCCCCCCCCCAAATAAATAAAATATCTTTTTAAAAAATTGTTAAAAAAAAAAAAAAAGAAAATGGACCAAATATTGTAAAGCCCAACATTCTATGTTTGATCACTTGATTGTCGTTATAGAATGTTATTACTCTTGTGTGACACACATTGCATATTTGAGTAGTGTCATGACAAAACAAATGTGGCAAAATACAAATCTTTAGTAACCCCAGGTAAAGAGACAAAGTGATTACTGAACCAGTTAGGTATTTTGCTTAAAATCATAACCATTTTTTAATTAAAAAAAGGGGGGGGGGTTTCTTGATGTGGAGTAAGATTGGTCCTAAGTCAACTCAATGGAATACATCTTAACAAATCCATTTTAGTCTTTCCAATCATGGGCAGTGATTTTGGTATTGTCACAAAACAAAACTGTAAATGACTGTAAGTTCTTCAAATCGATACTTTCAGACATATTTCACATGCTACAATTCAAAAGACATTACAGACTATATTCTTTTTTATTGTGGTGGGGAGGCAGAGTGTTGAGATAAGGTTTCATTTTAGCCCAAAATGACCTGGAAGTCACTATGTAATATACTCTCAGGGTGGTCTTGAACTCACATCAGTCCTCCTATCTCAGCCTCCCAAGTGCTGGGATTAAAAGCGTGTGCCACCTTTTTATGTTTATATTCAAATTTTCCAAAGGATTGTTATACTTTTTCTTTTCTTTTCTTTCTTTGGGATTTTTTTTTTTTTTTTGGTTTTTCAAGGTAGAGTATCAATCTAGCCCAGGCTGACCTGAAACTTACTATGTAGTCTCAGGGTGGTCTTGAACTCACCATGATCCTCCTACCTCTGCCTCCTGAGTGCTGGGATTAAAGGTATGCGCCACCACACCCGGCTTGTTACACATTTTTTCTAACTTTTTTTCTTAAAGACATTTTATTTTTAGAAACTGTGTTTCCAAGGGCTGGAGAGACGGCTTAGTGGTTAAGGTGCTTGCCTAAGAAGCCAAAGGACCCAGTTTTGATTCCCCAGAACCCAGGTAAGCCAGATGCACAAGGTGGCACACGCGTCTGGAGTTTGTTTGCAGTAGCTGAAAGCCCTGGCATGCCCATTATCTCCCTCCCTCTCTCTTTCTCTCACAAATAAATAAATTTAATTTAATTTAAAAAGCTGGGTGTGGTGGTGCAAGCCTTTAATCCCAGCATTCAGGAGGCAGAGACAGGAGAATCACCATGAGTTCAAGTCCACCCTGAGACTACATAGTGAATTCCAGGTCAGCCTGGACTAGAGTGAACCACCTCAAAATAAATAAATAAATAAATAACTCTACAATACTTTAGTTTCCACAAGTTTTTTTTGGGGGGGGCGGGGGTGGGGGGGTGCTTTCTGAGGTAGGGTTTAGATCTAGCTCCAGACTGATCTGAAACTCACTCTGTAGCCTCAGGCTGGTCTTGAACTCACAGCAATCCTCCTACCTCTACCTTCCAAGTACTGGAATTAAAGGCATGCACCACCATGCCCAGCTCACAAATATTTTTAAAATATTTTTATTGCTGGATGTGGTGGCACATGCCTTTAATACCAGTACTGGGAGGCAGAGGTAGGAGGATCACCCTGAGTTCGAGGCCAGCCTGAGACTACATGGAATTCCAGGTTAGCCTGAGCCAGAGTGAGACCCTACCTCAAAAGAAAAAAGGAGGGCTGGAGAGATGGCTTAGCGATTAAGGAGCCTGCCTGCCAAGCCTAAGAACGCCCATTCGATTGTCCAGGTCCCACATTTAGCCAGACGCAAAAGTGACTCAAGAGTGCAATGCTGCACCTGCCCACAAGGGGGCATATGCATCTGAAGAAAAAGGGAAGGAATGTTTTTATTTATGAGAGAGGGAGCTGAAGAGATGGCTTAGCAGTTAAAGTGTATTTGAGAGAGAGAATGAGTTTGGGTGCACCAGGGCCTCTTGCCACTGCAAATAAACTCCAGATACATGCATTACTTTAGGCATCTAATCCAACGTGGGCATTGGAGAATTGAACCTGGGCTGTCAGGATTTGCAAGCAAGTGCCTTTGGCCACTGAGCCATCTCCCTAGCCCTCCACAAGTATTTAAAAAAATTAGTTTGGGGCTGGAGAGATGGCTTAGCAGTTAAGGCACTTAACTGCAAAGCCTAAGGACACAGGTTCGATTCCCCAGTACCCATGTAAGCCAGAGGCACATAGTGGCACATGCATCTGGAGTTTGTTTACAGTGGCTAGAGGCCCTGGCACTCCCATTCTATCTGTCTCTCTGCCTGCCTCCCTCCCTCTCTCAAATAAATAATAAAAACATGGTTAAAAATTAGTTCAATTAAGGTATACAAGTTTTTGTTTTCCACTTGGAAATTGTAATGTACCATTGTCTCTGCTCACACAAATTCCTACTTCTGCTCTGATACCACTGTTCAAGGCTGGGTCAATCTCCCATTCACCCTAGATGGACAGACCTTGAGGTATATTTTGACTCTTCCTTGGTATCTTGTATTCTCACCTCTTTCATCCAAATCTTCAACTCTTGTTCAGAACACTAGTTATCGCTCATAAATACACCTGAGTACTAATCCCAGCCTAGATTTTTCTACCTCATCAGTTCATTACCCAAAATATGCAGTAGCTCCCCATACCTAAAAAGATTTATACACAAGAGATAGGAGGATTGCCGCAGAGTTCGAGGCCACACCTCAGCCTCAGTCTGACACCTTGAAAAACCAAAAAAAAAAAAAAAAAAATTTATACACAAGATCTTCACACACACTGGATCTTCACACACACTGAAAATCCTGACTAAACTGCTTGCTACCTTTCAACCAGGTCAAAATTCCACGTGTGTACTGAATTTTGAATCTTTGCTTCTGCTGTTCTTACAGCACCCTTGCTGCCACTGCCAGTCAAAATGGATTCCATTCTTTGAAGTTCTATTCCAGTGGTGGTCACCTCATCTGGACATTTACAGTTGACCTCTTCTGAATGTGTATGACACTGACAAAGGAAAATAATCCTAATGACCAACAGTGATCCCTAAAAGACAGCTTCCCTAGGGTGGTGAGCTAAATTATCCTTTGTGTCATTCTGTTTGGTGCACTGTACTGAGGACTTGCACTTAGCACAAGAAAGGGAAATTAGTGATGCATCTTTATCATGCAGAGGACAGAAACTATTCCATGGATTCATCATTTAAACATTTAGGACTTTTCATGTTAAAGATCCAAACAAAGAAGCTGGGTGTGGCAGCAGGCCTTTAATGAAAGAAGCTGAGTTAGGAGGATGGTCATAAGTTGGAGGCCAGCCCAGACTAAAGTGAGACCTTGCCTCAAAGAAAAAAATAAAAAATAAAAAAAACAGACTGCAAAGATGGCTAAGAAAGCATGCATATAAACAGAGGAATAAGAGCTAGAAATGTGGTTCAGTGGTTAAGACACTTTCCTGCAAAAAATCTAACCGGGTCTGATTCCTCAGTACCCATATAAAGCCATATGCACAAAGTGGCACAAGCGTCTGGAGTTTGTTTGCAATGGCTGGAGGCCCTGGCATGCCCATTCTCTCTGTCTCTGCTTGAAAATATATAAATATTTATTTATTTATTTTATTATTATTATTTTATTTTATTTTTTATTTTATTTTATTTTTTTTTTTGGTTTTTCAAGGTAGAGTATCAATCTAGCCCAGGCTGACCTGGAATTCACTATGTAGTCTCAGGGTGGCCTCGGGCTGCGATTCTCCTACCTTTGCCTCCTGAGTGCTGGGATTAAAGGCGTGGCGCCACCACTCCTGGCATGAAATAAATATTTTTAAAGAAAAAAACACCCAATTTTGGCCAGGCATGGTGGTGCCACCTTTAACCCTAGCACTCAGATAGGCTAGGAAGATCATGAAAGAATTCAAGGCCACACAAATGCCAGAGATTTCGCAAACCCCTCCCAAAAAGGAGGTAATAAGAAAAGGCTTAGGGCCTGGAGAGATGGTTCAGCAGTTAAGGTGCTTGTCTGCAGAGCCTAACGACTCCAAGTTTGATTCCCTAGTACCCATGCAAAGCCAAAGGCAAAAGTGGTACATGTGTCTAGAGTTCACTTGCAGTGGCTAGAGTCCCTGGCTGTGAGTTCAAAGCAAGACTGAAGCTACAGAGTGAGTTCCAGGTCAGCCTAAACTAGTGAGATCCTGCCTCAAAGTGTTTTAAAAATAAGAGCTGGAAGCCAGGCGTGGTGGCGCACGCCTTTAATCCCAACACTCTGGAGGCAGAGGTAGGAGGATCGCCATGAGTTTGAGGCCACCCTGAGACTACATAGTTAATTCCAGGTCAGCCTGGACCAGTGTGAGACCCTATCTCGAAAAACAAAAACAAAAACAAAAATAAGAGCTGGGCATGGTGGTGCATACCTATAATCCCGCACTTGAGAGGCAGAGGTAGGAGGATCACTGTGAGTTGGAGGCCAGCCTGGGATTGACTACAGAGTGAGTTCCAGGTCAACCTGGGCTACAGTAAGACCTGCCTCAAAAAAAAAAAAAAAAAAGGGCTGGAGAGATGGCTTAGTGGTTAAACGCTTGCCTATGAAGCCTAAGGACCTTGGTTTGATTCTCCAGATCCCATGTAAGCCAGATGCACATGGTGGCACATGTATCTGGAGTTTGTTTGCAGTAGCCAGAAGCCCTGGTGTGCCCATTCTCTCTCACTAATAAGGCCTGTATATTTTTTTTTAAGAGAGAGAGAGGAAAATAGGCACAACAAGTGAGTGCCATAATATCTAGAGTCTTTGAGTAGGGAGGGTGTGTGAAGATATTCTGGAACCACAGATGATGAATCCCTAACTCCGCACCCAAACTGAAAGCCAGTCATCATGCGCCCATCTGTGTGTTAACAGTGTGAATGTTATATCGCTGGCGTAAATTTATCTCAATGAAGCTATTATTTAAAGTTGGAAGCCAAGCATGGTGGCACATGCCTTTAATCCCAGCAGTTTGGGAGGCAGAGGTAGGAGGATCGCCATGAGTTTGAGGCCACCCTGAGACTACATAGTGAATTCCAGGTCAGCCTGAGCTACAGTAAGACCCTACCTCGAAAAACCAAAAAAAAAAAGATAAAATAAAATAAAAATTGAGAGTCCCTATTCTATGTTTCTCTCTCTCTCAAATAAATAATAAAAATATTTTTAAAAATAAGAGCTGGAAGCCAGGCGTGGTGGCGCACGCCTTTAATCCCAACACTCAGAGGCAGGGCAGGAGGATCACCATGAGTTCAAGGCACCCTAAGACTACATAGTGAATTCCAGGTCAGCCTGGGCTAGATAGAGCGAGACCCTACACCGGAAAAAAAAAAAAATAGGGCTAGAGAGATGACTGAGCAGTTGAGGTGCTTGCCTGCAAAGCATAAGGACCTTGGTTTAATTCCCCAGAACCCAAGTAAGCTGTCTGGAGTTTGTCTGCAATGGCTGAGACCCTGGCATGCCGATTCTCTCTCTCTCTCCCTCTTTTGAATAAATAAATAAAACAAAATATTTAAAACTTGAGAGTCAACACCTATAATCCTAGCACTCAGGAGACAAGAGATGAGATGGTCAGGAGTGTATGGGGAGAGGAAGGAAAGAAACATTTAGCCCACTTTGAGAATGGGACAATAGGCAGAAAGGCAGCACTAAACAAATACACTTAAGAAGAAAAAGAAACTGGGCATGGCAGCATATGCCTTTAATCCCAGTGCTGGGGAGAGGCTGCAGAGAGAGGAGGATCACTGTGAGTTGGAAGCCAGCCTGGGACTATAAAGTGAGTTCCTATCTCAATATAAACAACAACAAAACATATCTAGCACACAACGGGGTTTGAGCTTGATTCATAGCCACTTGAGCACCAGCAACAGTTTCCTAATAGTGACTGACAGGCTCACAGCTGAAGCTTCAAAATGGCTAACTTGCAGTAGCGTAGAGAATGCACATTTTATGATCCTTACCACCTTTACCTTTTCTGTTTGCTTGAGACAGTCTCAAGTAACCCAGGCTGTCCTCAGACTCATGGAGCCAAGGATAAGGCTGAACTACAGTTATCCTGCCTTCATCTCCCAAATGCTGGGGTTATAGGCTGAACAAATGGTGAGTGAACACAAGGCCTATCACATGCTAGGCAAGCACTCTACAACAGAACTGTAGCCCTACTTTTAAGTTTTGTTTATATGCCTCACACTGTTTTGGGATTCACAAATAGAATGTGTTTCTCTGACACCCTTTGTGTTGCCAACTAACAAAAGTGAAGTAATGCTTAAAATACACTTAAGCATACACAGGCTTTTAAGATAATAGATCCTCGGTTCCTCTTATGTTTAGGCGGACACATCGGAACAGGAGAAAGCAGAGACCAAAGTCAATAAAACACAAGTGTCTAACTATAAAAACATTCAGTATCACTGCAGCAGACTGCTCAATAAATGCTCTGACTGAACTCCACAGGAAGAGCAGCAAACAAATGAGCTGGCTTAGTCTTATTTGTTGTTACACAAAATCCAATCAATCACTGCTTGCAGAAAATATCTTATGAGGTCAAGTATAAAATTCCTCAACCAGGTTTCACTGTTGGAACATTCCTCTCAAATGGGAAGTCAGCTGAGTCATCGCCACATAATATACTACTGCCGAAAATGCAAAACACTTGTCCCTGGTTGCAAGAGTGGAAATGCTAGGATTTCTGCTTCATAGCCAACACACACACACACTATGCAAAGCATGTTTAAATAAGACACCTTAAATTGGAACTCTAAATGATGTTTATATGCATGGATTTTCTTTGACGTTTGAGAAAATGATGTTTGGACACAAGGCCTGTCACATATTAAGCAAGCACCTACAACAGAACTTGATCTGGAATCTCTCAGTTCAATCCCCTGTCAACTCCCCTGTCAATTCCTGTAATGCAGTATTATTTTGAAACGTAATGACATTTGGACATCTGATAGATACTAACAACCACATCCAGTTTGGTTTGAGTGTGTGTCTGTGTTGTTTTGTTAGAGCACACATTTCACCTGCAGTCCTTCCGCAGAGACAGAAAGGACAACCCTGTTCTGCAGGCACAATACCACATTGACTGAAATGCAGGAACAGTGGTGCAAGCCTATAATCTCAGCACTCCAGAGGCTGAGGCAAAAGGTCTACAAGTTCCAAGCCAAGATGGGCTACACAGCAAGGATCTGTCTCAAAAAAAAAAAAAAAAAAAACCAACAAAAGATGCATATTATAAATTCACCCCTATGCTTCATTTTATTACCAGAGTTATCGGTTCATTACTGATCAGAAATGAAACAAGCAACTTTGGTGTACAACAATCAAAGAGCTACCTTCAAAGGAACCCTTCAAAAGGCAGTAATCCAGATATGGTGAGCACAATTTTAATCTCCCAATACTCGGAAGGCAGAGGTAGGATTGCTGTGAGTTTGAGACCAGCCTGGAACTAGGTTCCAGGTCAGCCTGGAAGTAGAGACCCTGCCTCAAAAAAATAAACAAGCCAAAAATGGCAGCAATCATTACTACCATTTGATGTAATACATGACTTGTAATTTTTAAGAAAAGCTTGTTTTTCTTAGTGGTTAAGACACTTGCCTGTGAGCCTAAGGACCCAGGTTTGACTTCCAATATCCATGTAAGCCAGATGCACAAGTGTGTGCATGCATCTGGAGTTCATTTGCAATGGCTGGAGGCCCTGGCATGCCCATTCTCTCTCACTAATAAAATATATATATATATTTTTTTTTTTTTTGGTTTTTCAAGGTAGAGTATCAATCTAGCCCAGGCTGACCTGGAATTCACTATGTAGTGTCAGGGTGGCCTTGAACTCAAGGCGATCCTCCTACCTCTGCCTCCCAAATGCTGGGATTAAAGCGTGCACCAGCATGCCTGGCTCAAATAAATACTTTTAAAAAAAGAAAAGTCATTTTCTTTTTAAAAACATTTTATTTATTTGCAAGCATGGGGAGAAAATTTAAGAATGGTATGTGCTACTTTGTGCATTGGGCTTTATGTGGGTAATGGAGAATCAAACCTGGGTGCGTTAGGCTTTGCAGGCAAGTGCCTTAAGTGCTGAGCAATCTCTCAGCCTCCATCACTTGTAATTTTTATAGCTTCAAAAAGTTTTAATTGTATTTCAATTTAAATTAATTGGCATTTCCTAGAAAAAAAACTGCAAGAAGTGAGCTTGCTGTGCTACACTAAGTACACACACAATCACCCATGGGAACCTTCCACCATGATGCAAAGATCACACATACAACCACCACCTATGGGACACTCACCATGACGCACAGAGCTGCAGCGGCGGCACACACACACACACACACACACACACACACATCACCAAAGGAACACTTACACCATGATGCATGGTGCAAGCACACACTACCCATGGGACACTTCTGCCATGATGCACAGAACATACATGCACGCATGCACACAAGCACACACACACCACCCATGGGACACTGCACCATGATGCATGGAGCATGCATGTGTATACACACACACACACACACACACACACACACACACACACAAGCTACCCATGGGACACTTCCACCACAAAGACTTTAATCTAAATCTGGTCATTCAAAAGGGACCAGATGAACCCAAACTGAAGTCTGCAAAACAACTCAGGAAAATTGCTCTGTCATGTATGGGTACAAAAGGACAGAAAACTGAGACAAAGAGAGACAAGACAACTGAGGAAAGAAGTCAGCTTAGGACAAATGAAAAATATGAAAATAAGCCAGGTGTGGTAGCACACTCCTTTAATCAGCACTTTGGAGGTAGAAGTAGGAGGATTGCCATGAGTTTGAGGCCACTTGGAGACTACCTAGTGAATTCAGGTAAGTGAAACCCTACCTCAAAAAAAAAAAAAAAAAAAAGAGGGGACCTGGGGGAAATGGCTTAGTGGTTAAACGCTTGCCTATGAAGCCTAAGGACCCAAGTTCGATTCCCCAGGACCCATGTAAACCAGATGCACAAGTGTGTGCATGCATCTGGAGTTTGTTTGCAGTGGCTGGAGGCCCTAGGCGCGCAATTGCTTTCTCTCTGCCTCTTCCCCAAATAAATAAAATATCTTTTAAAAATTGTTAAAAAAAAAACAAAAAGAAAATGGACCAAATATTGTAAAGCCCAACATTCTATGTTTGATCACTTGATTGTCGTTATAGAATGTTATTACTCTTGTGTGACACACATTGCATATTTGAGTAGTGTCATGACAAAACAAATGTGGCAAAATACAAATCTTTAAGTAACCCCAGGTAAAGAGACAAAGTGATTACTGAACCAGTTAGGTATTTTGCTTAAAATCATAACCATTTTTAATTAAAAAAAGGGGTTTCTTGATGTGGAGTAAGATTGGTCCTAAGTCAACTCAATGGAATACATCTTAACAAATCCATTTTAGTCTTTCGATCATGGGCAGTGATTTTGGTATTGTCACAAAACAAAACTGTAAATGACTGTAAGTTCTTCAAATCGATACTTTCAGACATATTTCACATGCTACAATTCAAAAGACATTACAGACTATATTCTTTTTATTGTGGTGGGGAGGCAGAGTGTTGAGATAAGGTTTCATTTTAGCCCAAAATGACCTGGAAGTCACTATGTAATATACTCTCAGGGTGGTCTTGAACTCACATCAGTCCTCCTATCTCAGCCTCCCAAGTGCTGGGATTAAAAGTGCCACCTTTTTATGTTTATATTCAAATTTTCCAAAGGATTGTTATACTTTTTCTTTTCTTTTCTTTCTTTGGGATTTTTTTTTTTTTGGTTTTTCAAGGTAGAGTATCAATCTAGCCCAGGCTGACCTGGAATTCACTATGTAGTCTCAGGGTGTGCCAAGACTCGCTGGCGATTCTACCTTTGCCTCCTGAGTGCTGGGATTAAAGGCGTTGGCGCCACCACTCCTGGCATGAAAATAAATATTTTTAAAAGAAAAAGCACCCAATTTTGGCCAGGCATGGTGGTGCCCACCTTCTTCCCTATGGCTCAGAGAACACGAAGTAGAGGGTCATGAAAATTCAAGGCCACCCTGGGCTCTTAGAGAGACCCTACATAAACCCCTCCCAAAAAGGAGGTAATAAGAAAAGGCTTAGGGCCTGGAGAGATGGTTCAGCAGTTAAGGTGCTTGTCTGCAGGAGCTAATGACCCAAGTTTGATTCCCTAGTACCCATGCAAAGCCAAAGGCAAAAGTGGTACATGTGTCTAGAGTTCACTTGCAGTGGCTAGAGTCCCTGGCTGTGAGTTCAAAGCAAGCCTGAAGCTACAGAGTGAGTTCCAGGTCAGCCTAAACTAGTGAGATCCTGCCTCAAAGTGTTTTAAAAATAAGAGCTGGAAGCCAGGCGTGGTGGCGCACGCCTTTAATCCCAGCATTCAGGAGGCAGAGGTAGGAGGATCGCTGTGAGTTTGAGGCCACCCTGAGACTACATAGTTAATTCCAGGTCAGCCTGGACCAGTGTGAGACCCTATCTCGAAAAAAACAAAACAAAAACAAAAATAAGAGCTGGGCATGGTGGTGCATACCTATAATCCCCGCACTTGAGAGGCAGAGGTAGGAGGATCACTGTGAGTTGGAGGCCAGCCTGGGATTGACTACAGAGTGAGTTCCAGGTCAACCTGGGCTACAGTAAGACCTGCCTCAAAAAAAAAAAAAAAAAAAAAAAGGGCTGGAGAGCTGGCTTACTGGTTAAGCCACTTGCTAGTGAAGCCTAAGGACCTTGGTTTGATTCTCCAGATCCCATGTAAGCCAGATGCACATGGTGGCACATGTATCTGGAGTTTGTTTGCAGTAGCCAGAAGCCCTGGTGTGCCCATTCTCTCTCACTAATAAAATATATATATATATATTTTAAGAGAGAAGGAAAATAAACACAACAAGTGAGTGCCATAATATCTAGAGTCTTTGAGTAGGGAGGGGTGTGTGAAGATGTTCTGGGCACAGCAGTGCAGTGTGTAGATCCCAACTCCTAGAGCTGAAAGCCAGTCATCATACACCATCTGTGTGTTAACAGTGTGAATGTTATATCGTAAATTTATCTCAATGAAGCTATTATTTAAAAGTTGGAAGCCAAGCATGGTGGCACATGCCTTTAATCCCAGCATTCAGGAGGCAGAGGTAGGAGGATCGCCATGAGTTTGAGGCTACCCTGCGACTACAGAGTGAATTCCAGGTCAGCCTAGGCTACAGTAAGACCCTACCTCGAAAAACCAAAAAAAGATAAAATAAAATAAAAATTGAGAGTCCCTATTCTATGTTTCTCTCTCTCTCTCAAATAAATAATAAAAATATTTTTAAAAATAAGAGCTGGAAGCCAGGCGTGGTGGCGCATGCCTTTAATCCCAGCATTCAGGAGGCAGAGACAGGAGAATCACCATGAGTTCAAGGCACCCTAAGACTACATAGTGAATTCCAGGTCAGCCTGAACTAGAGTGAGACCCTACCTCAAAAAAAAAAAAAAATAGGGCTAGAGAGATGACTGAGCAGTTGAGGTGCTTGCCTGCAAAGCATAAGGACCTTGGTTTAATTCCCCAGAACCCAAGTAAGCTGTCTGGAGTTTGTCTGCAATGGCTGAGACCCTGGCATGCCGATTCTCTCTCTCTCTCCCTCTTTTGAATAAATAAATAAAACAAAATATTTAAAACTTGAGAGTCAACACCTATAATCCTAGCACTCAGGAGACAAGAGATGAGATGGTCAGGAGTGTATGGGGAGAGGAAGGAAAGAAACATTTAGCCCACTTTGAGAATGGGACAATAGGCAGAAAGGCAGCACTAAACAAATACACTTAAGAAGAAAAAGAAACTGGGCATGGCAGCATATGCCTTTAATCCCAGTGCTGGGGGAGAGGCTGCAGAGAGGAGGATCACTGTGAGTTGGAAGCCAGCCTGGGACTATAGAGTGAGTTCCTATCTCAATATAAACAACAAAACATATCTAGCACACAACAGGGGGTTTGAGCAGGTTCAAGCATACTTGAAACAGCAACAGTTTCTAATAGTGACTGACAGGCTCACAGCTGAAGCTTCAAAATGGCTAACTTGCAGTAGCGTAGAGAATGCACATTTTATGATCCTTACCACCTTTACCTTTTCTGTTTGCTTGAGACAGTCTCAAGTAACCCAGGCTGTCCTCAGACTCATGGAGCCAAGGATAAGGCTGAACTACAGTTATCCTGCCTTCATCTCCCAAATGCTGGGGTTATAGGCTGAACAAATGGTGAGTGAACACAAGGCCTATCACATGCTAGGCAAGCACTCTACAACAGAACTGTAGCCCTACTTTTAAGTTTTGTTTATATGCCTCACACTGTTTTGGGATTCACAAATAGAATGTGTTTCTCTGGCTGCTTGTGTTGCCAACTAACAAAAGTGAAGTAATGCTTAAAATACACTTAAGCATACACAGGCACCAGATAGCACTGAATCCTCAGTTCACTCTTATGTTTTAGGCGACACATCGAACAGGAGAAAGCAGAGACCAAAGTCAATAAAACACAAGTGTCTAACTATAAAAACATTCAGTATCACTGCAGCAGACTGCTCAATAAATGCTCTGACTGAACTCCACAGGAAGAGCAGCAAACAAATGAGCTGGCTTAGTCTTATTTGTTGTTACACAAAATCCAATCAATCACTGCTTGCAGAAAATATCTTATGAGGTCAAGTATAAAATTCCTCAACCAGGTTTCACTGTTTGGAACATTCCTCTCAAATGGGAAGTCAGCTGAATACTTCCTTCATAATATACTACTGCCGAAAATGCAAAACACTTGTCCCTGGTTGCAAGAGTGGAAATGCTAGGATTTCTGCTTCATAGCCAACACACACACACACACACACACACACACACACACACACTATGCAAAGCATGTTTAAATAAGACACCTTAAATTGGAACTCTAAATGATGTTTATATGCATGGATTTTCTTTGACGTTTGAGAAAATGATGTTTGGACACAAGGCCTGTCACATATTAAGCAAGCACCTACAACAGAACTTGATCTGGAATCTCAGTTCAGCTCCCCTGTCAATTCCTGTAATGCAGTATTATTTTGAAACGTAATGACATTTGGACATCTGATAGATACTAACAACCACATCAGTTTGGTTTGACTGTGTGTCTGTGTTGTTTTGTTAGAGCACACATTTCACCTGCAGTCCTTCCGCAGAGACAGAAAGGACAACCCTGTTCTGCAGGCACAATACCACATTGACTGAAATGCCAGGAACAGTGGTGCAAGCCTATAATCTCAGCACTCCAGAGGCTGAGGCAAAAGGTCTACAAGTTCCAAGCCAAGATGGGCTACACAGCAAGGATCTGTCTCAAAAAAAAAAAAAATACAAAACCAACAAAAGATGCATATTATAAATTCACCCCTATGCTTCATTTTATTACCAGAGTTATCGGTTCATTACTGATCAGAAATGAAACAAGCAACTTTGGTGTACAACAATCAAGAGCTACCTTCAAAGGAACCCTTCAAAAGGCAGTAATCCAGATATGGTGAGCACAATTTTAATCTCCCAATACTCGGAAGGCAGAGGTAGGATTGCTGTGAGTTTGAGACCAGCCTGGAACTAGAAGTTCCAAGTCAGCCTAAATAGAAGACCCTGCCTCAAAAAAATAAACAAGCCAAAAATGGCAGCAATCATTACTACCATTTGATGTAATACATGACTTGTAATTTTTAAGAAAAGCTTGTTTTTCTTAGTGGTTAAGACACTTGCCTGTGAGGCCTAAGGACCCAGGTTAGACAGTATCCATGTGCAGCCAGATGCACAAAGTGGTGCACATATCTGGAGTTCATTTGCAATGGCTGGAGGCCCTGGCATGCCCATTCTCTCTGTCTCTGCTTGAAAATATATAAATATTTATTTATTTATTTTGGTTTTTCAAGGTAGAGTATCAATCTAGCCCAGGCTGACCTGGAATTCACTATGTAGTGTCAGGGTGGCCTTGAACTCAAGGCGATCCTCCTACCTCTGCCTCCCAAATGCTGGGATTAAAGGCGTGCACCAGCATGCCTGGCTCAAATAAATACTTTTAAAAAAAGAAAAGTCATTTTCTTTTTAAAAACATTTTATTTATTTGCAAGCATGGGGAGAAAATTTAAGAATGGTATGTGCTACTTTGTGCATTGGGCTTTATGTGGGTAATGGAGAATCAAACCTGGGTGCGTTAGGCTTTGCAGGCAAGTGCCTTAAGTGCTGAGCAATCTCTCCAGCCTCCATCACTTGTAATTTTTATAGCTTCAAAAAGTTTTAATTGTATTTCAATTTAAATTAATTGGCATTTCCTAGAAAAACTGCAAGAAGTGAGCTTGCTGTGCTACACTAAGTACACACACAATCACCCATGGGAACCTTCCACCATGATGCAAAGATCACACATACAACCACCACCTATGGGACACTTTCACCATGACGCACAGAGCTGCAACGCACTTTTACACACACATTATTTATTTGTGCAGTTGTGGCGATCACCAGGAACACTTACACCATGATGCATGGTGCAAGCACACACTACCCATGGGACACTTCTGCCATGATGCACAGAACATACATGCACGCATGCACACAAGCACACACACCACCCATGGGACACTGCACCATGATGCATGGAGCATGCATGTGTATACACACACACACACACACACAAGCTACCCATGGACACTTCCACCACAAGACTTTAATCTAAATCTAGTCATTCAAAGGATCAGATGAACCCAAACTGAAGTCTGCAAAACAACTCAGGAAAATTGCTCTGTCATGTATGGGTACAAAAGGACAGAAAACTGAGACAAAGAGAGACAAGACAACTGAGGAAAGAAGTCAGCTTAGGACAAATGAAAAATATGAAAATAAGCCAGGTGTGGTAGCACACTCCTTTAATCAGCACTTTGGAGGTAGAAGTAGGAGGATTGCCATGAGTTCGAGGCCACCCTGAGACTACATAGTGAATTCCAGGTAAAGTGAAACCCTACCTCAAAAAAAAAAAAAAAAAAAAAAAAAAAAAAGAGGGGGACCTAGGAAATGGCTTAGTAGTTAAAGTATTATTTGCCTGCAAAGCCTAAGGACCCAAGTTCGATTCCCCAGGACCCATGTAAACCAGATGCACAAAGCGCATGCATCTGGAGTTTGTTTGCAGTGGCTGGAGGCCCTGGCGCACTCCATTTGCTTTCTCTCTGCCTCTTCCCCAAATAAATAAAATATCTTTTAAAAAATTGTTAAAAAAACAAAAGAAAATGGACCAAATATTATAAGCCCAACATTCTATGTTTGATCACTTGATTGTCGTTATAGAATGTTATTACTCTTGTGTGACACACATTGCATATTTGAGTAGTGTCATGACAAAACAAATGTGGCAAAATACAAATCTTTAAGTAACCCCAGGTAAAGAGACAAAGTGATTACTGAACCAGTTAGGTATTTTGCTTAAAATCATAACCATTTTTAATTAAAAAAAGGGGGAGTTTTTCTTGATGTGGAGTAAGATTGGTCCTAAGTCAACTCAATGGAATACATCTTAACAAATCCATTTTAGTCTTTCGATCATGGGCAGTGATTTTGGTATTGTCACAAAACAAAACTGTAAATGACTGTAAGTTCTTCAAATCGATACTTTCAGACATATTTCACATGCTACAATTCAAAAGACATTACAGACTATATTCTTTTTATTGTGGTGGGGAGGCAGAGTGTTGAGATAAGGTTTCATTTTAGCCCAAAATGACCTGGAAGTCACTATGTAATATACTCTCAGGGTGGTCTTGAACTCACAGCAATCCTCCTACCTCTGCCTCCCAAATGCTGGGATTAAAGCGTGTGCCACCTTTTTATGTTTATATTCAAATTTTCCAAAGGATTGTTATACTTTTTCTTTTCTTTTCTTTCTTTGGGATTTTTTTTTGGTTTTTCAAGGTAGAGTATCAATCTAGCCCAGGCTGACCTGAAACTTACTATGTAGTCTCAGGGTGGTCTTGAACTCACAGCAATCCTCCTACCTCTGCCTCCTGAGTGCTGGGATTAAAGGTATGTGCCACCACACCCGGCTTGTTACACATTTTTTCTAACTTTTTCTTAAAGACATTTTATTTTTAGAAACTGTGTTTCCAAGGGCTGGAGAGACGGCTTAGTGGTTAAGGTGCTTGCCTAAGAAGCCAAAGGACCCAGTTTTGATTCCCCAGAACCCAGGTAAGCCAGATGCACAAGTGTGTGCATGCATCTGGAGTTTGTTTGCAGTAGCTGAAAGCCCTGGCATGCCCATTATCTCCCTCCCTCTCTCTTTCTCTCACAAATAAATAAAAATATTTTTAAAATATTTTTATTGCTGGATGTGGTGGCACATGCCTTTAATCCCAGCATTCAGGAGGCAGAGACAGGAGAATCACCATGAGTTCAAGTCCACCCTGAGACTACATAGTTAATTCCAGGTCAGCCTGGACTAGAGTGAACCACCTCAAAATAAATAAATAAATAAATAACTCTACAATGCACAGTTTCCACGTTTTTAGAAGTGGGGCCAGGGGTGCTTTCTGAGGTAGGGTTTAGATCTAGCTCCAGACTGATCTGAAACTCACTCTGTAGCCTCAGGCTGGTCTTGAACTCACAGCAATCCTCCTACCTCTACCTTCCAAGTACTGGAATTAAAGGCATGCACCACCATGCCCAGCTCACAAATATTTTTAAAATATTTTTATTGCTGGATGTGGTGGCACATGCCTTTAATCCCAGCATTCAGGAGGCAGAGGTAGGAGGATCGCTGTGAGTTTGAGGCCACCCTGAGACTACATAGTGAATTCCAGGTCAGCCTGGGCCAGAGTGAGACCCTACCTCAAAAGAAAGGAGGGCTGGAGAGATGGCTTGAAGGGATTAAGGAGCCTGCCTGCCAAGCCTAAGAACCCATCTGATTGTCCAGGTCCCACATTTAGCCAGACGCAAAAGTGACTCAAGAGTGCAATGCTGCACCTGCCCACAAGGGGGCATATGCATCTGAAGAAAAAGGGAAGGAATGTTTTTATTTATGAGAGAGGGAGCTGAAGAGATGGCTTAGCAGTTAAAGTGTATTTGAGAGAGAGAATGAGTTTGGGTGCACCAGGGCCTCTTGCCACTGCAAATAAACTCCAGATACATGCATTACTTTAGGCATCTAATCCAGCGTGGGCATTGGAGAATTGAACCTGGGCTGTCAGGATTTGCAAGCAAGTGCCTTTGGCCACTGAGCCATCTCCTAGCCTCCACAAGTATTTTAAAAAATTAGTTTGGGGCTGGAGAGATGGCTTAGCAGTTAAGGCACTTAACTGCAAAGCCTAAGGACACAGGTGATTTGTAGTACCCATGTAAGCCAGAGGCACATAGTGGCACATGCATCTGGGTTTGTTTACAGTGGCTGAGGCCTGGCACTCCCATTCTATCTGTCTCTCTGCCTGCCTCCCTCCCTCTCTCAAATAAATAATAAAAACATGGTTAAAAATTAGTTCAATTAAGGTATACAAGTTTTGTTTTCCACTTGGAAATTGTAATGTACCATTGTCTCTGCTCACACAAATTCCTACTTCTGCTCTGATACCACTGTTCAGGCTGGGTCAATCTCCCATTCACCCTAGATGGACAGACCTTGAGGTATATTTTGACTCTTCCTTGGTATCTTGTATTCTCACCTCTTTCATCCAAATCTTCAACTCTTGTTCAGAACACTGGTGTAGCTCATAAATACACCTGAGTACTAATCCCAGCCTAGATTTTTCTACCTCATCAGTTCATTACCCAAAATATGCAGTAGCTCCCCATACCTAAAAAGATTTATACAGCCGGGCGTGGTGGCGCACGCCTTTAATCCCAGTACTCGGGAGGCAGAGATAGGAGGATTGCCGAGAGTTCGAGGCCACCCTGAGAATACATAGTTAATTCCAGGTCAGCCTGGGCCAGAGTGAGACCCTACCTTGAAAAACCAAAAAAAAAAAAAAAAAAGATTTATACACAAGCACCTCTCAGTCTGACACTCGGATCTTCACACACACTGTACATGAAATCCTGACTAAACTGCTTGCCACAGCTAGCCAGGTCAAAATTCCACGTGTGTACTGAATTTTGAATCTTTGCTTCTGCTGTTCTTACAGCACCCTTGCTGCCACTGCCAGTCAAAATGGATTCCATTCTTTGAAGTTCTATTCCAGTGGTGGTCACCCTCATCTGGACATTTACAGTTGACCTCTTCTGAATGTGTATGACACTGACAAAGGAAAATAATCCTAATGACCAACAGTGATCCCTAAAAGACAGCTTCCCTAGGGTGGTGAGCTAAATTATCCTTTGTGTCATTCTGTTTGGTGCACTGTACTGAGGACTTGCACTTAGCACAAGAAAGGGAAATTAGTGATGCATCTTTATCATGCAGAGGACAGAAACTATTCCATGGATTCATCATTTAAACATTTAGGACTTTTCATGTTAAAGATCCAAACAAAGAAGCTGGGTGTGGCAGCAGGCCTTTAATGAAAGAAGCTGAGTTAGGAGGATGGTCATGAGTTGGAGGCCAGCCTGGGATTGACTACAGAGTGAGTTCCAGGTCAACCTGGGCTACAGTAAGACCTGCCTCAAAAAAAAAAAAAAAAAAGGGCTGGAGAGCTGGCTTACTGGTTAAGCCACTTGCTAGTGAAGCCTAAGGACCTTGGTTTGATTCTCCAGATCCCATGTAAGCCAGATGCACATGGTGGCACATGTATCTGGGTTTGTTTACAGTAGCCAGAAGCCCTGGTGTGCCCATTCTCTCTCACTAATAAAATATATATATTTTTTTAAGAGAGAGAGAGGAAAAATAGGCACAACAAGTGAGTGCCATAATATCTAGAGTCTTTGAGTAGGGAGGGTGTGTGAAGATATTCTGGAACCACGGCGGTGATGAATCCCTAACTCCGCACCCAAACTGAAAGCCAGTCATCATACACCATCTGTGTGTTAACAGTGTGAATGTTATATCGTAAATTTATCTCAATGAAGCTATTATTTAAAAGTTGGAAGCCAAGCATGGTGGCACATGCCTTTAATCCCAGCATTCAGGAGGCAGAGGTAGGAGGATCGCCATGAGTTTGAGGCTACCCTGCGACTACAGAGTGAATTCAGGTCAGCCTGAACTAGAGTGAGACCCTACCTTGAAAAACCAAAAAAAAAAAAGATAAAATAAAATAAAAATTGAGAGTCCCTATTCTATGTTTCTCTCTCTCTCAAATAAATAATAAAAATATTTTTAAAATATTTTTATTGCTGGATGTGGTGGCACATGCCTTTAATCCCAGCATTCAGGAGGCAGAGACAGGAGAATCACCATGAGTTCAAGGCACCCTAAGACTACATAGTGAATTCCAGGTCAGCCTGGGCTAGATAAATGAGACCTACACCGGAAAAAAAAAAAAAATAGGGCTAGAGAGATGACTGAGCAGTTGAGGTGCTTGCCTGCAAAGCATAAGGACCTTGGTTTAATTCCCCAGAACCCAAGTAAGCTGTCTGGAGTTTGTCTGCAATGGCTAGAGACCCTGGCATGCCGATTCTCTCTCTCTCTCTCTCCCTCTTTTGAATAAATAAATAAAACAAAATATTTAAAACTTGAGAGTCAACACCTATAATCCTAGCACTCAGGAGACAAGAGATGAGATGGTCAGGAGTGTATGGGGAGAGGAAGGAAAGAAACATTTAGCCCACTTTGAGAATGGGACAATAGGCAGAAAGGCAGCACTAAACAAATACACTTAAGAAGAAAAAGAAACTGCGCATGGCAGCATATGCCTTTAATCCCAGTGCTGGGGGGAGAGGCTGCAGAGAGAGGAGGATCACTGTGAGTTGGAAGCCAGCCTGGGACTATAGAGAGTGAGTTCCTATCTCAATATAAACAACAACAAAACATATCTAGCACACAACGGGGTTTGAGCTTGATTCATAGCCACTTGAGCACCAGCAACAGTTTCTAATAGTGACTGACAGGCTCACAGCTGAAGCTTCAAAATGGCTAACTTGCAGTAGCGTAGAGAATGCACATTTTATGATCCTTACCACCTTTACCTTTTCTGTTTGCTTGAGACAGTCTCAAGTAACCCAGGCTGTCCTCAGACTCATGGAGCCAAGGATAAGGCTGAACTACAGTTATCCTGCCTTCATCTCCCAAATGCTGGGGTTATAGGCTGAACAAATGGTGAGTGAACACAAGGCCTATCACATGCTAGGCAAGCACTCTACAACAGAACTGTAGCCCTACTTTTAAGTTTTGTTTATATGCCTCACACTGTTTTGGGATTCACAAATAGAATGTGTTCTCTGACACCCTTTGTGTTGCCAACTAACAAAAGTGAAGTAATGCTTAAAATACACTTAAGCATACACAGGCACCAGATAGCACTGAATCCTCAGTTCACTCTTATGTTTTAGGCGGACACATCGGAACAGGAGAAAGCAGAGACCAAAGTCAATAAAACACAAGTGTCTAACTATAAAAACATTCCAGTATCACTGCAGCAGACTGCTCAATAAATGCTCTGACTGAACTCCACAAGGAAGAGCAAACAAATGAGCTGGCTTAGTCTTATTTGTTGTTACACAAAATCCAATCAATCACTGCTTGCAGAAAATATCTTGTAAGGGTCAAAGTATAAAATTCCTCAACCAGGTTTCACTGTTTGGAACATTCCTCTCAAATGGGAAGTCAGCTGAGTCATCGCCACATAATATACTACTGCCGAAAATGCAAAACACTTGTCCCTGGTTGCAAGAGTGGAAATGCTAGGATTTCTGCTTCATAGCCAACACACACACACACACACACACACACACACACACACACACTATGCAAAGCATGTTTAAATAAGACACCTTAAATTGGAACTCTAAATGATGTTTATATGCATGGATTTTCTTTGACGTTTGAGAAAATGATGTTTGGACACAAGGCCTGTCACATATTAAGCAAGCACCCTACAGCAGGCAGTCTGGAATCTCAGTTCAGCTCCTGTCAGCTCCCCTGTCAATTCCTGTAATGCAGTATTATTTTGAAACGTAATGACATTTGGACATCTGATAGATACTAACAACCACATCAGTTTGGTTTGAGTGTGTGTCTGTGTTGTTTTGTTAGAGCACACATTTCACCTGCAGTCCTTCCGCAGAGACAGAAAGGACAACCCTGTTCTGCAGGCACAATACCACATTGACTGAAATGCCAGGAACAGTGGTGCAAGCCTATAATCTCAGCACTCCAGAGGCTGAGGCAAAAGGTCTACAAGTTCCAAGCCAAGATGGGCTACACAGCGAGATCTGTCTCAAAAAAAAAAAAAAAAAACCAACAAAAGATGCATATTATAAATTCACCCCTATGCTTCATTTTATTACCAGAGTTATCGGTTCATTACTGATCAGAAATGAAACAAGCAACTTTGGTGTACAACAATCAAGAGCTACCTTCAAAGGAACCCTTCAAAAGGCAGTAATCCAGATATGGTGAGCACAATTTTAATCTCCCAATACTCGGAAGGCAGAGGTAGGATTGCTGTGAGTTTGAGACCAGCCTGAAACTAGGAGTTCCAGGTCAACCTGGGCTACAGTAAGACCTGCCTCAAAAAAAAAAAAAAATAAACAAGCCAAAGTAGCAGCAATCATTACTACCATTTGATGTAATACATGACTTGTAATTTTTAAGAAAAGCTTGTTTTCTTAGTGGTTAAGACACTTGCCTGTGAGGCCTAAGGACCCAGGTTCGACTTCCAATATCCATGTAAGCCAGATGCACAAGTGTGTGCATGCATCTGGAGTTCATTTGCAATGGCTGGAGGCCTGGTATGCACATGCTCTGCCTTCCTTTGTACACACAAGACACGCTCTCCTCTTCAAATATATATGCATATATTTTGTCGGTTTTCAAGGCACGGTCTCTCTAGCCCCGCTGACCTGGAATTCACTATGTAGTGTCAGGGTGGCCTTGAACTCAAGGCGATCCTCCTACCTCTGCCTCCCAAATGCTGGGATTAGCAAGGCACCAGCATGCCTGGCTCAAATAAATACTTTTAAAAAAAGAAAAGTCATTTTCTTTTTAAAAACATTTTATTTATTTGCAAGCATGGGGAGAGAAAATTTAAGAATGGTATGTGCTACTTTGTGCATTGGGCTTTATGTGGGTAATGGAGAATCAAACTAAATGTTATAAGGCTTTGCAGGCAAGTGCCTTAAGTGCTGAGCAATCTCTCCAGCCTCCATCACTTGTAATTTTTATAGCTTCAAAAAGTTTTAATTGTATTTCAATTTAAATTAATTGGCATTTCCTAGAAAAACTGCAAGAAGTGAGCTTGCTGTGCTACACTAAGTACACACACAATCACCCATGGGAACCTTCCACCATGATGCAAAGATCACACATACAACCACCACCTATGGGACACTTTCACCATGACGACAGAGCACACGCACACACACACACACACACACACACACACATCACTAAAGGAACACTTACACTCATGATGCATGGTGCAAGCACACACTACCCATGGACACTTCTGCCATGATGCACAGAACATACATGCACGCATGCACACAAGCACACACACCACCCATGGGACACTGCACCATGATGCATGGAGCATGCATGTGTATACACACACACACACACACACACACACACACACACAAGCTACCCATGGACACTTCCACCACAAAGACTTTAATCTAAATCTAATATTCAAAAGGGACCAGATGAACCCAAACTGAAGTCTGCAAAACAACTCAGGAAAATTGCTCTGTCATGTATGGGTACAAAAGGACAGAAAACTGAGACAAAGAGAGACAAGACAACTGAGGAAAGAAGTCAGCTTAGGACAAATGAAAAATATGAAAATAAGCCAGGTGTGGTAGCACACTCCTTTAATCCCAGCACTTTGGAGGTAGAAGTAGGAGGATTGCCATGAGTTCGAGGCCACCCTGAGACTACATAGTGAATTCCAGGTAAAGTGAAACCCTACCTCAAAAAAAAAAAAAAGAGGGGGACCTAGGAAATGGCTTAGTGGTTATGCATTTGGCTGCAAAGCCTAAGGACCCAAGTTCGATTCCCCAGGACCCATGTAAACCAGATGCACAAGTGTGTGCATGCATCTGGAGTTTGTTTGCAGTGGCTGGAGGCCCTGGCGCACTCCATTTGCTTTCTCTCTGCCTCTTCCCCAAATAAATAAAATATCTTTTAAAAATTGTTAAAAAAAAATAAAAAGAAAATGGACCAAATATTGTAAAGCCCAACATTCTATGTTTGATCACTTGATTGTCGTTATAGAATGTTATTACTCTTGTGTGACACACATTGCATATTTGAGTAGTGTCATGATTAAAATGTAACAAAGTAAAATACAAATCTTTAGTAACCCCAGGTAAAGAGACAAAGTGATTACTGAACCAGTTAGGTATTTTGCTTAAAATCATAACCATTTTTAATTGCAGTGGGGTTTTGATGTGATAAGATTGGTCCTAAGTCAACTCAATGGAATACATCTTAACAAATCCATTTTAGTCTTTCCAATCATGGGCAGTGATTTTGGTATTGTCACAAAACAAAACTGTAAATGACTGTAAGTTCTTCAAATCGATACTTTCAGACATATTTCACATGCTACAATTCAAAAGACATTACAGACTATATTCTTTTTATTGTGGTGGGGAGGCAGAGTGTTGAGATAAGGTTTCATTTTAGCCCAAAATGACCTGGAAGTCACTATGTAATATACTCTCAGGGTGGTCTTGAACTCACATCAGTCCTCCTATCTCAGCCTCCCAAGTGCTGGGATTAAAAGCGCAGCCACCTTTTATGTTTATATTCAAATTTTCCAAAGGATTGTTATACTTTTTCTTTTCTTTCTTTGGGATTTTTTTTTTTTTTGGTTTTTCAAGGTAGAGTATCAATTTTATTTGTGGCTGACTCTGAAACTTACTATGTAGTCTCAGGGTGGTCTTGAACTCACCATGATCCTCCTACCTCTGCCTCCCAAGTGCTGGGATTAAAGGTACGCGCCCACTACACCATTTATTACACATTTTTTCTAACTTTTTCTTAAAGACATTTTATTTTTAGAAACTGTGTTTCCAAGGGCTGGAGAGACGGCTTAGTGGTTAAGGTGCTTGCCTAAGAAGCCAAAGGACCCAGTTTTGATTCCCCAGAACCCAGGTGTTTGTGGGATGCACAAGGTGGCACACGTCTGAGTTTGTTTGCAGTAGCTGAAAGCCTGGCATGCCCATTATCTCCCTCCTCTCTCTTTCTCTCACAAATAAATAAATTTAATTTAATTTAAAAGCTGGGGCGTGTATAAGTAAGCCTTTAATCCCAGCATTCAGGAGGCAGAGACAGGAGAATCACCATGAGTTCAAGTCCACCCTGAGACTACATAGTGAATTCCAGGTCAGCCTGACTAGAGTGAATCCACCAAAATAAATAAATAAATAAATAACTCTACAATACTTTAGTTTCCACAAGTTTTTGGGGGCGGTGGCGCTTGGAGGTAGGGCTCTAGGATCTAGCTCCAGACTGATCTGAAACTCACTCTGTAGCCTCAGGCTGGTCTTGAACTCACAGCAATCCTCCTTACCTCATTTTTCCGTTACTGACTGTGCTGGCTGCATCTCACTCACATGCCCAGCCTACAAATATTTTTAAAATATTTTTATTGCTGACGCAGGTGGCACATGCCTTTAATCCCAGCATTCAGGAGGCAGAGGTAGGAGGATCGCCATGAGTTTGAGGCCACCCTGAGACTACATAGTGAATTCCAGGTCAGCCTGGACCAGGAGTGAGACCCTACCTCAAAGAAAAAGGAGGGCTGAGAGATGGCTTTAGCGACAAGGAGCCTGCCTGCCAAGCCTAAGAACGCCCCATTCACTGTCCAGGTCCTACATTTAGCCAGACGCAAAAGTGACTCAAGAGTGCAATGCTGCACCTGCCCACAAGGGGGCATATGCATCTGGGAGTGCTCATTCTGTCTCTCTCAAAAAGAAAAAGGAGGGCTGGAGAGATGGCTAAGTGGTTAAAGGCACTTACTTGCAAAGACTTGACTGCCTGGATTCAATTCCCCAGTATCAACGTAAAGCCAGATGCACAAGTGTGTGCATGCATCTGGAGTTCATTTGCATGCCCATTCTCTCTCACTAATAAAATATATATATTTTTTTTTTTTTTGGTTTTTCAAGGTAGAGTATCAATCTAGCCCAGGCTGACCTGGAATTCACTATGTAGTCTCAGGGTGGTCTTGAACTCACAGCAATCCTCCTACCTCTGCCTCCCAAATGCTGGGGTTATAGGCTGAACAAATGGTGAGTGAACACAAGGCCTATCACATGCTAGGCAAGCACTCTACATGGTGCAAGCACACACTACCCATGGGACACTTCTGCCATGATGCACAGAACATACATGCACGCATGCACACAAGCACACACACACCACCCATGGGACACTGCACCATGATGCATGGAGCATGCATGTGTATACACACACACACACACACACACACACACACACACACACAAGCTACCCATGGGACACTTCCACCACAAAGACTTTAATCTAAATCTGGTCATTCAAAAGGGACCAGATGAACCCAAACTGAAGTCTGCAAAACAACTCAGGAAAATTGCTCTGTCATGTATGGGTACAAAAGGACAGAAAACTGAGACAAAGAGAGACAAGACAACTGAGGGAAAGAAGTCAGCTTAGGACAAATGAAAAATATGAAAATAAGCCAGGTGTGGTAGCACACTCCTTTAATCCCAGCACTTTGGAGGTAGAAGTAGGAGGATTGCCATGAGTTCGAGGCCACCCGGAGACTACCTAGTGAATTCCAGGTAAAGTGAAACCCTACCTCAAAAAAAAAAAAAAAAAAAAAAAGGGGGGACCTAGGGAAATGGCTTAGTGGTTAAGGTATTTGCCTGCAAAGCCTAAGGACCCAAGTTCGATTCCCCAGGACCCATGTAAACCAGATGCACAAGGGGGCGCATGCATCTGGAGTTTGTTTGCAGTGGCTGGAGGCCCTGGCGCACCCATTTGCTTTCTCTCTCTGCCTCTTCCCCCAAATAAATAAAATATCTTTTAAAAAATTGTTAAAAAAACAAAAAGAAAATGGACCAAATATTGTAAAGCCCAACATTCTATGTTTGATCACTTGATTGTCGTTATAGAATGTTATTACTCTTGTGTGACACACATTGCATATTTGAGTAGTGTCATGACAAAACAAATGTGGCAAAATACAAATCTTTAGTAACCCCAGGTAAAGAGACAAAGTGATTACTGAACCAGTTAGGTATTTTGCTTAAAATCATAACCATTTTTTAATTAAAAAAAGGGGGGGGAGTTTTTCTTGATGTGGAGTAAGATTGGTCCTAAGTCAACTCAATGGAATACATCTTAACAAATCCATTTTAGTCTTTCCAATCATGGGCAGTGATTTTGGTATTGTCACAAAACAAAACTGTAAATGACTGTAAGTTCTTCAAATCGATACTTTCAGACATATTTCACATGCTACAATTCAAAAGACATTACAGACTATATTCTTTTTTATTGTGGTGGGGAGGCAGAGTGTTGAGATAAGGTTTCATTTTAGCCCAAAATGACCTGGAAGTCACTATGTAATATACTCTCAGGGTGGTCTTGAACTCACATCAGTCCTCCTATCTCAGCCTCCCAAGTGCTGGGATTAAAAGCGTGTGCCACCTTTTTATGTTTATATTCAAATTTTCCAAAGGATTGTTATACTTTTTCTTTTCTTTTCTTTCTTTGGGATTTTTTTTTTTGGTTTTTCAAGGTAGAGTATCAATCTAGCCCAGGCTGACCTGAAACTTACTATGTAGTCTCAGGGTGGTCTTGAACTCACCATGATCCTCCTACCTCTGCCTCCCGAGTGCTGGGATTAAAGGTATGCGCCACCACACCCGGCTTGTTACACATTTTTTTCTAACTTTTTTTTCTTAAAGACATTTTATTTTTAGAAACTGTGTTTCCAAGGGCTGGAGAGACGGCTTAGTGGTTAAGGTGCTTGCCTAAGAAGCCAAAGGACCCAGTTTTGATTCCCCAGAACCCAGGTAAGCCAGATGCACAAGGTGGCACACGCGTCTGGAGTTTGTTTGCAGTAGCTGAAAGCCCTGGCATGCCCATTATCTCCCTCCCTCTCTCTTTCTCTCACAAATAAATAAATTTAATTTAATTTAAAAAGCTGGGTGTGGTGGTGCAAGCCTTTAATCCCAGCATTCAGGAGGCAGAGACAGGAGAATCACCATGAGTTCAAGTCCACCCTGAGACTACATAGTGAATTCCAGGTCAGCCTGGACTAGAGTGAACCACCTCAAAATAAATAAATAAATAAATAACTCTACAATACTTTAGTTTCCACAAGTTTTTTTTTTTTTGGGCGGGGGTGGGGGGGTGCTTTCTGAGGTAGGGTTTAGATCTAGCTCCAGACTGATCTGAAACTCACTCTGTAGCCTCAGGCTGGTCTTGAACTCACAGCAATCCTCCTACCTCTACCTTCCAAGTACTGGAATTAAAGGCATGTACCACCATGCCCAGCTCACAAATATTTTTAAAATATTTTTATTGCTGGATGTGGTGGCACATGCCTTTAATACCAGTACTGGGAGGCAGAGGTAGGAGGATCACCCTGAGTTCGAGGCCAGCCTGAGACTACATGGAATTCCAGGTTAGCCTGAGCCAGAGTGAGACCCTACCTCAAAAGAAAAAAGGAGGGCTGGAGAGATGGCTTAGCGATTAAGGAGCCTGCCTGCCAAGCCTAAGAACGCCCATTCGATTGTCCAGGTCCCACATTTAGCCAGACGCAAAAGTGACTCAAGAGTGCAATGCTGCACCTGCCCACAAGGGGGCATATGCATCTGGAGTGCCCATTCTGTCTCTCTCAAAAAAGAAAAAGGGAAGGAATGTTTTTATTTATGAGAGAGGGAGCTGAAGAGATGGCTTAGCAGTTAAAGTGTATTTGAGAGAGAGAATGAGTTTGGGTGCACCAGGGCCTCTTGCCACTGCAAATAAACTCCAGATACATGCATTACTTTAGGCATCTAATCCAACGTGGGCATTGGAGAATTGAACCTGGGCTGTCAGGATTTGCAAGCAAGTGCCTTTGGCCACTGAGCCATCTCCCTAGCCCTCCACAAGTATTTTAAAAAATTAGTTTGGGGCTGGAGAGATGGCTTAGCAGTTAAGGCACTTAACTGCAAAGCCTAAGGACACAGGTTCGATTCCCCAGTACCCATGTAAGCCAGAGGCACATAGTTGCACATGCATCTGGAGTTTGTTTACAGTGGCTAGAGGCCCTGGCACTCCCATTCTATCTGTCTCTCTGCCTGCCTCCCTCCCTCTCTCAAATAAATAATAAAAACATGGTTAAAAATTAGTTCAATTAAGGTATACAAGTTTTTGTTTTCCACTTGGAAATTGTAATGTACCATTGTCTCTGCTCACACAAATTCCTACTTCTGCTCTGATACCACTGTTCAAGGCTGGGTCAATCTCCCATTCACCCTAGATGGACAGACCTTGAGGTATATTTTGACTCTTCCTTGGTATCTTGTATTCTCACCTCTTTCATCCAAATCTTCAACACTTGTTCAGAACACACCTAGTTACTAATCCCAGCCTAATTTTCACCTCATCAGTTCACTAATAGCTCCCCATACCTAAAAAGATTTTTACTACCTCCCATCAGTTCATTACCCCTGAAATACATAGTTAATTCCAGGTCAGCCTAGCTGAGACCCTATACCTAAAAAAAAAAAAAAAGATTTATACACAAGCACCTCTCAGTCTGACACTCGGATCTTCACACACACTGTACATGAAATCCTGACTAAACTGCTTGCTACCTTCAACCAGGTCAAAATTCCACGTGTGTACTGAATTTTGAATCTTTGCTTCTGCTGTTCTTACAGCACCCTTGCTGCCACTGCCAGTCAAAATGGATTCCATTCTTTGAAGTTCTATTCCAGTGGTGGTCACCCTCATCTGGACATTTACAGTTGACCTCTTCTGAATGTGTATGACACTGACAAAGGAAAATAATCCTAATGACCAACAGTGATCCCTAAAAGACAGCTTCCCTAGGGTGGTGAGCTAAATTATCCTTTGTGTCATTCTGTTTGGTGCACTGTACTGAGGACTTGCACTTAGCACAAGAAAGGGAAATTAGTGATGCATCTTTATCATGCAGAGGACAGAAACTATTCCATGGATTCATCATTTAAACATTTAGGACTTTTCATGTTAAAGATCCAAACAAAGAAGCTGGGTGTGGCAGCAGGCCTTTAATGAAAGAAGCTGAGTTAGGAGGATGGTCATGAGTTGGAGGCCAGCCCAGACTAAAGTGAGACCTTGCCTCAAAGAAAAAATAAAAAATAAAAAAAACAGACTGCAAAGATGGCTCAGCAGTTAAAGGCACTTACTTGCAAAGACTTGACTGCCTGGATTCAATTCCCCAGTATCAACGTAAAGCCAGATGCACAAAGTGGTGCACATATCTGGAGTTCATTTGCAGTGGCAAGCCCTGACACACCCATTCTCCCTTACTCGTGCATGCCTGTGATCTCTCTTCCCAAGCAATTATATTTTTAAAAAATTGCCAGGCGTGGTGGCGCATGCCTTTAATCCCAGTACTCGGGAGGCAAGGGTAGGAGGATCGCTGTGAGTTCGAGGCCACCCTGAGACTACATAGTTAATTTCCAGGTCAGCTTGAGCTAGAGTGAAACCCTACCTCGAAAAAACAAAAACAAAAAAAAAATTTTAGGGGCCAGGCATGGTGGCGCATGCCTTTAATCCCAGCATTCAGGAGGCAGAGGTAGGAGGATCGCTGTGAGCTCGAGGCCACCTTGAGACTACATAGTTAATTCTAGGTCAGCCTGGACCAGAGAAAGACCCTACCTCAAAAAACAAACAAACAAAAAAAAATTTTTAAGACAGCCAGGCATGCCTTGGCAGGCAGAGGTAGGATTGCTGAGTTCAAGGCCAGCTTGTGGCTACATGGTGAATTCAAGATTAGCCTGGGCTAGAGTAAGACCCTCCCTCAAAAATAAATTAACAACAAAAACAAAAAACATACCCACCATGGTGACACACACCTTTAATTCCAGCACTTGGTAGGCAGAAGTAGGAGGATTGCTGCAAGTCTCAAGCCAGCTTATAGCTACAGAGTTCCAGGTAAGCCTGGGCTAGTGTGAGACCCTATCTAGAAACACCTCCCCCCCAAAAAAAAAAGTCAAAATAAGAAAATAAGAAAGACTAAGCAAGGGCTGGAGAAATGGCTTAGTGGTTAAACGCTTGCCTATGAAGCCTAAGGACCCAGGTTCAAGGCTCTATTCTCTAGGACCCACGTAACCCAGATGCACAAGGGGGCATATGCATCTGGAGTTCATTTGCATGCCCATTCTCTCTCTCTACCTGCCTATTTCTGTATCTCTCTCTCAAATAAATAAATTTTAAAAAGTATAAAATAAAAAAAAAAATAAAAAATAAAAGACTAAGCAAGCCGGGCGTGGTGGCGCACGCCTTTAATCCTAGCACTCAGGAGGCAGAGGTAGGAGGATCGCCCAGAGTTCGAGGCCACCCTGAGACTACATAGTTAATTCCAGGTCAGCCTGGACCAGAGTGAGACCCTACCTTGCAAAACCAAAAAAAAAAAAAAAAAAAAAAAAAAAAAAGCAAAAAGAAAAGAAAACCAGGTGTGGTGGCACGTGCCTTTAATCCCAGCACTTGGGAAGCAGAGGTATAAGGACAGCTGTGAGTTTAAGACCACCCTGAGTCTGCACAGAATGAGACTCTACCTTGAAAAAAAAAAAAAAAAAAAGTCTAAACAAAGATCTCAAACAGTGGTTTTCAAACATGGCTGATTTCACTGTACTTTCTTTTTATTTATTGATTTGTTTGTTTTAGAGGAAGGGAGGGAGAGAGAGAGAGGAAGAATGGACATGCACCAGGGCCTCCAGCCACTGCAAACCAACTCCAGATGCATGTGGCCCCTTGTGCATCTGGCTTACGTGGGTCCTGTAGAATCGAACCGGGATCCTTTGGCTTTGCAGGCAAATGCCTTAACCACTAAGCCATCTCTCCAGCCCCTTCATTGCACTTTCTATCCCCATGGACTTCGACCAATATCTGGAGACACTTCTGTTCATGACAAACACTGAGCAGGGAGAACTGGAAAAGGACAGGCCTCACATTAATTAATTAGCTGGTCAAAAATGTCAACAGTGTCCAGATTGAAAAACTCCAGTATTAGCCGGGCGTGGTGGCTCACGCCTTTAACCCCAGCACTCGGGAGGCAGAGGTAGGAGGATTGCCGTGAGTTCGAGGCCACCCTGAGACTACATAGTGAATTCCAGGTCAGCCTGAACTAGAGTGAGACCCTACCTCGAAAAAAAAAAAAAAAAAAAAAAAAAAAAAAAAAACCTCCAGTATTAACACATGGTATATATCTGTGGGTTCTGCTTCCATACAGAAATTTTCAAATTTCTTAAAGTGAAGAACCACATTTTCAGTAGGAAACAATTTAAATACACGAAGCCTGGCAGCTCCTTCAATCACTACTGGTTTGGCCACCTGCAAGTTACTTAACTACTTTATACCTCAAATCTTCTATCTGAGAAACAGGGATAACAGTACCTATCTCACAGGGCCTTTTAAGAAGATGGTAAATCCATGGAAAGTCATTACACAAGAGTGTCAAGAAATGTGAGGATTTAACAAATTTAGCAACATACTTCTTCCCTTCCCCGGTACCAAGTCCAAAGTTTGAAATGTAGAAAATGTTCCATAAATGTTCACTAATAAATACTATGACTGCCAGAGCAGAGCACTAATACATATGTTCTAGGCTGAAGATGGCTTAGCGGTTAAGGTGCTTGCCTACAAAGCCAAAGGACCCGGGTTAGATTCCCCAGGACCCACGTAAACCAGATGGACAAGGTGGCACATGCATCTGGAGTTTGCAGCAGCTGAAGGTCCTGGCACACCCATTCTCTCTATCTGCCTCTTCTCTCTCTCTCAAATAGATAAAATGAATTAAAAAAAAAAAAAAAGAGCCGGGTGTGGTGGCACACGCCTTTAATCCCAGCACTCGGGAGGCAGAGGTAGGAGGATCACCATAAGTTCGAGGCCACCCTGAGACTATATAGTGAATTCCAGGTGAGCCTGGACTAGAGTGAAACCCTATCTTGAAAAACAAAAAAAAAAAAAAAAAAAAAAAAAAAAAAGGACAGGGCTGGAGAGATGGCTTAGTGGTTAAGGCATTTGCCTGCAAAGCCAAAAGGATCCCAGTTTGATTCTCCAGGACCCACGTAAGCCAGATGCACAAGGGGGTGCATGCATCTGGAATTCGTTTGCAGAGCCTGGAGACCCTTGGCGTGCCCATTCTCTCTCCCTCTCTCTCTCTCTCTAATATATATATATATATTTTTTTTTTAAGACAGGTATATTCTTACTTGGGAAAAGGGTATTTGCCCATCTAATCACCTCTATCCCTATGCAGAACATTTACATATTTCAAAAAAAGGTCCCCCTCGGAGGCGATATGATGGAGAGTGAAATTTCAAAGGGGAAAGTGGGGGGAGGGAGGGAAATAACATGGGATATTGTCTACAATTAAAGAAGATGTCAATAAAAATAAAAAAATTAAGAAAACAAATCAGGACAAAAAGGTCCCCCTCATTTAACACATTGCCTTAAAATCTCCTTGGTATTCTTCTTTTTCACATTTTGTAACCAACTAAACACCCCCAAGCTGGGATCTCCTTCTGCCTCCTACGTCACCTAACTCATATTACCATCATTTACTTATTAAGAGTTTTCCTCCCAGACTGTACATGCCTCTGTGGGCACAGATTCCTTTTCATGTAACCCAAGGGGCCTAACAGACCTTAGCAACTGGCTAACCCAAGCCTCTTGTTTCATAGAATGAAACACAGAATGGCTAAGCAACCTGCCAAGAGTCAAGGTCAAATTTTAAGTGGCAGAGCTGGCATCCAGACACATACATAGCCAAGAGACTCCAACATCTGCCCAATCATAACATGAAAATTATGCTCAGGATCCAGTGCTTACTTCTTAAAGTCCTGGGACATCCTCACTGAAAACTACCTTGTGCAGAGTTGACCGACAACACACAAACCCCAGGCTCTCACCTGCTACTGAAATCACACCTTAATAACTTAATGTGCTTTGGTAGTTCCACATTTTATTATTCCATTACCAGTGTTTGACAACAAACTTGTTTCCCTTTTAAATAATCCCATAATTATTTTAAGTAAAAACTCTCTGAGTAAGCCAATGATGCCAATTCTTTGCCAACTGAACAGATTCTTGATCAATGCCTGACACAAACTAATATTTATAAATTTTTATTATTTATTTATTAGAGACAGAGAGAGAGAAAGAGAGAGGGACAGTGGGAACGCAGGGCCTCTAGCCACTGCAAAGGAATTCCAGTCCCACGCGCCCCCTTGTGCATCTGGCTTACGTGGGACCTGGAGAATCAAATCGGGGTCCTTAGGTTTCACAGGCATGTGCCTTAACTGCTAAGCCATCTCTCCAGCCCTAGTTATAGATTTTTAAAGAGCCAGAGATTTTGGATAATTCTGTATGGTGTCAAATAATCAGATTATCTGAACTGTTGAGTGTTAATAACCGAACGAAAAATCAAAAGTAAACTTCACGAACAACTAAAGTGAAATTTTACTCTGCCCAAGTAAAATGGGTTGCCATTTGATAAGTCTCCAGTTTCTTTGAGTATCCCACTATGATGCAAAAGAAAAAAAGGTGAATAAGATAGGTCAAGACCGTCAAAAAGTGTGTGTGTGTGTGTGTGTGTGTGTGTGTGTGTGTACAGGGGAGAAATCAATCAGAAAAGGTATCGATTTGATGCTTTAAATTACAGGTGCAAAAGCATTCAGGCCCAACACAAACGCTAAGAACTTATTGGGAGCAAATTTTTAATTATTTTACCAACTGATAAAAAGCACACACTGAACACAGACACAAATGTAGTTTCAAAGGAATACAAAACAGTTTATGCTTGGCAAAGTTCAAGGACAAAACTGTTTCCAATGCAACAGAATCCGCCTGACTACAATGTGTAGAGGGGAAAAAAATGCGAACACATAGTATCTTTTTATAAAGGCAACAATTTGAGCTACAAAGTAATAACGGGGAAGCCAAAACAGTTTGACAGCCCGCCATAAGGGCCGCCTCAATCATGAGTCACACAATGCCTGTAACCATTTACAATAGTAATTAATGCACAAGTCCCCTAATTAAATTCTAAAAGGGTGAGAATGCTTTAACTAAGTTTACAAGAATTGCCTTTTGCTTTTTTTTTTTTTTTTTAAAAACGAACACACGCGTAATTACGCATCTCCTCACAATCCCTCCATCCTATATTCCCTGAGGCCGAACGTTTCAGCGTGCAAAAGCCAAATGACACCGGGGAACTTCTAAACCCAGAAAGGGTGAAGCAGAGTAGGAAATACGCGATTATCTTGGGGCGAGAGACACTGAAAGCTCGCCCCATCTTACCTGCTAAGATTTCTTTCTACGTCTTTGGTAGCTTTAGCTTCCAATTCTCTGAAACAGAAAACACACACACACAAAAATAAAACCAAAAAAAAAAAAAAAAAAAAACACGCGAAGAAAAGGCGATGCGCGTGCGGCGGGGCTGCTGCGGCAGAGGCTCGCGCGGGCGAGGGGGAGGGGGCTCACAAAGCTGCGGGGCTGCGCCGCCACCGCCACGGTCGCCGCAGCCGCGGGCCGGGGGCGCCAGGCCTCCCGCGGTCCGGAGGGCCGCCGCCGCCGTAGGCCCGCGCACTGCCCCGGTCTCGCCGCCCGCCCGCGGCCCCGCGCGGCCGCCGCCCGCACTCTGGCCCTGGCACTGGCGGGCCCCGCGGGCAGCGCCCCGGGGCTGCTCCCGCCCGGACACCGAGGGCCCCGCTCCGCTCACCTCATGTGTGTAAAGTGCACGAGCAAGTGGGGCGCGGGGAACGAGGCTCGCGAGCCTCAAGCCCTCCGCAGCGCCGCGGGGAGAGGCCCGAGCCGCTGCACCAGCGCCATTTTCTTACACCGACCCGCCGCCGCCGCCACTGCCGCCGCCGCCGCCACCGCCACCGCCGCAGGCCCCAGGCCGGAAGTAAATGCCCCACTCCGTAACCCCTTCCGGGGGCGCCGCGGCCACGGGCTCCCAAGATGGAGGGACCCTGAGCGACCTGGCTCGCCGACCGGCCAGGCAAATCGGCGGCCTCGCCAGCGTGGCCGAGACCTCCGGGGAGGGGGGTCAGTGATTCCGAGGAGCTCGGCGGGCGGCGTGGGGGCCCGGGACAGCCGGAGCCCAGCCTTGCTCGCCGCAGCGGACTCGGATCTGACCTGGGTCCTCCTCCTCCTCCCCCTCCTCCTCCTCCTCCTTTACTGCGACACAAGTTTCCTTCCCCGCCGCCCGGCCCCTCCCCCACCGACACACGCCTAAAAAAAAAAAATCGACCGAATCGCAAATTCCTCCCCTGCCGCAGCCTGGGGAGCCCGCGCGGCTTTTAAATTCAGCCATTTCTAATTCTTTTTTGACCTTGAGCCAGATATTTAACCTCTCTGCCTCTGTCTTCTCCTCGGGTAAAGGTTGTCTCTTGTGAGGTTGAAAGCGAATTTTTAATCCACCGTATTTTACAGACCCTCCACTCAGCCATGCCATTTTGCATGGAATTTCTGCTTAAATGATCGTGTGTGTACTAAGTATTTGGCCATCAAGATATCAACTTACAAGAGTATCGAAGGTAGTGGAAAAAACTGTCAACGACCACAATGTCCAACGTTATGAGGTGCCATTAAAAACAGCTACTGGCATGTGTTAGGAGGGTAATGTGAAAATGAAAATGACGTAGGAGGAGAATACCAGCCTGGGGATTTAGTTACAACAGCGCGGGGGCAGATTCCAGAGTGCTCGCATAGAAACATGTGAACACACATCGTTGTGGATGCAGTAACATAAATATTTGTATATAAGTACACTAAGGTACATCCCTGCAGGTTGATACAGTGTTATAATGCATGTAGATACAAGTATAATGCGTGTACGAAAAGTATATTCATGCCCTGTGTTCATTGCAAACAGTGCTTCCTGTAAATTCCTCCTTGACTTAAAATTCATTCCCTTGTACTTTCTCAGAAAACTTGCTCTGTGGACGACCTCCTTTTTCCTTTTTCTGACTTAAGTCCTTTAAGTGTCTTTAAACCATGCTCAAATCGTCCCTGTGTGGGCTGGAGGGATGGCTTAGTGATTGAGGCACTTGCCTGTAAAGCAAAAAGACCCAGTTTGATTCCCCAGGACCCACATAAGCCAGCTGCATAAGGTGGCACATGTATCTGGAGTTCGTTTGCAGTGGCTGGAAACCCTGGTGTGCCCATTCTGTCTCCCTCCCTCCCTTCCTCCTTCCCTCTTTCTCTCTGCCTTTCTCTTAAATAAATCAATAGAAATTTTTAAGAAATGTCTTTAATGTGAAACAAGCAAAACCTCACTGGATTGTCCCTTTCCTATCTGAGTAGGCACAATCCTTTAGTCCCAGCACTCAGGAGGAAGAGGTAGAAGGATCGTTATGAGTTCTAGGCCAGCCTGATATTACATAGTGAATTACAGATCAGCTTGGGATAGAGCAAGACCATACCTTGAAAAACCAAGATGTATATATCTTCATGTTTGTGTATGTAAATGTGCGAGCATGCGGATGTCAGAGGACAACCTTGGGTGTCTATATTCACCTTTCACCTTGTTTGAGACATGATCTCTTGCTGCTACACTAGCTGGCTATCAAACTTCTGAAGATTTTCCTGTCTCTGCCTCCCAACTCCCAACAGCAGCACTGGGATTACAAACACTGTAACTCAGGACTTCACATTTATGGCAAGCACTTTATCCACTGAACCATCTTTCCAGCCCTAAATATAGATATAAAAAAGGTGGGTGGGTGGATGTTATGTGTGTGCGCGCGCATGCACACCAGGATCTCTTGCTCCTGCAAACAAATGCCAGTCCAGCTTTACTTGGGTGGCTGGGGAATTGAACTCAGACCAGCAGACTTTTCACGGAAGTGACTTTAACTGCTGAGCCATCTCCCCAGTCCTGCACCTTTTGATTTTAATATTATGAGCTTATAAACACTTTTGGGATGCTGAGGAGATAGTTCAGTGGATAAAGTGCTTGCCACACAAGTATGAGTACTTGAATATGGATCCCTAGAACCCACATAAAGATGGATGCTATAGCATTAGCATCTGTAATCCCAGTACACCTATTTAAAGAAGCCAACATTGCACTGACAAGAGAGCCTTTCTCAAAAACAAAGTGGAAAGCCAGAACCCACATCCAAGGAGTGATGGTTTGAATGAGGTGTCCCTCATAAACTCTTGTGCTCAAGCTGATGGCAATTGGAACCTTGCTGGAGGAGGTGTGTTGTTGGGAGTTGGCTTATGGATGTTAAGCCAGCTTCCCCTTGCCAGTGTTTTGGCACACTCTCTTGCAGCTGTTCTCCACCTGATGTTGGCCAGGAGGTGATGTCCCAGCCTCTGCTTATGCCACATTTTCCATCCACTGCCATCACTAAGCTTCCCCTCGACACTTTGTAAGCCAAAATAAACCCTTTCTTCCCACAAAAAGCAACAAAAACTTGATTGTTTACTCTCTATCTTTAAATAATGCAGAGGCACTCAGGGCTCTTGATTCAGTCTAGCATCCTTATTATGGTTTCTGATATCTCCAAGATAATATCTGAAGTCACTCTCCTGTGCTAACAATGTTTCAGGCTATCCAAGATTCTTTCCTTTTCCAGGAAAGGCTCCCCTTCCTTTCACTTTCTTTCACTTGCTTTGGTTCTCCCAATCACATATCTTTTTGTTTCACTCTAGGTTTCACTCTAGCTCAGGCTGACCTGAAATTCACTATGTAGTCTCAGGGTGACCTCGAACTCTCGGCGATCCTCCTACCTCTGCCTCCCGAGGGATTAAAGGCGTGCGCCACCACGCCCAGCTTCCCAATCACATATCTTAAGGGTAATTAAATATTCCTTTATTTGTTTACTCTTGGTTCACCCATCTTTGTAAATTCTAGGAGGGCAGAGTATGCCTGTTCACAAGCAGTGGAATGTCTAGGATATAAAAGGACTTCCATAATGCTTGTTAAGTGAAGGAATGATCTATCTTCTGCCTTTCTCCTCTATCCAGATATCCATACTACTCCCAATGTGGTTTTTCTAGCAAGTAAATCTGGTCACCTCCTCCTCCTCCTGCTGTTACTAGTGCTGCTGCTAAATGTTCTTGAATGGTGTGAATGCTAAGAACTCTTGAATAGCTATATTATACGGAACACCATCTAAAAACCTCTGTCCTACATAAAAGGCCCTTCAGGAGCCCAACCTGCCCTAGTTCTTAGAATTCTTATTTTATGTTCCTCAATCTCTCTATTGATATTGAACAAGTTCTTTTCTCTGAATGGAAGTCCTTTTCTCCATATTATATCTACCTAACAAATTCCTACTTCAAAGCCAAGTTCAAGTTCTGCCTCCTTTGACAAAATTTCCCTGAGATTCTCCAGTTCTCAGACATGAGTCACGGACCAACGGTAAATCGGCATCATTCGTGTTCCCCATTATTATTAAAGTGGATACTTTTAAGAGGCTGGAGAGATGGTTTAGTGGTTAAGGTGCTTATCTGCAGAGCCTAATGACCTGATTCCAACACCCTAGTACCCATAAAGCCAGGTGCACAAGTGGCACATGCATCTGGAGTCCATTTGCAGTACCCATTGTGTCTCTCTTCTATCTCTCTCTACTTGCAAATAAATATTTTTTAAAACTGTAAAGTGAATACTTTATTATTTTTTAAAAGATTTTTATTTTTTAGTAGACTGGAAGGGAGTGTTTTTGGAATATTTAGATGACCATGGTGTGTGACAAAAGGTATGTGTTACTAGACTTCACTCTTTCTTCATTTTATGTGAGTTTTGCTAATGAAAATTCAGGGCAGAGAGCAGAGGTAACAAGAAGGCAAACACACACACATGATAAAATAGAAAACTGCCAGACAGCAGACATGGTGGCACACGCCTTTAATCCCAGTACTCGGGAGGCAGAGGTAGGAGGATCACCGAGAGTTCGAGGCCACCCTGAGACTACAGAGTGAATTCCAGGTCAGCCTGGACCAAAGTGAGACCCTACCTTGTAAAACCAAAAAAAAAAAAAAAAAAAAAAAAAATATTTGGAAAGAAGAAGGGGTTCAGTGGAGGGGTTATACAGGAAGAGGAAAAAAGGAGGGTGGTGGGAGGGGAATATGATCAGGGTACATTGTGTGTATGTATGGAGGTTGTCAATAAAAGCTTTTTTAAAAATAAAAATTTCAGTATATCAAAAAAAGATTTTATTTATTTATCTATTTATCTATTTATTTATTTATTTATTTATTTATTTATTTATTTTGGAGAGAGACACAGAGAGAGACAGAGATAGACAGAGAGAGAGAGGAAGGTAGATAGATATGGGCGCGCCAGCAGCCTCTCAGCTGCTGTGAACGAAATCCAGATGTGTGCTCCCCCTTGTGGTCAAGTGCAGCATTGTGCCCTTGTGTCACTTTGCATCTGGCTAAACGTGGGACCTGGAGATTGTAACCACTGGAGATTGGAACCAGTGTTCTTAGGCTTAGGAAGCAGGCGCCTTAACCACTAAGCCATCTCTCCAGCCCTTTTTATTTATTTATTTATTTATTTATTTATTTATTTATTTATTTATTTATTTATTTGAGACAGAGAGAGGGAAAGAGACAGGGAAAGTGAGAATGGGCACACTAGGGCTTCTAGCCACTGCAAATGAACTCCAGATGTGCATGCACTCCCTTGTGCATCTGGCTTACGTGGGACCTGGAGAAAAGAGCCTGGGTCCTCAGGCTTTGCAGACATGTACCTTAACCACTAAGCCATCTCTCCAGCCTGGACACTTTATTAAAGTATTATTGAAATTTATTATTAAAGCCCTCTGTAAAGAAGCCCTTTAGCATTTGGGACAGGATGTACAAGTGCTGCTTTCAGTGACTCATTCTATCCAGCCACTGCTGGCCCATCAGGCCCTGAGTGTGGTGACTTGACATTCACATTCAGTTTTGTTTCGTCAGTTCTGAGAGCCATGATTGGGAGAATCGAACTTTGAATTAATATGTATGGTGGGGAGGGACTTGGGGAAATGGGTAAAGCATGAAGACCTGAGTGGTGGTTTGAATTAGGTGTCCCCATAAACTCATGTGTTTTGAAAGCTTGCTCCCTAGCACATGGCAATAGGGATAGTATAACCAGTTCCCCCTTGCTAGAGCTCAGCTGACTGTATTGTTGCTATTTCCCACCTGCTATGGCAGAAGTGATATCCAGGCTCTGCTCATGCCATGCTTTCTCCTGCCGTCATGAAGCTTCAGCCCTTGAGACTGCAAGCCAAAATAAATCCTTCCCTCTCACCAACTGCTTTTGGTCGGGTGTCCCATCAATGAGAAGGTAACTGCAACATACACTGAGCTATCTCCTCAGCATTCATGTAAATGCCAGGTGTGGTGGTGAGCACCTGTAATCCCAGTGCTGGGCAGGTGGAGACAGGAAATCCCTGGAGGCTCACTGACTAGCTGATCTAGCTGAATCAGTGGTTTAGCAAGAGACTCTAGAGCTGGAGAGATGGCTTAGCAGTTAAGCACTTGCCTGTGAAACCTAAGGACCCTGGTTTGAAGCTCTATTCCCCAGGACCCACATAAGCCAGATACACAAGGTGGCGCATGCATCTGGAGTTCATTTGCAGTGGCTGAAGGCCCAAGTGCACCTGTTTTCTCTGCCTTTCTCTCTCTCTCTCTGCCTTTTTCTGTCTGTCACTCTCAAACAAATAAATAAATAATTTTAAAAAAGAAACTCTATCTCAAAGAAGAAGTGTACAGTAAAGGAGGAAGACCCCTGGACTGTTGATACCTCTGGCCATCACCTGCATCTGGAGTTCATTTGCAGTGGCTGGAGGCCCTGGTGCACCCATTTTTTTTCTCTGTCTCTCTTTCTCTCTCTGCCTCTTTCTCTCTCTGTCTGTCGCTCTCAAATAAATAAATAAATTTTTAAAAAAGAGACTCTATCTTAAAGAAAAAGTGTGTAGTAAAGAAGGAAGACCACTGTAACTGTTGATACCTCTGGCCTTCTCATGAATATACACAGATGATCAACATATGCCTCTGCACACACATGCATATTAACGTACATGCACACATGCCACACATAGATCCACATGTTAAATAATGACTGTGTTTGAAGAAGACAGACTTTTCCAAGCAGCTCCTTAATGTGTGCCAAGAAGTATCCTTTTCCTGCCAGGCCCCGTCTGCTACATCATGACTGCTGGATTCCCCTAGGCATCCCTTTAGTCCCTTGAATCTTTATGTTTCAGATGCCTGCAGCATTCTTTCACTAATGTTCTGGCTTTCCATCAGATCCACCAGCATCTTCACTGCTTTAGTGAGGACAAGGGAGATACTTCTGCCTTCAGATACTACTATCAGGTGTACTCTCTCCTTTCTCTCTCTCTCTCTCTCTCTCTCTCTCTCTCTCTCTCTTTTTCAAGGCAGAGTCTCACTCTAGCCCAAGCTGACCTGGAAGTCACTCTATAGTTTCCGGCTGCTCTCAAAATCACAATGATCCCCCTATCTCAGCCTTCTGAGTGCAGACATTAAAGGGGTGTGCCACCATGCCAGGCTACTTTTTCTGATAATGCTCCTTTACCTTCTCTTCAAGGCCACCTTCCTTCACTGTCAGCCTGTAAGTCCTGATAGAGAAATATGGCATTAAGCGTTTTATTTCATTATACCTATACCTACTGGCCAAGTTGAAGATAATTTGAACATTAAAATGCATAATAATAGAAAGGGATTATAATAATAGAAAAGGAAATTATAAGCATATGCATAAATTTTTCATTCATTAAATGTTCATTTATTCAAATTTTGATGGGAAACAAGGACTTCTTTTTAAAAAAAATTTTTTTTTTCTTTTCGAGGTAGGGTCTCACCACTCTGGTCCAGGCTGACCTGGAATTAACTTTGTAGTCTCAGGGCGGCCTCGAACTCACAGAGATCCTCCTACCACTGCCTCCCAAGTGCTGGGATTAAAGGTGTGCGCCACCACGCCCGGCCTTAAAATATTTTTATCTATTTTCAAGGGAAGGAAGAAGGAAGACAGAGATAAATTGGTATGCCAGGGCTCTTGCCACTGCAAACGAACTCCAGATGCATGCCCCACTTTGTATATCTGGCTGTACATGGGCACTGGGGAATCAAACTTGGGCCAGCAAGCTTTACAAGCAAGTGTATTTAATTGCTAAGCCATTTCTCTAACCCCATGGAATAAGGACTCCTGGTTCTAACCAACACAACAGTTTTTTGTTTGTTTCACTTTTGTTTTTCGAGGTATGGTGTCACTCTAGCCCAGGCTTACCTGGAATTTACTATGTAATCTCAGGCTGGCCTTGAACTCACAGAGATCCTCCTACCTCTACCTCCCAAGTGATGGAATTAAAGGCATGTACCATCATCCCAGCAAGGCAGCAGTTTTAAAGATATCAGATGTCAAGCAATGGAAGACAGTGACCCGTGAGACAAATGAATGAAATAAAATGAATGAAATGAAACAAATGGAGTGAGCTCTATGATTGCCTTAGATTATTCATTGAGGACGGTTTCCAGGCAGTGGCAAAATGGTATGCAAAGTGTTGCCCAACCTAAAGTAGCAAAAGTCTATAGAAGCCAAAGGGACTACAACTCACAGAGTAGAAAGGCTGACCGGAAGAACTACATAGATAGTGTCATGTATCTGCAGGGGGCCATGCTTGGGTTTCTAGATCATCAGACCATGCATATCACAAAACTACTCAAGGGATAGAAGAGACTAGAGGTGGGCTCAGTTTGCCTCACACTGAGCTTGGAACAATTTCTGTTCCTATCAGAGCAGAATAGTCTGACTCATAGGGCATCAGGTGGAATACTCAGGAGGGTTTTGTGTTAGTACTTGGACATTGGTTCTAAATATTGTTCTGGTAGTGCCCAGCTGTTATGGTGTGAATCTTAAGTGTCCCTCCAAAGCTCAGATATGCTGAAAGCTTGGGTTCCTATGAGATCTTATGAGATAGCCTTTTTGGGGGAGAGAGGGGGGTTTCAAGGTAGGGTCTCACTCTAGCCCAGGCTGACCTGGAATTCACTATGTAGTATCAGGGTGGCCTCAAACTCATGACAATCCTACCTCTGCCTCCCATGTGCTGGGATTAAAGGCGTGTGCCACCATCACCATACATGGCTAAGATATACTTTTATGAGGAAGTTGGGTCATCATTAGGGTATGCCCTTAAAGAAGACACTGGGGGGCTGGAGAGATAGATCAGAGATAAAAGATACTTGATTACAAAGCCTGACAGCCTGGGTTTAGTTCCCCAGTACCCATGTAACACCAGATGCAAAAGTAGCGCATGTATCTGGAGTTTGTGGTAGCTAAATGCCCTGCGGCTCCTAAACTCTGTCTGTTTCTGTGTGTGTGTCTCTCTCTCAAATAAATAAATAAATAAATAAATAAATAATTAAATAAATAAATAAATTTAAAGCCAGGCATGTTGGCACATTGCCTTTAATCTCAGCACTTGGGAGGCAGAGGTAGGAGGATCGCTATGAGTTCAAGGCCAGCCTGAGGCTATAGACTCAATTCCAGGTCAGCCTGGGCTAGAGTGAAACCCTACCTCAAAAAAACAAGTATAGGGCTGGAGAAATGGCTTACCAGTTAAGGCATTTGCCTCCAAAGCCAAAGGATCCCGGTTCAATTCCCCAGGACCCATGTAAGCCAGATGTACAAGGGGGTGCATGCCTCTGGAGTTTGTTTGCAGTGGCTGGAGGCCCTGGCATGCCCGTTCTCTACCCCCTCCTCTCTCTCTCTGTCTGCCTTTTTTTTCTCTCTCTCTCTCAAGTAAATAAATAAAAATAAAAACAAAAAACAAATATATATATATTTTTTAAATCTTCAAAAAAGAAGGAGGAGAAGAAGAAGAATAAAAAGCTGGTCATGGTGGCATATACTTTTTTTAAAAAATTAGTTAATTAATTAATTAGAGACCAAAAGAGAGGGGGAGACAGAGTGAGAGAGAATGAGCACACCAGGGCTGATAGCCACTGCAAACAACTTCCAGATGCATGTGCCACCATTGTGCATCTGGCTTACGTGGGACCTGGAGAATCGAACCTGGGTCCTTAGGCTTCACAGGCATGTGTCTTAACCACTAAGCCATCTCTCCAGCCAGGCACACACTTTTAATACCAGCACTTGGGAGGCAGAAGTAGGAGGTTTGCTATGAGTTTGAGGCCACCCTGAGACTATGTAGTGAAGTCTAGATCAGCCTGGGCTAGAGCCAGACCCTACCTCAAAAGAAGAAAAAATATATACTGGGACCCTAGGCCTCCCATCTTTCCCTCCCTCTCTGTTTCTTAGCCTTTGTGAGGGGAGCAATCTCTTCTGCTATGCTCTCATTACCACAATGTTCTCATCACCACAGCCCAATGACAATATTGCCAAGTGATGGTGGACTAAAACCTCAGAAGCTATGAGCCAAAATAAACATTTCCTCCTTTTTTCCTTCTTTTTTTTTTTTGGGGGGGGGTTCAAGGTAGAGTCTCACTCTAGCCCAGGCTGACTTAGAATTCACTATATAGTCTCAAGTGGCCTCGAACTCATGGTGATCCTCCCACATCTATCTCCCAAGTGCTGGGACTAAAGGCATGCGCCACCATGCCTAGCTTTTCCCTCCTTTTAAGTTATTATTAATTTTGGTTTTTCAAGGTAGGGTTTCACTCTAGGCCTAGGTGACCTGGAATTCACTTTGTAGTTTCAGGGTGGCCTTGAACTTCTGGTGATCCTCCTACCTCTACCTCCCAAATGCTGGGATTAAAGGTGTGCACCACCACACCTGGCTAAGTTATTTTTTAAAAATATGTTTTGGGCTGGAGCAATGGCTTAGCAGTTAAGGTATTGCCTGTGAAGCCAAAGGACCCAAGTTCGATTCCCCAGGACCCATGTAAGCCAGATGCATAAGGGGGCACATGAGTCTGGAGTTCGTTGCAGTGGCTGGAGGCCCTGACCTACCCATTCTCTCTCTGTCTCTCTTCTCTCTCTCTCTCTCTCTCTCTCTCTCTCTCTCTCTCTCTCTCTCTCTGCTTGCAAATAAATAAGTAAAATTTAATATATATATGTATCTTAAAAATATGTTTTGGGCTGGAGGGATGGCTTAGGGGTTAAGGCATTTGCCTGCAAAGCCAAAGGACCCTGGTTCAATTCCCCAGGACCCACATAAGCCAGATGCATAAGGGGGCACATGAGTCTGGAGTTCATTGCAGTGGCTGGAGGCCCTGGCACGCCCATTCTCTGTCTGTCTGTCTGTCTCTCTCTCCCTGACTCTCTCAAAAAAAAAAAAAAAAAAAACTTCAAAGAATTTTTTAAAATTTTATTTAGGGGCTGGAGAGATGGTTTAGCGATTAAGGCACTTGCCAGTGAAGCCAAAGGACCTGGGTTCAATTCCCCAGGACTCACATAAGCCAGATGCACAAGGTGACACATACATCTGGAGTTTGTTTGCTGTGGCTGAAGGCCCTGGAGCACCTATTCTCTCTCTCTCTCAAAAACATAAATAAATAAATAAATAAATGAATAAATTTTAAAAATTATTTATTTGCAAGTAGAGAGAGATAGTAGAGAGAGGGAGACAGAATGGGCATGCCAGGGCCTCCAGGCACTGCAAACAAACTCTAGACACATGTACCACTGTGCATCTAGCATTATGTGGGTACTGGGGAATGGAACTCAGGTCATTAGGCTTTGCAGGCAAGTGCACCTTAACTGCTGGGCCATCTCTCCAGCCCCTTTTAAGTTACTTATCTCAGGCATTTTGTTACAGTCACAGAAATCCAGATGCACAAGGGGGTGCATGCTTCTGGAGTTCATTTGCAGTGGCTGAAGGCCCTAGTGTGCCCATTCTCTCCCTGTCTCTCTCTCTTTCTCAAATAAATAAAATATATTTAAAAAAAAAAAGAAAGCTAACTAAAATAAATCCCTAAAATCCATTCTCATTCTCTCTCTCTCTCTCTCTGCCTCTTTCTCTCTGTGTCTGTCACTGTCAAATAAATAAATAAAAATCAAATTTTAAAATTAAAAAAAAAAAGGGCTGGAGAGATGGCTTAGCGGTTAAGAGTTGCTTCTGAAACCTAAGGACCCCAGTTTGAGGCTCAATTCCCCAGTACCCACGTAAGCCAGAGCACAAGGTGGTGCATGCATCTGGAGTTCTCTCTCCCTGCCTCTTTCTCTCTCTGTCACTCTCAAATAAATAAATGAAAATAAAAATTTTAAATTAAAAAAAGAAATCCCTAAAGGCTGTAAATTTTCAAGTAATAATGTCTTAGAAGAAATCACAAGAGCATTTATATATATATATACACAAAAATATTAAGCACCCAACAAAGTGAAATTACAGATGTCTGGCATCTAGTAAAAAATTACCAGAGGGCTCTTGCACGGATCCACTGCGTTGGTGAAGGCAAAAGACCGAGCTTAACCCGAGTAAAGCTCTTTGCGTTTGCATACGTGTTTAGTCTTCCTTGGTGGTCACTGGGGGTGCGGTGAACTGGGCATTACATTCAGGGGCTCGTCCCAGATCCCCCTGGAGATCCCTGAGGACCACCAACACGTGGAGCTCAGACTGCCGGCTGAACTCATGAAGAAATGTGGCCTTGTCTAGGGGCCATATATGAGACTGGATCTCCCCCACCAACACATGGATACCAGCCAGGGGATTAGGTCTTTGTTTGTCGTCATCATCTGAACCCCGCTGGAAAGGACCCTATGTCGTCATCCTGACGACTCCCACTGCTGTCAAGGTAGACGGGATCGCCACTTGGATTCATCACACTCACGTCTGACTGGCAGACCCCCTGGCTGAACCTGAGGATTACTCTCCCTAACCTTAACCCACATGTCTCTTTACTTGGTTCCCTGTATACTTAATAGATTGGTTAAGGAGTGAATCAATAGTGTACAATTAATGGTTCTGAGATGTCAATATGTTCCACTAGAACTCTTGGGGCCTAGGATTGGCTCCCCTTAGGTACATAGAGGGGGGGGAATGAAAGACCCAGGCCAGAGTAGCACCATGACAGGCCTCAGTCCCTCTGTAGGCCACAGGGGCGAGTTCCCAGAATCAAGGGAAAAACAAGCAGTACCAGGAAAAACCATAAACTTACTGTGTGAGAATGACTCAACATTCTTGCGGTCCTGGGCTGGTTGGCCCAATAAGATCCACCATCTTAGAGTTTTGAAAATGTCAGCCAATCAAATGAATGTAACCACACGCGCCAACCTGTTCACATGTAACCACCACTTGCTGAGCCAATTAAGTTTGAAATTCCCCTAGACCTAGCCCGCCAAAATCCTAAGACCAATCAAGAACCCCCAAGTACAGTTAATGTTCAAATTAGCCAATCATGTAGTTGCGTAGGTGATAGTCCTCTCCCCCTTGTTCAAACCTCAATAAAATGCCTGCTTTTCTGCTTCTCGGGGCTCTTGCACGGATCCACTGCATTGGTGAAGGCAAGAGACTGAGCTTAAGCCCGAGTAAAGCTCTTTGCGTTTGCAAAAAAAAAAAAAAAATTACCAGAGGACTCAGAATGGAGCTCAGTGGTAGTATTTGCCTAATCTATGTAAGGCCCTGAGATTTATCCCTTGCACTGCAAAAATAAATGAATAGATAAAAGAAAATTAAAACAGCTACTATATAGTTGATACACATATGTGATAGTGGTCTGACGGGTGTGTGGATTAGTAGTAGAGTATTTGCCTACCATGTGTGAGGCTCTGGGTCTGATCCCTAGCACTGCAAAAATAAATGGGTAGGGGCTGGAGGGATTGCTTAGCAATTAAGGCGCTAGCCTGCAAAGCCAAAGGACCCAGATACAATTCCCCAGAACCCACATAAGACAGATACACAAAGTGGCACATGCATCTAGAGTTTGTTTGCAATGACTGGAGGCCCCAGTGCACCCATTCTCTCTGAATCTCTCTCTCTTTCTGTCAAATAAGTACAATTAAAAACAAATAAATGGGTAAATAAATAGCCAGGTGAACAAAAAAAGTGGGAAAACATGATTGAAATGAAGAGAAACATTCATCAGTTGAAATTGACCCAGATCCTAAAATTAGGAAAAAGTGATATTAAAGCAGTGATTATAACTGAATTCCATGTTGTCAAAGGTTTTTGTTGGTTCAGTTTGTTTTTGCCTTTTTTTCTTTCTTTTTTTGGTTTTTCGAGGTAGGGTCTCACTCTAGCCCAGGCTGACTTGGAATTCACTATGTAGTTTCAGGCTAGCCTTGAACTCATAGCAAACCTCCTAGCTCTTCCTCCTAGTGCTGGGATTAAAGGTGTGCACCACATACAGCAGAGAGAGAGAGAGATGGGCACACCAGAAACTCTAGCTGCTGCAAACTCCAGATGTATGTGCCACTTCGTCCATCTGGCTTTGGGGAATTGAACTCAGGTTGTTAAACTTTACGGGCAAGTACCTAAACTGCTGAGCCATCTCTCCAGCCCTGTTTTTCTTTTTCTTTTTCTTTTTTTCCTTTGTTTTTCAAGGTAGGGTCTCGCTCTAGTCCAGGCTGACCTGGAATTCATTATGTAGTCTCAGGGTGGCCTCTAACTCACTACCTCTGCCTCCCAAGAGCTGGAATTAAAGGTGTGTGCCACCACACCTGGCTCTCTCTCTCTCTCTCTTTTTTTAAATGACCTGGAATTCACTCTAGTCTCAGGCTAGCCTCAAACTCACAGTGATCCTCATACCTATGCATCCCAAATGCTGGGATGAAAGTCGTATGCCAGCATGCCTGGCCTGTTTGGCTTTTTGGTTTTCTTTTTTCCAAGGTAGAGTTTCACTCTAGCCTGGGCTGACCTAGAACTAACTCTATAGTGCCAGGCTGGCCTCGAACTACTGGTGATCCTCCTATTTCTGCCTCCCAAGCACTGGGATTAAAGGCATGCACCCCCCACCCCCCAAAAAAAAGGTTTTATTGATCACTTGTTTTGCTTCCTTCCACCCCCAAGGTAGGGTCTCATTCTAGACCAAACTGACCTGGAACTCACTCTGTAGCACAAGGCTGACCTCAAAATCACCCTCCCAGTGTTAGGATTATAGACATGAGCCACCACATGTGGCTATTTCACAATTTCAGTTCAGGAGCTAAAGAGATGGTTCAGCAGTTACAACACTTGCTTGTAAACCTGACAGCCTGGGTTTGATTCTCAGTACCCAGATAAATCCAGATTCAGGTAGTGGCACATGTGTTAGAGTTTGTTTGCTGTAGCAAGGTGCTCTGGTGTTCTCGTTTCTCTTCTTCTCGCTCTCATTCTCTCTCCACAAACAATAAATAAAAACTTTAAAAAAAAAAAAAAAAAAAAGTTAAGGGGCTGGAGGGATGGCTTAGCGGTTAAGGTGCATGCCTGAGAAGCCTAAGGACCTCTGTTCGATTCTCCAGGTCCCATGTAAGCCAGATGCACATGGTGGTGCATGCGTCTGGAGTTCATTTGCAGTGGCTAGAAGCCCTGGTGTGCCCATTCTCTCTCTCTCTATCTCTCCCTCTGTCTCTAATAAATGAATAAAGATGAAATCTTAAAAAAAAAAGTTGTTTTTTTTTGTTTTTGTTTTGTTTTGTTTTGTTTTTATTTTTCGAGGTAGGGTCTCACTCTGGCTCAGGCTGACCTGGAATTCACTATGTAGTCTCAGGGTGGCCTCAAACTCTCAGTGATCCTCCTACCTCTGCCTCCCGAGTGCTGGGATTAAAGGCGTGCGGCACCACACACACACAAAAAAGTTAAGTATAAGCCAGGTGTGGTGGCGCATGCCTTTGATCCCAGCACTAGGGAAGCAGAGGTAGGAGGATCACTGAGAGTTGGAGGCCAGCCTGATAATACATAATGGATTCCAGGTCGGCCCTGGACTAGAGTGAGACCCTACCTCGAAACCGCACCCTCCCTAAAAAAAAAGTTAAGTGTCTCTGATAGGAGATGAACCATCTCTCACACATCAGCTAAGGCCCAGGTGAAACCACAGAGGAATTGGTGAAATGAGCAAAAGTGCTGTTTCCATGGTGAGCCTGACAACCTGAGCCAAGGGATGGAGACAGAAAATGAGGATACTCAAACCATACCAAAGCAGCCAGGTGTGGTGGTCTTTAATCCTAGCAGAGGTAGGATGACTGCCATGATTCTGAGGCCACCCTGAGACTACATAGTGAATTCCAGGTCAGTCTGGGCTAGAGTGAGACCCTACCTCAAAACAAAGCAAAACAAAACAAAACAAACAAATAAACAAACAAACAAAAACAACCAAAGCAGAAATCCAGAAGCTGCTGAGAACTCAAGTAGATTTTAAAAACACCCACCACAGCTCAGGGAATTTTGGGGAAGAGGAGGCAGAAAGATTGTAAGAGCCACAGGTTAGGAGGGAATATCCAGAGACATTGCCTTCCCCCCCGGAATGACTGTCTGCTGCTCTTACAACTCATAACCTACAACCCTATGGCGAATACCAGCAATCTCACTGAGGAGGGCCTTCAATAGAATGGGGGCAGGGAGGAGGGAAACGATGGTGCCAACACATGATATGTCCATACAAACTTTCTACTTGATTAAAAATGTGTGTGTGTGTGTGTGTGTGTGTGTGACACAGAGAGAGAGAGAGAGAGAGAGAGAGAGCCACAGGGGTGGTAAAGTGTACTCTGATGCATTGCCCCCCACCACAAGACTGACTAATGTATTTACGACCCCACAGTGATTATGAATAACCCTACAGAAGAGGGCCCTCAGAGCTGGGCGTGGTGGCGCACGCCTTTAATCCCAGCACTTGGGAGGCAGAGGTAGGAGGATTGCCGTTGAGTTTGAGGCTACCCTGAGACTACATAGTTAATTCCAGGTAAGCTTGGACCAGAGTGAAACCCTACCTCAAAAAACCAAAAAAAAAAAAAAATAAATAAAAAAAGAAGAGGGCCCTCAGTGAAATGGGGTTTGGGGTTGAGGCAAAGGGGACATAAAAGTATAACCCAATGGGAACATGACCAATGTACAATATGTTCATATATTCAAGTTCTCAATTTAAAAACAAACAAAAAAGTTAATTAGAAGCCTGGAAGATTTTAAAAATCATATTTATTTTTTACATAGCTTATAGACTTATATCCCCTCTCCCCTGCTCTCCATTTCCCTGAGGGCCTTCCTCAGTAGGGTTATTGGTGTTCACGGTCCAAAAATTAGGGCCTCTGTCAGTCTCTGGGTGTGGGGGTAAAGCTGTACCTCAGGATATATTTACCTGTCTGTAAAGCCTATGGACCCAGGTTCAATTCCTAAGTACCCACATAAAGCCAGATGTACAAGGTGGTGCATGTGTCTGGAGTTTATTTGAAGAAGCTAGAGTTCCTGGTGCACCCATTCTCTATCTGCCCCTCTCTCTGTTTAAATAAATAAATAAATACATACATACATACATACATACATACATACATACATACATACATAAATACTGAACAAAAAAGACACACTACATGGGCTGGAGAGGTGGCTCAATGGTTAAAGACACTTAATTGCAAAGCTTAAAGGCCTGGGTTAGATTCCCCAGTACCCATGTAAAGCCAGATGCACAAAACAGCACACATGTAGGAGTATGTATGCAATGACTCGAGAAACTGGAGTGCTCATTCTCATTCTATCTACTTGAAAATAAATAAAATTACAAAACATAAAAGACACGTTGCAGGCTAAGTAATACAGGTAAGCATGATGGCAGACTGCTTGTTGGAAAAGATGCAAGAAGGGGCTAGGGAGATGGCTCAGTAGTTAAAGGTGTTTGCTTACAAAGCCTGTTGGCTGGTGTTCAGTTCCCCAGTATCCATGTAAAGCCAGATGCACAGTGTGTGTCTGGAGTTTGTTTGCATTGGCAAGAGGCCCTACACCTACACTCCTCCCTCTGACTCGTTCTCTCTCTCCCGATCCTTCCTTCTTGCTCAAATAAATAAATGAAAATTTTATAAAAGAAATTATGCAAGAGGGCTGGAAAGATGGCTTAGCAGTTAAGGCATTTGCCTGCAAAGCCTAAGGACCCAGTACCCACATAAGCCAGGTGCACAAGGTTGTACATGCATCTTGGAGTTTGTTTGCAATGGCTGGAGGCACTGGCATGCCCATTCTCTCACGCTCTCCCACTTTCTCTCCCTCCCTCTCTCTTTCTAATAAATAAATAAAAATTTTAAAAATAAATGATACAAAGCCGGGCATAGTGGCACACACCTTTAATCCCAGTACTCGGGAGGCAGAGGTAGGAGGATCACCGAGAGTTCAAGGCCACCCTGAGACTACAGAGTGAATTCCAGGTCAGCCTTAGCTAGAGTGAGACCCTACCTGAAAAAAACAAAAATAAATAAATAAATGATACAAGAAGAGAATAGAGTAACATATTTTGAACATTAAAAGAAAAATGTTGGCCAGATTTGATGGTGCATGCTTTTAATCCCAGCACATGGGAGGCAGAGGTGGGAGGATCCCTGTAATTTCGAGGCCAGCCACTCCAGGTCAGCCTAGGCTACAACGAGACCCTATCTCACTCACCTCCCCCTCCATAAAAAATGGTAGAATGAAGTGCAGATAGAACTAAAATGTTGAAGACGGAAATCTAGATATATGAAGATGAATGACGAGAACAACAAATGTTATATAAAATGAATATGAAGAACATATTTATCATTTAAATGCCATTCAAAGGTAATTGACTTTAAAATGAAAATTATAAAAATGTCCCAAGGAGCTATATTTATAGAAATAAAACAAGTTATAGCAGCACTAAAAATGGAAGGGAAGGAAAAAGTATTGTCATACAGTCTCATTACCAGGAAGTGTGGCATTGCCTGAAGATACAGTATGGTACACAAAAAAGAATGTATAAACCAACCAGGAAACTAGCACAATAGTTACAGGTAATAAGCCAAAAAGAGAAGAAAATTGTATTAAGAGTGCAACTTCATTCTTTTGTGCGTGGATAACAATTTTTCCACATTTACTGAAAGATGGTCCTTTCCCCACTGAGTGATTTCAATAGTTTAAATGGGTAAAATTAAATATAAGGTTAGTTAACTAAAAGCATGCAGAAAAAGACAAAGAGAAGCTGGGCGTGGTGGTTCACGCCTTTAATCCCAGCACTCGGGAAGCAGAGGTAGGAGAATCACCATGAGTTCAAGGCCACCCTGAGACTACATTGTCAATTCCAGGTCAGCCTGGACTAGAGCGAGACACTACCTCGGAAAAAAACAACAACAACAACAACAAAAAAAAAAAAAAAAAAAAAAAAGAAAGAAAAGGACAAAGAAAAGGGAAAATGGTAACAAGGAAAAAATGTGACATGTGGAAAACAAATATCCAGAGGCTAGCTTAGCAGTTAAGGCATTTGCCTGAAAAGCCAAAGGATCCAGGACCCACATAAGCCAGATGCACAAGGGGGCGCATGCTTAAGATGAAATACACAAGTTTGATCCCCAAACCCCAAGTCGAAAAGCCAGAAGCCATAATGGGCATCAGTGATTCCAATACACCAATGATGACAGCAAGATGGGAGGAGAGCACGAGAATTTCCTCAGAAGCAAAAACAGCAGAGCAAGAATCCAGTTCAAGGAACCACACCTCTAATGAGGTACACAGGAGCCCCTTTAATCCCAGCACTCAGGAGGCAGAAGTAGGAGGATCACCTTTAGTTAGTTCAAGACCACCCTGAGACTACATAGTGAATTCCAGGTCAACTTGGGCTACAGCAAAACCCTACCTCAGAAAAAAAAAAATGAGGTGGACAGGCAAAGACTGACCCCAAAGTTATCCTGGGACCTCCACACACATTCTGTAGCATGTGGGCGCCTACACACACATAAATGCACACGCACACATGAATAAATAACAAAACAAATAGCCAAAATGTAAATTTTTTTGTTTTTTTCTAGGTAGGTTTCGTTCTATATAGTGTCAGGATGACCTTGAACTCACAGTGCTCCTCCTACCTCAGCCTCCTGAATGCTGGGATTAAAAGTGTGCACCACCATGCCTGGCTAAATTTGTTTTTTAATTTTTAAAAAAATTTTATTTATTTATTTAATTTATTTATGAGAGAGAGAATGGATGTGTCAGGGTCTCTTGACACTGCAGATGAACTACTTCATGCATCTGGCTTTACATGGGTACTAGGGAATCAAACCTAGGCAAACAGGCTTTGTAAGCAAGCACCTTTAACTGCTCAGCCATCACCTCAGTCCCCAAATATAAATTTAAAATCAAACAGAACCAGGAACAAACATCCCCATTCTCTTTATCTCTCTCCTTCTCTCTCTCTCTCTCTCTGCCTCTTTTTTTTCCTCTCAAATAAATAAATAAATTATATTTTAAAAACAAACAAACAAACAAGAATACAGGTGGAATTGGGGAGATGGCTCAGTGGCTAAAGGCACTTGCTGCAAAGCCTGATGGCCTGGGTTTGATTCACTAGTACCCATGTACGGCCAGATGTACAAGGTGCTACATGCTTCTGGAGTTCATTTACAATAGCTGGAGGCCCTGGTGTGCCCATTCATTCTCATTCTCTCAAATAAATAAATATATATATATAAAAAACCCAAAAAGGTCACAAAGCAGGGAGGGGGAAAGACAAATTGTATGAATCAATGTTTAAAATTTTAGAAAATAGCTGGGCATGGTGGTGTATGCCTTTAATCCTAGCATTCAGAGATAGAGTAGGAGGATCACTGTGAGTTCAAGGTCAGCCTGAGACTACATAGTGAATTACAGGTCAGCCTGGGCTAGAGGGAGACTACCTCGAAAAACAAAAACAAAAATTAGAAAATGAAAATACAGTAGTAGAAGATCTGCGGTTGCTCAGAGATGGAAAAAGTGGGAGAAGATGAGAGAGAAAGATGACAGACAGGAAGGCAGAAGAAAGCTTTAGGTGATGTGTTTGTTATCTTGATTTGGTTTCACAGCTGTATACATATGTCAAAACTTATCAAATTATGCACTTTAAATATGTGAGTCAATAAAGCTGTTTAAAAAGAGTTTGATGAGGGCTGGAGAGATGGCTTAGTGGTTAAGGTGCATGCCTGCGAAGCCTAAGGACCCCGGTTTGATTCCAAGTCCCACGTAAGCCAGATGTACATGGTGACATATGCATCTGGAGTTCATGTGCAGTGGCTAGAGGCCCTGGTGTGCCCATTCTCTCCCTGACTCTCTCTCTCTCTCTTTCTCTCTTTCTCTGTCTCTAATAAATAAATAAATAAATAAATACATAAATAAATAAATATTTATGGAGAAAGAAAAAGAGGTGAAATTCATTTGATCTTGGGATAGATATACTTATTTTCATATATATACATAATAGATGCCATGTTATATGACAATAAAAGCATATCATTATCTGAGTTTGACCTTTCCAGTGGGGGAGAAACCCCCAAAGTACAGTATTCAATCAGATAAAAAAAAAATTTTTTTTTTTGTTTTTCCGAGGTAGGGTCTTGCTACCTGGAATTCACTGTTGCCTCAGGGTAGCCTTGAACTCATGGCGATCCTCCTACCTCTGCCTCCTTAGTGGTGGGATTAAAGGCGTGCGCCACCACACCCAGGGAGATAAACTTATTATCTAAACAAAGGAGAGAATAATTTCAAATGTACAGACACAGTAGTCAGACTGCAAAAGCTGCTTAGCAATTCCTTATAGTATTAAGACACAATTACATGATCTAGAGAACAAAAATCTTGTTACATACTGATGTAAATAAATGTTTAAGTACAATGGTGAAAATTTATAGCTGCTCTCTTCATAGGTACCAAATGATGGAAAAATCACTGGTTGAATAGATTGATTTACATCCATACACAAAAGAATCAACATTATAGGATCAATTCTTATCATATTATGTCTATAAAGGGACACCATGACAACACCAGTTCTCTGTGGAAATATGCAGATGGATACGTAGCAATACAGTCATCAAAACCAAAACCTATTGAAATTGCAAAACAGTATTATTTTATGCAATTTTTTTTTTTACAAAAATAAAGGATGTTCACAGAATTGAATTTTAGAAAATGACAAATAAGACAAATACCTATACATAAAATGACCATGTTCAAGATGTGGTGATGATTTTTGCTTTTCACTATATTGTGAAACACTCAATAACTGTGCACAAAACAACTCAAATTGGTAACTTTCTCACAAAGATATGATGCAGTAATTCTGGAAAAAAATCTTAATTTTGTAAAAGCATTGTGGATTTTTTTTCAGTTCTTAACTGTAGTTGAAAACACAATAAACTGACAATGTAGAAATGAAAAAAAATTAAAAATCTAACAAAAAAGGAGTTTGATGAGATATTTACATAATATTTAAAAACACCTCCCACAAAAGGCCTTTATAAACTAAAAGGGGGGAGGAAGACATCATTTTAACAGAGCGAACAAAGTTGGCATCATTAAGAATGCAACAAGTCGGGCGTGGTGGCGCGTGCCTTTAATCCCAGCACTTGGGAGGCAGGGGTAGGAGGATCGCTATGAGTTTGAGGCCACACTGAGACTACATAGTTAATTCCAGGTCAGCCTGGGCTAGAGTAAGACCCTCCCTCGAAAAACCAAAAAAAAAAAAAAAGGACACATTGAAGTCTAGCCTAGCACATTCACCCTGGAGGAGTCAAGCAGCATTGCTTCCTAGCCTTCCTGTCAAAGATGCATACTCTCAAACTGGCCTCAAGGAACTCACAGCAACAGAACTGGGACTATCTTCCAAACAGCAAGCCTGGAGGAAATGTAGGGTCTCCAGATAGTAAACATCAAGGAAACACACACAAAAGAAGCAAAAGGGCTGGAGAGATGGCTTAGCAGTTAAGGCACCTTCCTCTAAGCCTAAGAACGCCCGGTTCCAATCTCCAGGTCCCATGTTTAGCCAGATACAAAGTGACACAAGGGCGCAATGCCACACTTGACCACAAGGCAGTGCACGCATCTGGATTTCACTTGCAGCAGCTGAGAGGCTGCTGGCACGCCCATCTCTATCTGTCTTCCTCTCCCTCTCTCTGTGTCTCTCTCCAAAAAAAAAAAAAAAGAAAGAAAGAAAAGAAAAAAGCAAAAAATAGGACTGGGGATGTAGCTGGGACTTCGTTTAGTGATGAAAATGAACTCCAGATTCATGTGCCACTGTGTGCATCTGGTTTTATGTGAGTACTGGGGAATCAAACTCAGTTCTTTAGGCTTTAACAGCTGCGCCATCTCTCCAGCCCAAGACATGACTATCTCTATGGTGCTGAAAGAGTGTGAGGATGGTCTTCTTTAGTGGTGTATTGAGATTAAGCCAAAAATTTTCCTAGCCGTCAGGAAACAAACAATAGTTTACTTCAGAGTGATGTGGCATGCATTTAGGTATGTTTCTAGCAATTTACTTTTAATTGGTTCTGGGGAGAAAAGTTCATTCTTTTCTATATTCTGACTATTCTGCTAGGGTTTTTTGTTTGTTTGTTTGTTTGTTTGCTTATTTGTTTTTGTTTTTTGAGGTGGGGTCTTGCTCTAGCCCAGGCTAATCTGGAATTTACTGTGTAGTCTCAGGCTGGCCTCGAACTCACGGCGATCCTCCTACCTCTGCCTCCCGGTGCTGGGAGGATCACTATGAGTTTGAGGCCAGTCTGAGAGTACATAGTAAATTCCATGTAAGCTTGGGCTAGAAAAAGACCCTACCTGAAAAAACCAAAAAAAACAAAAAACAAATAAACAAAAAAAAAAATCTTCTATTTATACCTTTGTTCATGTATTCAAAATATTGATGGCAGAGATTCATAGAAATGGGATAGATGAGTTAAAGGGTATAAACATCTTAAAAATATTTATTTACTTGAGAGCCAGGTGTGGTGCACCTTTAATCCCAGGTGTGCACACCTTTAATCCCAGCACTCGGGAGGCAGAGGTAGGAGGATTGCTGTGAGTTCGAGGCCACCCTGAGACTACATAGTTAATTTCCAGGTCAGCCTGAGCTAGAGTGAAACCCTACCTCAAAAAACCAAAAAAAAAAAAAAAAAAAAAATATATATATATATATATATATATATTTTTTTTTTTTTTTACTTGAGAGAGAGAGAGAAAAGAATGGTTGCACCAGGGCCTCTTGCCACTGCAAATGAGTTCCAGATACATGCTCTACTTTGAGGGACTGGCTTTAAGTGGATACTGGGGAATAGAACCTAGGCTGGCAGGTTTTGTAAGCAAGAGGCTTTAATCACTGAATCACTTTCCTAATCCCAGATATAAATATTTTGAAATGTGATGTATACTATCAATTTGACCTCCAAGGAGAGTATGCCAGATGACATCACACTAGACCACTTACACTTCTTTCTTATTATGGAGCTAATTTGTCCTCTTGCTTTAATGTATACTTAAAATTTTTATTAATTATTTATTTATTTGAGAGAGACAGACAGAAAGAGGCACACACATATACGTATATATAGACGGGGTGGGAGAGAGAGAGAGAATGAGTGCACCAGAGCCTCCTGTCACTGCAAACTAACTCCAGACACATGAGCCACTTTGTGCATCTGACTTTATGTGGATACTGTGGAACTGAACCCAGGTTTGAGGCTTTGCAAACAAGTGCCTTTAATGCTGAGCCATCTCCCTAGCACTTAATGGGTACTTTTTATTTCTTTTTAAAAAGCTGTGTGTGTGAGTGTGTGTGCCTTCTAAATATTAATGTTTCTCCCCAGAGTCTAGAGCTGTCCTCAGCCCCGACAACAGAAGTTTCTTCTTGCAGTGGACAGAGGTTAATACAGAGATAGATACAGATGACAAACATGCTGAGAACAAGTGATTATTGTGTGCTACATCCTAAGTGGGACATCTCCAAGGCTCAGGGAACATTGCCGAAGAGTGGGTGGACAGAATGTAAAAGCTGGCAGATGGGGAGAAGTGCTGTGGAAACTCTCTTCTGGACATGACACTCATGGAGTCCCAGCAGCTGTGGTTTCCTGCACAAGACTGAGCCCATCAACATTCCATCATGGGTGGGGAATGAGTGTTCAAGACTTCACTTCTCCCAGAGGAGCTATTGGTGCTGGTGAAAGGGGAGTCATGTTCTTCAGTGGTGTAGCCACTGGGTTGTTTCTCTGGAGTGGCTGTGATTGCAATCAAAAAAAGGAAGAGGGGACTGGAGAGAAGGCTCAGCAGTTCTTGCTTGCAAAGCCTGCTGCACCACGTTCAAGTCCTGAGCTCCCACATAAAGATGGATGCAAAGTGGCATATATGCCTGATGTTTATCTGAAGAGGTAAGAGCAAGTGAACATACATGCATATATAAATAAATACTTTTTGTAAGCAAGTACCTTTAACCACTGAGCCATATTCCCAGCCCAATTATTTTTTTTAAAGGAAAAAAGGGCTGAAGCGATGGCTCAGTATATAAAGGCACTTGCTTGCAAAGACTGATGGCCTGGGTTCAATTTCCCAGTACCCACATAAAGCCAGATGTACAAAGTGGTACATGCACCTGGAGGTTGGTTTGCAGTGGCAAGAAACCCTGGTGTGTCTATATTCTCTCTCAAATAAATAGATAAAATTAAAAAAATTTTTTCTTTTATTTTTGTTTGAGAGCGACAGAGAGAGAAAGACACACACACACACACACACACACACACACACACACACACAGAGAGAGAGAGAGAGAGAGAGAGAGAGAGGCACACCAGGGCCTCCAGCCACTGCAAACAAACTCCAGATGCATTTGCCACCTTGTACATCTGGCTTACTGGTACTGGAGAACCGAGCTTCAAACAGGGGTCCTTAGGCTTCCCAGGCAAGCACTTAACCACTAAGCCATCTCTCCAGCCCAGATAAAAATATTTTTAAGCCAGGAGTGGTGGCGCACGCCTTTAATCCCAGCACTTGGGAGGCAGAGGTAGGAGGATTGCCGTGAGTTCGAGGCTACCCTGAGACTACATAGCTAATTCCAGGTCAGCCTGGACCAGAGTGAGACCCTACTTTGAAAAACCAAAAAAAAAAAAAAAATTTTTTAAACAGCCGGGCATGGTGGCGCATGCCTTTAATCCCAGCACTTGGGAGGCAGAGGTAGAAGGATTGCCATGAGTTCGAGGCCAACCTGAGACTACATAGCTAATTCCAGGTCAGCCTGGACCAGATTGAGACCCTACCTCGAAAAACAATATATATATATATATATATATACACTCAAATAATTTATGAGTCAAAATAAATCTTTTCTGTGTATAAGCTGGTTACATCAGGTGTTGGTTGTACTAACAGAAAGTTGATAAACATAGTCAGTTTGGAGTCTGTTCAGTGTAAGGAATTAGACAGGCATTCATCTTCAAGTCATGCTTTTTCTCTGTGATTTAAAATGGCTTTACCAAAAAAAAAAAAAAAAAAGAAAAAAAAATGGCTTTACCATATTAGTCTCTTAAGTGCAGTTGGGTTTCTTCTAGATTTTAATTTGTTTCATTAATTTTCCTTTCTCTTCATGTTACCAGTATTCAACTGGTATTGGGGATGGGAGCAAGCTTTATATAAGTGGCTAGGGAATTGAATCTGGCTGGAAGGCTTTGTAAGCAAGTGCTTTTAACCACTTATTTCATAATGGCACAAGGATAGTCATATAGGTCAAAGGAATAAAATTGATAATCCAGAAATAAATTCACACATTTATGATCAACTTATTTGCAATAAGGATGTGAAAACAACTTAAAAGGGAAGGAACATCCTTTCAACAAATGCTGCCAGGCAACAGAACACCCACATGCAAAAGAATGAGGTGTGACCCCTATCATGCACTATGGTTCTTGTTTTTCACTTTTTGTTGTTGTTGTTACCATATAATATGTATAAACATTAGCTCAAGATGGATCAAAGGCCTAAATGTAAGTATTGTAACTGTCAAACTCTTATAAGAAAACATAGAGGTAAATCTTTATGATCTTGGGCTTGGCAATAATTTCTTAAAATTTCTTCAAAGCACAAACAACAACAGAACAAAAAGATAAACTAAAATCTGGCATGGTGGCACATGCTTTTAATCACAGCACTTGGGAGGCAGAGGTAGGAGGATGGGCATGAGTTTGAGGCCAGCCTGAGACTACATAGTGAATTCCAGGTCAGCCTGGGCTAGAGTGACCCTACCTCGCAAAACAAAACAAAAACAAACAAAAAAAAGATAAATTGAACCTTATCAAAATTAGGCAATTGGAGGGCTGGAGATATGGCTCAGCAGTTAAAGGTCCTTGCTTGCAAAGCCTAAAGGCCCAAGTTCAATTCCATTTCAGATGCACAAAAAGGCGCATGCATCTGAAATTCGTTTGCAATGGCAAGAGGCCCTGGCACACCCATTCTCTCCTTCTGTCTCTCAAATAAATAAGTAAAAATATTTTAAAACATTAGACAATTGGGTGCATCAAAGGAAATACTAAGAAAGTGAATAGCACTCATATATATATGAGAGAATAGGCACACCAGGGCCTCCAAGCACTGTAAACAAACTCCAGACACATGTGCCACTTGTGCATCTCCTGTTATGTAGGTACTGGGGAACCGAACTCAGGTTGTTCAGCTTTAGAGGCAAGCAGCTTAACCACTGAGCCATCTCTCCAGTATCAATTCGTATTTTTAGTGTGACAGTTGAATCTGAAAGATTAATATAAGCAACTCTTGTGACACAATAATAATAACAACAGAGACATATAATCCAAATATTTTTAAATGTGCAAAGAATATGTCTAGTCATTTCTCCAAAGAAGATATACAAATGGCCAATAAACACATAAAAAGAAGCTTGAGTCAGGTGTGGTGGCACATGCCTTTAATCCTAGCACTCAGGTGACAGAGGTAGGAGAATCACTGTGAGTTCAAGGCCATCCTGAGACTACATAGTGAATTCCAGGTCAGCCTGGGCTAGAGTGAAACCTTACCTTGAAAAATAAATAAATAAATAAAACAGAGAGAGAGAGACTTGATATTTTGAGCAATGACTTGAGGAGTATGAGTCATCATGGAAATACAAATCAAAACCACAATGGGATTTCATTTCACACCCACTAGGAAGGCTATAATAAAAAAGACAGTTAATAACAAGTGATGACAAGAATGTGGAGAAATTGGAATCCTCCTGTCCTATAGATGGGAATGGAAAATGATGTCCTCATGTTGGAAACAGCCTGTCAGTCCTACAAAATGTCAAATATAGAATTCTCACAGGGCCTACCAACTTCACTTCTAGGTACACACCCAAGAGAAATGAAAAACATATGTCCACACAAAAACTTGAATGTAAATTTATATAGCAGTTTTTTTTCCTAATAGTCAAAAATTAGCAATATCTCAACTGTCTGACTATTGATGAATTATAAAGAAATGTATAGCATATCCAGTAAATAAGGTATTTGGCATAAAAAACAGTAAAGTACTGGTCCATGCCATCACATGGATGAATCTTATAAACTTTTTTTTTTTTTTTTTGGTTTTTCAAGGTAGGGTCTCACTCTGGCTCAGGCTGACCTGGAATTAACTATGTAGTCTCAGGGTGGCCTTGAACTCACGGTGATCCTCTTACCTCTGCCTCTCGAGTGCTGGAATTAAAGGCGTGCACCACCATGCCCAGCCTTTGTAAACATTTTGCTTAGTGACAGAAGCCAGCCAGGAAGAGCACATATTATTATTCGTTTTCCCTCATATGAAATGTCCAAAATAGGCAAATCCATAGATACAGGAAGAACATTAGTGGTTGCCTTGGACTGGGTAGGAGATTGGACGATGAAGGGATGACAGTGATGAAATGTCCCAACATTTGTGATGGCTGCGTTCTGGAAATGTACTGAGACCACTGAGTTGTGTACATTAAATGTGGGGGTCAGGGCTGGAGGGATGGATAGCTTAGCAATTAAGGTGCTTGCCTACAAAGCCAAAGGACCAGGGTTTGATTCCCCAGAACCTAAATAAGCCAACTGCACAAGGTTGTGCATGAATCTGGAGTTCATTTGCAGTGACTAAAGGCCCTGGCGCACCCATTTTCTCTCTATCTGCCTCTTTTTCTTAAATAAATAAAATAAAATAAATATATATTTTTAAAAGCCAGGTATGGTGGTGCACACCTTTAATCCCAGCACTCAGGAGGCAGAGGTAAGAGGATCGCCATGAGTTCAAGGACAGCCTGAGACTACAGAGTGAACTGCAGTTCAACCTGGACTACAGTAAGAAAAAAAAAAAAGAAAGAAAAAGAAAGAAAGAAAGAAAAGAAATGTTGTATAACTATATCTAAAAAAATGTGATGCTATTACCAGGAATGGCAATTTCATTTAGCTCAATCTAATAGTCTGTGATAGCTTAATGTAACCTGGGTAATGCTGTGATATGACTTGAAGGGTTTAATAGAATTTATGTATGAAGCTGAAGCTGTGAAGAGAGGAAAAACATACATTCTTTTTTTCCCTTTTTTTTAGGTAGGGAACGTACTCTGTAGTCCAAGGCTAGTCTCAAACTCATGGCCATCCTCCTAACTTTGCTTCCCGAGGGCTGGGATTAAAAAGCATGCACCACCACACCTGGCTTATTTTTTGAGGTAGAGTTTTTTTTGAGTTGTCGCATGCCTTTAATCCTAGTATTCAGGAATCTGAGGCAGGAGGATTGTGAGTTTCAGGCTAGCCTGGACTACAGAGTAAGATTCTGTCAGAAAGAGCCGGGCGTGGTGGCGCACGCCTTTAATCCCAGCACTCGGGAGGCAGAGGTAGGAGGATCGCCGAGAGTTCGAGGCCACCCTGAGACTACATAGTGAATTCCAGGTCAACCTGGACCAGAGTGAGACCCTACCTTGAAAAACCAAAAAAAAAAAAAAAAAAGATTCTGTCAGAAAGAAAGAAAGAAAGAAAGAAAGAAAGAAAGAAAGGAAAGAAAGGGAGAGAGGGAGGGAGAGAGGGAGGGAGGGAAGGAAGGCTGGCTGGCTGGAGAGATGGCTTAGCAGTTAAGGCGTATGCCTGTGAAGCCTAAGGGACCCAGGTTTGATTCTCCAGGTCCCATGTAAGCCAGATGAACATGGTGGCACATGTGTCTGGAGTTCATTTGCAATGACTGGAGGCCCTGGAGTGCCCATTCTCACTCTCTCTCTGCCCTCCCCCCACTCTCTGACTCTAGTAAATAAATAAAAATAAAATCTTTTTAAAAAGAAAGAAAGAGAGAGAGAGAGAGAGAGAGAGAGAGAAGAGGGAGGGAGGATAAAAAGAAAAGAGAAAAAACTTGCATATATTCATGGGTACACAGGAAAGGAGACAATGGTCAGAGGTAGTGGTGGGCTTGTTAACTGAGGGCTAAAGAGATGTGAGCTGCTTTATAGGAGGAGAAAGAATGAGCAGAGTGGGAGGTGGGTGGATGAATGCTGGCCAGACTCCACATTGCAAGCTGAAAGAATGCCATCTCTCTTCCATTAAAGAAGGAAGGAAGGTCAAGAGAACAGGTTCAGACACTCATTACTTGACGGTGCAGAACAGGCTTCAATTTTCTCAGGAAAGGTGAAATCGTTTGTGCAAATGAAAGATGAGATGGCAGGGCTGTGAGTTTGAAAAGAAGGAAAAGTTAGAAGAGTTGGGAAGGGGGTTGAGAGAGGGGCCTCGGGAGCGCTGAGGCTCCTACTGCCAGCAAGGAAATGAATCCTGGAGTGACTGAGCAAGAGCTTCGTTTGAGAGCAATCTCCTCTTGAGTCATCGGCTGTAGACCAGACAACCCCAGAGGCTTTCGGTGTTACTCATGCATTTTGGCTTCAAGCCTTCCACTCTCTGGACAGTCTCCTCTGGACTTACTGCCTTTTGGCATCCTTCCTCTCAGAACTGAATGTTCCTCCCTAGTGAGGGCTGACCCAAGTGCACCTCCCCGGTTCATTAATTCATGCTTTCATTAATTCAGCCTGGGATGGCCGGAGCACATCAGACAGTATTACACTGGGTCAGTGACAGATTCACAGAGTAAAGAGGACTCTGTCTGGTCATCTGTCAGCTCCCAGGGGTAGAGGAGGCTAATGGTTTGTTACAGAAGCAGAGTAAGGGGCTAGGGGAGGGCTCAGTCAGTAAAGCATGAGGACCTGAATTTAGATCCTCAGTCACCATGTAAATGCCAGGGGCAGGAGACAGGGAGGTGCAGCAGCCTGTTTATAATCCTGAGGAGATAAGAGATCCCTAGGGGCAAGTCGGCTAACAAGACTAGCTGAATCTGCAAACTCTGGGTTTAAGTGAGAGACCCTGTCTCAATAAATATGGGAGAGTGATAGAGGAGGCACCACACCTCAACCTGTGACCTCCTCACAGACACACGTGCACACGCACCTTACACATGTGAACATACAGACACCACATGCACATGCAAGAAAACAAAGAAGCTCCAGGAGGAAGCTGTTCAGCATGCTAGCTAGTGGAGAATATCCAGAGGTGTGGGCTTGGGGGGTCGGGAATGAGGAGGCATATATAGAACACTCCCAGGTGTGGAAGCTTCTCGTTGGCTTTGGCCAGCCAGCCATGAAGAGCACCTGGTCATCTTGGACCGAGATACCGAGCAGAGTCAACAAAGCACCCTCACTGTGAGGGTTCAGAACAGCAAGAGAGAGAAGAATGTGAGGGAACCCTTGAGGACACCTTCTGACTCCAGCTACTTCCTGACACTGGAGCTACTGGGCCAAGTATCTGGGCACCGGGCAGCAGCGGGTGTCTGACTCAAAGGACAGGACAGCATGTGGACGGATCCACACAGCTTTTGGCACTGCTGATCTGGCTTTAGAACTTGCTTCTGCGGCCTACTTGTGGTGCCACATTGGCCTCTGGTACATTGCTTAGCTAGTCTTTTGGAGCTTTTCTTTCCTCTTCTGTAAAATAGGAATTCATAAAGCCTACCTCTCAGGGCTGGCAGTTGAAGAAATGGTCTCAATGGCCCTCCAACATGGTGCTTTTTGCCCATCTCTGGTGCTTACAGTTTTTAAATTTTTTTCTTTCTTTCTTTTTCTTTCTTTCTTCTTTCTTTCTTTCTTTCTTTCTTTCTTTCTTTCTTTCTTTCTTTCTTTCCTTCTTTCTGTTTTGTTTTGTTTTGTTTTTAGATATAGGGTTTCACTGTAGTCCAGGCTGACCTGGAATTCACTATGTAGCCTCAGGGTGGCCTTGAACTCAAGGTGATCCTCCTACCTCTCCAGTGCTGGGATTAAAGGCATGCACCACCACACCCGGCTTATTTTTTTGAGGTAGAGTATCATTCTAGTCCAGGTTGATTTGAAATTCACTCTGTATTCTCAGGGTGGCTTTGAACTCATGGTGATCCTCCTACCTCTGCCTCCCGAGTGCTGGGGTAAAGGCGTGTGTCACCACACCCGGCTTAAAACTTTATTTATTTAATGAGAGAGGCAGAGAGAGAGAATGGGTGCTCCAGGGCCTGTAGCCACTGCAAATGAACTCCAGTGCCATCTTATGCATCTTGCTTTACGTGGGTACTGAGGAATTGAACCAGGGTCCTTAGGCTTTGCAGGTAAGTGCTTTAACTACTAAACATTTCTCAAGTCCCTGCATTTTTAATGGAATGAAGTATTTAGTGTTAAAGTATAATCTCACTGCTCTGAAAACTTCTATTATCCAAACCTTTTGAGTGGCCAACCAATAAATAAATTGCCCAGGTTTGATTCTCCAGGTCCCATGTAAGCCAGATGAACATGGTGGCACATGTGTCTGGAGTTCATTTGCAGTGACTGGAGGCCCTGGAGTGCCCATTCTCACTCTCTCTCTGCCCTCCCCCACTCTCTGACTCTAGTAAATAAATAAAAATAAAATATTTTTAAAAAGAAAGAAAGAGAGAGAGAGAGAGAAGAGGGAGGGAGGATAAAAAGAAAAGAGAAAAAAACTTGCATATATTCATGGGTACACAGGAAAGGAGACAATGGTCAGAGGTAGTGGTGGGCTTGTTAACTGAGGGCTAAAGAGATGTGAGCTGCTTTATAGGAGGAGAAAGAATGAGCAGAGTGGGAGGTGGGTGGATGAATGCTGGCCAGACTCCACATTGCAAGCTGAAAGAATGCCATCTCTCTTCCATTAAAGAAGGAAGGAAGGTCAAGAGAACAGGTTCAGACACTCATTACTTGACGGTGCAGAGCAGGCTTCAATTTTCTCAGGAAAGGTGAAATCGTTTGTGCAAATGAAAGATGAGATGGCAGGGCTGTGAGTTTGAAAAGAAGGAAAAGTTAGAAGAGTTGGGAAGGGGGTTGAGAGAGGGGCCTCGGGAGCGCTGAGGCTCCTACTGCCAGCAAGGAAATGAATCCTGGAGTGACTGTGAGCAAGAGCTTCGTTTGAGAGCAATCTCCTCTTGAGTCATCGGCTGTAGACCAGACAACCCCAGAGGCTTTCGGTGTTACTCATGCATTTTGGCTTCAAGCCTTCCACTCTCTGGACAGTCTCCTCTGGACTTACTGCCTTTTGGCATCCTTCCTCTCAGAACTGAATGTTCCTCCCTAGTGAGGGCTGACCCAAGTGCACCTCCCCGGTTCATTAATTCATGCTTTCATTAATTCAGCCTGGGATGGCCGGAGCACATCAGACAGTATTACACTGGGTCAGTGACAGATTCACAGAGTAAAGAGGACTCTGTCTGGTCATCTGTCAGCTCCCAGGGGTAGAGGAGGCTAATGGTTTGTTACAGAAGCAGAGTAAGGGGCTAGGGGGAGGGCTCAGTCAGTAAAGCATGAGGACCTGAATTTAGATCCTCAGTCACCATGTAAATGCCAGGGGCAGGAGACAGGGGAGGGGTGCAGCAGCCTGTTTATAATCCTGAGGAGATAAGAGATCCCTAGGGCAAGTCGGCTAACAAGACTAGCTGAATCTGCAAACTCTGGGTTTAAGTGAGAGACCCTGTCTCAATAAATATGGGAGAGTGATAGAGGAGGCACCACACCTCAACCTGTGACCTCCTCACAGACACACGTGCACACGCACCTTACACATGTGAACATACAGACACCACATGCACATGCAAGAAAACAAAGAAGCTCCAGGAGGAAGCTGTTCAGCATGCTAGCTAGTGGAGAATATCCAGAGGTGTGGGCTTGGGGGGTCGGGAATGAGGAGGCATATATAGAACACTCCCAGGTGTGGAAGCTTCTCGTTGGCTTTGGCCAGCCAGCCATGAAGAGCACCTGGTCATCTTGGACCGAGATACCGAGCAGAGTCAACAAAGCACCCTCACTGTGAGGGTTCAGAACAGCAAGAGAGAGAAGAATGTGAGGGAACCCTTGAGGACACCTTCTGACTCCAGCTACTTCCTGACACTGGAGCTACTGGGCCAAGTATCTGGGCACCGGGCAGCAGCGGGTGTCTGACTCAAAGGACAGGACAGCATGTGGACGGATCCACACAGCTTTTGGCACTGCTGATCTGGCTTTAGAACTTGCTTCTGCGGCCTACTTGTGGTGCCACATTGGCCTCTGGTACATTGCTTAGCTAGTCTTTTGGAGCTTTTCTTTCCTCTTCTGTAAAATAGGAATTCATAAAGCCTACCTCTCAGGGCTGGCAGTTGAAGAAATGGTTTCAATGGCCCTCCAACATGGTGCTTTTTGCCCATCTCTGGTGCTTACAGTTTTTAAATTTTTTTCTTTCTTTCTTTTTCTTTCTTTCTTTTTTTCTTTCTTTCTTCTTTTTCCTTCCTTCCTTCCTTTCTTTCTTTCTTTCTTTCTTTCTTTCTTTCTTTCTTTCTTTCTTTCTTTCCTTCTTTCTGTTTTGTTTTGTTTTGTTTTTAGATATAGGGTTTCACTGTAGTCCAGGCTGACCTGGAATTCACTATGTAGCCTCAGGGTGGCCTTGAACTCAAGGTGATCCTCCTACCTCTCCAGTGCTGGGATTAAAGGCATGCACCACCACACCCGGCTTATTTTTTGAGGTAGAGTATCATTCTAGTCCAGGTTGATTTGGAATTCACTCTGTATTCTCAGGGTGGCTTTGAACTCATGGTGATCCTCCTACCTCTGCCTCCCGAGTGCTGGGGGTAAAGGCATGTGTCACCACACCCGGCTTAAAACTTTATTTATTTAATGAGAGAGGCAGAGAGAGAGAATGGGTGCTCCAGGGCCTGTAGCCACTGCAAATGAACTCCAGTGCCATCTTATGCATCTTGCTTTACGTGGGTACTGAGGAATTGAACCAGGGTCCTTAGGCTTTGCAGGTAAGTGCTTTAACTACTAAACATTTCTCAAGTCCCTGCATTTTTTAATGGAATGAAGTATTTAGTGTTAAAGTATAATCTCACTGCTCTGAAAACTTCTATTATCCAAACCTTTTGAGTGGCCAACCAATAAATAAATTGCAGATAGTATATAAAAAAGGTTAAGCCAGGCATGGTGGCATATGCCTTTAATCCCAGCACTGGAGAGGCAGAGGTAGGAGGATCACCATGAGTTCAAGGCCACCCTGAGACTACCTAGTGAGTTCCAGGTCAGCCTGGACTACAATGAAACCCTACCAGAAAAAAAAAAAAAACACAAAAAAAAAAAAAGGCTAAAAATATTGTCAGGTGTCAGTGTCAGCTCTTCTCTTCCTCCTGTCACCCTGGAATAAATGCTGTCTGCTCTCCCACTTCCTTCCTAGGACTCATCCTCCATATAAAATTCTCTCCATTAAGTCTGTGGAGGCAGAAGTAGGATCTTGTCCACTGTCATGTCTCCAGTTCACGGCCTGCTCACACCAGGTGCTCAACTACTGGTGCTGAATGAATGAGGTCTAGGGGTAAGTGAGACAGTGGATAATTAATGTGTGGCCTTACTGGCTTGGTGGTAAAAATGGAAACATGAACACTCATCCAATCCAGATTTTCTGTGCAGTCTCTTGGGCTCCCTTAAAACTCTCCCCTGAGAAGTTGAGGCAGGGAGATTGCAAGTTGGAGGCCAGCCTGAGCTACATAGTGAGTTCAAGATGAGCCTGGATTACATAATGAGATCTTGTCTCAAAATAAATAAACAAGGGCTGGAGAGATGGTCCAGCAGATAAGGTCCTTGCCTGTAAAGCCTAATGACCTAGAGTTTGAGTCCCCAGTACCCACATAAAGCCAGATGCACATCTGGAGTTCCTTTGAAGCAGCTGGAGGCCCTGGTACAACCATTCTCTCTCTGTCTTTCTTTCTCTGTATCTCTGCTTGCAAATAAATTAAAAAAAAAAAAAAAAAAAAAAAAAAAAACTCCCCTGAGATGATGGGGAAACCTCAGGAAGACAGTACAGACTGGAAAGAGTATGTGGTATGGCTTCCAATCTTGGCTCTGGAACTTATCAGGCCTTGCCCTTCCTATACTTCAGCTTACTCGTCCATGGAATGATTCATAAGGTTACCATGGAGACTAAATAAGCTTCTTGGCTAGTGCTTCCAACTGAGTCTGGAACATAGAAAATACCATACAGGACTTTAATAAACACCTCACAGATCTCCACACACTGTTCCTCCTGCCTGCCCTCCTTCACTCCGGCTGCCTATGGTGAACTAACATTACTTGTTTCATGGCTGTGACAAAATACTTGACACAGATAACTTAAAGGAGGGGCTTCTTTTGCCTCATGTTTCTAGGGAAAGCATGGTGGCTGGAGAAGCTGGGCAGCTCCATCAGTGGCAGGAGTGGGGCTTGTGGATGGCCACACTGTGGTGACAGACAGGAACTGAGAGTTCAGGCCAGAAGTGAAGCTAGGTTCTAATGTACAAAGGACGGTCCCTGTGACATACCTCCAAAGGTTCCACGACCTCCCAAAACAGGGACACCAGCTGAAGACTAAGTGTTCAAAACATGCAAGCCTAGGGACATTAAATTGCAACAATTGTTGATGTTCCAAAATGTGCTCAATCCAATGTTGTAGGGCCCTGGCAGCCTCTCTCATTTAGATGGTTATTCATCTCCATTTCACAATTACCCAAACTATGGCCCCTCACTTTCTTTTCTTTCTTTTCTTTCTTTTTCTTTCCCTCCCTTCCTTCCTTCCTTCCTTCCTTCCTTCCTTCCTTCCTTCCTTCCTTCCTTCCTTCTTTCTTTCTTTCTTTCTTTTTTTTTGTTTGTTTTTCGAGGCAGGGTCTCACTCTAGCCCAGGCTGACCTGGAATTCACTCTGTATTCTCAGGGTGGCCTCGAATTCACGGCACTTCTCCTACCTCTGCCTCCCGAGTGCTGGGATTAAAGGCGTGCGCCACCACGCCCAGCTCCCTCACTTTCTTTTTGAGGTAGCACCTTAACTGCTGAGCCATCTCTCCATCCCAGGCCCCTCACATTTTAATGCAACTGTGAAGCCACAGAGGATCTCATGGATTTGATTTGGGATCTGGGGCAGGCCTGAAACTGTACTTTCAGCAAAGTCCCAGGTGATTTTGAGACCCATGGACCATACTATACTTAACAGGAGCCTTAACAGTGAGGATTTGTTTTTCTCACAAATCTTCACACTGAGGTAAACAGAGAAACAAGCATGTAAACAAACACTCCAACGACAAATAGAAAGAAAGAAATCTAAAGGTGCTAAGATATAAGTGGTTCTCTCCATTTCTTTCTGCAGAACTCTGTGATTCCCTTTGCACAAAATAACTGCTTCAGCTCAATTAAGTCCATGTCTAAAGCGGAAAGAAGAGGAATGAGTAAAGGGTGAGACCTGGTTCTGGGTGTGCACGTTTAATGCAAAAGCAAAGGCTATGCCAAATATCATATCAGTTCTAGTTAGGTTTCGTTGGCAAGAATGCTTAAAGGAAGGATAGAAAGACATTTAACTTGGCACAGTCCTGCCTGAAACACAGTGAAGAAGATTAAGAGGAATGGAGAATAGAAAAGCCAGAGTCTGGTTATGGCCAGAATTAAGTCCACAGCACTTCATGTCACCCTCCAGATGATGGGTTAGTAAAGCAGTATCTCCCTGCCTCTCGGGCTCAGGTTTTCTTCCCATTGTGGTAGGAACATCACCTGAGTGCTGGTCTCTCATTTCTAGCCCATCAGTTCTGAGCTAGCTGAGCCAACTCCTTTGCTTCCAGTTCTTTCACAGGAAGCTTCTCAAATGCTCATTCAGGACAGTAGCACAATTCTTCCCTCCCCAGTCCCCATCATGGAACCCCCATTGATCCTGCCTGGAGGGAGGTACTCTACCTCTCCTTTCTCTCAAAAGCTTAGGAGAAACTAAAAGCTCAAAGAGGTGGAGCCCATGACAGGCCTGAGCCAGCCAGTGCATTCCCTCTCTCCAGGCTAGTCATGATTCGTGCAGACTTGGTGATGTGACCAAATGAGCCAGCAGGGTTTTAAAAGGCTAAGTCTGGTGCTTTTGTTTGAACTACTGGAGAAACAGACTTGCATTTCCACAAGACTGGCAATAGCTTCAGAAGCTTCTGGAAACCCTCTGGAATCACAAGGAAATGAAGTTAACTGAAAACACAGCCAGGCTGGAGAACTGGCTCAGTGGTTAAGGCACTTGCCTGCAAAACCTAACACTCCAGGTTCTATTCCCCAGTACACACATGAAGCCAGACGCACAATATGGCACATGTGTCTGGAAGCCCTGGTGCACCCATTCTCTCTCTCTGCTTGCAAATAAATAAATAAAAATATAAAGCACTAGAAGAATGTTAAAAGAAAAAAACACAGCAACCTATGAGAAGAAGGAATAAGAAGTGGAGAAAGGAAGTCAAATGCTGGGTAACACATGCTCCAGCCATTTAGTTTTGTAATGTGCTTACATTTCCTTCAACAGAGCCAGTTAGACTGGGCATTTTCAACTAAAAAGAAAAACAGCTGGTACAAGTGGGCATCAGAATTGAGGTGGTGGTTCCTGGACCTTAGCAGCAGGGACCCCTGACGTGGAATTCCCTTCCTACCACTTATTGCTTGAGCTCACTTAAAAAAAAAATTTTTTTTTTGAGGTAGAGTCTCACTCTAGTCCAGGCTACCCTGGAACTCACTCTGTAGCCTAGGCTGGCCTCAAACTCACAGCAATCCTCCTACTTCAGTCTCTGAAGTCTGAGATTATAGGTGAGAGCCATGGAACCTGGTTTTTGAGTTCACTTTCTAGAACCTTAGTGTCTCATCTACAAAAGGGGCAAGAGAACTGCGCTCGTGATGGGATGAAGAGATGGTGTTTATGAAGTACTTAGCAGAGGGTCCAGTAGAGTCAGGGACACGGGATTGTGTGCGAGTGTGTGTGTGTGTGTGTGTGTGTGTGTGTGTGTGTGTGTGATTAAAGTGGTGAGGGCCGGGGAGAAATATCAGCTGTTAGTAGACAATGACCTTGGGGGAATCCTCAGGTTTTACACTAAACTTCAGACCAGTATCTGAGTCCCTCTGTTGGGTTTGGGAAAATTAATGACTTGGCTGATGTTACTGCATCCACCTGGTACAGGGGCCTTGGCTAAGCTGGGAGCCCCAGGCCACAGTTCATATGTCTCTCATGAGCTCATGTCCCTATGGAGTGGTTCTAAGAGATGGGACATGGGTCCTCCGTTTCTATGAGACCTGCCCAAAAGCTTCTTTTCCCCTTTCTCTCCTTGTCCTCAGAGATGACTCAATACAAGTGCCACAAGAAATATTTCAAAAAAACAAAGCCAGAGATGGGGGTTGTCTGGGGGTCACTTCTGCTTTCTGTCACATTAATCAAGCCCTCTTCTTGAGAAAATGTCAATGTCGGAGTCAGGGAGGAAAAAAAATCCACTAAGAACAAAATAAGAATATCTCACTAAATGATGTTGTGGCAGACAGCTTCAGGTCACAGTTATTGAGGAAGGGATTTATTAAAGCTTGTAATCCAGGGGAAGTTCCATAATGGCAGAAGAAGCTGGCCTGCTTTCACAGCTTCAGAGAGAGAAGCTCCAAGGCAAAAAACCCAAAAGCCACACCACACATAGATGCACTTCAGGAACTCCAGGCACTTTGCATATCTTTAGACTGGAATGGCAAATCCACCACCACACCTTGAGGCTGGACCCTAAGATCTGCCCAGTGACACCTCCTCTTGCCAGGAGGCTGCAGATCCAAACTACAAACTACCACAGATGTCATACAATGACTATTATTTTTCAGAGAATTATTAATTATTATTTTATATATACTGCAGCTGGAAATATGTCACCAGTTTATCATAGTATAAGTAAAGCTTTGGCTCAAATCTGAGATCTTTAAGATTTGTAACACATGGCTTAGTGTGATGTCTGCCACCTACTACAACCATGGTAAATATAAGTCTTCCTCTCTGGTTTCACTGAGATCAGCTCCTAGTGAGGTGTGAGATGAGATATCTCAAACTGACTACATATTAAAGAGTGTAAATTTCAGCATAGTATGATAAAATTCATGTAAAAAGTATCAAGTACAAAGACTAAGACTACATAGAAAAAGGAAATGTTTAGAAAAAAATATGAGATCCAAATTCACTGAACATGGACCAAGAAGAGAAGACCAGGATTAGCAATGGCAATTAACAGGAACTTAGCCTTAGCTAGTTTTAATTTCAATTTTAGGCACAGTCTCACTCTAGCCCAGGCTGACCTCAAAGTCACTATATCCCAAGCTGTCCTCAAATTCATAAGATATCTGCCTACCTCAGCCTCCTGAGTACTGGGATTAAAGGCATGCACCACCATGTCTGGCTGTTTTCATTTTTTAAAGGAGAACACATTCATACATTATGTATGCACTTATAACATATCACCATACAATTAAAAAGAAAAAGACCCATTGAGGAAGAGGTGGTGAAAAGAATGTAAGAGCCAAAGGAAGGGTAGGACTCCTTACAATGTGCTCCTCCAGACACAAAATGGCCTGGATATCCATGACCTCACAGTGCCTGAAACTACCTACACAAGACCATCATAATAGGAGGAAAAGATGATGATATCAAAATAAAAGAGAGACTGATTGAGACATGGAGTGAATATGATGGAAAGTGGAGTTTCAAAGGGGAAAGTGGGGGGAGGGAGGGAATTACCACGGGTTATTGTCTACAATTATGGAAGTTGTCAATAAAAAAAAATAAATTGAAAAAAAAAAGAAAGAAAAAGAAGAAATGGATGGAAAAGGAACCAAGCAGTCTCTTTGCTTTGGCTTTTTGTTTGTTTTGGCAGTGTTAGGGGTAGAACTAAGGCCTCAGGCACGTATTCTACCACTGAGCTGCATTCCCAAGTCCTGTTTAATAATTTGACCCTCAAGTCTCTAACATGGGTTTCCATGACTACATGGTTTCTTTTGCATGATAAATAGACAGGGAGTCCTTCCTTCAAAATCTGGTTCAGTAAGAGCTTAGAATCCCCCAAACTTTACCTTTCTGGGTCTATTCCAGGTCTCCAACAAACTCCAGGCAGTCCCTGGAGATTGTAACTTTGGAATAAAAAATCAGGAGATCTATAGGTCACGGGATAAGCAGTAATCAGGAAGAAGGATGACAAGGCTAGCCAGATTTTGCATGCAGGCTGTTGTAGTCAGTTCCATGTTGCTGGGATGAACATTCAAACCAGACACAGTTTATGAGAGGAAGGGATTATTTCAAGTTTACAGATCCAGGGGAAGTTCCATCAAATGACAGAAGAAGCTGAGAGAAACCACCAAACAGCCAGCACCACAAACAAGCCCTGCCACAGCTCAGAACCTCTCTGCATACCTTTCGGGTGGGATTCAGATCTGCCCCTAGTGACACACCTCCCTGAAGCTGCAAACTCAAATTTGGTAAGACACCTGAGTCTATAGGGGACATACATTCAAACTACCATCCAGGCTTAACTTCACCTACCAAAGACCTTTAGGTTCCTTTCCTGGAACATACTGGAAAGACTTCACTGATCTAATCAAATATAGCCTTGAAGGAAATTCTTTTGGGAGTTGCCCCCTAAGATGACTTTGTACAGTTTGAAAGTAAAGCAAAGGGGATGAGGGTGTGTCTAAGTTAGAGTGCTTTCCTAGCACACACGAGGCCCTGGGTTGGAACCCCAGCACCATATAAGCTTGGTGTGGTATCACACACCTGTAACCTTAGCACTCAAGAGGTAGAGGCTTAAAAGTTCAATGTCACCCAGGTGTGGCGGCACATGCCTTTAATTCCAGGACTCTATAGGCTGAGGTACTAGGTTCTCTGAATTTGAGACCAGCCTGGCCTAACGTGACACCCTCCCTCAAGAACGCTCCCCTCAAAATATTTAAGGTCATCCTCAGTTATATAGTGAGTTCGAATCCAAAGTCAGGCTGAGATACAGGAAACCCTGCCTTAAAAGGAGGAGAGGGGTTAGAGAGATGGCTTAGCGGTTAAGGCACTTGCCTACAAAGCCAAAGGACCCAGATTTGATTCCCAGAACCCACATACGTCAAATGCACAAGGTGGCACATGCATCTGGAATTCACTTGCAGCAATTGGAGGCCCTGGTGTGCCCATTCTCTCTCTCTTTCTCTCTCTCTCAAATAATTAAAAAAAAAAAGTCAAAGGATTTGACTATGTAGAGATGGGGTTCCGAGCTACTACCATCCTGGTGTCTTGAGTGGCTAACTTTAGTTCATTGATTTTTACTTCTCCCTTTTTTTGTTGTTTTGTTTTTGTTTTTGTTTTTGTGAGGTAGAGTATCACTCTAGGCCAGGCTGACCTGGAATTCACTACATAGTCTCAGGGTGGCCTTGAACTAAGTGTTGGTATTAAAGGCTTGCGCACCATACCTGGTACTTCTCCTTTCTATAAAATCAAAATTTGGGCTGGAGAGATGTCTTAGAGGTTAACGCTTTGACTGCGATGCCTAAGGACCCAAGTTCGATTCCCTAGGTTCCATGTAAGCCAGATGCATAAGGTGGTGCATGTGTCTGGAGTTCGTTTGCAGTGGCTGGATGCCCTAGTGAATCCATTCTCTCTCTCTACCTCTTTCTCTTTTTCTCTCTCTCTCAAATAAATACATAAAATAATAAAATAATTTAAAATGAAGATTAAATGTTTGTGAACAGATTGGAACAATGCTTATTTTTGGTTTTCATATAGTAGGTACCCAATACATATTAGAATTATTTTATCATAATAATAATTATGGCCAGGTGGTGCATACCTGTAGTCCCAACACTCAGGAAGTAGAGTCAGGATGGTGAGTTCAAGGCCAGCCTGGGGCTACATAATGAGACCCTCGCTTCACAAACTAAAGTGGGGCTAAGGATATGGCTGAGTTGGTAAAGTGCTTGCTGTTCAAGCATGAGGACTTGAGTTTGAATCCCCAGCACTGTGGTATAAGCCAGGCACAGAAGTATTTGCCTGTAATCCCAGCACTGAAGAGGCAGAGGCAGATAGATAACGCCTGGGGCTCATTGGCTATCTAGTCAAATTAGTGAGCTCCAAGTTCAGTGAGAGACCCTGCCTCAAAAAAAAAAAAAAAAAAAAAGTAGAACATGATTGAGGAAGACACCCAGCATTGATCTCTGGCCTTCACATGCATGCACATGCACATATGTGTTCATGCACTCTCATATATATGTGCATATGCATATGTACAAACATGCATATATACACGTACACATACTACATCCAAACATCAAAAGAAAAAAAAGGAAAGAAGTCATTTTTTTGTGTGTATAAGAATTCAGATAGTTGCCGGGCGTGGTGGCACACGCCTTTAATCCCAGCACTCGGGAGGCAGAGGTAGGAGGATCGCCATGAGTTCAAGGCCACCCTGAGACTACATAGTTAATTCCAGGTCAGCCTGGGCCAGTGAGACCCTACCTCGAAAAACAAAAAAAAAAAAAAAAAAAAAAAAAGAATTCAGATAGTTACAATTCTTACACACTTTGATTCGAGGGAAAAAAATCCCCACTGTAAGTACCATGGATTAGAAGCTTAAAAATTTTTTTAAATTAATTATTTATTTGAGAGCAACAGATAGAGAAAGAGGCAGAGGAGAGAGAGAGAGAGAATGGGCGCACCAGGGCCTCTAGCCACTGCAAATGAACTCCAGATGCATGCGCCACCTTGTTCATGTGGCTTATGTGGGTACTGGAGAATTGAGCCTCGAACAGGGGGTCCTTAGGCTTCACAGGCAAGCGCTTAAACGCTAAGCCATCTCTCCAGCCTGGATTAGAAGCTTTTGGCCAAATAATTTTTCTTCCTTCATTGCCTCTATTTATACTCACTTAAATATTATTTTCTTTTTAAAATTTTTATTTTTATTTATTGGAGAGAGAGAGAGAATATAGGTACACCAGGGCCTCCAGCTACTGCACATGAATTTCAGATGCATGTGCCACCATGGGCATCTGGCTTATGTATATCCTAGGGAATTGAACCTAGGTACTTTGGCTTTATAGTCAAGCACCTTAACCATTAAGCCATATCTCCAGCCTTTAATATTATTTTCTTCATAGCATTTTAACCATTTAGCCAACTGTATATGTGAACTTATTCATTGTTTGTCCCTTCACTGAAATGTAAGCTCTACAAGGATAGTCATGGTGTCTATCTTGCTCTGTGCTGTGTGCACAGCAGTCAGCACAGTGCTCAATAAAACATATGGAATGGATGCAGAATGAATGAATTCATTTTTTTTTTTTTTTTGGTTTTGGTTTTATGAGGTAGTACTAAGTTTTATTCAAGCCTGTTATGTAAGTTTTATTCAAGCCTGTTATGTAGGCCCACGAAAAACACCTGAACCTTGAGATAGAATCCTTATCTGTGATTATCCAGGCATTTTATTTATTTTATTTAAGATTAAAAAATATTTTATTTATTTATTCGAGGGAGGGATACAGAGGCAAAAGTAGAAAGAGAGAGAGAGAAAAAAAAAAAAAAGGGCCAGCCAGGGCCTCCTAACCCCTGCAATTAAACTCCAGACACATGCTCTACCTTGTGCATCTGGCTTACGTGTATACTGAGGAATCAAACCTGGGTCCTTTGCTTTGCAAGCAAATGCCTTAACAGCTAAGCCATCTCTCCAGCCCCTATTTTATTTATTCATTTATTCATCATCATTATTATTATTATTTGGTTTTTCAAGGTAGGGTTTCACTCAAGCCCAGGCTGACCTGGAATTTACTATGGAGTCCCAGGGTGGCCTTGAACTCACAGTGATCAGCCTACCTCTGCCTCCCAAGTGCTGGGATTAAAGGTGGCCGCCACCAATCCCAGCTATTTATTTATTTATTTAAAACTTTAAAAAAATATATATTTTATTTATTTATTTGAGAGAAAGAGGCAATAAAAGAGAGAGAGAGAATGTGCATGCCAGGGCCTCCAGCCACTGCAAACTAACTCCAGACACATGTGCTTCCTTGTGCATCTGGCTTATGTGGGTCCTGGAGAAATGAACCAGGATCCTTTGGCTTTGTGGGCAAATGCCTTAACCACTAAGCCATCTCTCCAGCCCCTATTTCTTTCTTTCTTTTTCTTTCTTTTTTCTTTTTTTTGAGGGGGGGGAGAGAGGGTCTCACTCTAGCCCAGGTTGACCTGGAACTCACTCTGTAATTTCAGGATAGCCTTGAATTCACAGCAATCCTCCTACCTCTGCCTCCCAAATGCTGGGATTAAAGGAATGTACCACCATGCCCTGCTCCTATTTATTTATTTTTGAGGTAAGGTTTCACTCTAGCTCACACTGATTTGGAATTATCTATGTAGTCTCAGAGTGGCCTTAAACTCACAGCGATTCTCCTACCTCTGCCTCTGAAGTGCTGGGACTAAAGTCATGTGCCACCATGCTTGGCTCCTATTTTATTTATTTATTTATTTTGAGGTAAGTGTTTCACTTAGCTCAGGCTGACCTGGATTTCACTATGTAGTCTCAGGATGTTCTCAAACTCACAGTCATCCTCCTACCTCTGATTCCTGAGTGCTGGGATTAAAGGTGTGTGCCACCATGCCTGGCTCCTATTTAATTAATTAATTAATTAATTTTAATTAATTTTTAAAAGATTTTTTATTTTTATTTATTTATTTGAGAGAAAGAGGCGGGGGGGAGAGAGAAAGGGAGAGTGAGAATGCGTGCACCAGGGCCTCTAGCCACTGCAAACGAACTCCACATGCATGCACCACCATGTGCATCTGGTTTATGTGGGACCTGGAGAATCAAACTGGGGTCCTTAGGCTTCGCAGGCATACGCCTTAACCGCTAAGCCATCTCTCCAGCCCTTATTTATTTATTTATTTATTTATTTATTTTTGTTTTTTCAATGTAGGGTCTCACTCTGGGCCAGGCTGACCTGGAATTAACTATGTAGTCTCAGGGTGGCCTTGAACTCACCTTGATCCTCCTACCTCTGCCTCCTGAGTGCTGGGATTAAAGGCGTTCACCACCACGCCCGGCCCTAATTTATTTATTTTTGAGGTAGTGTTTCATTCTAGCTCAGGCTGACTTGGAATTCACTATGTAATCTCAAGGTGGCCTTGAACTCATAGCGATCCTCCTACCTCTGCCTCCCGAGTACAGGTATAAAAGGCATGTCCACCATGCCTGGCTCCTATTTTATTTATTTGTAAGAGGAGGTCTTGCTTTGGTGGCTGGTTGGTCTTGAGCTCCTTGGCCCAAGTGATCCACCTAAGCCTCCTGGAACAGCTGGAGCTTTGGAAGACAAATGTCACCTCACTGGTCAGGGCAAGGAACACATTTTCACATCCATTCTCAGCTGTGTCCTTCAATCATTCCCTGATCCACAACCATGCCACACCCCCACTGGTAACCTCTTGTCTCAAATCCTGTCTATCAGCATCTCTGCCACCAGAGGGCTGTTTTTGAAGCATAATGTCCCATCCTGTCACTGTTCTTTGAAGAGTTCATGTCATCTCTTAGCACTTATTTAGATGTCAACCCTCCATACAGGTCCAATTCCAAAATTACGTTTATACCAGTCACAGTGTTCCTGGACATTTAATTTTTTAAAAATTTGGTGTGTATGCCCATGTGCATGTGCATACAGAAGTATGAAGGTGTAAGGACAATTTTCAGGTAGGTCCTTGCCTTTCCACTTCATTTGAGGCAAGGTTTCTCTCTCTGATATTGTCCTTTGCTGGACTCACCACGAGCATCCAGCAAATTCTCTTTTCTCTGTCTCCCATTTTACCATCATCATGCTGGGATTACAGCAGTTTCTTGGCATTTTACATGGGGTCTGGGGATCAATCACAGGTAGCAAGCAGTGAGCAAGCTTTATCCACTAAGCCATTTCTCCAGCCCTCTGGATATGTTTTAAAGCCATAAAACAGAGCTGGGAGTGGTGGCGCATGCCTTTAATCCCAGCATGTGGGAGGCAGAGGCCATGAGTTCAAGGACACCCGGAGACTACATACTGAATTCCAGGTCAGCTTGAACTAGAGTGAGACCCTACCTCAAAAAACTAAAAACACAACAAACATATTTCCAACTGGTTTAGACAATATGGAAACTCACTGAACCCCACAGATACAGAGTTAACTTCAAGTTTAACTTTCCCCAGTGCCTCAGCCCTCCGTAGAGCTCATCTTTAGACTCAGAGAAAGAAAACATCTATAGTATAGTGCTGGCCAAATCCTTCACTCAAGGAAATCCAAAGAGGAAGGACTAATATGTCTCCCCTCCCCCATTCTGGGGATTGAACTCAAAGCCTTTGGGCATACTTGGCAAATGCTTTATTACTCAGCTACATCCTATCCCTCAAGACCATCTTCAAGCCCGTGTGTGACTTCCTTCTGGACCCCACTGGAATGAGTTCTGTCACTGCACATCTTTAAACCAATCTTTGTCTCTAGGAGCATATGGTGGACCAAGGTCTGGATTTTTTTTTTTTTTTGAGGTAGGGTCTCATTGTAGCCCAGGCTGACCTGAAATTCACTATGTAGTCTCAGGGTGGGTGGCCTTGAACTCATGGCGATTCTCATTCATCTGCCAGGTGCTGGGATTAAAAAGGTGTGTGCCACCACACCCAGTTGTATTTTTTCATAAGTATTTTGTTTATTTATTTGCATGCAGAGAGAAACAGAGAGAAGAGAGAAAGAAAAAATGGACATACCAGGGTCTCTAGCCATTGCAAATGAACTCTGGACACATGTGCCATTTTGTACATCTGGCCTTATGTGTGTACTGGGGAATCAAACCTGGGTCATTAGGCTTTGCAGGCAAGCACCTTAACCACTGAGCAATTTCTCCAGTCAGGTCTGAACTTTTTTTTTTTTTATTTATTTATTTATTTATTTATTTATTTATTTATTTATTTATTTATTTATTTTTTGAGGTAGGGCCTCACTCTATCCCAGGCTGACCTGGAATTCACTATGTAGTCTCAGGCAATCCTCCCACCTCTGCCTCCCAAGTGCTGGTATTAAGGCCGTAGGCAACCACACAAGGCCCAGTATGGGTTTTTTCATCAGTCATTGACACAGATGGTGAAATATAATTGGTTTATATGCTTAATCTCTGGTTGTCAACTTGATAGGATTTAGAATCACCATGGAAACAAATCTTTAGGAATGTGAAGAAGTTTCTCGATTAGGTTAGTTGAAGTGGGAGGACCCATGGTGATTAAAAGCAGCACCATCCCATGGGCTAGGGTCCCAGTCAAAATAAAAAGGAGAGGGGCTTAATGGTTAAGGCACTTGCCTGTGAAGCCAAAGGACCCAGGTTGGATTCCCCAGTACCCACATAAGCCAGATGCACAAGGGGGTACATGCATTTAGAGTTCATTTGCAGTGGCTACAGGCCCTGGTGTGCCCATTCTCTCTCTGTCTGCCTGTCTTCTCTCTGTCTCTCTGCTTGCAAATAAATAAAATTAATTTAAAAAAATAAAAAGGAGAAAGGCTGCCAGGCGCATGCCTTTAATCCCAGCCGAAGGGAGGCAGAGGTAGGAGGATCACTGTGAGTTCAAGGCCACTTGAGACTACAGAGTTCATTCCAGGTCAGCCTGGGCTAGAGTGAGCTCCAAAAACCAGAAGAAAAAAAAAAAAAAAAAAAAAAAGAAAGGAGCACCAGCATTTATCACTTCCTGCTTCTTCATTGTGGACTGAAGTGACCAGCTGCCACAAGCTCCTGCCACAATGCCACCCCTGCCATGATAAACTGTAACATTGAACTATGAGTTGAAATAAACCCGTTCTTCATGTCTGTCATTTGGTCACAGCAACAAGAAGTAACTAATAACAGAATGTATCAATCAGGCAGGTGTCATTTTTCTACTTCCCTAGAGGTGAGAATCAATGGCTCGAGTGGCTTTAGAATGTGGAGAAGATGCTGAAGAAGACACCACCATGTCCCTTACACTGTAATGCCTTCAAACACATATTTTGAATAAATGAGAAGGGTTCCACCTCCTAGGGAGGGAAGAAAAAAAAATCTATTCAAGAAAGTTGGAACAGCCTTAGAGGCATGGCTTCCTATAATTTGTTGTAATTGGAGCCCGCGGTGATATGGCTAGAGAAGAAATGTCCAGGATTTACATTAAGGGGGTCTTAGTAAAATATGAAAAGACCTTGAATGCCATGATAGAAGTTTGACTTATCCTTTTTATTTTTTATTTATTTATTTATTTTGCTTTTTGAGGTAGGGTCTCACTTTAGCCCGGGCAGACCTGAATTCACTATGTAGTCACAAGGTGGCCTCAAACTCATGGTGATCCTTCTACCTCTGCCTCCCAAGTGCTAGTGCGCCACCATGCCTGGCTATTTATTGGGGGGAGGGGGAGGTGTCAGAGAGCATATAGAGAATGGGTATGGCAGGGCCTCCAGCCACTGCAAATGAACTCCAGATGCATGTGTCCTCTTGTGCACCTGGTTTATGTGGGTCCTAGGGAACCAAACTTGGGTTCTTTGGCTTTGCAGGCAAATACCTTAGCCACTAAGCCATCTTTCCAGACCCTCCTCCCCACTTTTTTTGTTGTTGTAGGTAGCGTCTCACTGTAGCCCAGGCTGACCTGGAATTCACTATGTAGTCTCAGGGTGGCCTTGAACTCGATGCTGACCTGCCTCCCGAATTAAAGGCACTACCCCGCCAACCTCCCCCCACCCTTTTTAAATAAGACCTCTCTGGAGAAATGGCTTAGTGGTGGCCTTGAACTCAAAGGATCCCGTCCAATCTCCAGGACTGCCTCCCAGATGCACAAGGGGCACATGCATCTGAGTTTGTTTGCAAGAGGCCCTGGTGCCACCTCCCTGTGTCTGCCTCTTCTATCTCCTTACCACCTCTTTATGGTTTGCAAATAAATAATAAAAAAAAAAATAAATAAATAAGACCTCATATTATACCCCAGGCTGATCTGGAATTCACTGTGCAGCCTAGCCTGGAATGAAACTTGTAGTAATCCTCCTGCCTCAGCCTCCCAAATGCAAGGGTTACAAGAATGCATCACCACACCTGGCTGACTTTATCCTTTAGTTATTCAGTCACTAACATATTCTATGTATGTACTGTGTTAGGAAGTAGAGATAAGATGGTAAATTGAGACAGATATGATCTCTGATGTCAAGAAGTAGGAGGAGATACAGATATGAAACAGATAATTAGGGTTGGGGTATAGCTCAGTGGAAGACTCCCCATTGCCTGCCCTCTAGGTCTGCAGGCAGACCCAGCAGCTCCCTTCTCTGGACTCAGAAGCCCCTGAGGCAGTGGGACCACTGGTCAGGTCTGAACTCACTGTTGTAAGCATATTCTTTTTTTTTTTTTTTTTTTTTTTTTTTGAGGCAGGGGCTCACTCTAGTGCAGCCCAACCTAGAACTCATTTTATATCCCAGGCTGGTCTTGAACTCATAGTGATCCTCTTACCTCAGCCTTTTAAAAAATATATATTTTAGTTTTATTTATTTGAGAGAGAGAAAAAGAGGTAGAGAGAGAAAAAGAGGTAGAGAGAGAAAAAGAGGGAGAGAGAGAGAGAGAGAGAAGGTGCACCAGGGCCTCCACACATACTCCAGACACATGCACCACCTTGTGTGTCTGGCTTATGTGGGTCCTGGGGAATCAAACCTGGATCCTTTGGCTTTGCAGGTAAGTGCCTTAACTGCTAAGCCATCTCTCCAGTTCTTACCTCAGCTTTTTGAGTGCTGGGGTTAAAGCATGTGCCATCACACAACTGTTATGAGTACATTTTTTATTTCAACCCCAAAGAGCACAGTGAATATTGACCTTAGGACAGGGTGCAAAGCTTAAAAAGAAACTTCTGGAAGCCTGAGCAAGGACATAAGGCTGATGGGTGAGAGGGCTGAGATCTGCATGAGTCCCACCCATGAACAATGAAGACTCGGGAATACTGTTCCTAAGTGGGCACCAATGTTGTCCCGGTTTTACAAATGAGAAGGTTGAGACTCAGGGCAGGAGCTGCCTCCCGCTACAGAGTTTAGGAGCTGAGCTGGAATGTCAGCAGATGGCCCAGATTTCAGTTTCCCATCACCACCCCGCAGCAGCTCTGCAGAGACCTGAGTCAGGGTCTTCATCATCCTACTGAGTGCTTCCTGAGTTACATGTGTGTCTCTATTCAACAGGTCTTATAGACCCCTTGTGAGAAATGATCAGATTCTGCTCTATTTTTTTTTTATGCTCCAACACTGCTTTGGCATTTTATCTACTATGCAAATGTTTGCTGAATGAACCAAATGACTAATAAATGGACAAATGAGAATGAATGAATATTTACTACCACAGCCTTCAGACCCACTCTACAGCCCGTCACTGGGAGGATTCCGAAACCGGCTTTGCAAACTGGGGATGAGTGAGAGTCTCTGTCTTCAGCCTCAGAAACAAAACCCCAGAAAAGGACTAAAGAAAGAAAAATGGGGAGGAACACGTATTCCAGACTGGATTCCATGACGTCACCCGAAGTTGGAAGTCTGCACTTGTAAACAAAGGCTCTTGTGACATGGCCCCTGGCCAGGCTAGCCACTCTGCCTTTGAGGGGAAGGCTGTTAAAGGGAACAGTCTTCACGTTGGCCTCCACCCCAGCCTCAGCCCAGGCGCCTCTGTATTCAGCAGGTATTGCATCCAAGGGAAAACCAGGACAGGAAATCATGTTGCCATGGAGACCGGAGAGGCCCTTGCAGACACAGGGGAAAACAAACACATTCTGCTTCGACTTAACCCTCACGAAGCCACGGAGGCCTCATCTCCCAGTCTGAAACGTCTGGGTTTTCTGTACACGCAGCCAGCGGCCCCTTCTTCTAGAGCACTCAGCATCAAGGGCTGAGGAGCCACGCTGCCCACACAGTGACCCTGGGGCAATGGAAGTCTGGGGACGGAGAAAGAAGGCATTTTGTAGTTCAGCTTCAGACCTGCTCAGATTCCTTCACAGCCAGAGACTGAATCCCCACAATGACCAAACATTTATGTTGTGCCTGCTGTGTGCCAGGCATGGCTCTACTTACTTTAAGATCTGTAGCTCCTTCAGTCTTCCTAACAATCATTCTGAGTCATTTTACCAAGGGGGAAACAGAGGCACGGGTGCAGGTCACCAGATAGTTGGCAGTGGCACCAAGAGTTAAGGTATGCGGAGAGGGCGTGAGGGTGCATGCCTGTGATCCCAGCACTCAGGAGGCTGAGGTGAGAGGATCAGTCAAGGCCAGCCTGGAGCCACAGAGTGAGTTCTAGGTCAGCCTGGGCAACAGTGAGACCCTGCCTCAGGAAAAATAAATAATAAAGTTAAGGTACTTTGAGCTAAACATCTCCATAGCCCCACTTTGGCAGCAGTCAAGCAACAGGTTCGCTGTATAGCATGACCTTGGACAATAGCATGTCCTTGGGCAAGTAAGGTGATTGTTCTGAGCCTCAATTTCCCCACTGCTAGATAATAGACTGCCTTGAAAGACTGTTATGGGGTAACTTCAGTGAACATTTACTGAGCTCTCACTGTACCCTCAGGCACTACGCTGAGTCCTGGAGGATAATAGGAAAGACAGATGATCCCAGATCACACTGGGTGTGGACAGACAGGTGCTGTCAGGAAAGAGGAAAGGGTTCTCTGGAAGCCCTGACGTCAGGAGCAGAGGGAGCCAGAGGCTCTGAGGGTTCTAGGACCATGGAAACAGAGGGATGAACCACATGGGGAACAAGGGAGGTGGTGCTTGTTCCAAGATCTGACTCAGAGGATACTGCAGAAAGACAAACCATGTGCATGGCTGGGAAGCCCGTCCTGCCTGCAGGGGCCTAGACTAAGGACGGGCTCTTCACACTGAGGCCGAATCTTGCTTACCTGTTGCCATTATATTATTATTTTTATTTATTTATTTATGAGACTGAAAGAGAGAGAGAGAATGGGCACCCCAGGGCCTCCAGCCATTGCAAATGAACTCCAGATGCATGCGCCTCCTTGTGCATCTGGTTTACGTGGGTCCTGGGGAATCAAACCGGGGTCCTTTGGCTTTGCAGGCAAGTGCCTTAACTGCTAAGCCATCTTCTCCAGCCCCATTATTATTATTAATTCCTTAGGTGAGCATACAAAGTATGGGTTCATTGTGGCATCTGTCTGTCTGTCTGTCTGTCTGTCTATCATTACACTTTGTTCTCATTTGCTCCCCTCCCTCACTGCCCTTTCCTATCCCCCTTGCCTTCTCCAACCAGTTCCCTTTTTTCCTCCAACCAGTCCCTCCTTCTGCTTTCCTATTACATGTATCCTTTACCTCTCTATTTCCCACCTTCCTAAAAATCTTTTCTTCCCTTATTATGGTCCTCTTCCTAATTTTGTGACCTACAAACACACACACATTTTAAACCTAGGTTCCACATATGAGAGAAAACGTGTTATCTGTCTTTCTCAGTCTGGCTTATTTTGTTTAACATGATGATCTCCAAAGCCATCTATTTTCCTGGAAATGTCATAACTGGAGTTTGTTTGCAGTGGCAAGATGCCCTGGCATGCCCATATTTTTCTCTCTGTGTTCCTCCTTATAAATGAATAAATATATTTAAAAATTTAAAATTATTTATTTATGAAAGAGAGGGAGGGAAGGAGGGAGGAAGGGAGAATATGGGTGCGCCAGGGCCTATGGTCACTGCAAATGAACTCCTGCAAATGAACTCCAGATGCATGTACCACCATGTGCATTTGGCTTATGTGGGTTCTGGGGAATTGGACCTGGGTCTTTTTTTTTTTTAAGAAGCATGAGTTTTTTAATATTTTATTTACTTTTGGGGGGGGTATCTAGGTAAGGTCTCACTGTAGCCCAGGTTGACTTTTTTTTAAGAAGCATGAGTTTTTAAATATTTTATTTACTTTTTGGGGGGAGGGTTATCTCGGTAGGGTCTCACTGTAGCCCAGGTTGACCTGTAATTCACTATGTAGTCTCAGGGTGGCCTCAAACTCACAGTGATCCCCCTACCTCTGCCTCCCGAGTGCTGGGATTAAAATTATACACCACCATGCCCGAATAATATTTTATTTTATTTTATTTTTATTTATTTATTTTATTTTTTTGATTTTTGGAGGTAGGGTCTCACTCTAGCTCAGCCTAACCAGGAATTCACTATATAGTCTCAGGGTGGCCTCGAACTCACCATGATCCTCCTACCACTCACTGCCTCCCAAGTGCTGGGATTAAAGGCCTGCGCCACCACACCTGACTTAATATTTTATTTTTATTTATTTATTTGAGAGAGAGGAGAAGGAGTGAGAGACAGAGAGAGAGAGAATGGGCATGCCAGGGCCTCCAGCCATTGCAAATGAACTCCAGACATATGCGCTATCCTGTGCATCTGGCTCACATCTTGTGTGCTTGGTCACCAGATGGTGGTGCTATTTTGGGAGGTTCTGGGACCTAGAGGAGGCAGAGCTGTCCTGGGGGCAGGTCCTTGGAAATATTCTTTCCAGCCACTTCCTGTCTTGCTGCCAGCTTGTTGGTCTGTCATGATGTGAACAGCCTCTGCCACAGGTTCCTGCTGCCATGAGCAGAAGCAGTCTAACATGTTTTTCCTGCCATGATGGATTGAAGCCCTCAGAAACTTTGAGCCAGTAGAAAATTCTTCTCCCTTGGCACAGCAATATAAAAACTGGGGCTGGGGAGATGGCTTAGCAGTTAAGGCACTTGCCTGCAAAGCTAAGGACTCAGGTTCAATTCCCCAGGACCCACATAAGCCAGATGTTCAAGGTGGCACATGCAGGACCTAGTGTGTCCATTCTCTCTCTCAAATAAATAAAAATAAAATACTTTAAAAAAACTGATGCTTTATCTCATAACCAATCTGAGATAAGAACTGTGATGATTGTTGCTTGACAGGGGAAGAAACAATACAAAGATAAAGGACTCGCCCTAGATAGGAGGTGATGGGGGTGTTGTATATGACCTAGGACTTCTAGCACTTTCTTCTCCACAGGGTGCCTGATGTTGGTGATACTGGAGCTGCCTCATGTGAGCTTCCACCTCATTTGGCATAAACTCTATGCGTATGTCTGTTTTTTGCCTTGGGGCCTGAGTTGGGAAATTTCACTGTTGTATTAAGTATTTGTCTAGTTACATAGGGTCATTTGTGTGTGGACCCAGGCCCCATAGCACTTAAGAGCAAAAGGCTTTGGAGCCTCTAAAACTAGCTGTGTGTCCTTAGGCAAACTCATTTATGTCCCTGAGCCTTGGGGTCCCATTGGCATGTGAGCAAATAGCTTGAGGGATTGTCATAAAGGATAAATTCAATAGTGCAGTTATTGAATGCTTAGCATATACGGTAAGCCCTGTGCCTTGGGAAGCAGAGAGGTGTGTTCAGCCAAGCGCCTTAACCGCTGAGCCATCTCTCCAGCCTGAGAGCTATGTTCAATGGGCTCCTTTAGCCTATGGCTTCCCATTGATTTTGACCAGTGGAGAGTCCTGGAGGAGATTGGAAGGAAAGGAGGAGAATTTGGGTATTTTCCAACTTTTTTGTTGTTTTTTAAGGCTACTGTTGCTTCCTCTGTGGCCCTCTATACTTTAGTCTGTGCTTCCGTCTCCTGGTTAGAGGCCACTGCTCTGCTTGGCCCCTCCAGCTTATGGCTGCCGACAGAGCCCACTGTAATTAGTCCCTTGAATCCTTGTGGGTTTCTGTCAATCTAGCCTCCCTTTGGAAAAAGTCCTTCTATTAAGTGCTCCTTAAATGGCCTAATTAGAGCATGCCTTCTCTTTCCTGCTGGGACCCTGAGTGAGACTCTCTTCATTAAATTAATTTCCCAGGCATAGCTGGGAGACTCCATGCATTCTGCTCAGCTTCCAAAACAGCTGCATTTCAGCTTCCCTCCATAGCATTTATAGTTGAGCATTCCCTCAAAATTCATGTCACCACACAGTTCCTAAGGCAGAGGGGCCTAAATACTTTTATATACTGGTGGGTAGGAATGCAATATCATATAAACTAAATGCAGAGGAATTTGGTAACATATTTGAAAAATTTTAAATATGCATCCATTCTGACCCAGTAATTTAATCTTTAGGAATTCCTCTCAAGGAAGTAATCATGTTAGCATGGAAAACAGTAACTACTGTGCTGGCATCAGTTATATAACAATAGTTGACTACTTTAACTAACTACCTGAACTGCATTCTTTTTTTTTTTTTTTCCTGAGGTAGGGTCTCACGCTAACTCAGGCTGACCTGGAATTCACTATGTAGTCTCAGGGTGACCTTGAACTCATGGCAATCCTCCTACCTCTGCCTCCCGAGTGCTGGGATTAAAGGCATGTGCCACCACACTCGCTCCTGAACTGCATCCTTGTGTTGTGGTGCTGAGGCTCAAATCCTCATATCCACTAGCAGGTGCTCTACCACTAAGCTACACCAGCAGCACTCCACAGCTACTTTTTCAGTGCCCAGTAAGTTCTGTGAGCACTAAAGATAAAGTAGGGAACAAATCTAATGAAGCTTCACTGTCATGGACTTTACGTATTACAGTTGGTCTAACATAACCTAGGCATAAAATGGAACAACATGCAAGTATGCAAAATAAAAATAAATTCAAATATGGGTGTGGTGTTCATGCCTATAATCCCAGCACTTGGGAGGCTGAGGCAGGAGGATCACAAGTTTGGCAGCCACCCTGAGCTACAGAGAGTACCAGGCCAGCCTAACATACTTAGTGACAGACCTAGTCTCAAAAATAAGTGTGTGCATGGGGAAGGGGGATACAGAATAAGTTTGGTTTTTCCATATATATAAAAAGAGAAAGCCGGGCATGGTGGCACATGCCTTTAATCCCAGCACTTGGGAGGCAGAGGTAGGAGGATTGCCATGAGTTCGAGGCCACCCTGAGACTACATAGTGAATTCCAGGTCAGCCTGGACTAGAGTGAAACCCTACCTCGAAAAACCAAAACACAAAAAAAAAAAAAAAAAAAAAAAGAAAAGAAAAGAAAAAGAAAAAGAAAAGAAAAGAAAAGAAAGATTCCCCATCTAATTAATAAGAAAACAACAACAAAACAAAACAAAACAACCCCAAATCAGGTTCTAGAACAGTTAGTAAAACAGAATTTTTTTTCTGAGGACTTGAGTATGCTACACAAGCACTCTACCATTGAGCTACCTTTGAATTACATCTCCAGCCCCCAGGAATCCCATTTCTACCTGTTAGATTTAGAAAAAAATGCAAGAAAATATAACAAACTTTTTTTTTTCTAAGGTTGGATCTCACTGTAGCCCAGACTAATCTGAAATTCACTATGTAGTCTCAGAGTGGCCTTGAACTCATGGTGATCCTCCTACCTCTGCCTCCCAAGTGCTGGGATTAAAGGTGTACAACACCATGCCAGGTTTTAAAACAAATTTTAATAGTGATTTGTTGTGGAAAGGGAGCTATCCAATACTTACTTTCTTACTTACTTAAAAAAAATTGTTTGTTTACAAAGAGAGAGAGAGAGAGAAAGAAGGAAAACAAACCTGAGCCTATAGCTATTGCAAATGAACTCCAGATACATGTACCACTTGTGCATCTGGCTTTACATGGATACTGGGGAACTGAACCTGGTCATTAGGCATTGCAGACAAGTGCCTTAGCTGCCTCCCAAGGGCTGGGATTAAAGGTGTGCGCCACCACGCCCAGCACCTGGTTCTTTCTTACTTTTTCAAATATATATTTGCAAGCAGAGAGATACATAGAGAGAAAGAAAGAGAGAGAGAGAGAGAGGGGAGAGGGGGAGAGAATGGGTACATCAGGGTCTCTAGCCACTGCAAACAAACTCCAGACACATGTGCCATTTTGTGCATCTGGCTTTATGTGGGTACTGGAAATTGGACTGGGGTCCTTAGGCTTTATAGGCAAGTGCCTTAATCACTGAGCCATCTCTCTAGCCCTCTTTATTACTTTAAAAAAAAAAATTATTGGGCTGGAGAGATGGCTCAGTGGTTAAGGCGCTTGCTTGCCTGCGAAGCCAAAGGATTCTGGTTTGACTCTCCAGGCCCCATGTAAGCCAGATGCACAAGGGGGGCAGGAATGCATGCATCTGGAGTTCGTTTGCAGTGGCTGGATGCCCTGGTGTGCCCATTCTCTCCTTCTCTCTCTGCCTCTTTCTCTCCCTCTCTCTCTGCCTCTTTCTCTCATATAAATAAATAAATAAAAATATTAAAAAATATTTATTTATTTGAGAGATACAGAAATAGGCAAGTGTGTGTGGGGAATGGTCACACCAGGGCCTCTAGCCACTGCAAACAAATTTCAGATGCATGCTCCCCCCTTGTGCATCTGGCTCACGTGGGACCTGGGAGTTGAATCTGGGTCCTTTGGATTTGCAGGCAAGTGCCTTAACCACCAAGCCATCTCTTCAGCCCCTCTTTCTTACTTAAAAAAAAAAAAAAACAAACTTTATTTATTCACTTGGGAGGAAGAGAGAGCATAAGAATGGTGAACCAGGGCCTGTTGCTGCTGCTAATGAACTCTAGATGCATGCGCCACTTTGTGTATTTGGCTTTATATGTACTGGGGAATTCAACCCAGGCCTTCAGGCTTTGAAAGCAAGTACCTTTAACCACTGAGCCATCTCTCCAGCCCTCTTACTTTCTATTCCATATACTTTGTTTTGTTTCAATCGTATAAAAATAATATTAACTAAGAGAAAAGGGACTGACTGGATTACTACAAATAAAACTTAAGGTCTTGTGTTTTGTACCTCTGGCAGTAACTCATGTTGCTAATGTTTTTTTTTTTTTTTTTTAATTTTTGGTGTGTGTATGTGTGTGTGTGCATGTGTGTAGAGTATATGTGGTTTGTGGTGTGTGTGTGTATAGTGTATCCACCTGTGTGAAGCTGTGTGCATGCATCTGGAGGCCAGAGGAAACTTGTGGTATTGTCCTCTTTTGGCTCATCTGCCTATTTCCTTGAGACAGTCTCTCTCTCTCTCTCTCTTTCTCTCTCTCTCTAACCCAGAGCTGCTAATTTCACCATTTTTTCATCAGCAAGTCCCAGAAATTCTTCAGTCTCCCATCCATGTGTGTGTCGCCATGCTCAGGTGCTCATGTGGGTTCTGGGAATTGAGCTCGGGCAGTCTCAGGCCTTCTCAGGCCTTGATGTTTGCACAGTAAGTGCTCTTACCTGCTGAGCATCTCCCTGGCCCTGCATGTTGCTCCTTTTTATTCCACTGTTCATAGGGTAAAGCATGCCATCAAAACATATCAATAAAAAAGCTGGGTGTGGTGGCGCACGCCTTTAATATCAGCACTGGGGAGGTAGAGATAGGAGGATCGCCATGAGTTTGAGGCCACCCTGAGAATATAGAGTGAACTCCAGGTCAGCCTGGGCTAGAGTGAGACCCTACCTCAAAAAACCAAAAACCAAACCAAACCAAAACAAAACAAAACAAAAATATCAATAAAGTTAAACCAATGGAAGCAGGATGTGATGGGCATGCTTGTAACCCCAGCACTTAGGAGATAGAAACAGGAGGAGCAGGAGTTCAAGGTCATCCCTGGCTACATATTGAGTTAGAGGCCAGTTTAGGCTACATGACATCCTGTCACAGGCAAACTACCTACCAATAACAAAAAAAAAACTAAAAAAAGATCATGTTTTCTGAAGTATTTGTAGTATCTGTACATTATACAATTCTAGAGAATCCTGAAAATACTATTTAAAATAATTCTAGGGCTGGAGACATGGCTTAGCAGTTAAGGCATATGCCTGTGAAGCCTAAGGACTCTGGTTATATTCCCCAGGTCCCACGTAAGCCAGATGCACATGGTGGCGCATGTGTTTGGAATTCATTTGCAGTGGCTAGAAGACCTGGCATACCCATGTTCACTCTCTCTCTCTCTCTCTCTCTGACTGTAATAAATAAAATAAAAGCTTAAAAAAATTCTAAAAAGGGATATTTCCATTTTGAACATTTAAAAACCAACACCTGATCCTTTCTACTAAAGTAACATATCTTGGGCCTGGGGAGATGGCTCAGTGGCTAAAGGAGCTTGCTTGCAAAGTCTGTTGGCCCCCATTTGATTCCCCAGGACCCATGTAAAGCCAAGTGACTCATGTATCAGGAGTTCATTCAGTTGTAGTGTTGGGAGGCTCTGACATGTGGATGCACTCTCTTTCTCATATAAATAAAAATATTTTAAAAAACAGCTATCTTGAGCCAGGCATGGTGGCACACGCCTTTAATCCCAGCACTTGGGAGGCAGAGGTAGGAGAATTGCCAAGAGTTCAAGGCCACCCTGAGAATACATAGTGAATTCCTGGTCAGCCTGAGCTAGAGTGAGACACTACCTTGGAAAGCCAAAACAAAAAGCTATCTTGAGCCAGGAGTGTGGAGCATGCACTCAGGAGGCAGAGGTAAGAGGATCACAGTGAGTTCGAGACCAGCCTGAGACTACATAGTGAATTCCAAGTCATCCTGGGCTAGAGCAAAACTCTACCTTGAAACCTCCCCTCCCCCCAAAAGTGATCTTTTAACTTACATAAATAGATTGTGCAAAAGTTTCAAACCTTGTAGAGAAAGTTTATGTCCTCATTAATCAATCTAAGGAAATCATAGCTACTAGTTAGTATGCTTATCCCAGACTTATTTACATTAATTTACATACATCTATGTGTAGCTCTAGAAAATATATTGTGGCAAGAACATTATTTAAGTTGAAATAATTGATAGCCTATGGTAAGTATTGTTTTACACTTTGCTTTATAAAATCCAATGTCTTAAGCTGGGTGTGGTGGCGCACGCCTTTAATTCCAGCACTCGGGAGGCTGAGGTAGGAGCCATAAGTTCGAGGCTACCCTGAGACTACATAATGAATTCCAGGTCAGCCTGGACTACAGTGAGACACTACCTTGAAAAACAAACAAACAAAAATCCAGTGTCTTTAAGAGATGAGGGGTGTCGTGAAACAGTATAGAATGCACTTACTATGGTGGGAAGCTCTGGATTCTGACCCCAGCACCAAAGAAAAAAGAATCCCCTCCAGTGTCTTGAAGGGTTCCTCACATTACTATTGGCAGATCAACCTAGTGTCTCTGAAGCACCTCCAAGTATTTCATAGTGTGGATATGCCACACTATGGTGACCTGTTAGTGACCCATTTCTACGTATTTTCAATGCTGGAACTTAGCACACTACAACAAACACATATTTCCTCCCAGTATCTCCAAGGTTGCAACCAAGATATTGTTCAGACCTATGGTCTCATCTGGTAGTGCAAGTCAGGGACAGCCCCCTCTAAAGTCACACATGATCACTGGCCAAGCTGTCGCATGGAGATACCTCCTCTGTTCCTTGCCATGTGGGCCCTTCCAGGTGATAGCTCACAACACAGGAGCTGACCTCCCTCAGTGATAGCAAGCAAGAGAGAACACCCAAGATGGAAGTGGGGTCATCTTGTCATCAAATATGGACGGGACCTCTCACCAGTTTGGCATAATCTGTTTATGGGAAATTATTTCACTGAATCCAGCTCACATTCGAGGGTGTGTGTATTCTGTAAGCACGTGGATAGCAGAAGCCATGAATCGCTGGGGGTAATCCTGAAACCCACCACAGAAAGATAAGCACGTGATCAATGGATACAAAGTGAGACAGTGGAAGAGGCACCACCCCTTCGAGCAGGAGCTGATCCATGAGTTATTCATGAAGCCAACAAACATGTACCAAGACCTGCTTTATTCCCTGGCTCAGTTTCCAGGTATTAGTAAGAAAATGGCAACTAGGATGGAAAAAGTCTCAAGCTCTCTTGGTGTTAACAGTACTGCAGAAACAAGAGATGTCATCAGAGCTAAAGAGCATAAAAAACAAGATGGCAGTCATGCGGTTCATGAGGTGTTTTACAGGTAAGACTCATCACAGCTTATGACTCATTGGGTGCTGGTGGGTGAGGAGTTGAAGGTCAACTTCCAATTCAAGGCTGGGCAGCTGGTAGGTTCTGGTACCTCTCACTGATAGAAAAGTGCAGGGCAAAAAGACTGAGTGAAGGGGGCTGGAGAGATTGCCAAGTGGTTAAGGTGCTTGCCTACAAAGACTCATGACCAGGGTTTAATTCCCCAGTACACATGTAAAGCCAGATGCGCAAAGCCCTGGCATGCCCATTCTCTTTACCTCTCTATGTTTTTTGTGTTTTTTTGTAAATAAATAAATAAGATTTAGTGAAGTGATAACAAGCCTAGCGCTGACATGTTGAATGTAAGGAATGTATCCAAGCCTGGTCTGTAATCCCAGCTCTTCAGGAGGCTGAGGGAGAAGGACCACACCAAATTTAAGACCACCTGGACCACAGAGTGAGTTCAAACCAGCAATTTAGGGAGACCTCGTCTTAAAAGAAAAAAGAAGAACAAGGAGGAAGAGGAGGAGGAGGAAGAGGAGGAAAAGAAGAAGAAGAAGAAGAAGCAGGGGCAGGGACTGAGAATGTAACACTTGCATGTCATGTATGAGGCTCAAGGCTCTGGGTTCATTTCGTAGGATCAAAGAGAAAGGTGGTCTTCAGAAGCTAATGAGACATTAATAGAGGATCTTAGAAGTGAAACCCATCTCAGCAGGAAGTCAGAGGCAAGTTGATAATATTTAAAGCCGGCCCATGGGAGGCAAAGGGAAAAGAAGGTTTTTTTGAACCCTATAGAAATCGAAACTTCTAAGGAGTGGGGAAAAGGAAAGAGAAAGTAAAGAGATAAAAGCAAGTGAAGACAAAGGAATGCAAGAGGACGTCATGGATTCTGCCAAAGGGACTTAGAAGAAAAAAAGAATTAAGACAGTTGAATGTAGTCAAGAAATCAGGATGTCTTTTTGGTACAAAAAGGAGGTCATTGACTGCCTGATGAAAACAACTTCAGGGCTGGGAGTGGGAAGGGAAGACAGCTGAGTGGTTGAGAGGAAGGAGAGTGCAAATCTTCCGTGACTGTTTACATCCTATCGACACATACATGGATGGCAGGCGTAGCTGCATGAAATGTCATCCAGGAAGCTGTCTAGTGCCTGGGAAGCTGCCAGCCCTTCCGCTTTCCTTCAGTCCTAACCCACAGTTCTGCTAGGCAAGACGAAGTAGAGAAAGCAGCAAGAAAATTTGAGGTGGCTTGTCCCCGTGGACTCTGTGACAGGGAAGTCGCACAACCTCCAGGGGACAGCGAGGCACAGATCACCCAAATACAAAGCAGCGTGAATCCCCAGATCCCCTGAAGGGACTCGAAGCCCCAAATCTAATATGACTCTTCTTTTAGCTGAACTGCATCTGTCTCCTTTAGCAATCTGAAATCTCAGGAAGTTCAGGCACTTGCTATTGAAGGAAGAATCGTGGCTTTTATTCTTTTTTCCCATGGGAAATGTTTTTTTCATAAGTCTCTGGCAGTTCCAATACGTCTTCTCTGTCCATCACAGACCTTATACTTCTTGATTTTCTTTTTCTCCTTGGGAATCAGAAAGCTATACGAAATTGGTACTGCTGGTTGGAGAATTTGGGTTATTTTAGCTACCTTTCCATAATCTTTCCTGTATGAAAAAATTATTTCACATGATTGTGCAAATTTAGACCCCGGTAGTTATATGTGCAGGGGTGGGGGAGAGTAAATAATGCTTCAAAGAAGCCTAGCCTTCGGTCAATACTTTGAAGAATGTATCTGCCTTTAGGACTGGAGAGATGGCTTGGCAGTTAGGGCATTTGCATGCAAAGCCAAAGGACCCAGGTTCGATTTCCCAGTACCCATATACAGCCAGATGCACAAGGTGGCATATGCATCAAGTTCATTTGCAGTGGCTAGAGACCCTGGTGTGCCATTCTGTCTCTCTTCTATCTGCCTCTCTCTCTCTCTCTCCCTCTCTCTCTCTTAGATAAATAAATATAACATTTAAAAAAGAATGTGCTGGGTGTGGTGGCGCACGCCTTTAATCCCAGCACTCGGGAGGCAGAGGTAGGAGGATCGCCATGAGTTCAAGGCCACCCTGAGACTACAGAGTGAATTCCAGGTCAGCCTGGGCTAGAGTGGGACCCTACCTCGAAAAAACAAAAATAAAATAAATAAATTTTAAAAAAAGAATGTACCTGCCTTTATGCACAATTCTTTGGCAGCAGAGAGGAAGGGATATCCCATTGCCATGTAAAGCTAACACCAGATTATAGATGCCACCCTGGCAAGCTGTAATTCGCCATGTATCGGACACATGAAGCATTTAATACTACAGTTATTCACTTATTTTGCTCAGGGCTTGACATGCTGAGCATGTGCTGTACCATGGAGCCTCTACCTTGGGCCTAGTTTCACTATTTTATGTTTGAGCCATATGCTGGAATAAAAAGTAGACACTGGGATGGAGAGATGGCTTAGTGTTTAAGGTGCTTGCCTGCAAAGCCAAAGAACCCAGGTTCAATTCCCATTTACCCATGTAAGCTAGATGCACAAGGTGGCGCATATGTCTGGAGTTTGTTTACAGTGGACGAAGGCCCTGGCGTGCCCATTCTATCTCTCTATATATATCTGCTTCCTTTTATCACTCTCAAATAAATAATTTTTTTAAAGTGGAAATTTACAAACAATAGATATGGAATGGCCTTAAATGATTGGCAAGCAGACATTTAAAAAATAAGTATCCAGGCCTGGAGAGATGGCTTAGCGGTTAAGGCGCCTGCTTCCTAAGCCTAAGAACGCCGGTTCCAATCTCCAGGTCCCATGTTTAGCCTGATGCAAAGTAACACAAGGGCGCAATGCCGCACTTGTTCACAAGGGGGGCGCACTCATCTGGATTTCGTTCACAGCAGCTGAGAGACTGCTGGGGCGCCCATTCTCAATCTCTCTCCCTCTCCCTCTCTCTGTGTCTCTCTCCAAAAAATAAAAAAATAATAATAAAAAAATAAGTATCCAGTGGAGATGGCTCAGCAGTTAAAGTCACTTGTTTGGGTTTTGATCCCCTAACACCTGTGTAAAGCTGGGTACAAAATGGCTTTTGTGAGCTCAGTGTCTATGATAATGGGAGGTGGAGCCTGAAGATTCTGAAGCTCCTGAACCAGCTTATCCGGCATTGGTTTGTAGTGGAAGAGACCCTACCTCAAAGAAGGTGAAGGACGGGCATCTGGAGGCTGCCCTCTGGCTCCACATGCACTGTGGCACATGCCCCCCTCCCACATACACAAGTGTAGATAAATAAATCACACAAACCAAAAACATGCCTTTGGGGCTGAGGATGTGGCTTAGAGAGTAGAGTGCCTGCTTCTCATGCATGAAGCATCCCAGCACCTCATACACCTGGCGTGATGGTGCAAGCCTGTAATCCTAGCACTCCAGAGGGTGGAGATGAAGCAGTTTAGGAGTGACAAGGCCCCAAAGTAAAAGTAAGGTGTGTTCTTGACCCTTTAGGGAGAGAATCTGGCTCAACCTATCTCCTTCCCTCTAGGGGAGTCCTTGCAGCCTCCACTTTACTAGAGGCCAGAAACATAAGGGAGAATCTGGTTTCCCTTTCCTTCTCCTTCTCCTCTTTCCTACTCCTTCCCTTCCCTTCCCTTCCCTTCCCTTCCCTTCCCTTCCCTTCCCTTCCTTCCCTCCCCTCCCCTCCCCTCCCCTCCCCCCCCTCCCCTCCCCCCCCTCCCTCCCCTCTCCTCCTCTCCTCTTTCTTTCTTTCTTTCTTTCTTTCTTTCTTTCTTTCTTTCTTTCTTTCTTTTTCTTTCTTTCTTTGTTTGTTTCTAGAAAATTAAGACAGTTCACTCCCTTCCTAAAAACCTGGCAATACCTAGAGTCAGGGCTGGATTAATTAGCTTAGTCCCATAAAGTAAACTTCCATAAAAGACCCTAATCTAGTCTCTAGTGGGGGCTTTCCCATTTCCAGAACCCTACTCATGTCTCCTCTATGGGCAAGAACTCTGTCTTCTTCCCTTCTCTTAAGCTCCATAAGCTCTACAATAAAATCTTTATCCTCTGGTCTGTGGGTTTAATTCATTGAAATTCATGACAAGAACCCAGAGGCCACTAATTCAGTGAAAGCTTTGTGTGACCACGAGCATATAGCACAGTGGCTCCCAAGTCATTGCCCACCCAAGAGTCAAGAAAGGCTCCAACGCTCTCAATTCCCATATATCCAGGAAGGTCAGAAGTTCAAGGTCATTAACAGCTCCAGATTGAGTTGAAGGCTAGCCTGGGCTATCTGAGACCCTATCTCAAAAACAAAAGGTGAGGTTGGAAAGATGGCTCAGCCATTAAAGGCACTTGCAAAGCCTGACAGCCCCTGCTACCCTGGGCACCTATACCAGACCCAAAATGTGGCATGTCTGGTGTTCGTTTGCAGTGGCAAGAGGTCCTGGTGCACACACACACAATGAATAAATTAAATAATCCAGGACTGTGAAATTTTGGGAATAATTTATGTTCTTTTTTTCCTCCTTCCCTCCCTTCTTCCTCTTTCCTTCCTTCTTTTTTTTTTTTTAATATTTATATTTATTTATTTGACAGAGAAAGAGGGAGAGAGAGTGACAGAGAATGGGCACACCAGGGCCTCCAGCCACTGCAAATGAACTCTGTTCATGTAAGCCCCCTTGTGCATCTGGCTAACGTGGGTCCTGGGGAAGCAAAGCTGGGTCCTTTGGCTTTACAGGCAAATGCTTTAACTACTAAGCCATCCCTCTAGCCCCCTTCTCCTTCTTTATTTTGAATGTTTCCCTTTAAAATTTTTATTTATTTATTTGAGAGAGAGAGAGAGAGAGAGAACATGGGTGCACCAGAGCCTCCAGTCACTGAAAACAAACTCCAGATGCATGTGCCTGCTTGTGCATCTGACTTGCTTGGGTCCTGGGGAATTGAACCAGGGTCCTTAAGCTTCACAGGCAAACAACTTAACCACTAAGCCATCTCTCCAGCTCTTGTTCTTGCTTTGATACAGGCCTTACAGTGTAGCCTCAAATTCTCAATCCTCCTACCTTAGCTTCCTCAGTACTAGGATTACAAACATGTGCCACCATGCCCAGCAGTATTTTCATCTTTGTCTTTCAAACAATGTCATCTAAATAGCTGCTTTTTTTTAACAATCCCACTCCCCTTTTTTCATTTTACCAATGAATATCCAGAGATTAACTTGCATTTAGGAGCTCAATAGTTCTAAAAACTTCTGGCAAGATGCTGTCAATAAAACTAATTTAGAGGCTGGAGAGATGACTCAGCAGTTAAAGGTGCTTGCTTGCAAAGCCTGATGGCCTGGGTTCAATCCCCCAGTACCCATGTAAAGTGGCACACGTGTCTGGAGTTCATTTGCAGCAGCAGGAGGCCCTGGTATGTCCATTCTCTTTCTGTCAAATAAATAAAATATTTTTTAAAACCCAATTTATAAACTTTAGACTTTACTACTGGGGGGGGTGTTACCTTCAACCCCCTGTTCCAATCAGATTATTGACTAAGTGACTTATGGTCTGATGTGCTATGATCATCTATGATCCTTTTGTGTTTTGTTTTTTCGAGGTAGGGTCTCACTCTAGCTCAGGTTGACCTGTAGTTCCTGGCTTTTATTTTATTTTATTTTTTTGGAGAGAGACAGAGAGAGAGGGAGAGGAAGACAGAGATGGGTGTGCCAGCAGCCTCTCAGCTGCTGTGAACGAAATCCAGATGGATGCGCCCCCTTGTGGTCAAGTGCGGCATTGCACCCCTTTTGCATCTGGCTAAACGTGGGACCTGGAGATTGGAACCACTGGAGATTGGAACCAGAGTTCTTAGACTTAGGAGGCAGGCGCCTTAACCGCTAAGCCATCTCTCCAGCCCATTCCTGGCTTTTATTACGGTGTGATAAGAAGCTAAGAATACCTAACAAAACAAAACATGCTCAATTCTGGACAAAACAATGAATGCATTTATTAAGTTCACTTCTACTGTGATTTTTTTAAAGGAAGGCAGTTATGCTCACCACTACCACCAATGCAGATTCTTCTTTCCTTCCTCCTTCCTCCTCCCTTCCTTCCTTCCTTCCTTCTTTTTTTTTTTTTTTTTTTTTTTTGAGGTAGGGTCTCACTTTAGCCCAGACTGACCTGGTAGCCTCCTGAGTGCTGGGATTAAAGGTGTGTGCCATGATGTCTGGCTTTAATTTTCTTTCTTTCTTTTTTTTTTTTTTTTTTTTTTCGAGGTAGGGTCTCACTCTGGTCCAGGCTGACCTGGAATTCACTATGTGGTCTCAGGGTGGCCTACGAACTCTCGGCAATCCTCCTACCTCTGCCTCCCGAGTGCTGGGATTAAAGGCGTGCGCCACCACACCCGGCTCTTTAATTTTCTTGAGATGAGAACATGGCCAATCTCAGCCAGACCCTTTAAAGGTTAGGTCTAGTGTTAAAAGTAGATTTGGGGGCTAGGTATGGTGGCCCATGCCTTTAATCCCAGCACTTGGGAGGCAGAGATAAATTCTAGATTAGCCTGGAATGGTTAGAATGAGACCTTACTTTGAAAAACAAACAAAACAAAACAAAAAGGATTAACATTGAGGCTGTTGGTGTACCTCAATTGTTAGAGTGCTTGCTGAGCTGCACAAAACCCGTCCAATACTACATACACTGGGCCTGTAATCAAAGAACTCAGGAGGTAGAGGCAAGAGGATCAGAAATTCAAGGTCATCCACTCAGGAGACAGAGGTAGAAGGCTCGCTGTGAGTTCAAGACCACCCTGAGATTAGAGTGAATTCCAGGTCAGCCTGAGCTAGAATGAGATCCTACCTCGAAAAAAAAAAAAAAGAAAGAAAGAAAGAAAGAAAAGAAAAAAAAGAAAAGAAAAGAAAAGAAAAGAAAAGAAAAGAAATTCAAGGTCATTCACAGCTATATAGTGAGTTTAAGACCAGTGTGGGCTGTTGGGCATTGCTAAAAATGGGCTGGGACTGTGAAGAAGCTGGCCTGAACTGTTGGACATGACCAGGGACCTTGGGTTGTGGTGGTTGCAACTGGTCATATCATCGGGAACCCACCCTGGCCCTCCCTGCCCTTGGGCAAGGTTGTAGTGTGCCCTGTCATCACCCAGAGTGGGCAGAACTGGCGAGGCCCTCCCCCCTTGATCCCAAAAATCATCTGACCATTCCATAGTCAGGTTTTGCCCACCCACAGTTCCTGACCTTGTGGCTAGCTGCCCAAGAGACCCTTATGTGGCTGAAGTCACATAGCTTTTCCCGCCTCTTCTGTTATCTCTCGTACAAGTCCTCTCTCACAACTCTGAAGTCATGTAGCTTTTCCTGCCTACTATCTCCCTTACAACCAATTAGATAGCAACCCATAAACTATGTATCCAATCTAGCTCTGGCTGACCTGGAACTTACTCTCTGTAGTCCTAGCCTCGAACTCACGGCAATCCTCCTACCTCTGCCTTTCGAGGGCTAAGATTAAAGGTGTGTGCCACCACACCTAGCTACATTTGTTTTATTTATTTTTATTTATATTTATTTATATGAGAGAGAAAGAGGCAAAGAATGGGCATGCAGGGTCTCCAGCTTCTGCAAATGAACTCCAGACTCATGTGCCACCTTGTGCATTTGGCTTATGTGTGTCTTGGGGAATTGAACCTGGGTCCTTTGGCTTCACTGGCAAGCACCTTAACCGCTAAGCCAATTCTCCAGACCTACATTTGGTTTTTATGTCTTAGTTCTTTTTTGTTTTACCTGCAAAATTTGTCTACCCAATTATAGATGACACTGATATTTTAAAGATTCCAAGCCAGTCATCTTGTAGACTGTACCACATTTTTTGTTTGTGTGGTTGTTTCCTTAGGCTGTGACACTTAACTTTTCTAGGTCGTGTAGTCCCTTCTGTGAAATTCATGTGGCAGCCTCCCCACCCGCAACCCTCAGTCAGGATGAGGATGGCATGGAAGATGCTCGCAAAGTGCCAGCACCATGAACACTCTGAGTGACGTTGTCATTACCGTGACCGCTATCACCATCCTTTTAGTCCCCCGAGCTCCATGATGCACTCACAAACACACTTCTTGATTCTTTCCTCGCCATCTGGGATGTCTTATACCTGTCTTGCTCTGTCCTTTTTGTTTGTTTTGTTTTTGAGGTAGGGTCTTGCTCTAGCCCAGGCTGACCTGGAATTCACTATGTCGTCTCAGACTGACCTTGAACTCGTGGCAATCCTACTACCTCTGCTTCCTGAATTCTGGGACTAAAGGCATGCACTACCATGCCCAGCTCTGTTCTTTTAAAAAAAAATTCAAATTTATTTTTATTTATTTGAGAGAGAGAGAGAGAAAGAGAGAAAGACACAGATATAGAACAGGCATGCCAGGGCATTCAGCCACTGCAAATGGACTCCAGACACATGCACTATCGTGTGCATCTGGCTTACATGGGTCCTGGGGAATTGAACCTAGATCCTTAGGCTGCAGATAAGTGCCTTATCTAAGCCATCCCTCTAGCCCTGTTCTCTCTTTATTATTTATACAAGATGGGGGGGGGCAAAGAGAATGAATATGAACACACAAAGGCCTCCTGCCACTACAAACTTGAGACACATGTACCATTTAGTGCATCTGGCTTTACATGGGTACTGGAGAATTAAACTCAGGCAGTCAGGTTTTCTGACAGGTTTTTTGAGGTGGGGTCCCACTCTAGCTCAGGCTGACCTGATACTCTGGTTGTTTCAGGCTGGCTTCGAACTCACAGCAATCCTCCTACCTCTGCCTCCCAAGCGCTTGGATTAAAAGCGTGTGCCACCATGCCCTGTTCTAAGCAAGTACTTTTGCCCACCTAGCCACCTCTCCAGCCCCTGTTCTCTTTCTTGGAGACCTTAATTGATGAACTCTTCAGCCAAATTAATATTTTTAATTACTATTGTGTGTGTGTCTCTCTCCCCACTCTATATATTTGTGTGTATATATGTATGTACATGAGTACATGATTTTGTGTATGGGTACATTTAAAAATTACTGTGTGGGGCTGGAGAAATGGCTTAGTGGTTAAGGCGTTTGCCTGCAAAGCCAAAGGATCCCGGTTCGATTCTCCAGGACCCACATAAGCCAGATGTGTTAGGGGCACATGCATCTGGAGTTCGTTTGCAGTGGCTAGAGGCCCTGGCATGCCCATTCTCTCTCTGTCTGCCTCTCTTCTCTCTCTCTCTCTCTCTCTCTCTCTGCTTGCAAATAAATAAATAAATAAAAAGTTAAAAAATATATAAAATTAAAAAAATTACTGTGTGTATATATATGTGTATCTGACAGCATGATGTATGTGTATGGGTGCATGTGTGCCTTACTGTGTGTATGGAAGCAAAATGACAACCTGGAGGGAGGGGTTGGTCCCTGCCTTCTACCTTGTTTGAAACAGGTTATCTCTTTTATTTTATTATTTATTTGAGAGAGAGAGAATGGGCGCACCAGGGCCTTCAGCTGCTGCAAATGAACTCCAGTCGCATGCACCCCCTTTTGTGCATGTGCGACATTACACCCTGTGTCACTGTGCATCTGACTTATGTGTGACTTGGAGATCTGAACATGAGTTCTTAGGCTTCACAGGCAAGCACCTTAACTGCTAAGCCATCTCTCCAGCCCCAGGTTATCTCTTATCATTTGCTACTGGAAAGGGCAGAACAACTGGCCCATGAGCTTGTGGATTCTCCTGGCTCTATCTCCCATTGCTGTAGGTGTATTGGGATTGCAGACATATGCACCCTTTGCATCTGCCTTTTAAATGAGTGCTGGCGATCTGAACTCAGGTCGATAGGCTTTCAGAGTTAGTAGCTTTAACGGCTGAGCCATCTCTCCAGCCTCCCAATAAATCTCAACCCCTCCAAGAACTAGAGTTTAGCCTTCTCCATCCTCTTAAGGACAGCTTCTTTTTCCAGAATCCTGATTTTGTAACTCCAAAAGGCTCACACGACAGTGAGGCTTCAGCCAATGTCATGTCCACCTGGGGAGAGAGGGAATGCTTCGTCATTGTTGGCACTGGCACTGACCTTGGTGCTGAGGCTGTGGGTGCACAGCTGCAGCAGTGTTGTTGGAAAGGATGCTGGGGAAAGGAGATTGGCTGGCAAGGAAAGTGAGGAATGTGCTGCCAGAACCCTGGGCTCCCAGCCAGATGCTAATTACAATGGCCTGGGGGTGCTAGTGCCCCTGTTAGCACATCAAGGAGGTGTTGTGGGGCTGGTAGGAATGGGGGAGGTGAGAGAAACAGGAAAGGTGAGAGGAACTGACAGGTTGGAGAAACCCACTTGTTCCCCTAGGGTCCACCCTCCCTGCAGACTCAAGCTGTCTGGGAGAAATTGTGGCTGTCACCATAGCAACTGCAGCAGCTGATGCGTGATGCACAGTGTCTTTATTAGAGAACACTGGTCAAGCTTGGGCCAGTACTTTTCCATCTGAATTTCATTTCTTCAGTGCAAGAGGCTGGTGATGGCACCAATGGGGTTGGAGGGGCGTGTGGAGATACAGCGGAGATGGGAGAGTTCTTGGATATTCTATTGAATTGTTGGGGAATGAAGATAGAAGAGAAGCAGATTTTTACATGCTGAAATGTAATTTAAATATTCAAGCAGCTTCAGAATTCCCCTACATTACACTGTAGTTGTTGGAGCAGCCTTCTTATGGCCTTTGAAAAAGTACAAAGCAAAGCCGGGTGTGGTGGCGCAGCACCACACTTGGGAGGCAGCACTTGGGAGGCAGAGGTAGGAGGATTGCCGTGAGTTCAAGGCCACCCTGAGACTACATAGTTAATTCCAGGTCAGCCTGGGCCAGAGTGAGACCCTATCTCGAAAAACAAAAACAAAAACAAAAAAAGAAAGAAAGAAGAAAAGAAAGAAAGAAAAGAAAAGAAAGAGTACAAAGCAGTGCACTTTGGGGACCCTTATGGGGAAAGGTTCATCTGCTCAGGAAGATTCTGAAGCTGGGGCGTCTGGCCAACCTTAGTGTCCCAGCTGGCTCTGCAAGCTCCCGCCTGGGCGGCATTTCTGGTTCCCTCATATTTCAATGGTCTCACCTGCAAACTTTAAGCACTAAGAGTAGCTAGCAGTCTCAGAGCTGTGATGAGAACTAAATGCATGTATGGATGCCTGTAGAGTGAAGTCCAATCCCAGGTCCCCATTAGGCACTCAATAAATGGTTGCTACTATTGCCACTACGAACAGTTCCACCACTCCTACCACAACCGTTACTATTGCTAGGCCTGCTACTATTCCGCCCACCACTTTGCTGCCTCTTGGTCCTCCTGCTGGCAAGATGGGAACAACACACTTCACAGGACAGGATTATGAGTCATTCACGGATCAGCCTTCTCCTAAGGCTGATACCAGAGTGTCTGAATTTGGCAGCACTTTTATAGGTACTGGGGTCCAAGACTGAAAAGATATGTTTGAGATGCTTCATAAAACTGCTGGGGAATCCTGTAAGAACTAAAAACTAAAAAGCATCTCATGAAGCCCAGGCTGGCACTGAACTCACTAAGTAGCGGAGGGTGACCTTGAACTTCCTGATACACCACCATACCTCGTTTATGTAGTGAAGAGATGTGAGCCCAGGGCTCTGTGTATGCACCCGACTAAATGACTTATATCCCCAGCCTTGGATATTTTTGTTGATGTTGATTGTCAGTAAAAGAAAGCTTATTCTTTGTCCTAGAGCTATAGAATTAAAATATTTTTATTTGAAAGAGAGAGAGTGAGTATAGGTGTGCCAGGGCCTTTTGCCACTGCAAATGAACTCCAGACATATGCACCAGTTTATGTATCTGGCTTTATGTGGGTACTGGAGAATTGAAACCAGGCTATAGAATTGTTATTAGAAGAGATTGTATAGTTGATCCATTTACAAATGTATCTTTGAAGTATCCTCTCTTTGCTTTTGTCCTGTGAATCTACCCAAGTGGTCATTTACCTATGGTTATTTTCTCTTTTACTTAAAAAATATTTATTTATTTGAGAGAGAAAGAGAGGCAAATAGAATGGGTGTGCCAGGGCCTCTGGGCACTGCAAATGAACTCCAGATGCATACACAACCTTGTGCATCTGGTTTCCATGGATACAGGGGAATCAAACCTAGGTCCTTAGGCTTCACAGGCACGTACCTTAACTGCTAAACCATCTCTGTGTATTTTTTTGAAGTTGGGTCCCCCAGCTGACCTGAAATTCACTATGTAGTCTCAGGCTGGCCTTGAACTCACGGCAGGTGGTCTTCCTACCTCGGCTGCACCACCATGCCTGGCTTTGGTTTTCTTTTCTGTGTATGTGTGTGTACGTGCCTGCATGCAGGCATGCATGTGTGTGCACACAAGTGGCCTGTGTGTGCAGATCAGAGGACAACTTTTGGGTGTCAGTCCTCATTTTCTACCTCACCACACCCCAGCATCACAGTTGTTGACTGTTATGCCTTGAGCATCAAGGAGATCTGCCTGTCTTTGTCCTGCATCCAAATCCGAGTCAGGACGCTTGGATTACAGATGCCTGCCATGGCTTCCAGGTTTTTTTGTTTGTTTTTGTTTTTGTTTTTGTTTTGTTTTGTTTTTGTTTTTCGAGGTAGGGTTTCACTCTGGTCCAGGCTGACCTGGAATTAACTATGTAGTCTCAGGGTAGCCTCAAACTCATGGCAATCCTCCTACCTATGCCTCCCGAGTGCTGGGATTAAAGGCGTGCGCCACCACGCCCGGCTTGGCTTCCAGGTTTTTTATGTCATAGCTATGGGTTGAGCTCAGGCACTTGGGCTTGAGAAGCAATCACTTTATCCCCTGAACCATCTCCCCAGCCCTTGATTCCCTTTTTATTGGTCAAATACTTATTTTAAAACATTTATTGTTATTATTATTAACAACATATTTTGTATGGATACATCATGTGTTGGTACCCCCTTTTCCCTTGTCCCTGCCCCCATTCTGTTGTGGACACTCCTCAGTGGGGTTGCAGGTATTTCCTATGGGTTTGTGGTTTATGCATTGTGGGAGCAGCAGTCAGTTATTTTTTGGGGGAAGGGAATGCTTCTGGGCATAATGTCTCAACCTGTGGCTCTTACTTGTTGTTTTTTAAAAAATATTATTTATGGGCTGGAGAGATGGCTTAGTGATTAAGGCACTTACTGGCTAAGCTAAGGGACCTAGGTTCGGTTCCTCAGGACCCATGTAAGCCAGATGTACGAGGTGGCACATGCATCTGGAGTTTGTTTGTAGTGGCTACAGGCCCTGGTGTGCCCATTCTCTCTTTCCTCCTCTCTCTCTTTCCCTCTCTCAAATAATAAGATAAAATATATATATTTAAAAATTTTTTTTTTTTTTTTTTGGTTTTTCGAGGTAGGGTCTCACTCTGGCCCAGGCTGACCTGGAATTCACTCTGTAGTCTCAGGGTGGCCTTGAACTCACGGCGATCCTCCTACCTCTGCCTCCCGAGTGCTGGGATTAAAGGCGTGCGCCACCACGCCCGGCTAAAATATATATATTTAAATTTTTAAAAAATTTTTTTATTTAAGAGTGTGTGAGAGAAAGAAAGAGGCAGACAGAGATCGAAAATATGTGTGCCAGGGCCTCCAGCCACTGAAACGAATTCCACCTTGTGCATCTGGCTTTACATGGGTACTGGGGGATCAAACTAGGGTCCTTAGGCTTTGTAGGCAAGTGTCCTAACTACTGAGTCACCTCTCCAGCCCTTATTTGTAGTTTTGAAGTAAATCATGTGGTGCTATGAAAAACGGGAAGCTAGTATCACTTGCCATTAAAAAAAAAAGCTGTAAAAATAAAAACGCTAGAGACAATTTGAAGTCACTGAAGTCTAGCTGATACTGCTTGTGATGGAAACTTCCGAAAGAGCTAAAAAAGGGAGGCTAGCAAGCTGTAGCAAGGCATTAAAGTCACACTTGAAGCAAACTGAAAATTCCTCTGTGAATCAGGACTGAAGCTCAATGGAAGGGGAACAACTTTGTCACCATGGCATTCAATAACATCTAGTGTCCATGTGTGGCCCCACCTAAAGACACTGCTGACCTTAATGAAGACTGAATAGGACCTCTTCTTAAGAGGAACAAGAAGCTGCCCCTAGAGCAGCCTGCATCTGGTTAAGGTGGCCGAGGAGACAGTGAGCACAGCTCCAAAGGGAAGGCACAGCATTGGTGATAATGGTGGAGGCCACGTGAGGCTACTGTGAGGCTACTGACTAACTTAAAGTCACAAAAGACAGAGAGGAAGAGGAGGCAGATGGACAGGTCATGACAGCTTCGTCAATTGTCCTGAGGAATTCTGATTCCTTCAGTATGCACAAACACTGAAATACATGAGAATCCCACGACCAGATAGTAAGCGTAGCCATCATTGTTGGGTGTGGTAGCATACGCCTCTAATCCTAGCACTCGGGAGGTCGAGGTAGGAAGGTTGCTTTTACAGTTTCAGGTCAGTCTGAGTTACAGAGAGACTCTGCCTCAAATAAAGGGGAGGATGAGGGGATGGCTTAGGGGTTAAGAGGACTTGCTGCTTAAGCATGAAGGCCTCTCTGGCCAGAGACCACCAAGTTCAACTTCCCAGAACCCACATAAACAGCTGGGTATAGGACTGGAGAGATGGTTTAGTGGTTAGGGTGCTTGTCTACAAAGCCTAAGGACCCAGATTCAGTTCTCTAGGACCCACATAAGGCAGATGCATAAGGTGGTGCATGTGTCTGGAGTTTGTTGGCAGTGGCTGGAGGCCTTGGTGTGTCCATTCTCTCTCTTTCATGAATAAATGAAATAAAACATTTTTAGAGCTGGAGAGATGGCTTAGCAGTTAAAGCACTTGCCTATGAAGCCTAAGAACTCATGTTTGAATCTCCAGGTCCCACATAAGCCAGATGCACAGTGAAGCAAGCTTGCAATGTCACACATGAGCACAAGGAGGTGCACACATCTGGAGTTTGTTTGCAGCAGCTGAAGGTTCTGGTGCGCTAATTCTTTTCTCTCTCTCTGCCTCTACCCCTTCCTTCCTTCCTTCCTTCCTTCCTTCCTTCCTTCCTTCCTTCCTTCCTTCCTTCCTTCCTTCCTTCCCTCCCTCTCTCTCTCTCTCTCTTCCTTTCTTCCTTCCTTCCTTTCTTTCTTTCTTTCTTTCTTTCTTTCTTTCTTTCTTTCTTTCTTTCTTTCTTTCTTTCTCTCCCTCTCTCTCTCTCTTAAATAATTTACAAAAAAACAATTGAAAAACCAAGATCTATCAGTGAGCAAAAATTAGAGGTGGAGTATGCTCTGGGTATACCCTTCTCCCCCACCCTGGACTGTTCACTTACACGCCATTTCTCATGAATACTCTCCAAGCTCCCAATTCACATGGGATGTTTCCTGTATAGCCACGCATGGCTTCTCACGAAAATTGAATCACATCACATCAGTTGCCCCATCCCTCCACCCTCAAGGACTTGATGGATGTACTGGCCAAACACAGACAGAGGAGCAACAGGCAACAAGTTGTCTCTTTGTAATTTTGTAGTTTGTAAGCAAATTTTCCATAAGTAGTACCTTCAGTAATTTTTTTTTAAAGGTAGTCATCTCAAGAGGAGATTTTGACCCACTAGGGGCCATGGGCAATGTCTGGAGACATTTTAATTGTCACAAGTAGAAAAGAGGTGCTTTTGGCCTATAATGGGTAGGGGCTGTGTACATTACTAAATATACATCCTACAGAGCTGGAGGTATAGCTCAGTGAAACAGCCCTTGGCTAGCATGCTCAAGGACCTGGATTAAATTTTCAGAATCACATATCCCCTATGATGCACAGAACAGCCCCCCCCCCAACAAAGAATTATCCAAGCAGAATTAACAGTAGGGTTGAGGGTGAGAAATGATCCTTTTGTTTTTGGGTTTCAAGGTAGGGTCTCTCTGTAGACCAGGCTGACCTGGAATTTACTGTGTCGTCTCAGGCTGGCCTTGAACTCAGGGCCATGATCCTCCTACCTCTGCTTCCCCAGTGCTGGGATTAAAGACATGTGCCAACACCATGGCTGGGGGCATTTTTTAAAATTTAAATTTATTTATTTATTAGAGACAGAAAGAGAGAGAGAGAAAGAGAGAGAGAGAGTGAGAGAGAATGGGTGCGCCAGGGCCTCTAGCCACAAACTCCAGATACATGTGCCACCATGTGCATCTGGCTTACATGGGACCTGGAGAATCGAACCTGGGTTGTTAGGCTTTGCAGGCATGTGCCTTAACCTTTAAGCCATCTCTCCAGCCCTGGGAAATGACCCTTTAAAGGAAGATGAGGTCATGACTACTGGGAGTGTGATGAAAATATCTTTGAGTTCTGCCTCTCAACCCAGGACTTTTTTTTTTTTTTTTTTTTTTTTTTTGCCTTTTAAAAATGCTCACGCAGGGCTGGGGAGGTGAGTCAGTGTGTAGTGCTTGCTATGCAAACATGAGGACCTGAGGTTGGATCCCCACATAAAAATGCTGAGCATGGTGACCTGGTTATCCCAGTTCTGGGCAAGTAGAGACAGGTGGATCCCAGGGTTTACTGGCTGGCTTGTCTAGCCTAACCAGTGAGCTCTAGGTTCAGCAAGAGACCCTGTCTAAGAAATGGACAGCGGGGGTGGGAGAGATGGCTCACTGGTTAAGAGTGTTTCCTGCATAAGCATGAGGACCTGAGGAGTCCTGAGGCTATCTGACTTTGATTCCCCAGAACCAATGTAAACGCCTGGCCACATACCTCATAACCCAGTCCTCGTGGGGAGCAAAGAATGCAAATTCACTGGGCTCAAAAAAATGGCCAGCTCTGGCATCAGTGAGAGACTGTATCTCAAGGAAACATGGTCTCCATCCGTGTACAGGGTGCATGCATCTGCACACACGTGTGTGTATACACCATATTCAAACTACACAAACCCATGTGCAAAAAAAAAGATACTCAGTGTTGAACCCTTGCCTCTACACATTCACACGCATTTTGACCCACACTCATGAACATGTGTACACCTACACACATTCACATGCAAAAAAATCACAGATGTCCCAACTATACTCTCTGAGCTATGGATTCAGTTGGGATAGAAGCCATTAAAATATCACTTCCAGGGGACTGGGGAGATGGCTCAATGGTTAATGTTCTTGCTTGTAAAATCTAATGATGGGAGTTCAATTCCCCAGTACTCACATAAAGCCAGATGCACAAATTGGCATATGCATCTGGAGTTTGTTTGCAGTGACAGGAGGCCCTTACGTACCATTCTTTTTTTTTTTTTTTTTTTGGTTTTTTTTTTCGAGGTAGGGTCTCACTCTGGTCCAGGCTGACCTGGAATTAACTATGTAGTCTCAGGGTGGCCTTGAACTCTCAGCGATCCTCCTACCTCTGCCTCCGGAGTGCTGGGATTAAAGGCGTGCGCCACCACGCCCGGCCCCTTACGTACCATTCTTTCTCTCTGTCTCTCTCTGCTTGAAAATACATTTAAAAAAATATTTTGGCCTAGAGAGATGGCTCAGCAGTTAAGGTGCTTGCCTACGAAGCCTACTAACCTGAGTTTGATTCCCCAGTACCCATGTAAAGCCAGATGCACAAAGTGGTACATGTGTCTGGAGTTCCTTTGCAACAGCTGGAGACCCTAGCACATCCATTCTCAGCTATTTATTTATTTATTTATTTATTTATTTATTTATTTATTTATTTTTGATGTAGGGTCTCACTGTAGCCCAGACTAATCTGTCTTTCGTCTATCTCTCTCTGCTTGCAAATATAAATAATAAATAAAAATATTTTAAAAATGATTTCCAGTGACCAATATGTAGCAGGGCTGAAAATGATTAGAAAAAAGTAGTGTGGGGCTGGAGAGATGGCTTAGTGGTTAAGCGCTTTGCCTGTGAAACCTAAGGACCCTGGTTCGAGGCTCAATTCCCCAGTACCCACATAAGCCCGATGTACAAGGTGGCACATGCATCTGGAGTTCATTTGCAGTGGCTCGATGTCCTGGTGTGCCCATTTTCTCTCTCTCTCTTTCTCTCTGTCTTATTCTCAAATAAATGTATAAAAATAAACAAATTAAAAAAAATAGTGTGCATGCCTTTAATCCCTGCACTCAGGAGGCAGAGATAGGAGGATCATTGTGAATTTGAGGCCAGCCTAGGACTACAGAGTGAGTCCCAGGTCAGCCTGGGCTATAGCAAGACCCTACTTTGAAAAAAAAAAAAAAGAAGGGATTTATTTGAAGTTTACAGATCCAGGGGAAGTTCCATAATGGCAGAAGAAGCTGGCCCACTTCCACAGGTTCAAGCGGAGAAAAAGAAATAAAACCCACCACCAAAAAGCAAGCAAGCACACTTCAGGAACTCCAGGCAAAGCTTAAGCAATTTGTACATCTTTAGACTGGAATTCCAAATCCACCTCCACACCTTAGGGCTAGATCCTAGGACCCGCCCCCAGTGACATCTCCTCCAGCCAAGTGGCTGGAGATCTAAATTACAAGCTTTTAATAAACTACTTAATCAATTGGGGGCCATCTATTCAAACCACCACAACAGTGAACCATTCAGGGAAGGTAGTGAAATGATGCCTTAAAATATATGCTGGCTTCGTATCCCCATCAGAATGGCCCTTCCACCCGGAAGTCTTGCCCCTAATGTTAACATCCAAATACAGCATGTCCACCTGGTGTGTGCCTTGTTTCCTTTAGCTTCTGTTTCACTTCTGTTCCTACCTGCTCACAGATTTCCATAAAACTCTCATGCACAGAAAGCGTTTTCAAGACATTTTCATAGACTTTTCCTGGAGCTTTGAGGATTGTTGGCAGGGCATCCTGCACATGAGCCTTCTGACATCTTTCTACTTTCATGTATACTTCTGTACAATAAAGGGTTAACGCAGCAGGTCTAAGATGACTAGACCTTGCACATTTCAAAGAAGAACTTGCTCTTAAATAACCTTGTGACATTCTCATGTTCGGTGGGTGGGGGTGAGGGGCTGAGACCATGCTTGGTGGTTTATGTTAACGATGTGGTTTGTGGCGGGCACCTTGGACCATGTCATATCAAGTTGACCCCTGAAGGGGGTTAAGAGACCAGGTAACTGTTTCCCAAAGTAACAGTGGGCACTGAGACTCAGGTGAGCTCCCTTGTAAGTATTAACTTGTGCACTGTGTGTGTGCTGGGAGAATTAAGCACTACTTGAAGGGTGTAACTGGAAGGTTGTGTCTGGCCTCTGCTTTAGGCATCTCCATTCTCTCCAATTTTCATCTGTATCCTGACACTGTTGTAAACTGTCATTGACCAGAAACTTTCTGAGTCCTCCAGCAAGTCTTATCAAGCTGGAGGGTTTTCTGGAGACTCTGACATAGCTTCCCAATCCCCCCCTCCACTTCTTCAGGAGTACATGAAACCAATTTTCCACTTGTCTATTGCCAAGGAGTGCTCACACAGGGATTATTCTTTTTTTTTTTAACTTTAAAAAAGTTTTATTTTAAAAATTATTTTATTTACTTGAGAGAGAGAGGTATTGGGGGAGAATGGGCATGCCAGGGCTTTCAGCTGCTGCAAATGAACTCCAGACGCATGCACCACCTTGTGCATCTAGCCTACGTGGGTCCTGGGGAATTGGACCTGGGTCCTTTAGCTTTGGAGGCAAACGCTTTAACCACTAAGCCAATCCTCCAGCCCACATTAGGATTATTCTTGATCTCTTCTCCTTCCTCTTGTAAGTGGATCATCATGAAATTTCTTTCATACACTTCAGTATCCTCCATTCTGTGATGCTGGTGAAAATGCTTTCTTCCAGCATTGTATGAACATTTACAGAACTCTATGTGAGAATGTGAGGGTGCACACACACCTACATACATAATATACACCTATATACACATGCATACAGGCACTCACTCACACACAATCCACACCTATACACATGCACACACATATATACGTAACACATACACATCTACATACAGGTATACACATACATATACATATGCACACACATAACATGCACACATACATACATGTACGTATACATGCACAATACACAGGAATGAATACATATGCATACATAAATACATAATACATTCACACCTACATACATGTTGTTGTATAACAATTTCCTCCAAATTGAAAAATTCCCTCCTGGAGGGAATCAAGAGGTCAACACATGTGGTAGAACTGAAACTTAAAAATGTCACAGGACCACTCTCCAAGGTAATAGGAGTGGACTTTGACCAGTGTTATGTAGCAGCTGAAACACTCCTCATGTGGGGTGAAGAAGCTCAGGAGACTCGGGAAGTCACAAGTCTTGGCAAAGGTTACGGCCCCTCCCTGAGGCACATCAAGGGAAAACAACTGCTTGGGGAGAGACTCTGACTGAGATGCCTGCAAGTCATGCAGCGTGCTCGAGACTCTCCAACCAACAGAGCTGTGGGCAGGTTGTGCAGTGAGCCCAGAGATGCAGCTTCCGCGAGTTGTCACCTATGCTGGGGTGGGCTCTGGCGACACAGCTGCTTTTGAGTCACCCATGCTCCTGTAAGCAACCCCTCACCCTGCTCTGTAAGAAACCCCAAAAAACTCATTGGCTCACCAAAACTGGTTTTAGTGCAATAGTACTTTTGCCCATTGCCTGTGCCCAATCTGGGGTCAACAGATACATGTCCACATAGCCCCAGGGAAAAATTTTCCTGTGACAATATGTACACACTTACATACTAATACCTACCTACATACACACCTGCATAAATGTACACACACATATATAATGTACACAACAAACATAGGCATACCTATTCACACATGTATACATATAATACAAGTGCTCACACACATATGCACACACATTCATGCACAGATGTGCACACACACTACACATGTGTATACACACACACATATATATATGATAGCTGAAAATATATGGCCCCATAGACTCAGGTGTTTCCTTAAGTTTGTAACTTGGGTCTCCAACCACCCGGCTAGGGGAGGTATCACTGGGGGCAGATCTTTAAGTCCACCCTAAGGGATCCCAGCCCAAAGGCATAAGAGAGCCATCTTAGCTCTGGGGTTCTGTTTGCTGACAGTTCATGTTTACTTGCTACTTGCTTTTAGGTGTTTATTGGCTGTTTGGTTGTTTTTCTCTGCTTGGATCTGTGAAAGGGAGCCAGCTTCTTCTGCCATTAATGGAACTTCTCCCGGATCTGTAAACTTTCCTTTCCTCCTCTAATTATGTCTGGTTGGATGCTCATCCCAGTAATGTGGAACTGTCTATGACACATATATGCAGATGCATGCATGCACACACAGTCATACACACATAATACATGCGTACACACACACACACACACACACACACACTCCCACACACTCAGAACTGACATACCTTCCCCAGAATTACCATAAGGAACCTGTACTGGTAGCCTAAAATTCATTATAAGGCTGTTGAAAGAAAGAATAATATTAAAACAACATACCTATGCTCGGCCTTATGCAATTAAGGGGAAGGTCCCTTAACCAATCCTTACACTGCTAGTGGCAACAGAGATTCCACTATAAGGATGTACTATGATTTTCTCTACCAGTCCTCCATTCTTGGATACTTGGATGGTTTGAAACTCTGTTGTTCTTCCAGATAAAGAACCACTAAATATTCCTCCACACGAACTATTAGGCTCTTCCACAATTACCATCTTTTTTTTTTTTTTTTTGGTTTTTCGAGGTAGGGTCTCACTCTAGCTCAGGCTGACCTGGAATTCACTATGTAATCTCAGGGTGGCCTCGAACTCATGGCGATCCTCCTACCTCTGCCTCCCGAGTGCTGGGATTAAAGGCGTGCGCCACCACGCCCGGCTTACACAATTACCATCTTAAAGAGAATAGATGCTTTTTGAGGTGCTGGGAATCCAAACCAAGTCCTTGCAGTGCTAGACAAGGGCTCAACCACAGAGCCATATTGTTAACCATCACAGCACAGATGTCTTTAAAGAAAGATCTTTGATGAATTATACCAAATTTCACCAGTTCTGTAAGAACATGACCATGTGCATGTTTCCTTACCACACTGCACTGGGCATGAGTAACATGTCCCATTAATGAATTTATTACTCCATCAACAAAAGCATACTTAGATAAATTATGACATATGCATACTACAGAATGTTATGCTATACTGAACAAGGGAAGCCTCCAGAATACATAAATAAGAGAATAAAGAGAAAGACTTGCCATTACTCCCAATACAATGAAATGAACAGAAAATTGACAAAATACAAATTTGTAAACCACCAGGAGCACTTTGAGGAAGAAAGGAATGTTGATGATACTATGACATGGCTTTAAAGTGTCTATGGAAGAAACACAAATACAGACACTTCTTCGATCAATAGGCAATTCTATACTCCACGAAGGATAAAGGATGGTTGCATGTTCTGGTTTGAGTGTGAAAGATCCCCATAGATTCAACATGCTTTAGCAGTTGATCTCCAGTTGGGGGATCTGTTTGGGAGGCTGTGGAACCTTTAGGAGGTGGAGGAGGAGCTGGAGGAAGGGGGTCGCTGGGTGGGAGGGGAACTCATGAGTTGGCCTGTATAGGTTTTCTGAAGTTTTCTGCTGTCATGTCACCAGGTGCCTCAGGCTTCACTGCTCTCAGTCCCTCTGCCTGCCAAGCTTTTGCTGCCATGATGAACTGAACCCTCTCTCTCAAACTGTGAGTCAAAATAAGAGTTTCCTCCCTTAAGTTGCTATGTTCAGGTATTTTATCACAGTAAGGAGAAAAGGACCAAATACAGAAAGCAAAGGTCCCAATCCTGGAAGTCCTAACAGTGTCCCTGATTTGGAGACAGCCTGGAAGGTGGGTGGAGGGGACTAGAGTAGGGCCTGTCCTGTTCGACACAGCTGAAATTCAATGAGGACCTCACACTATTTTCCCTAGTGGGCAGAAAAGCTATAAATGGCTCTTGATCCCTGACCACAGAAAGGATAGGACAAAAAAGACACCCGGGGCTGTGGGCATACGCAGCAAGTTCTTCCTGTCACACCTGGCTGTGCAGGGTGGGCTAAGGCACCAGGAAGGCTGTGGAGAGGAAGCCACAGAGGCCCAGAAAACCCCAGGCAAGCAGCTGCTAGGCCTCAACCTGAGTTGAACTGTTATTCCCCTCGATGCTAACTAAACCTTATCAACATGAAGAGAACCCAGTGGTATATCAGCAAATACCCATTTTTTCTTCTATCTTAAGTCAGTAGACATGCCCAGAAGTTGAAAATTCTGGAAACAGGGCTGAGATGGTTCAGTGAGGAAGACCACTTGGTGTGCAACTATGAGGAACTGAGTTCCATCCCCAGCACCCACATAAAAAGCCTATGTGGCCCACTTGCCTGGAGCCCCACTGCTAAGTGGGTAGAGACAGCAGACTTGCTGGGGCTTACTAGTTAATCAGTCTGATCAAAAAATAGTGGCTCCAGGTTCAGTGAGGCTGTGTGGAGGAGCTGTAAAGGAGGACACCCCACTTCTTCTGTGGCCCCTGCTCAGGATGTACCCATCTTCATGCACACAAACACCACACAAAATAAATAAAACAATAAAAGATCTGGAAACAGGGTTGGAGAGATTACTTAGCGGTTAAGGCACTTGCCTACAAAGCCAAAGGACCCACATTTGATTCCCCAGGACCCACATAAGCCAGATGTACAAGGTGGCGCATGCACCTGGAGTTCATTTGCAGCAGCTGGAGGCCCTGGAGCACCCATTCTCTCTCTTTCTCTCTCTCTCTAATAAATAAAGAAAAAGAAAAAGAAAAAAATTCTGGGGCTGGAGAAATGGCTTAGTGGTTAAGGCGTTTGCCTTCGAAGTCAAAGGATCCCAGTTCGATTCTCCAGGACCCACATAAGCTAGATGCACAAGGGGCACATGCATCTGGAGTTTGTTTGCAGTGGCTAGAGGCCCTGGCGTGCCCATTCTCTCTGTCTGCTGCTCTTCTATCTCTCTCTCTCTGCTTGCAAATAAATAAATAAAAATTTAAAAAAATTCTGGAAATCTATATATATAAATATATAAAAGTATAAAACTAAAAATGTGGGGCTAGACAGATGGCTTAGTGGTTAAGGTGCTTCCCTGGGAAGCCCAAGGACCCAGGTTTGATCCCCCAGTATCCATGAAAGCCAGATGCACAAGGTGACACATGAATCTGGAGTTCTTTTGCAGTGGCAGGAATCCCTGGAGTGCCCATTCGATCTCTCTCTCTCTCAAATAAATAAATAAAATTTTTTTTAAAAAACCTAAAAAATGTTCAGAAATAAACACAAAAGCAAAGTGCCCATATCAATTTCATAAAACATAGAAACTATTAGAAACAGAAGACACAGGATGGACAAATTATTTGTGACTTTCATCAATGAATGTGGAGTTAAAAAAAAAAAAAAAAGAATCAAAAGCCCGCCGCGGTGGCACACACTTTTAATCCCAGCTCTCGGGAGGCAGACGTAGGAGGATCTCCATGAGTTCGAGGCCACCCTGAGACTACAAAGTGAATTCCAGGTCAGCCTGAGCTAGAGTGAGACCCTACCTCGAAAAACCAAAAAAAAAAAAAAAAAAAAAAAGAATCAGAGCTGGATAGATGGCTCAGTGGTTAAAGGCACTTGCTTGCAAAGCTTGACAGCCTGGGTTTGATTCCCCAGTCTCATTTAAAGCCAGATGCACAAAGCAGCACAAGCATGTAAATTTGTTCACAGTTGCAAATGATCCTGGAGTGCCCATTCCCTCCTCCCCACCTCTCTCTCTGTCTCTGCTTACAAATAAATAAATAAAAATATTTTTTAAAAAAGAATCAATATAAAAAAATCAATGTAAAGAGAAAGATTTTCATATTGGGTCAAAAAAGTAAAACCTCAAGCTGGGCATGGTGGAGCATGCCTTTAATCCTAGCACTTGGGAAGCAGAGGTGGGAGGAACGCCATGAGTTTAAGGTCATCCTGAGAATACAGAGTGAATTCCAGATCAGCCTGGGCTACAGTGAGACCCTACCTTGGAAAAAAAAAAGTAAAACTTGCCAGACGTAGTGGTGCACGCCTTTAATCCCAGCACTTGGGAGGCAGAAGTAGAAGGATTGCTGTGAGTTCGAGGCTACTCTGAGACTATATAGTGAATTCCAGGTCAGCCTGGGCTACAGTAAAAAACCAAATAAATAAATAAATAATAATAAAGTAAAACCTAGCTAGGCATGGTGGTACATACTTTTAATCCCAGCACTCAGGAGGCTGAGGTAGGAGGATTGCCGTTCCAGGCCAGCCTGGGCTAAAGTTAGACCCTACCTCAAAAAAAAAAAAAAAAAAAACCTGACTTTTGGTTGAAAAGTAAAGAATATGCTAAACACAGTTTCTCAGGAGATTTTAAAATATGAACAAGGACAGCAGATAAAGGCCAGAACCGAGATCATGACATTCATATCAGGTGAAATTGAATCTGTGTTTAAACAAGTCACCCAAGACAAACAGGGTCACATTGTCAGGACAAAGGGGACAGACGTCCACAGGGAGGCACAGTGCCAGTGAGAGGACAGCACAAGGAAGGCAGCAGGACAGGAAGAGGAGTCTGCTTTGGAAGGCCCTGACTTCCAAGGGACTTGAAGGACAAGAACCTGAACACTGCATACCCCTCCCAGCCCACAGTGGGTAAGGAAATTAAAAATAAAGGATTGGCCAGGTACGGTGGCCCTTTGAACCCAGTACTCAGGAGGAAGACACAGGACTGCTATAAGTTTGAGGTCAGCCTGAGACTACGTAGGAATTCCAGGCCAGCCTGGGCTAGAGCAAGACCCCACCTTGAAAAACCAAAAAATAAAAGAAAATAAATAATAAATACAGGTTTGGGGCTGGGGAGATGGCTCAGCAGTTAAAGGTGCTTGCTTGCAAAGCCTACTGGCCTAGGGTTCAATTCCCCAGTACCCACATAAAGCCAAATGTACAAAGTGGCACATGCGACTGGGCTCATTTGCAGTGGCAAGAGATTCTGGTATGCCCATTCTCTCTCCACTCACAAATAAAAAAAAATATTTAATCAGCTGGGTGTGGTGGCACACGCCTTTAATCCCAGCACTTGGGAGGCAGAGGTAGGAGGATCACCACGAGTTTGAGGCCACCCTGAGACTACATAGTTAATTCCAGGTCAGCCTGAACCAGAGTGAGACCTTACCTCGAAAAACCAAAAAAAAAAAAAAATTAAGAAAATAAAGGTTTGGAAGATCTGAATATTACTTACTAACTTATTGATTTTGTTTTCTCCAGGTAGGCTTGATCTGGAACTCTGTAGTCCCAGGCTGGCCTCGAACTCACATTGTTCCTCCTACCTCTAGAGTCTCCTGAGTGCTGGGATTACTTATTTATTTTTATTTTGCAGCAGGGTCTCATACAGGCCAGATTGGCTTCACACTCACTATGTAGCCAAGGATGACCTTGAATTTCTAGTTGCCTTGCCTCTGCCTCCCAAGTACTGAGATTACAGGTATGTGTCACACATCTGGTTTATGCCATGCTCAGGATCAAGCTCAGGGCTTTGTGCATAGTGGGTTTTCTATCAACTGAGCTGTATCCCCAAGCTCCAAAACTTCTTTGGTTATTTTAAGTGTTTTTGGTGGGCGGGTGCATGTGTTTATGTGTGTCATCCTCAGGGATGTCATCCACTTCCAACACAGGGTCTCTCATGGCCTGGAGCTTATCAGTTAGGTTAGACGGCTGCCCAATGTGCCCTAGGGATCCTCAAATGCATACCATCCACCTTGATTTTTTTTTTTTTTTTTTTTTTGAGGTAGGGTCTCACTCTGGCCCAGGCTGACCTGGAATTAACTATGTAGTCTCAGGGTGGCCTCGAACTCACGGCGATCCTCCTACCTCTCTCTGCCTTCTAAGTGCTGGGATTAAAGGTGTGTGCCACCACGCTGAGCTACACCTTACATTATATCTGGTCTCTGGGATTAGTTCAATTTTTGCTAGGCAGGCATTTTACCAACTAAGCCAGAACAAAATTGAAAATGGTGCCTAGTTCTGCACCTATAATCTACCTACTCCACAAGTTTCTTAGGGAAATTCTTCCAATTAATAAGAAACTAGCTGTTGCGTTCAGTTTTAAGTTGCTATACAAGGAACCCAACCAAAATAGCCTGTGGGAGGAAAGGTTTTATTCTGGTTTACAGACGCGAGGGGACACGCCACGATGGCAGGGGAAAACGTACAGAGTGGACAGCACCTCTTGGCCAACATCAGATGGACGACAGTAGCAAGAGAGTGTGCCAAACATCGGCATGGGGAAGCTGGCTAATAATACCCATAAACCAACCCCCAACAATACATCACCTCCAGTAGGCTCTAGTTTCCCAATTACCACCTGCTGGCAACCTAGCATTCAGTTTATGGGGAACACCAGATTCAAACCGCCACACTACCCAGTCTACTTCTATACCAATTGTTATCAGAGCATAGAGTTAAAGCATGTTCAGGCAGGGCTTGGTGGCGCATGCCTTTAATCTCAGCACTCAGGTGGCAGAGGTAGGATGATCACTGTGAGTTCGAGGCCACCCTGAGACAACATAGTGAATTCCACGTCAGCCTGAGGTAGAGTGAGACCCTACCTCAGAAAAACAGAAACAAAAGAAAAACATTCAGAAAACCATAAAGTCAAAAAGGACAGCTATGTTCCAAACTCACTTATATGTTAAACAAAAAAACTAACAAAATAAGAAAAAAAGAAAGGAAAATGTATGTAAAACAATGTTACCAAAGAAAACCTCAGGTAGGTCAGGGATGTAGGAAACAGCTTTAGGAAGTTTAAAAAAATTTTTAATTATTATTATTTATTTATTTTTGGAGAGAGAGAGAAAGACAGAGAGGGAGAGGGAGACAGAGATGGGCGCGCCAGCAGTCTCTCAGCTGCTGTGAACGAAATCCAGATGCGTGCACCCCCTTGTGGGCAAGTGCGGCATTGCGCCCTTGCCTCACTGCATCTGGCTAAACGTGGGACCTGGAGATTGGAACCGCTGGAGATTGGAAGCAGCGTTCTAGGCTTAGCAGGCAGGCGCCTTAACCGCTAAGCCATCTCTCCAGCCCTTGGTTGTTATTTTTAAGGCAGGGTCTCACTCAAGCCCAAGCTGATCTGGAACTCATTCAGTAGCCCCAGGCTGGCCTTGACTCAAGACGATCCTTCTATGCCTGGCTAGATCATGGTTTTCACTTTTTTGTTGTTGTTGTTTTTTGAGGTAGGGTCTCACTCTAGCCCAGGCTCACCTGGAATTCACTATGCAGGCTCAGGCCTTGAACTCACAGTGATCCTCCTTCTTCTGCCCCAAATCCTGGAATTAAAAGCATGTGCCACCACACTTGGCTAGGTCATGGTTTTCTTTCATATTTGTTTCTCTGTACTCATTCAGGAATGCCTGCTTTTCCCCATGATTTATTTTCTTTACCTGCAAGGTTAGGACATTCAGTTTTCATACTGAATGAGAAACTTCTTTCTCTTCTTTCAGAATAAAACACATTTGAGTTTATGATGTCTCTGATGACTGGGTTGGCTGCACCTCATCGGTTTTGAAAGGTAGATGTTCTTTTGTATTATTATTTGTATATGGATTGCCACAAAGAAATGGATCCTTTCATTCTGTCCTCTCTCTCTCTCTCTTTTTTTTTTTTTTTGAAAAAGGGTCTCACTGTGTAGCTCTGGATGGCCTTGAACTTAAGATCCCCCTGCCTCAGACTCCTGGGTGCTGGGATTGCAGGTGGGTACCACTATGATTGCACTTGGATGTTTTTAAGAATTCTAAATATTTTGCACTTTTAAATTAATTTGATATGGTTTATTCATAATTTTATCAAGTAACATGACTTTTGTAATTTCTGCCTTTGGAATCATTTAGGCTTTCACCTGCCCTCCTACGCTATTATGCTTACATATGTTCTATATACTTGAAGAACATATGTACTTTTTTGGTGTTGTTTTAAAATGAATTCCAGTCACATGAGCCTCTTTGTGCATCTGGCTTTATGTGGGTGCTGGGGAATTGAACCTGGGCTATCAGGCTTTGCAAATGTGTGCCCATAACTGCTGAGCCATCTCCCTATCCTCTGATTAAAATCTATTTGTTCACCATTTCAGTCTGATTTTAGCAAACTAATTTAAGGATTTTGTTGTTGTTGTGTGGTAAAATGTATCTTTTATTATTAAGTGCTTGGCAAGCATTGCTTTTGTCCCAAGAAAACCTTGAGTTGCAATTGACATTCCAGTAAATCTTTGTAAAATTCTTGCACAATTCAGCCAGTGAACATTGGCAAAGACCAAAAAGCTTTGTATTCATTGCTCTGTCTTGTACTCCTTTCGAAGGTTCCATACACTGGTGGTGATTCATAGCATTTATACATATACATCAAATTGTTTTAGCCACTGTATCCATGACACATTCCATGGCTGCTTCTGCAAGCAGCATAAATATTTTCAGTGTCTCTCATACGGTAGGATGATGCAATAAGTGAAGCATCAGTCTCTTTGTTGAGATTCCAATAAATCCAAATTTTCAGAATGCCATCTGGCATGAGAGAAACAATTTTTTCATATCTAACTGAAAATTTTTCACATGTCAAATGTGAAAGATTCAGAAAAAAAATACCACAATTGTGCATTGACAATGTTTTTTGATATATCTGAAAGATGTTTAAAACTAAGAATATCCATAGCCAGGCATGGTGGCACACACCTTTAATCCCAGCACTCAGGAGGCAGAGGTAGGAGGATTGCTGTGAATTTGAGGCCACCCTGAGATTACATAGTGAATTCCAGGCTAGCCTGGGCTAGAGTGAGACCCTACCTTGAAACCCCCACCAAAAAACCTAGGTATACCCAACTTTCAACTGGGCAGTATCCTGTGGCATGATTCAGTTAAAATTTGCTATTTTCTAAATTTTGAATTAACTCTGATACATTCTTTTATTCTATTGGGAAACTGGTGGCTTAATTGAACATTGTTAACTTTCTTGTGGATTTTTTTTATTGTATTGTATTTATTTGCAAGCAGAGAGAGAGAGAGAGAGAGGGGAGAATGAATGGGTGCACCAGGGCCTCCAGCCACTGCAAACGAACTCCAGATACATGTGCCACTTGGTGCATCTGGCTTTATGTGGGTACTGGGGAATCAAACCCAGGTCATTAGGCTTTGCAGGCAAGCACTTTAACTGCTGAGCCATCTATCTAGCCCTCTTGGGAGAGGAAGAGTGTGAGAGAGAGAATGGGCCCAACAGGTCCTCTTCCCATTGCAAAGGAATTCCTGATGCATATGCCCTATTGTGCTTTACGTGAGTACTGAGGAATTAAACCTGGACTGAAGGCTTTGCTAGCAAACACCTTTAACCACTGAGCCATCTCTTCAGCCCTTCTTGTGGAATTTTTAAAAAAATTATTCATTTATTTGCAATCAGAAATAGACAGAGAGATAGAAGAGAGAAAGACAGCGAGAGAATGAGCACACCAGGGTCTCTAGCCACTGCAAATGAACTCCAGATTCATGTGTCCCTTATGCATCTGGTTTATGTGGGTCCTGGGAAATCCAACCTGTATCCTTTGGCTTTGCAGGCAAATGCCTTAACCACTAAGCCATCTGTCCAGCCCCTCTTGTGGATATTTTATTTTATTTCATTTTATTTATGTGCAAGCGGTGGGTGGGGGGAGACAGAGAGAGAATGGGCATGCTGGGGACTCTAGCTACCGCAAACGAACTGCAGATGCCTATACCACCTTGTGGTCTATCTGGCTTACCCGGGTACTAGGGAAATCAAACCTGGGTCCTTTGGCTTTGCCAGCAAACGCCTTAACCATTAAGCCATCTCTCCAGTCCCCCTCTTGTGGATTTTTATTTGTTTTTGTTTTTGTTTCTTTTGAGGCAGGGTCTCACTCTATTCCAGGCTGACCTGATAGTCACTCTTTAGCCTTAGGCTGGTTTCTAACTCACAGCGATCCTCCTACCTCAGTCTCCCAAGTGCTAGGATTAAAGGCATGTATACCTGGCTTTTTAAAACAAAATTTTAACAACTCAAACAATTAATTGCAGCATCTTTCCATTAAATATTGTGTGTGTACATAGATACACATGTAAGAATCCAAATCATATTATAATTAGCCAAAATGGTAATATTTGGTCCTGATTAAATTTTTATTTATTTATTTGTGAAATAGAGTGTATGTAATAGGGGCTTGCCAGGGCCTCTTGCCATTGCAAAAGAACTCTAGATGCATGCATCAGTTTGTACATCTGTCTTTATGTGAGTGCTGGAGAATCAAACCTGAGCCATCAGACTTGGCAAACAAGTGCCTTTAACCACTCTCTCCAGCCCCTGGGATAAAAATGTTTTAAAGCCCTGGGAACAGATGAGGCATCAGTTATACAACAATGTGGATGAATTTAATGCCACAGACTACATATTAAAATAGTTAAAAAGATATATTTTGTGCAAGGCTTGGTGGCACACACCCTTAATCCTAGCACTTGGGAGGCAGAGGTAGGAGAAGTGCTGTGAGTTTGAAACCACTTCCAGGTCAGCCTGGGCTATAGCAAAACCCTACCTTGAAAAAACAAAACAAAAAAAAAAAAAAGAAAGAAAGAAAGAAAGAAAAAGAAAGTAGATTTTGGCCATGTGTGGCGGTGCATGCCTTTAATCCCAGCAGAGGTTGGCAGAAGCAGGAGGATCACTGTGAGTTTGAGACTACATAATGAATTCCAGGTCAGCCTGAGCTAAAGTGAGACCCTACCTCGAAAAACAAAACAAAAAAAAAAAGACACACCTCATTAGTGACTTTTATATTGATTATAGGTTAACATGATGATATTTTAGAGATGTTACATAAAATATGTTGAATCAATTTTATCTGTTTCTACCTTTTTAAAAACAATTGCATGTGTGGGGCTGAACTGGGCTCAGTGGTAAAGCTTTTGCTGAGCATGCTCAAAGCACAACAAAATAAATAAATAAGATGATATATTTGGCTTATGCTTTTACCCTATGGCATAAAGCAGATGTAGACTTGTGCCCCTTCTTGTTAGTGCCCGTTCTTCCTCTGGGAGAATTACCCCTGAGTTTGGGTCTAACAAGTGTGCACTGTGAGGCACCTGCCTTCTCTCTCTACTCCCACTATGAAAACTGAAGGATCTGGCCAGGTCTAATGAGCTGACTGTGAACTTGAGCACTTAGATTCTGACCCCTGGGACTCTGATTGTGGAGAAAAGACAAATTGAATAAATGTCAGTGTCACTGTGTGGAGCAGACTTTTTAATCCTCCCTCCCCCTTGGAATGGACAGTAGGGAATTAGGCAGTCTCTCCATCACAAAAGTGTGGCTAGAGATGGATAGAGACGATGTGGCTCCAGGAAAATGGTGCCAAGTCTGACGACTGATGGGACAGGTGAGCCTCTACACAGAAGAATAAGTAAGAAATGTTGGACTCCAGAAAGGTGGGAAAAGAAAGTGTGGACAAGACCATAATAATAGGAGGAAAAGATGATGACATCAAAATAACAGAGAGACTGATTGAGAGGGGAGGGGATATGGTGGAGTTTCGAAGGGGAAAGTGAGGGGGGAGGAAATTACCATGGCTTATTGTCTACAATAATGGAAGTTGTCAATAATAAAAAAAAATAAAAAGAACACAAATTTATCCATACATAAAAAAATAAAAGAAAGAGTGTGGAGTGGAGAATGATCTTCAATGAGGTTGGAACTGAGAATCAATGGCAGTGCATGTGGTACAGGCACAGTACAGGCAGCAACTGTACAGACACACAGATCAAGACATAGGTAAGACTCTGCCTGGTCTGATGAGCAATGCTAACTAAGAAACCATCCCCTCGGTCTGGGCGTGAATACCTGGGTTCATTAATGAAAACGGACTTCCTGGAGCCACTGTTATCATGGCAACTCCGAAAGGACCAGTGGGTATTACTGGGACCAACAAAAGGAAAGGAGCACCCAGTGCAACCTCCTCCCTCCTTACTTCCACCTCAGGCGTGCAGGAAGATGGGCATTCCCTGCCATTCTTCTGTAGCCAGAGTCACAGGGCTCTGGGAATGGCACGTATTCTGTTCCCAGTTCAGACGGATTTAAGGTTAGGTTCTCTGTCTCTCTATTTTGAAGTTTGGCCAAAAATTTATGACTGGGGAGCCAGGCGTGGTGGTGCACGCCTTTAATCCCAGCACTTCGGAGGCAGAGGTAGGAGGATCACTGTGAGTTTGAGGCCACCCTGAGATTACATAGTTAATTCCAGGTCAGCCTGGGCTAGATTGAGACCCTACCTTGAAAACCAAAAAAAAAAAAAAAAAAAAAAAAAAAAAAATTATGACTGGGCTCTAGCTACCAAGTACTTGCCCTCTGACCTCTTTCCAAGGTCATTTCCCCTTTTCCCACTGGTGCCTGATCTTTGTCCCAAAGCCTTGCACGAGATGGAACTTTCTCCTCCAAAGCTGAACCCTCAGCTCAGTGACCACCTGCCCTGCTTCCTGCCCACTGCCTGTTGCCCCTGAGAGGCACTCACATTTCCATGGCTTGTTTCCCATCCTGGGAACAAAACTGCTCGGTCCCCTGGTGTCTGACTACGTGCTCACAGGGTTCCTTTAATCATTGTTTTGTCAGTCTTTACTATAATCTGTGCCCAGGTGTCTGCTCTGTCAGGAGACTTACGATCACAGACATCAGTTTAGGCTCCCAGACCCCCTGGGTCTGTCTTCTCAGTTTGCTTCTGGAAAACTCTTTCTCCAAGGGACTCAGCCTATAAATATATTTTTTTCCACCTTTTACTTTGATTAATATAATTTCAATTTAGTCTATCCTAAGATACCCATTGATTTTTTTTTTTTTCTAAGAGACTGCTTCTCTGGCCACCTGGCCCTGATCAAACTCTAGAAGGACAAGCATGTTTGTTTAGTTTGCTTCATGTACTCCAAATGCCCCAGAACGGTACATAGGAGGTGCTCAATGATCATTGAAAAAAGAAGAGGAAGAAGAAGAAGATTCTGCCTCTTCAGAGCAGTACACATTACTTATTATGATACACAGCTGTAGCTTACACCATCATAGCCTAGGTGATTTGTCATTTTATCCAGACTTGGCTTCAGAAACTCCCCATATGAGCAGCAAATGAAAATATATGAAAGCAGGGCTTCTTCCTTCCCATTGAATGAGTTTCACTTTCTGTCTCCTCTATCCTTTTAAAAATATTTTTATGCCGGGTGTGGTGGCGCACGCCTTTAATCCCAGCACTCGGGAGGCAGAGGTAGGAGGATCGCTGTGAGTTCGAGGCCACCCTGAGACTACATGGTTAATTCCAGGTCAGCCTGGATCAGAGTGAGACCCTACCTTGCAAAAAAAAAAAAAAATTATTTATTTGCAAGCAGAGACAGACAGAGAAAAGAGAGACAGAGAGAATGGTTGTCAGGGCCTCCAGCCACTGCAAATGAACTTGAGACGCATGGGCCACTTTGTGTATCTAGCTTTATGTGAGTACTGGGGAACTAAATCCAGGTCTTTAGGCTTTGCAGGCAATTGCCTTAACTGCTGAGCCATCACTCCAACCCCCGTCTATCTTTTCCATGGTCACTGCTGACCAGTGTTAACAGCCACTAACCCAAGTATGTTATGGTGGTCCAGCTGACCCCACTTGTCAGCCCTTCCTCTCCAAATTGGTCTCTCTGATTCCCTTTTACTCTGATCCTACCCCCAAGCATCCTCTGCAAGGGTCCACTATTTGCTTTTCTGACACTGGTGAGAGTCTGGGCAGCAAAGTGGCTAAAAGATGACTCACCACCGGGCTGTTGGAAATGGAGATGGTATATGGCCAGAGATAAAGCCTCCTTCAGAAGGGGACTGCTGCGGTGGGGACATGGGACATTGTGTGATTTTAACCCCATGCCATGTGTCAGGGTTTTGAGTGGTTGCTTCCTTTGGTTTCCTCTGTGGAACCCCAGGCAGCTCCCAGCTGCAGAGACCGACCCAAAGCCCCCAGCATGAGGCATACTACCTGTTCCATTCCTCAGGCAGTGGGATGTCTTGAGAACCAGGACACCTGGCTTCCAGGCCTGGCTCTGCCACTAGTTGCATGGCTTTAGGCAAATTACATCACCTCTCTGGGCCTCAGATTCCACACCTGAAAAATGAAGGGATTGCAGATTAGTAATTCTCTTTTAAATACTTTTTTTTTTTGGAGAAAGACAGAGAGAGAGGGAGAGGAAGACAGATAAGAAATGGGTACGCCAGCAGCCTCTCAGGTGCTGTGAACAAAATCCAGATGCGTGCACCCCCTTGTGGTCAAATGCGGCATTGCGCCCTTGAGTCACTTTGCATCTGGCTAAACGTGGGACCTGGAGATTGGAACCGCTGGAGATTGGAACCAGCGTTCTTAGGCTTAGGAAGAAGGCGCCTTAACCGCTAAGCCAGCTCTCCAGCCCATTAATCTCCACTTTTAATGTTTTCTCCCTCCAAACACAGCCAGTGATGTATGTTTTCCTTATGACCCACGTACCCATACAGTACTCCTAGGAGAAAACTCTCAATTTCATCATTTTCCTCTCCATTCAAGAAAACTTGTCAGAATGAGGCCAGGTGTGGTGGCTCACACCTTTAATCTCAGCACTCAGGAGGCTGAGGTAGGAGACTCTCCATGAGTTTGTGAGTTTGAGGCCAGCCTGGGCTACAGAGTGAGTTGCAGGTCAGCCTACGCTAGAGTGAGACCAGCCTTGAAAAGAAAACAGAAAGCCTTTCAGAATGTAAGAGAAGGAGCTGGACGTGGTGGTGCATGCCTTTAATCCTTGCACTCAGGAGGCAGAGATAGGAGGATTGCCGTGAGTTCGAGTCCATTCTGAGATTACATAATGCATTCCAGGTCAGCCTGGGCTACAGTGAGACCCTATCTTGAAAAACAAAACAAAACAAAACAAAACAAAACAAAACAAAAAAGCCGGGCATGGTGGTGCATGCCTTTAATCCCAGTACTCAGGAGGCAGAGATAGGAGGATCATCATGCATTCAAGGACATCCTGAGACTACATAGTGAATTCCAGGTCAGCCTGAGCTAGAGTAAAACCTTACCTGGAAAACAAACAAAAAACAAAAAACAAAACAACAACAACAGAAAAGAAACCCCCCAAAAGGAAGAATATAAGAGAAGAGGAAAGAAAACTATGTGTGTGTGTATGTATATGCATATTTGTGTGTGTGTTTGTTGGTTGTTTCTGAGACAGAGTCTTACTCTATAACTTAGTATATGCATGACCTTACTCTGTAGCTCAGGCTGGCCTTGAATTCAAGGTAATCCTCCTGCCTCCATCTCCCAAATGCTGAGATTACAGACATGAGACACCAAAGCTCAATTATATATTTTACTTTAAAATATTTTTTTTTTTCGAGGTAGGGTCTCACTCTGGTCCAGGCTGACCTGGAATCAACTATGTGGTCTCAGGGTGGCCTCGAACTCTTGGCGATCCTCCTACCTCTGCCTCCAGAGTGCTGGGATTAAAGGCGTGTGCCAACACGCCCGGCAAAATATTTTTATTTATTAGCATGTGTGTGTATGGGCGTGCCAGAGTCTCCTGCTGCTGCAAATGAATACCAAACACTTGTGCCACTGTTTGCATCTGCTTTATATGCGTGCTGGGGAATCCAGTCCAGGCTGGAAGGGTTTGAAAGCAAACACCTTTGTCCACTGAGCCATGTCCTCAGCCCTGCTTGTATATTTGTAAATAATTAAACTTCAGTGTGGGAATGAAGCTCAGTGATAGGATGCTTTACTAGCATGCACAAAGCCCTGGATTTGGTCTCAGGAAAATAATCTTCAAGCTTAGTATTTTGACTGCAAAAGATTTACACTTACTGCGGATTTCATCATATATTTTCAGAATTGAGAGTGGAGAGGAGAGAAAGGGAGAATACGTCACTTAAACAGCGTGGGGTGAGAGTGTTGGAAGCATGGATCTTCTAGTCCTTCCACTGGCTTTAGTCTTTGCAAACCTCCCACACTGCAGGTTCACATAAATGGAGAGAATTACAATGATATTTAAAGACAAATCTTGGCTTGGGGGAAATGAATCATTGCTATAGGGTTTTCCTACCTGGATGTGGTCCCCAGCACCAGAAGAAAAAAAAAAAATCAGCCTTCCCAGACCTGGGATGAGAGGTGTATACCACCATAGCCCAGTCCTTGCATGAGAGGTGTATACCACCATAGCCCAGTCCTTGCATGAGAGGTGTATACCACCATAGCCCAGTCCTTGCATGAGAGGTGTATACCACCATGTTGCATGAGAGGTGTATACCACCATAGCCCAGTCCTTGCATGAGAGGTGTATACCACCACAGCCCAGTCCTTGCATGAGAGGTGTATACACCATAGCCCAGTCCTTGCATGAGAGGTGTATACCACCATAGCCCAGTCCTTGCATGAGAGGTGTATACCACCACAGCCCAGTCCTTGCATGAGAGGTGTATATCACCACAGCCCGGTCCTTGCATGAGAGGTGTATACCACCACAGCCCGGTCCTTGCATGAGAGGTGTATACCACCACAGCCCGGTCCTTGCATGAGAGGTGTATACCACCACAGCCCGGTCCTTGCATGAGAGGTGTATACCACCACAGCCCGGTCCTTGCATCAGAGGTGTATACCACCACAGCCCGGTCCTTGCATCAGAGGTGTATACCACCACAGCCCGGTCCTTGCATCAGAGGTGTATACCACCACAGCCCGGTCCTTGCATCAGAGGTGTATACCACCACAGCCCGGTCCTTGCATCAGAGGTGTATACCACCATAGCCCGGTCCTTGCATGAGAGGTGTATACCACCACAGCCCAGTCCTTGCATGAGAGGTGTATACCACCACAGCCCGGTCCTTGCATGAGAGGTGTATACCACCACAGCCCAGTCCTTGCATGAGAGGTGTATACCACCACAGCCCAGTCCTTGCATGAGAGGTGTATACCACCATAGCCCAGTCCTTGCATGAGAGGTGTATACCACCATAGCCCAGTACTTGCATGAGAAGTGTATACACCATAGCCCGGTCCTAGGATGAAAGGTGTATACCACCCTGGATGAAAGAAGTATACCACTATAACCCAGTCCTAGGATGAAAGGTGCATACCACCATAGCCCAGTCCTTGCATGAGAGGTGTATACCACTATGCCCCAATCCTTGGATGAGAGCTGCATACCAGTATAACTGGCTCAATTTTCTTGCTTGACCATCTTAATTCATCCCCGTGAACTTAGCTGAACCCAATACTTTCTACCCTGTGATCCTTTCTGTCACCTGTGATGCAACTTCTATCTTCTCTCCCAGACTATTAGCTGCATGAGGGTAGAGCTCATGTCCAGTGTGGTCACTGTTCTGTTACTGCTGTCACAGTGACTGAAGCTCAGTATGGTGGCACTTCCCTGTAATCTCAGCACTGAGATGGCTGAAGTCAGAGGTCTGAGTTCCAGGCTACCTTGGGCTGCCTTCTCTCAAAAAAAAAAAAAAAAAAAAAAAAAAGCAAAAATAAAACCCAAACACACTGGTATGACTGGCACTTAATCAGTTGGTAAGTAAATAAATTGTTAAAAGATTGAATACAGAAATCAATGAATGAAACTAGTCTTCTGGCTTCCTCCTTGAGTCTGCAAACATGCTCTGACCTTTCTTGTCTTTTAGTTTTGGTTTTTTTGAGGTAGGACCTTGTTCTAGCCCAGGCTGACCTGGAATTCACTATGTAGTCTCAGGGTGGCCTCGAACTCACAGTGATCCTCCTACCTCAGACTCCCGAGTGCTGGGATTAAAGGTGTGTGCCACTACACCCAGCTCTTTCTTGTCTTTTTACTGTAGCTCAGTAGCAGAGTGCTTGCCTAGAACAAGCAAGGTCCTAGGTTCAATCCTGAGCACTACAGGGAAAAAGAGATTACAGAGACTCATTTGTTTAATCTTTCATGACACATGCTCACATGAACATGTGGAAGGGGAGAGCATGGAACTGGAATGTAGTTCAGTTGGTAGAGTGGTTGTCAAGCACGCCATGAATCCTTGGCATCACATAAACTGGGAATGGTGGTGCACACCTATAATCCCAGCCCTTGGGAGATGGAGGCAGGAGGATCAAATGTTCCAGGCTGGGCTATGGAAATGGCGCAGTGGGTAAGATCACTTGTGCAAGCATGAGAACCTGAGTTTGATCCTCAACACCCACATAAAAAGCCAGGCCTGTAGGCCTAGGGCTGAGGTGGGCAGAGACGGGAGGATCACGAGGTCCTACTGGTCGGACAGTCTAACCTAAAATCAGGGAGCTCCAGGTTCAATGAGAGACTCTGTCTCAGGGGAATAAGGCAGAAGAGCAATAGAGGACACCTGACTTCTTCTCTAGCCTGCACATGCCTGCTTTTATGTCAGCACATACACATATGCCATATACACATACACACGCCCTCCCCCCCAAAAAAACATTCCAAGGTCAACCTCAGTTACATAAGACTCTGTGTCAAAAAACAAAGCAAGCAAATAAAAAATATATTCTCTCTTAACATTTGAGATGAAGATATTCAAAATATCTGTCAGAATTTACTGTCTCTTTTTTGTTTGGTTTTGTTTTGTTTTGTTTCTTGTTGCCTTTGTGTCTCATGCATGTAAGGCCAGCACTGTTTGTAATTCCTTTTCTCTCCTCCAATCTCTGCAAGTCTGGCATGTGCCGCCTCTGCCCGGTGAAGCAGCTTCCAATAACACCATCAAGATCCCACAGGCTGCCAAATTCAGCAGACAAAAATGTCTGTCCTCATTTTACTTGCTTTACGGATTCTAAATCATAAAACCATTATAATGTGTCCTGAGTGAGTTTATTACCTTCAAATAAGCAGAGAAGAAACAAAGGACTCTTTAAAATGAGAATAACACTATAAATGGCAATTTCTTCAGTTTTCCCAAGATGATTAACTCAACGGAGACTAAATACAGCACCACTTAGAGATTATACCGACCCATCCAGGTATGGTGGCAAAGGTCTGTAATCCCAGATTTCAGAGTTTGAGGCAGGAGAATCAACAGTTTGAAGTTAGCCTGAACTATATAGCAAGACCATGTCTCAAAAGGCAAGGGATAGCCTGTAGCTCTGTAGCAGAATGCTTGCCTAGCATAAGCAAGGTTCTAGGTTCAACCCCCAGCATTATAGGGAAAACAAGAGATTACAGAGATTTGTTTGTTTAAACATTCACACACACACACTCACACACACCCTGAACAATGTGACAGGCATCATACAAAAACAAAAACAAGGTAAAATATTTCAGATAATATTCCATCTATCAATTAAAAGCAATTATTTTGGAGCTGGAGAGACTGCTCAGTGGTTACGGCACTTGCCCACAAAAACCTAACAATCCAAGTTTGATTACCCAGTATTCATGTAAAGTCAGATGCACAAAACGGTGCATGAATCTTCAGTTGATTTGTAGTGGCTAAAGGCCCTAGAGTGCCCATTCTTTCTGTCTAGCGCTCTTCTATCTCTCTGCTTGCAAATGAATAAATAAAAATATTTTTAAACAATTACTTTATTTAAGTCAAAATAAATCCTTCCCTAAAATGCTAATTAAAAAAATTTTATTTGGGCCTGGAGAAATGGCTTAGTGGTTAAGGTGTTTACCTGCAAAGCCAAAGTACCCAAGTTTGATCCCCCAGGACCCACATAAGTCAGATGCACAAGGTGGTGCATACATCTGGAGTTCATTTGCAGTGGCTGGAAGCCTTGGTACACCCATTCTCTCTTTCTCAATCTGCCTCTCTCTCTCACACTCTCAAATAAAAATTAAAAAAAAAATTTTTTTTTTTTGAGAGTGAGAGAGAGGGAGAACACACTAGGATCCCTTGCCACTGCAAATGAATACCAGATGTCTGCACCACTTGTTTTGTCTGTCTTTATGTGGGTACTAGGGAATTGAACCTGGGCTGGCAGGCTTTGAAAGCAGGTGCCTTTAACCACTGAGCCACTTTCCCAGCCCCAACAGCTAATTTTAAATTAAGAAAAATCTATTGACATGTGTAGTGGTTTGATTCAGGTGTACCCCATAAACTTAGGTATTGTGAATGCTAGTCTCCCCAGCTGATGGCAATTGGGAATTAAAGCCTCCTGGAGGTGGTGTATTGTTAGGGGCGGGCTTATGGGTATTAAAGCCAGTTTCTCCATGCCAATGTTTGGCACACTCTCCTGTTTCTGTTGTCCATCTAATGTTGGCCAGCAGGGTGATGTCCACCTTCTGCTCATGCTGTTGTTTTCCCTGCCATCATGGAGCTTCCCCCTCAAGCCTGTAAGCCAAAACAAACCTCTTTTCTCCCACAAGCTGCTCTTGGTTGGGTGATTTCTACCAGCAATGAGAACCTGACTGCAACAGTAATGTGATATTGAGGAGTGGGATTGCTGCTAGATAACCTGACTGTGTGGCTTTGGCCTTTTGGAGCTGATTTTCAAGAAGAATGTAGAAGGATTTGAAACCTTGGCCTAAGAGACACCTTGCAGTGCTGTAAGTACAGCTTGATGGACTATTCTGGTCAGAGTTGAAAGACCTGAATGCAGTAAGAACTGTGGACTGTGAGGTTTGGCTTATGAGGATGAGAAAGAACTTTGCCTGGACTGGGCTAGCAGTTTGTGTGAGAAACTTGCTCTTCTGCCCATGTCCTGAGAACTTGTGCAGGGTTGCTTTGCGTAGAAATGAACTGGTAAAAAAATCTTTGGGTGAATGCTGCCCATTCGGCTGCAATTGAGAGATTACAACCTTTGAGATTGGTTCAGCTGACCTGCACTGGGGCAACAGGAAGAATGTAGACTCTTTTAAAGGGGCCTGGGTGCTCAAGGAATGTCGTGTTCTTTAAAGTCTGATTTGTTCCCCCCTGGATTAACAAACTGGCATCCCACCTGGTATTGTACAGTATGAGAAATGCAGGAAAGAATGTCACTGAGTTTGTAAGGCTGTCTTGTGTTTTGGAAATGGCCATGAGCAATGTGAAGCAGGTTTGCTGGATGCCTGCATGGACCTCATGGGGCCATGAGGATGAACTGTGGGTTGCAGTGGCGACCCTGTGGAGATGCTGGGACCACGAGATGGCTGCCAAGGAGAGCTGCCAGCCCCGATGAAGTTTTCCAGGACTGTGAGTAGCCTAGCTGGAGGGGTGGAATTAGAACTCCAGAGACTTGTTGCTGGTTAGAATTATTGGCCTTGGATATTTGTCACTGGCTAGAGTTGTTGGTCTTGGAGCTACAGAGTTTGATGTTTGCCCTGGTTGTTTTAAATCTTGTATTGGCTGAATATTTCTTTGCTACACCCAATGCCATCTTTTGCATTTTCTGTGCCATTATGGGTTTGGGGGGGGATTTTTTTGGTATTATGTATCAGTTAAAAGATCTTGGACTATAGGGATGCATGAAAATCATTGGAATTGATAAAAATTATGGGGACTTTTAAAGTTTGGTGAATGCATTTCATTTTACATCATGTATGGTTATCAGTTTATGGGGGCCAGGGGCGGAATGTGGTGGTTTGATTCAGGTGTCCCCCGTAAACGTAGGTATTCTGAATGCTCGTCTCCACAGCTGATGGTGATTGGAAATTAAAGACTCCTGGAGGCAGTGTATTGTTGGGGGCGGGCTCATGGGTATTATAGCCAGTTTCCCCATGCCAGTGTTTGGCATACTCTCCTGTTGTTGTTGACTTGATGTTGGCCAGGAGGTGATGTCCACCCTCTGTTCAGCCGTCATTTTCCCCTGCCATCATGGAGTGTCCTCAAGAGAAACCTCCTTTTTTTTTTTTTCCCCAGAAGCTGCTCTTTGTTGGGTGATTTCTACCAGCAAAGTGAACCTGACTGCAACAACATATAATGGTCACATAGACAGTATCTATATTATATATATTCAGTTTGGTAGCTGGGATGTAGTTCGTTGGGTAAAGTACATGTCTAACATGCATGGAGCTCTGGTTCTGATCTCCAACACTGCATAAAACGAGGTGTGGTGGTGCACACCTGAACTTCCAGTGCTCAGGAGGATCTGAAGTTCAAAGTCATTCTCAGCTACATAGCAAATTCAAGGCCAGACTGGCCTATGGTACAGACTGTCTCAGAGAAAATAAATGTTCAGCTCGGTGAATTTCACCAACAGCCTCTACTAGAACCTGAAGAATCAGAGCATAAGCAGCATCCAGGGCTTGGTAAAAATTCAAGACATAGGGCTGGAGAGATGGCTTAGCTGTTAAAGCGCTTGCCTGGGGAACCTAAGGACCCAGGTTTGATTCCCCAGTACCCACGTAAGCCTCTCTCTGTGTGTGTCTCTCAAATAAATAAGTTAAATTAAATAAACATTCAAGACAAGGAAGTTAGAGCTCACATTCGATTTCCCACGATATTAACAGGAATAACAGCAATATTCCTAACTGGGATAGATTTTGGATCTTTTTCAACTTTCATAAACTTTAAGATGTAGATGTAGGCTGGAGAGATGGCGTAGTGGTAAAGTCGCTGCCTGCAAAACCAAAGGACCCAGGTTTGATCACCCAGGACCCACATAAGCCGGATGAACAAGGTGGTACATATGTCTGGAGTTTGTGTGCAGCAGCTAAAGGCCCTAGTGTGCCCATTCTCTCTATTTGCCTCTTCCTCCTCTCTCACCCCCCTCAAATAAATAAACTTAATGTATTTGTAGGCTTAAACTGAGCCACAACAAATATCCTTAAGTTGCAAGCAGAGAGAGAAAGAGTGAATGGACACATCAGGACCTCCAGCTGCTGCAAATGAACTCCAGATGCATGTGCCAGTTTGTGCATCTGGCTTTTTGTGGGCACTGGGAAACCAGACCTGGGTCGTTAGGCTTTGAAGGCAAGTGCCTTAAACCCCTGGGCCATTTCTCCAGCCTCCACTAAGTTGCTTTAAATTTGTACAACTGGAATCTAAGGACTTTACTTCTTTTGGGCAACGTATTGGAGAGATTTATGAGCCTTGATTCTCAGTTGTAGATCACTCATCCCCCATTGCTGTAGAATTCTCTCTGCTCCCCTAATGGGAACTGCCTTTTCCACAGTATGGCTCCTTCTCCCAGCTACATTTCCTCTCTTTCCTTGCTCTTTCTCTGTGCCTCTCATGCCCAACTCACAAACCACACATTTTATTTATTTATTCTGCTGTTATCCCTGGTCTAGAATGTAAGTTCCATGGAGTCCAAGAGATACTCAGTAAATACCCTTTCCCCTCAGCTACTTGTACCTGGAATCTGGACCACCCAAGGCCAGTGGGAATGTCGCATTGCCTAGACAGAACAGATGGGTCCAGAACCACCACACAGTGTCATTTGCCAGGAAAAACCATCCTGATTTAGAGCCAGGTGTGGCTTTCCCACTGTCACATCTATGCCACAGCCACAAAGATCGGTGTAAAAACTCAACCGAGAATGCTTGCAAATAAAATGTGAAAGTTAGCAGGGCCTGGTAGCACACACCTTTAATCCCAGCACTCAGGAGGCAAAGGTAGGAGGATCCTTGTGAATTTGAGGCTGCCCTGAGACTGCATAGTGAATTCCAGGTCAGTTTGGACTAGCTAGAGTGAGCCCCACCTCGAAAAACAAAAACACAAAACAAAACAAAAAAATTAAAGTTCATGAAAACTGAAAAAGAAAATGTGTCAGAAATATGTACTGACAGGAAGTATCTCTTTTGTTATTACGGGAACTTAGGTGTGAATTTTATGACTTTTGAACCTTTTGAATTGTTTTTAAGGCGTGTGCCACCATACCCAGCTTCTTTTGAATTTTTTTTTTCCAAGGTAGGGTTTCACTCTAGCCCAGGCTGACCTGGAATTCACTATGTAGTCACAGGGTGGCCTCGAACTCACAGTGATCCTCCTACCTCTGCCTCCCCAGTGCTGGGATTAAAGGCGTGTGCCACCACACCCGGCCCTTTTGAATTTTTAATCAGTAATGCTTAACCTTGTGTGTGTGTGTGTGTGTGTGATATGCACATGTGTGTGCAGATGAGCATCTCACCAAATCCAGAGCTGCCTTTTTAAAAAAAAATTTATTTACTTATTAATTTTTATTTATTTGAGAGAGAGAAAAAAAGAGGCATATAGGGAGAGGAGAGTGACATTACTAAGTAACTGCTGGAGGGACAATAAAGAAGAATCCAGCATCTACTCTTGTTGCAAACCCTCGGCAGGCTGTAAAGGTTTCTCTTCAATGCTTCTCTGCAAACACTGCAAGCTGGCTTCTGCTGGCACCATGCCATCAAGACTGCTTTCCCCAGAGCCATCAGTGCCCTACATATCACCAAATCCAATGTACTTGGATGGGTACCAATAGATAAGTAATGAATTAAGAATTAGCTGATAGAAGAATCCCAGATCAACAGTAAACATCACATCTTGCAATACAACACCAGAGTTAAAGTCAGAAATAAAAACCAGTTTTTGAGCTTTTCCCTTCATTTGATGCTGTTTCTGGAAGCACAAACAAAAAATCAAAAACCATGGAAACAAAAAGTAAAGGCAATAAAGAGCTGAAAATTATTTATCTTGCATAATACCTAAGAAAATTATGTCCAACTTATCAGAGATCAGAGCCCTCCAGAAATTTACAAGATAAATACAGAGTAATAGTTTCCCCCCAGTATGAGCAAATGGAATGGCTGTAGAGAGATGAGTGAAGGGATGAGTGGGAAACTGGCATGTAAAGAAGGCAAAGGTGGGGGCTGGGGACACAACTTGGGTAGAGTACTGGCATAGCTTATCAGGTCCTATTTTCTATCTCCAGAATCACAAAACAAATATGGAAGTATAAAAAAAGTGAAATAGCCAGGTGTGGTGGTGCATATCTATGATTCCAGTACTGAGAAGGCTGAGGCTGGAGGATCTCCAGTTCAAGGCAGCCAGGGTAACAGAGCGAGTCCTTGGCTATGAGGAGAGGCGAGGGGGAAAAGGAAGAGAAGAGTGAGGCTTAGGAGAAGGCTCAGTGCTTCCTTAAAGGTGCTTCTTTGCCAGCCCTCAGAATTTAATTCCCCAGCACCCACACAAAGCTGGACGCAAAGTGGCATATGTATCTGTATCTGGCATTTGTTTTATGGTGGCAAAAGATCCTGGCACGCCCACATACAAAGAAACTTTTAAAAAGTAAAACAATCTAAGTTGAATCTAATAAAGATTCAACAGTTCAGCACTGAAATAAAGAAAAAAAAATCTGTAAGGAGAGTAAGAGTTTTCTTTTTCAGCTGGCTAAAAGTGAATTGAAAGTTAGATTTCAATTAAATAATTTAATTATTCAAATAATTTCAGTGAAAACCACAGGCAGATCAGGCGATGCATAGCAATCAGACAAGATCAAACAGTGAAATGGAGGCTGGCACTGCCCTGTCCCAGAGGGCAGATTCAGTGGGAGTCTGTCATCTCCAAAGAAGTTTCTACATGTGTAACCTCAGCTGCCCCTGCAGATCACAATCATGCCTTCTAAGTAGATAAGTGACATACAAATCAGGGACAATGTAAAAACAAGCATAGATACAAGTGTAGAGATGACTGACAAATAAGTCATTCTTGTGTTAATGCTTCCATGATAGGTTTGACAATACATTTCCATAGTCTTTGTCATAGTTTGTTTTACATATAATTTAAAATACTGTGAAACATGAAGATTCAATATGTTCTTGTTTTTAAAAAATGTTTAATCCAGTTAGTACATTGTTTAGAGCATTGGGATATCGATTTGAAAAAAACAAAAAGAGAGGGCTAGAGAGATGGCTTAGTGGTTAAGACACTTGACTGCGAAGCCTAAGGACCCATGTTCTATTCTCCAGATCCCATGTAAGACAGATGCACAAGGTGATATAAGTGTGCAAGGTTGCACATGTATACAAGGTGGCACACGTCTGAAGTTTGATTGCAGTGGCTGGAGGCCCTGGTGTACAATTCTCTCTCATAAAAATAAAAAATAAATAAAAACAAAAAGAGGGCTGTAGAGATGGCTCAATGGTTAAGGCACTTGCCTGCAAAGCCTAACAACCTGGATATGATTCCCCAGTACCCACTTAAAGCCAGATGCACAAAGTGACATATGCATCTCAAGTTTGTTTTCAGCAGCTAAAGGCCTTGGTGTGTCCATTCTTTCTCTGCGTGGTGATATGCACCTTTGTCTCTAATCCCAGCACTCTGGAGACAGGGTAGGAGAATCATAAATTGAAGGTCAGCCTGAGACTGCATAGTGAATTCCAGGTCATCCTCTCACCCTCTCTATCTTTCTCATGTGCTTTCATCTCCCCAAGAAGGGGCTAGGGAGATAGTTTGGTGGTTAAGGTGTTTGCCTGAGAAGCCTAAGGATTCAGTTTTGATTCTCCAGTACCCATGTAAGCTAGATGTACAAGGTGGCACATTTGCCTGGAGTTCATCTGCAGTGGCTGGAGACCCTGGTGTACCTATTCACTCCCATTCTCTCTCTATATATATTTTTATCTGCCTCTCTCTCTCAAATAAATAAAATATTTTTTAAGGGCTAGAGAGATCGCTTAGTGGTTAAGGCGCCTACCTGTGAAGCCTAGGAACACCAGTTTGATTCTCCAGGTCCCTTGTTTAGCCAGATGCAAAGTGACACAAGGGTGCAATGCTGCACTTGCCCATAAGGGGGTGCACACATCTGGGGTTCATTCACAGCAGCCGAGGGCCACTGGTGTGCCCATTCTGTGTGTCTCTCTCAAAAAAAAAAATTTTTTTTTTTTTTAAAAAGAGGAGGCTGGGGCTGGAGAGACAGCTTTAGTGGTTAAGGCACTTGCCTGCAAAGCCAAAGGACTTTGGTTCAATTCCCCAGGACCCACCTAAGCCAGATGCACGATGTGGCACATGCCTCTGGAGTTTGTTTGCAGTGGCTGGAAGTCCTGGTGTGCCCATTCTTTCTGTGCCTCTTTCCCTCTCTCAAATAAATAAATGAAAATATTTTTAAAATTATTTTTTAAAAAGAGGGGGCTGGAGAGATGGCTTAGCTATTAAGGTGCTTGCCTGTAAAAGCCAAAGGATGCAGGTTTGATTCTCTAGGACCCACCTAAACCAGATGCACAAAGTGGCACATGTATCTGGAGTTTGTTTGCAGTGGCTAGAGGCCCTCGTGTACCTATTCTCTCTCTCTCTCTCTCTCTCTCTCTCTGCCTCTTTTTGTTTCTCAAATAAATAAAAATTAAAAAAAATATATTTAGCTGAGCGGGGTGGCGCACGCCTTTAATCCCAGCACTTGGGAGGCAGAGGTAGTAGGATCACCATGAGTTTGAGGCCCCCTGAGAATACAGAGTGAATTCCAGGTCAGCCTGGGCTAGAGTGAGACTCTACCTTGAAAAACCAAAAAAAAAAAAAAAAAAAAAAAAAAAGAGAGAGAGAGAATGAGCCAGGTGGGGTGATGAAAGCCTTTAATCCCAGCACTCAGAAGTAGCAGGATTGCTGTGAGTTCCAGGTCAGCCTGGGTCTAAAGACTGAGCCCTACCTTGAAACCTGCACCTTAAGAAGAAGAAGAAAAATGGGCTGGAGAGGTGGCTTAGCAGTTAAGATGCTTACTTGCAAAGCCTAAGGACCCAGTTCGATTCCACACTTACCCACATAAGCCAGATGCACAAGGTGTTGCATGCATCTGCAGTTCATTTGCAGTGACTAGAGGCCCTGATGCCCTCCTTCTCTCCCTCTCCTTCCCTCTCTCTCAAATAAATAAAATATTTTTAAAAAGAAGAAAGAAGCTGGGGTTGGTGCTGTATGCCTTTAATCCCAGCACTCGGGCAGGAGGCAGAGCTAGGAGGATCACGGTGAGTTTGAGGCCACTCTGAGACTACATAGTGAATTCCAGGTCAGCCTGAGCTAGAGTGAAACCCTATCTTGAAAAACCAAAAAGTTGGAAAGAAGAGTTGCTGGGGCTCTTAAATGGCAAGCAATGTGAGGAAACAGTAAGAAACTCCATTGTAAGGACAAACAGGAGCATGAGTGATGGAGGGGGCAACCTGATGTTCTCTTCCCACGTTCTGCTCCAGTGCTGCAGATAAGCCCAGTTCTCTGGTGGTGATGCAGGTGAACATACAGGGTGCTGCATCAGCACCTACAAATGCATACCCTCCCTTCCCCACACGTACTACGCACATGCTGGTGGAGGGGGTGGGGACAATGTGGTGGAATGCTTGCCTAGAACACACAAGGCTCTGAGTTCAGTCCCAGTACTGAAAAAAAAATTGGCCAGGCAATCACTATGACTGCGACCGAGCCAGTGAGGAAAATAGGAGGCTAAAGGAAAGAGCAGATGTCAAGTCCTGCTGGGCCTTGTGGACCATGTTTGAGAGTCTGGACTGTATTATTATTATTATTATTATTTATTAGTGAGCCGAGAGAGAGAGAAGAGAGACAGAATGGAGAAACAAGGGCCTCCAGCCACTGCAAATGGACTCCAGATGTATGTGCCATTTTGTGCATTTGGCTCTACGTGGGTACTGGGGAATCAAACTTGGGTTGTTAGGCTTTATAAACAAGCACCTTAATTGCCAAACTATGTCTCCAGCTCATGGATTGTATTTCTAATGTGAAGTTGCTGGGAGATTTTTGAATAGAGTCTCTATGATCTGGTTTATGATTTTATTTGTTCTTTTTTTTTTTTTTTTTTTTTTTTTTTGGTTTTTCGAGGTAGGGTCTCACTCTGGCTCAGGCTGACCTGGAATTCACTATGTAGTCTCAGGGTAGCCTTGAACTCTCGGCGATCCTCCTACCTCTGCCTCCCGAGTGCTGGGATTAAAGGCGTGCACCACCACGCCTGGTGATTTTATTTATTCTTAATATTTTATTTTTATTTGAGAGAGCAAAAGCAAGAGAGAAAGTATCAGGGCCTCCAACCACTGCAAACAAACTCCAGACACACACGCTACCTTGTGCTTCTGGCTTACCTAGGTACTAGGAAATTGAACCTGGGTCCTTCAGCTTTGCAGGCAAATGACTTAACCACTAAGCCATTTCTTCAGCCCTGGTTTATGATTTCAAATGACTATTGGCTGGTGTGAGATTGTCTGTAGTGAGTAGGGGAATAAGTGGAAGTAGGCAGAGAGAGACTTAAATAGCCCAGGTGATAACAATGTCAGTTTAGAGATACTGACAATGTGAATAGACAGCACTGAGTGGTTGGGAGATTGGTTTTGCTTTGTTTTTGTTTTTTTTTTTTTTTGGTTTTGCGAGGTAGGGTCTCACTCTGGTCCAGGCTGACCTGGAATTAACTATGTAGTCTCAGGGTGGCCTCGAACTCTCGGCGATCCTCCTACCTCTTGCCTCCCGAGTGCTGGGATTAAAAGCATGCGCCACCACTCCCGGCTTGCAATGAGAATTTTTAAGAACTTACAGATGCATTGACTAAGCACCAGGGTGTATAAGTGATATGATGCCTTGAATTGGGAAAGACAATGGGAATGAGGGAGTGGAGAGAGGAAATGGCCTGCTGAGGGAAAGCCGAGTTCTGGAATGAACCTGTAAAATCTGGGGTGACAAATAAACAAGTAGAGATGATGCAGGAGGCTAGAGGTGTCATCTATTTAAAAATACTTTAACTGGGCTGGAGAGATGGCTTAGCAGTTAAGGCACTTGCCTGCAAAGCCAAAGGACCCATGTTCGACTCTCCAGACACACAAAGGTGAGGCAAACACAAGGTGGCACATGCCCACTAGACGGCACAAGCATCTGGAGTTTGATTTCAGTGACTGAGGCCCTGGTGTGCCAATTCTTTCTCTCTGTCTCTCTCTAAAATAAAAAATAAAAATTATTTTTATTTATTTGAGAGATAGGTGGAGAGAAAGGATATGGGCGCAGTAGGGCCTCCTGCCACTGCAAACAAACTCCAGATGCGTGCTCTACTTTGCGCATCTGGCTTTACATAGGTACTGGGGAATTTAACCCAAGCAATCAGGCCTTGCAAGCAAGTGCCCAAGTGCCTTTAGCTGCTGATCCATCTTTCCAGCCCTAGAAGTGTCATCTTTTAAAAAAATAATTTACTTATTTGAAAGGGAGTGGGTGCAGATAGAGGAACACCAGGGCCCCTAGGCACTGCAAATGAACTCCAGACACATATACCACCTTGTGCATCTGGCTTATGTGGGTACTAAGGAATCAAACCTAGGTCCTTAGGCTTCACAGTCAAGAGCCTTAACTGCTAAGTTATCTCTCCAGTCCTAGAGGTATCATCTTGTAGTGGGTCATAGCAGACATAAAACTTTGACACAAAGAAAAAATTTAAGTACAGTGGAGCTAAGGTCTGAGGACCGACTCTTGGGACATTCTGATATTTACAGTAACCTGGGAACAAAGCAGACACAAATGGAAGGCCTGGGAAGTAGAAGGCAAACCCAGAGTGGAGGGCCTAAGAAGAAAGGAACTAATTATGTCGATGATGCTGAAAGGCTAAGAAAGATGGCATCCAGGATTTGGCCACTGAAGAGGCAAGTGGGAGGTCCTTGGTGACCTGTATTGAAAAGGTTTCATGGGAATCATAAAAATCCAATTGGAGGGGCTGGAGAGATGGCTTAGCGGTTAAGTCGCTTGCCCACTAAGCCTAAGAACACTGGTTCCAATCTCCAGCAGTTCCAATCTCCAGGTCCCACGTTTAGCCAGATGCAAAGTGACGCAATGGCACAATGCTGCACTTGTCCACAAGGGGGCGCACGCATTTGGACTTTGGGCACACCAGCAGCCTCTCAGCCTCTGTGAACATTCTCTCTCTCTGCCTCTCCTCTCTCTCTCTCTCTCTCAAAAAAAATCCAATTGGACTGGGCAGTTGTGGGCCCCAAGACAATTGTACAATTGAGGATTTACACATCATTTGTCTAAATATTAAATGCCAGCAAACAGGCAAACAAAATAATTGTTCTTCTACCTTGACAAATGAGTATTTGCCATAAGAATTTGAAAGTTGAGGTTCAAATTCATAATTCCCGCAAGTTCATCAGAGTGGACTGTTACAGGAAAGGCTGGTCCCCTGACCTGCTCCCTTTGTTTTGTCCCCCTTCTCATTTAAAATCCATCCACACATGCTTCCCAAACCACCAGCTCAGCAGAACAGCCATCTTTTAGGTCTAGAGATATACCATACCACAGTCAGTTGATCCTCACAGGCTCCAGGAGTGGGTTTGGGTCCATTTAGACAGAAGATTCCAGAATGCTAGGCACCCTGAGTGAAGTCTGGGAAGGGACAGACTCTGAGTGGTGGTTTGTCTGGCCCTGTGTGCCTCTTGCCTCATGGAAAAGAGCACAGCCAGAGATTGGCCAGCTGAGGGACTGTGAGGTTGTAGACATCTTGGGCTATATGGTGAGTTTAGGCCAGCCTGAACTGTGTAGCAAGACTTTGTCTCAAGGAAGCAAACAAATATTTATGACTTTAATTAAAAATCATTTAATGCTGGGCATGGTGGTGCACACCTTTGATCCCAGCACTTGGGAGGCAGAGGCAGGAGAATTGCTGTGAGTTTGAGGCCACCCTGAGACTACAGAGTGAATTCCAGGTCAGCCTGAGCTAGAGTGATACTCTACCTTGAAAAACCAAAACAACAGCAAAAAATCATTTAAGGGACCTTGAAGGCTGGAGCTCTTTATATTCTCTTGCCTTTCCTTCTCTTAATCTAGCAAAGTCTCTCTAAACAAAAAACAAAATAGTTAAAAAATTGCTGGTTGTGGTGGCACATGCCTTTAATCCCAGCCCTCGGGAGGCAGATCACCTGAGTTCAAGGCCACCCTGAGACTACATAGTGAATTCCTGGTCAGCCTGAGCTAGAGGGACCCTACCTCAGGGGAAAAAAATATTAGGGCTGGAGAGATGGCTTAGCGATTAAGGCATTTCCCTCGAAGCCTAAGGATCCAGGTTTGATTCTCCAGGTCCTATGTAAGCCAGATGCTCAAGGTGGCGCATGCATTCTAGAGTTCATTTGTAGTGGCTAGAGGCCCTGGCACACTCATTCTCACCTCTCTCTCTCCCCCACCCCTCACCACCCTGAGACTACAGAGTTAATTCCAGGTCAGCCTGGGCCAGAGTGAGACCCTACCTTGAAAAACCAAAGAAAAAAAATTAAGAGAGTGTGGGCTGGAGGGATTTCTCAGTGGTTAGGTACACTTCCTGCACAAGCATGAGAGCCAGAAGGGACCTGAGACTACCTGAGTTCAAATATCCAGATCCCATGTAAAATAGCTGGATATGGCTATGAGTGTTTATAACCCCACTCCCAACAGGGGAGCAGAGACCCAAGAATCAGTGGAACCCCGCAAGCTCCAGAAACAGTAAAAAGAGACTCTGGCTCAAAAACAAGACCAGGCAGAAGGGCAACAGAGTGTGACACCCAACATTTCACTCCAGCCACCACAGGGCACATACATGTATTTACACCACACACATATCACATACACAAGTGCACGCGCGACACACACACACACACACACACACACACACACACACAGAAGTAAACATTTTAAACATCGAAATTATTTAAGAGAATTTGCTTGGTTTAGACTGAAACTGAATGTTTGAAGTCTTCCAGATTAGTAAATAATTACAAACTTATGTTAATAAATTGTGCAAGAAGTTATCCATTCTGTTTGTTGAATTTATGTCAGCTTTGTCAGCTATTTGAAGCACTTCAGAGACCTACATTTATAATTATATTTAAAAACGCCAATGTGAAGGGAATATTTATTAATGAAGTTTATAAGTGATGTTAAATATTTAGGAGGCTTTACTATGTCAAATTTACAAGTTAATTCAACATTAATGCAAAGAAAGTCATTAACTTTAGATAAGATATATACATTATTACCTTTATAAATTTAATATGTGAGTTATTCAAAAGGCCTAGGAATGACTATGGTTTTAGATTTGCGGTTTTATTTTATTTATTTATTTATTTTAAGGAACTTTATTTGAGAGAGAGAGATAGAGGAGAGAGAATGGTCGCGCCAGGGCCTTCACTGCAAATGAACTCTAAACACATGTGACACTTTGTACATTTGGCTTATGTGGGTCCTGAAGAATTGAACCTGGGTTCTTTGGCTTTGCACGCAAGCACCCTAACCACTAAGCCATCTCTCCAGCCCTAGATTTGCAATTTTAATAAATTGAGCATTAGTTAAAACACAAGTAAGCCAGGCGTGGTGGTGCACGCCTTTAATCCCAGCACTTGGGAGGCAGAGGTAGGAGGATCACCGAGAGTTTGAGGCTACCCTGAGACTACATAGTGAATTCCAGGTCAGCCTGGACCAGAGTGAGATCCTACCTCAAAAAAAAAAAAAAAAACCCACAAGTAAATACATATATCTATGTCTGTGGCATAAAGCCCCCGTGTCAAGTGTGAAAAACGTGGCAGCTCTCTGTAAGCTCCATCCATGCCAGTCTCAATTTCACTTTGTTTCTTTTGTTTGTTTGTTTTGTTTTGTTTTGTTTTTTGTTTTTTGAGGTAGGGTTTTACTGTAGTCCAGGCTGACCTGGAATTCATATTTTTATTCTCAGGGTGGCCTCGAATTCACAGTGATCCTCCTACCTCTGCCTCCTGAGTGCTGGGATTAAAGGCATGTGCCACCACGCCTGGCTCACTTAGCCCAGGCTGACCTTGAATTCACTATGTAGTCTCAGGCTGGCTTTGAACCCACAGAGATCCTTCTATTTCTGCCTCCCAAGTTCTGGGATTAAAGGTGTGCACCACCACACCCAGCTTGTCAAAATATTTTAATTCATTTATTTGCGAGAGAGAGAGAGAGAGAGAGAGAGAGAGAGAGAATGCACATGCCAAGGCCTCTTGCCACTATAAGCAAACTCCAAATGCATGCTCCACTCTGTATGTAGATACTGGGGAATCGGACCCAGGCTATAAGGCTTTGCAAGCAAGCGCCTTTAACAGCTGAGCCATCTCCCCAGCTCACAATTTCACTTTCTGAACTCTGGCATCTTCTTTCCATAATCTCCCCAAATTTCACCAAAATGACAAAGACAAGTATATTTATATTCATGCTCACTTTATCTATAAATCCATCATTAACCCAAAACAAGAATGAGAACTGTCAGCATGCGAGAGATTGTGAGGAATTCCCACATGATTGAATCCAGAAGGTTCCCTCTGGCAAAAGCATGCAGGGATTTCCCTCTGGGAAATCCAAGGTGAGGAGTAGACTAAAGAGTGAGACTTCCTCCCCAGGCCATCATTAAGTTCATTGACTACTGGGCTGCATGTGGCCTGGCTGGGTCAGACTCCACCCTTCTGCTTGCTATAGCCAGTAGACACAGCCTCCCAGAATGACTTATTTTTTTTTAATATTTTATTTTTACTTATTTATTTTAGAGAGAGAGAATGGGCATGCCAGGGCTTCCAGCCACTGCAAACGAACTCCAGATGCATGTGCCACCTGTGCATCTGGCTTACGTGGGGCCTGGAGAATCAAACCAGGATCCTTTGGCTTTGCAGGCAAACACCTTAACTGCTAAACCATCTCTCTCCAGCTTTTTTTTTTTTTTTTAATGTGAGAGTGGAAGAGCGAGAACTGGTGTGCTAGGGCCTCCATCCACTGTAATCGAACTCCGACGCGTGTGCTACCTAGTGTGCATGTGTGACCTTGCATACTTGTTACCTTGCATCTGGCTTACACGGGACCTGAAGAGTCAAACATGGGGCTTTAGGCTTCACAGGCAAATGCCTTAACCACTAAGCCATATCTTCAGCCCCAGAATAAATAATTTGCTTGGGTAAGGTTCAGAACCTAAAGCTTAGCCAGAATTGGGAGGCAGACCCCGTGTGTGTGTGTGTGTGTGTGTGTGTGTGTGTGTGTGTGTGTGTGTGTTCACATGTGTGGGAACACATGTGAAGGTCAGCAGTCAATGTCAAGTATCATCAATCACTCTCCACCTTAAATTTTGAGACATTGAACCTGGAGCTCACCAAGTCAGCTAGACTATAGCCAGTGAACTCCAGGGATTCTCCTGTATCTCAAGAGCTGGATTACAGGTATATACACTTTGCTTTTACATGGGTGCTGGGGATCTGAAGTCAGGTCTTCATGTTTTCATGGCAAGCACTTTGCTGACTGAGACAGCTCCTCAGCCCAGGAGACTGTCTTAGTAAAACCTGTGAAACATTGGGGGCTGAGGGCAGAACCATGACTGATCCAAGTCACAGCTTCAGGTGTGGCTCTCCTAGACTGGAATAGCAACAGGGCTACAGGAGACCAGCAACACCCTGGAAAGTCCTGAGCTGCCAAGGAGAGCACAGTGTCACCTCTGGAACATAGGCCACTTGGCCTACAACTCATGTGCCTCAATCCTTTACAATCCCACGAGCTGGCCCTTGAAGGAAGAGGAAGAATAGGAATTCTCATTTGGATTGATGCTCCAGCTTCCAAAATTGCAAACTCTAGAGAAAGGAAGTTATAAAGAAATAAAACAGTTTCTACAAAACTGGTAAAACTTAGGTCTTATGTAATGTGCATGTGTATGTTATGAATTTTTTAAAAATCTGTCATGAGAATTTCATCAGATTACAACATTGGAAATAGGACAAGAAAAGGCTCAAAAGGAGGCCATGACTTCAGTTGCTCACATGAGGATACACAGAGACATCAACATGTAGAAAAACATCTGTTGGGAAGTTTTTTTAAAAAAACTGTGCACATAAGCCGGGCGTGGTGGCACACGCCTTTAATCTCAGCACTCAGGAGGCAGAGGTAGGAGGATCGCCGAGAGTTCGAGGCCACCCTGAGACTATATAGTTAATTCCAGGTCAGCCTGGACCAGAGTGAGACCCTACCTTGGAAAACCAAAAAAAAAAAAAAAAAAAAAACAAACTATGCACACGTGCGTGTCACAACGCGTGTGGAGGTCAAAGAATAACTTCAGGTTTGAGGCAGGGTCTCTTTTGTACTGTGGTAACACCAGGCTGACTGACCTGCAAACTTTGGGGGTTCTTCTGGCTCCACCTCCCCTCTCACTGTAGGCACCTGAGATTACAAACACATATTGCTGCGTTCAACCTTACATGGATTCTGGGGACATGAACTTAGGTCCTCATGCCTATGTGCAAGCACTTTACCTACCATGCTATCTCCCCAAACCTTGTTAGGAAATTAAATTTTTTTTTTATGATGGGTCATATGAGTAGATTCTGGGTGTTGGCAGCATCTTATTTCTTAACATAACAGTGTTAAGTTTGGGTTGGAGAGGTGGTTAAAGGCACTTGCTTGCAAAGCCTATCAGCTTGGGTTTGATTGCCCAGTACCCATGTAAAGCCAGATGCATCAAGTGGTACACATATTGGGAATTGGCAAGAGGCCTTGGCATGTTCATTCTCTCTCTCTCTCTCTTTTCTGCTTGGAAATAAATAAAAATATATTTAAATTTTTTATATTTTGTTGACTTTGTTCTTCTGTTTCATGTGTTACATTATCAGACATTTAAACAAATACACCACAGGAAAAAGTTATAGATTTGTGCCGGGCATGGTGGTGCATGCCTTTAATCCCAGCACTTGGGAGGCAGAGGTAGGAGGATCGCCAAGAATTCAAGGCCACCCTGAGACTACATAGTGAATTCCAGGTCAGCCTGGGCTAGAGTGAGACCCTACCTCGGAAAAAAAAAAAAAGTGATAGATTTGTGAGTATCAAATCTGGGTTCTCCTTAGAATAACTGTTAAGTTAAGCAATACTGATGTCCAGAGCACACACCAGACCAAGTAAATTAGAATCTCTGGAATAGGGTCATAGATGCATATATAAGAACTATTATATGCAGGAAGAATAAAGTAGAAATAAACAAATTTAACAAGAGTAAACATCCATGACAGTAAATGTTAATGGCTTGAATTTCTTCATTAAAAAAAAAAAAACACTCAAGGTGGGCATTGTGGTGTATGCCTTTAATCCCTGCGCTTGGGAGGCAGAAGTAGGAGGATTGATGTGAGTCTGAGGCCACCCTGAGAATACAGAGTGAATTCCAGGCCAGCCTGGGCTAAAGTGAGATCCTGCTTGCTGGGGTGGGGGGTGGGGGCTGGGGGGTGGGTGGGAGGTGTGAATCAAGGGCTGGAGATAAGGCTCAGTAGTGGTTAAAGCATTTTCCTTCAGAGCCTAATGATTTAGATTTGATTCCTTAGCACCCACATAAACCAGGTGTACAAATTAGTGCATGCATCTGGAGTTCACTGGCAGTGGCTAGAGGCACTGGTACACCCATACTCCCTCTCTCTGCTTGCAGTTAAATAAAAAAAAAAAAAACACTTTAAAAAACACTCAAGAGCTGGCTTAGCTGTTAAGGTGCTTGCCTGCAAAGCCTAAGGACTCAGGTTTGATTCTCCAGGTCCCACATAAGCCAGATGCACAAGGTGGCTCATGTGTCTGGAGTTTGCTTGCAATGGCTAGAGGCTTTGGCAGGCCCATTCTCTCTCCCTCCCATCCTCTCCCTCTCTCTCTGTGTCTCAAATAAAAAATAATTTAAAAAATTTAAAAAACAACTTCAGGGGCTGGCTCAGCAGTTAAAGGCACTTGTTTGCGAAGCCTTGATTTTTGCCCCAGAAATCTCAGCAAAATTTTCATAGGGATTTTCTTTTTCTGTTCTGATCTAATGATTATCTCTGAGACTCACACTGACCAGGAAACTCTGGCTGGGTCTGAGTCACACATATCACCTTCCCCATATTTGGAGAGGAGTCATGTCTACAAGAACGACATGGATGGCAGTGCTGGGGAGAGGAAGTACTGCAAGCAAAACCCAGAAACTGCTAACAGAAGAAGAGGTTGAAGGGAAGCTGGGCAGAAAAAGTGAGTCTTCCAAATTGGAAACACAGTCATCCCTTGGTGTCCATGGAAGCTTAGTCCACAGAGATGCCACGATCCCTGGATATTCAAGTCCCTTATGTAAAATGATATCGTGTTCATATAGAAGCTATGCACATCCCCTGTGTACTTAAATCCTTTCTAGATTACTTATAATATCTGATGCAATTAAATGTTATATAAATAGTTGTTATACTATATTGTTTGGAGAATAATGACAGAGGGAAAATGTATGTCTGTGTTCAATGCCAATGCAATTCTTTTTCAAATATTTTCAGTCTGGTGGGTTGCCTCTATGGATGAGGAAAGCCTGGGTGGACCCATTGTATGGACTTAAAGCATCAGAAAATGGACAAAAACTAACCCAAAGTGGGTTAGGTTGAAAGTGGGCTTAGGAAGTTGAAGAAGCAATCCTGTCTTACACACGATTGGTGATGGCGCTGCTTGTGGCTGGGAGACAGGGAAGGAGGCTTAGTGGCAGTGAACAGACTGAGCCAGTATTTATGGCTACTAGTTTATCCCCTGCCCACACATGTGGATCTGAAGCATAGGTCTCTCTTCCCATGTTTATCTGCACACATCACCCTAGATGTCTGGAAGAAGTTCAAATTTATTACATCCAAGATGTAATTAATCACCACCCTCTTGGCTTCTCTTCACTATCCTCTAAGCCAGAACCCAGAAACTTCTTGAATTCCCTCCTCTCTCACCGTCACATTTAAATTTTCTCTAAGAAGGATTTCTATCCTCTTACCACATCTCAGGCCCACTCCTGATCCTTCATTAGCACTTAGCACAACTGCAATCCAGTCATTTGGATAATCTGTTTGAATAACTACCACTCCCACAGGAGGGGACCCACCCGTGAGAGGAAGTGTCCACAGCAGCCTTTGCATTTTCATATCCCCACATCCGAGCTCAGTGACTGGCAGGAGACAATTCTAATATTTGTGGAGAGATGAAAAGAAATGAATGTCTACCAGCATTAAGTTTGTATACCACCTTCCAAACCCAGCATTATGTTACCACTTGAGTGATCTTTTACAAACTCGGGCACATCTGACTATATTTTTCCCTCTGCTGGAAACCTTTATACTTTTCAATGTCTCCAATCACATAAAGCAAAACAGTATTTTACAAACTTTCCAATCACAAGCTGGCTGTTGAAGGCACATGCAAATCTCCAATTTTAGGTAAATATCCATCCATCAATCCTTTCATAAAATTAAGATATAATTACTTAAAATGAGTAATATCTAGTCCTGCTATTCAATATTATTCTATGAATCTAATTCTACTTGTCTCCTATATTTTAACTTCAAGGCTTGGAAATCAAATTCATATAGCAGGAGAGATGTAGCATAGTTTGCTTATACGTAGTACCTGAATTTTGGGTAATAAGTAGTTAAAGTTTGGATAGTGTTAATCTACCAGCTCTACTAAGAAGAGATATGGGTGGGGTGGGGTGGGGGATCAATAAAGGGGCCCAGCAGTAAAACACTTGCACAAGCAGGAAGACTTCAGTTTGGATCCCCAGCATGCATGTAAAAACCAGGCGTGGTGGTGTGCACCTGGCATCCTAGCACTTGGGAGACTGAGCTAGAAGACTCACTGGAGCTGATAGGCTATCCTGTCTAGCTGAAAAGGTGAGCTGTAGGTTCACTGAGAGGTCCTGTCTGAAAAAATAAGGTGGGGTGCAAACGAGGAAGATACCTGATGTTAACCTCAGGCCTCCACACTCATGCACGCACAGGTATGCACACTCATGCATATACATCACACACATATACTCCAAAAAAAGTATTTGAAAATATTCATATCTTGAATTTGAGGGGAGAGAGTTGAAAAAGTCAATGTAGGATATATGATTTTATATATATATATATATATATATATGTGTGAATACACACACATACATAAATATGGGCTGGAGAGATGGCTTAGTGGTTAAGGCATTTGCCAGCAAAGCCAAAGGACCCAGGTTTGATTCCCCAATCTCCACATAAAGCCAGATGCACAAGTGGTGCATGTGTCTGAAGTTTGTTTGCAATGGCTAAGAGGTCCTGGCACACCCATTCTCTCTCTCTCTCTCTGTATATATATAAAATCTGCTTCTTTTGCTCTCAAATAAAATATTAAAATTTTATATATTTATGCTCTCTATATATATTGAGCATAAATGCATAACGTTCAGCCCAGCATAAATGAAACCTTAGGTTCCATTCCCAGCACTGTGAAATAATAATAATGTAATCAAATAAAATAAACAATTAGAATCTTTAAAAAATTATTTTTATTTGAGACAGAAAGGGTGAGAGAGAAAGAGAATGGGCGCACCAGGGTCTCTAGCCACTGCAAATGAACTCCAGACATATGTGCCACTTTGTGCATCTGGCTTATGTGGGACCTGGAGAATTGAACCTGGGTCCTTAGGCTTCACAGGCAAGTGACTTAACCATTAAGCCATCTCTCCAACTCAACAATTAGAATCTTAATGAATTATACATACATATTTCCAACTCTTTTATGCCTAATTTGGACTAATGACAGATCACATTTTTGCTGTACTAAATTGGAAAGTATCAACAGTAATGTGCTTTTTCTTTTTTTTTTTTTTTTTTTCAAGGTAGGGTTTTGCTGACCTGGAATTCTCTATGTAGTCTCAGAGTGGCCTTGAAATCAGCAATCCTCTCACCTCTATCCCCTGAGTGTTGGGATTAAAGACATACGCCACCACTTCTGGCCAGTAAAGTGCTTTTTTTGATAACGTGGCAAAATCTTAGTAGCCCAGACAGATGGCTTTGTGTTGGTTGGGTGGAAGTTTCTCACAAAAGACCACCATTTACTAGCACCTGAGTCAAACCTCACTCAGGCTAAGAGGTTAGATGTTTTAACTCTGTAGGAAATTAGCTGCAAATTAATTTGTTTTGTTTGCTTGGGTTCAGCATTCCTCTGCATTTTCTGGCATTATGTTTGGTTATCAAATATTTCCTAAATATGTCAGATAATGATATGGGTTTACCAGTGAATGAAGAAAATCAAGACTCAGGAAAGACTAGGTGCCTGCTCACGAAGCCTCTTGCCTTAACATTCAGTTCCCTGGTGTCTTATCCTCAGACGGAGGGGGATGGAGAGGGAGAGGGAGACGGAGAGAGACGCACATAAATAAACTTAAAAAAAAATTTTATGCTATTTCTAAACTAAACTGGAAACAATATGTTTTTCTTTTTTTTTGAGGTAGGGTCTTACTCTGGCCCAGGCTGACCTGGAATTCACTATGTAGTCTCAGGGTGGCCTCAAACTCACAGCAGTCCTCCTACCTCTGCCTCCCGAGTACTGGGATTAAAGGTGTGCGCCACCACGCCTGGCCGAAATAATCGTTTTTGTTTTGTTCTAGTTTTGGTTTTTCGAGGTAGGGTCTCACTCTGGCCCAGGCTGACCTGGAATTTACTATGTAGTCTCCGGGTGGCCTTGAACTCATGGCGATCCTCCTATCTCTGCCTCCCGAGTGCTGGGATTAAAGGCGTGCACCACCACGCCCGGCTAAAACAATTTTTAAGTGCAAAATATAGAACCCAGGACCTGGCACATGCTACCCAGTGAGTGTGATATGGAATATTCAGTAGACACTGGATATGATGCCAGAGGTAAGATGTGAATACTTTCCAGTCGGTACAGAAGATGTTCCCTGCAGTAAGGAAGGAGAATTATGGAATTTTTATATATGTTGATTCCTTACATCATTCATTTTAGCTTATATTTCATGAATGGTTTGTACTACACTGAATGTTGCTACAATAGTACATAAATATAAGCTATGAATAAACACATTTGTGGAGGTTCAACGTGTATACTGCTGAAGTGAGTTTTCAAATATATTTCAAAAACATGGTATGAAACTGCTACTTTCTCTATGGAGAGAATATAATTAACTCATTTCTAGGTCTGCTTTGTTCAGTGCCGGAGATGGAACCCGGAGTCTGTGCACGTGAGGAAGGCACCCTATCACTAAGCTATGCTCTCATTCCTATAGACATCTTAATTATCACCAGACCTAAAAAACCATCTTGGAATCTTGATAGGGTAACGTTTCCTAAATATCCATAAGCAGTGAATTTAGAAACTTTTCCCTGCCATGGGTCTCAACCTCAGTAACTTATAGAGGGTAAAGAGAAGTATGTTAGCTTTGTCTCATGAAGTTATCTAGCTGCCATTGTAGATGCAGGAAGAATTAATTCTGTTCTCCCCCTACCTGAGAATAACATTAGAAGGTAAGGAATAGCCTGTTCTTTGAGGGGTAAGTCAGCAAGCAGAGTCAACTGATGAGGGGCCAGGGAAGAATCAGACGCCATGTAATGAATTATGTTCTGCCACACTGGACTTCCTAACAACGCAGCTGTCACTCTGGACATCTTCACAATTTTGCCTGGAGAATGGAAAGAAATAAAACCTTGGCCGATATTGCAGGCAAGGTAAAAGTCCCAGGATGTGAGTGGAAGGAAAGACTTTATAGTACAGACAATTGATAAGTTGGGTGATGAACGGTGTGTTGAAGTTCACAGGATGATTGTGGTCGTTTGATTCAGGTGTCCCCATAAACTTAGGTGTTCTGAATGCTAGGTTCCCAGCTGATGGAGATTTGGGAATTAATGCCTTCTGGGCTGGCTTAAGGGTATTATAGCCAGTTTCTCCTTGCCAGTGTCTGGCACACACTCCTGTTGCTATTGTCCACCTGATGTTGGCCAGGAGGTGATGTCCAACCTCGGCTCATGCCATCATTTTCCCCTGCCATCATTGAGCTTCCCCTCAAGTCTGTAAGTCAAAATAAACCTTTTGTCCCGCAAGCTGCTATTGGTCTGGTGATTTCTGCCAGCAATGCCAACCTGACTGCAACAATGATAAAAGGAGAAATGGAAGAGAGAATGTTCTGGACAGAGGGCACAAATTGGGCCCAGAGAGAGATGGAAAGTCAGTTCACTGGAGAGAGACAGATCATGTGACATGACTGGGACCTGGATGGGGAGCAGGGTAGAGAGCACCCAGAGAAAACAGGAAGGGCAGGAGGGAGGGAAGAGAACAAGTGCCCCAGAAGAAGTCCAGGCAGGAAGGGGCCTTCAGTGAGAAAAGTCTGAGACAGATCCCAGCTCAATCTCTTAACAGCCCCATGACCTTGACCAAGTAACTATTATGCTAAAGGTGGCTCAAGATGGTCAGATTCTTTAACAGGATGTAGTTAAAATTCAGTTAATAGGACACAGTTTATCTTAGCTAAACCATTTGCCTATTCTTGCTTGTTTACGTAAAATTTGCTCCTTTGTTACTACTGTTTTGTGTTATGGCTCTGATTAATAAATGATTAATGAATAAAAATGGTTAGTTGAAGTGTAAAAAGGATGATAAAACTAGTTCTACTAACTGTACAACTCCGATGTATACTGAGTGAACAGGACATCGGGATCTGCTGGGCCAAGACCATCTGGATGTGATGACTTCACCAAGCAGGGAAAGTGTGGATGGGAAATGTCACTGTGAATAAGTGACAATTAGACTTTTTTTTATGAGCCAGAGAGAGAGAGAATTGGCACACCAGGGCCTCCAGCCATTGCAATTAAACTAGACGCGTGCGCCACCTTGTGTGCATGTGTGACTTTGTGTCATCTTGTGCATATGGCTTACGTGGGATTTGGAGAGTCCAACAGGGTCCTTAGGCTTCACAGTCAAATGCATTAACCAGTAAGCCATCTCCAGCCCCTGAGAACTGGATACTTTAGTGTATATGTGTGTGTGCATATGGTTGTTCTTATGTACATGAACACACATTGTGGGGGTGCATGTGCACATGTGTGTGCGTGCATGTGAAGGCTGGAGGTTACATCAGGTGTCTTCCTCAATTAACACATTTTTACTTGGGCTTTAATCCCAGCACTCGGGAGGCATAGGTAGGAGGATTGCTGTGAGTTTGAAAACAGCCTGAGACTACATCGTGAATTCCAGGCCAGCCTAGACTGCAGTGAGACCCTATCCCAAAAGCAAACAAACAAATAGGGCTGGAGAGATGGCTTAGTGGTTTAGGCACCTGCCTGCTAAGCCTAAGAACCCCAGTTCCAATCTCTAGGTCCCACGTTTAGCCAGATGCAAAGTGATGCAAGGGCGCAATGCTGCGCTTGCCCACAAGGGGGTGCACGCATCTGGAGTTCATTCACAGCAGCTGAGGGGCTGCTGGCGCACCATTCTCTGTCTCCCTCTCCCCCAAAAAAGCCTTTTCTTTGGTTTTTCAAGGTAGGGTCTCGCAGTAGCCCAGGCTGACCTGAAATTCACTATGTAGTCTCAGGTGGCCTTGAACTCATGGCGATCCTCCTATCTCTGCCTCCCGAGTGCTGGGATTAAGGCGTGCACCACCACGCCCGGCTAAAACAATTTTTAAGTGCAAAATATAGAACCCAGGACCTGGCACATGCTACCCAGTGAGTGTGATATGGAATATTCAGTAGACACTGGATATGATGCCAGAGGTAAGATGTGAATACTTTCCAGTCGGTACAGAAGATGTTCCCTGCAGTAAGGAAGGAGAATTATGGAATTTTTATATATGTTGATTCCTTACATCATTCATTTTAGCTTATATTTCATGAATGGTTTGTACTACACTGAATGTTGCTACAATAGTACATAAATATAAGCTATGAATAAACACGTTTGTGGAGGTTCAACGTGTATACTGCTGAAGTGAGTTTTCAAATATATTTCAAAAACATGGTATGAAACTGCTACTTTCTCTATGGAGAGAATATAATTAACTCATTTCTAGGTCTGCTTTGTTCAGTGCCAGAGACTGAACCCAGAGTCTGTGCATGTGAGCAAGGCACCCTATCACTAAGCTATGCTCCCATTCCTATAGACATCTTAATTATCACCAGACCTAAAAAACCATCTTGGAATCTTGATAGGGTAACGTTTCCTAAATATCCATAAGCAGTGAATTTAGAAACTTTCCCTGCCATGGGTCTCAACCTCAGTAACTTACAGAGGGTAAAGAGAAGTATGTGTTAGCTTTGTCTCATGAAGTCATCTAGCTGCCATTGTAGATGCAGGAAGAATTAATTCTGTTCTCCCCCTACCTGAGAATAACATTAGAAGGTAAGGAATAGCCTGTTCTTTGAGGGGTAAGTCAGCAAGCAGAGTCAACTGATGAGGGGCCAGGGAAGAATCAGACGCCATGTAATGAATTATGTTCTGCCACACTGGACTTCCTAACAACGCAGCTGTCACTCTGGACATCTTCACAATTTTGCCTGGAGAATGGAAAGAAATAAAACCTTGGCCGATATTGCAGGCAAGGTAAAAGTCCCAGGATGTGAGTGGAAGGAAAGACTTTATAGTACAGACAATTGATAAGTTGGGTGATGAACGGTGTGTTGAAGTTCACAGGATGATTGTGGTCGTTTGATTCAGGTGTCCCCATAAACTTAGGTGTTCTGAATGCTAGGTTCCCAGCTGATGGAGATTTGGGAATTAATGCCTTCTGGGCTGGCTTAAGGGTATTATAGCCAGTTTCTCCTTGCCAGTGTCTGGCACACACTCCTGTTGCTATTGTCCACCTGATGTTGGCCAGGAGGTGATGTCCAACCTCGGCTCATGCCATCATTTTCCCCTGCCATCATTGAGCTTCCCTCAAGTCTGTAAGTCAAAATAAACCTTTTGTCCCGCAAGCTGCTATTGGTCTGGTGATTTCTGCCAGCAATGCCAACCTGACTGCAACAATGATAAAAGGAGAAATGCAAGAGAGAATGTTCTGGACAGAGGGCACAAATTGGGCCCAGAGAGAGATGGAAAGTCAGTTCACTGGAGAGAGACAGATCATGTGACATGACTGGGACCTGGATGGGGAGCAGGGTAGAGAGCACCCAGAGAAAACAGGAAGGGCAGGAGGGAGGGGGAAGAACAAGTGCCCCAGAAGAAGTCCAGGCAGGAAGGGGCCTTCAGTGAGAAAAGTCTGAGACAGATCCCAGCTCAATCTCTTAACAGCCCCATGACCTTGACCAAGTAACTATTATGCTAAAGGTGGCTCAAGATGGTCAGATTCTTTAACAGGATGTAGTTAAAATTCAGTTAATAGGACACAGTTTATCTTAGCTAAACCATTTGCCTATTCTTGCTTGTTTACGTAAAATTTGCTCCTTTGTTACTACTGTTTTGTGTTATGGCTCTGATTAATAAATGATTAATGAATAAAAATGGTTAGTTGAAGTGTAAAAAGGATGATAAAACTAGTTCTACTAACTGTACAACTCCGATGTATACTGAGTGAACAGGACATCGGGATCTGCTGGGCCAAGACCATCTGGATGTGATGACTTCACCAAGCAGGGAAAGTGTGGATGGGAAATGTCACTGTGAATAAGTGACAATTAGACTTTTTTTTATGAGCCAGAGAGAGAGAGAGAGAGAGAGAGAGAGAGAGAGAATTGGCACACCAGGGCCTCCAGCCATTGCAATTAAACTAGACGCGTGCGCCACCTTGTGTGCATGTGTGACTTTGTGTCATCTTGTGCATATGGCTTACGTGGGATTTGGAGAGTCCAACAGGGTCCTTAGGCTTCACAGTCAAATGCATTAACCAGTAAGCCATCTCCAGCCCCTGAGAACTGGATACTTTAGTGTATATGTGTGTGTGCATATGGTTGTTCTTATGTACATGAACACACATTGTGGGGGTGCATGTGCACATGTGTGTGCGTGCATGTGAAGGCTGGAGGTTACATCAGGTGTCTTCCTCAATTAACACATTTTTACTTGGGCTTTAATCCCAGCACTCGGGAGGCATAGGTAGGAGGATTGCTGTGAGTTTGAAAACAGCCTGAGACTACATCGTGAATTCCAGGCCAGCCTAGACTGCAGTGAGACCCTATCCCAAAAGCAAACAAACAAATAGGGCTGGAGAGATGGCTTAGTGGTTTAGGCACCTGCCTGCTAAGCCTAAGAACCCCAGTTCCAATCTCTAGGTCCCACGTTTAGCCAGATGCAAAGTGATGCAAGGGCGCAATGCTGCGCTTGCCCACAAGGGGGTGCACGCATCTGGAGTTCATTCACAGCAGCTGAGGGGCTGCTGGCGCACCATTCTCTGTCTCCCTCTCCCCCCCCCCAAAAAAAAGCCTTTTTCTTTGGTTTTTCAAGGTAGGGTCTCGCAGTAGCCCAGGCTGACCTGAAATTCACTATGTAGTCTCAAGGTGGCCTCAAACTCACAGAGATCCTCCTACCACTGCTTCCCGAGTGCTGGAATTAAAGGTGTGCGCCACCACACCCGGCCCCAAAAGTCTTTTTTGTTTTTTTTTCAAGGTAGGGTCTTGCACTACCCCAGGCTGACCTGGTACTTACTCTGTAGTCCCAGGCTGGCCTCAAACTCCCAGTGATCCACCTACCTCTCCCAAATTCTGGGATTAAAGTGTGCACCACCACGCCCAGTTCAAAGAGACTTACTTTTTAAAACTCTTTATTGACAACTTCTGTAAGTATAGACAGTAAACCATAATAATTCCCTCCTACTACCCCCAAATGTACTTTGTTTGTCAAGGCAGAGTCTTGCCCTTGCCCAAACTGGCCTGGAATTCACCATATAGTGTCAGGCTGGCCTCAAACTCATGATGATCCTCCTACTTCTACCTCCCAAGTGTTGGGATTAAAGGTATGGACGACCATACCTGACTTTTTTCCTTTTTTTCGAGGTAGGTCTCACTCTAGCCCAGGCTGACCTGAAATTCACTATGTAGTCTCAGGGTGGCCTCCTTCCTCTGCCTCCCAAGTGCTGGGATTAAAGGCGTGTGCCACCATGCCCAGTGGCAAGTTTTTTCCTTTTTTTTTTTTTTTTTTTTTTTTTTTGGTTTTTCAAGGTAGGGTCTCACTCTGGCTCAGGCTGACCTAGAATTCACTATGTAGTCTCAGGGTGGCCTCGAACTCTCAGTGATTCTCCTACCTCTGCCTCCTGAGTGCTGGGATTAAAGGCATGCGCCACCATGCCCAGCTTCTGACTATTTTTTGATATAGGGTCTTGTACTAAACCCGGAGCTCATTTGCATAGAATAGCTAGCCAGCAAGCCCCAGGAATCCTCCTGTCTCTGCTTACAGTTTTGGGATGGCGGGTGTGTACCACCATACCTGGGTTTTACATCAGAGCCGAGGATTTGAACTAAGGTTTTTATGCTTGCATGGAAGCAGTTTAGCAACAGAGCCATCTCCCCAGGCCCTGAAAATAGGAGTCTACTGAGCAAGAGATTTACCTCTGTCTTGTCTACAGTGCATACCCCATTAGAGAATGTCATCATATGCTTCATGACACAGAAATTTCAAATCATTTGCAAAGCAGAATTGCCTCGATGGTCAACCAGTTCATCAGTGTTCTTTTTCAGCCAAATACAAGTGATCTGGGGATGGAGCTCACTGGTAGAGTACTTGCTCACAAATAGATAGGGCCAGGGATAGTAAAGCAGTTGCCTAGTATGTACACAGACCTGAATTCCACTCCAAGCAGCAAACAAAAATCAGATACCTATTGAGGGCCTACTAGGAGGAGGGCCATGTCCACTGGACATACAGCTAGGTAGAATACCTTACTTAGTGGCTGGCACATGCAAAGTGCTCAGTGAATGCTCTCTGTAATGATTCCTAACAAATCAGCTCAGCCAGATCCCTTAATGAAACATAAACAAAATCAAGTGTCTTCAGCACACACCCAGCACTGTCCCAGGGATGTAGTTAGGAGTCGCTTCATCTTCTCAGCAGGCCTATCTGAAGAACAGAGGCAAGGTCTCAGCATGGTAAGAGGCATCCAGACTTCAGAGCCAGGCATCCTAAGCTGGAATCCTCGCTCTACCCTTTGGTAGGCAGAGAGTTCTGCGTAAGTCACTTAGTGTCCCCTGATGTTTCTTCACGTGAGCAGTAGGCTGTATTAGTGCTCTCACCTCAAAGGGGTTTTAGGAGAATGGTATGAGCTTTTGGTTGCAATGTGCCTGGCACAGAAATTATAGCACAATTTTGTTATACAGTAATAACTATTCCTTGATATCCATGGGGGGTTGGCTTCAGCCCTCCTTGCCAGGATACCCAAGTCTGTGGATGCTCAAGCCCATTATATAGAATGGCATAATATTTCATATAAGCTACAAATGTCCTTTGTGTGCATATTTATTGGGTTTTTTTTTAGGTTTGTTTTTGTTGTTGTTTGTTTGTTTTTCGAGGTAGGGTCTCACTATAGCTTAGGCTGTCCTGGAATTCACTATGTACTCTCAGGCTGGCCTTAAACTCACAGCAATCCTCCTACCTCTGCCTCCCAAGTGCTGGGATTCAAGGTGTGCACCACCACGCCCAGCTGTTTGTTTTTTGTTGTTTTTGAGCAGGATCTCACTATGTGGTCCAGGCTGACCTGGAACCTTGAATCCTCCTATCTTCGCATCCCCAGGGACTGGATAACAAGTATGTGCCACCATTTCCTGGCCTCATAGATTTAATGAGATTACTTAAGAGGTCCAAAGCAGGCAGAATTGTTTATGAAACAATGAGTTAAAATACTCTAAGTCCACAATTATAACAATTTCACCACAATTCGATCTAGCTGGACAAAACAAACACCCCAAAATTTCTTGGCATTGGGGAGATGGCTCCGGCAGTAAAGTTCTTGTCACATATGTGTCAGGACCTGAGTTCTGATATCAGAATCCACATATATGCTAGATATGGTGTGCATGCTTGTAATCCCAATGCTGGGGAGGTGGACTCAGGGAACCCCACAGCTCCGTGGTTTCTTAAACTAGCCAAAGCAGTGAGCTCTGGGGTCAGAGAAAGACTCTGTCTCAATAAGTAAGGTGGAGAGTGATAGAGACACTCAACACTGACCTTAGGCCTCCACACACACATCCCACACGTATGCACACCACATACACACAGAACAAAAACAAAAGCAAAAATGTCTTACAGACTTATACGATATGATTTAGAAATTGTCCTAACATATAAAAAACTCTGTATCTCAAAATTTCAGAATATACATTGTTTTTAAGTACATTGGGAAATTTTGCCCCAAACGATCATATCCAGGGTCAGAAAGAATTTTAAGAAACATTAAAGAATGAAATCATCCAGAATATATTGTGACTACAGTCAAATTAAGTTATAAATTAATAAGAAAGGAGAGCTGTCCTCCTTCATGTTTTATGAGTTATGTAATACACTTAAGACAATGTTTTCTAGTGGAAATTATAAAATATTTTGAACTTCCATCTCGGTTCCCGAAATGGAATGCAGTGTGTACACATGCAAGATCTTGTTTCCTGTAATGCGCATGCTAAGAAAAACAAAGGTTCTTTTAAAAAATATTTTGAATTTAATGACAATAAAATATTTCATGTTAAACCACGGCACCCAGCAAAGCCATGGTGAGAGAGAAATTTATAGCTCTATATGCCTATATTAGAAAAGAAAAAAAGTGGACTGGAGAAATTGCCTAGCGGTTAAGGCTCTTGCCTGCAAAGCCTAAGGACCCAGGTTCTATTCTCCAGTACCCATGTAAGTCAAATGCACAAGGTGGTACATATGTCTGGAGCTCCTTTGCAGTGGCTAGAGGCTCTGATGCACCCATTCTCTCTCTATCTGCCTCTTTCTCTCTCAAATAAAAAATATTAAAAAGAAAGAAAAGAAAAAATGCAGAAAGGCTCAATGCTATAAGTATTCACATCAGTATTTACATCAAGACTTTTTTTTTAATGTGTGTGTGTGTGTGTGTAGATGCACACACACCATGCACACAAGTGCAAAGGCCAGTGGAGGACATCGGGTGTTTTTCTCCATCACGCTTCCACCTTATTTCCTTGAGACATGGTCCCTCACTGACCTGGAGTTTTTTGATTAGACTGGCTGACAGTGAATCCCAGTGATCCTCGTGTCTCTATGGCCACACATGATGGCTGCTTGGGATTGAATTTAGGTCCTTATCCTTATACAACAATTGTTCTTACCCACTGAGCCATTTCCCCAGACCACAGCAAGAAGTTCTAAAAGAAATATCCCAAGGCCTGGGTTCCATTCCCCAGGCACCCATGCAAAGCCAGACAGGTATTCATTTGCAGCAGCAAGAAACCCAGGTATGCGTGTGCACACACATTTTTTTTTTGTTTGTTTGTTTTGTTTTTCGAGGTAGTGTCTCACTCTGGTCCAGGCTGACCTGGAATTAACTATGTAGTCTCAGGGTGGCCTCGAACTCACGGCGATCCTCCTACCTCTGCCTCCCGAGTGCTGGGATTAAAGGCGTGCGCCACCACGCCCGGCTACATTTTTTTTAAAGTGTTTAAAATTAGGACTGGAGGGATGGCTTAGTGGTTAAAACACTTTCCTGTAAAGCCAAAAGACTCAGGTTCGATTCCCCAGAGCCTACATGATGCACAAGGTAGCGCATGCGTCTGGAGTTCGTTTGGGGTAGCTGGAGGCCCTGGTGTGCCCATTCTGTGTCTCTCAAATAAGTAAGTAAAAATTAGAAAGAAATGTTTAAAATTACACATACAAAAGGAAAAACAAAAACAAAAAAAGAGTGGGCTGAAGATCAAGGGAGCGGGACATCCAACTCTGCTCAGGCCACCCTTGTGTCACACCCTACTGCAGGTAGTGCATGGGGAGCTGCACAGGCACCCGCATACAACAAACCCCACACACACAAGCAAAAACGTGCAGTAAAATGACTATTCCATTGTCAGGTTAGAGGCTAGTAACCTCTAGGGAGGGTAAAGGGCGAAGTCTGTTGGGAGAGCTTAGAGGGTACTGGGCCATTGTAACAGGGTCTTCTGATTCTTAAGGTTGCATGTATATACTCTGTATAACCCTATGTTTCATTGTAAAAACCTTTTCAAAAGCAATTCCCTTTGTATCTAATCACCACAAATAATTAGCGAAGTTAAAACTTCTAGAAGCCCGGTAATTTTTGTTTGTTTTCAAGGTAGGGTCTCACTTTAATCCAGGCTGACCTGGAACTCACTCTGTAGTCCCATGCTGGCCTCAAACTCACAGCGATCCTCTTACCTCTGCCTCCCAAATGCTGACATTAAAGGCTTGTGCCATTATGCCTGGCTCTGGACAAGTGATTTTGTTTTGTTACCACAAAATTCCAACAAAAAATGAAAAAGGAATCAATAAATATCTTGAGAGAATATTAACCAATTACACATATGGGCTTATTTAAACACTTAAACAAATATTAAATAACATGACAACTGCCAATAAAGGAACACTAACATGAACTGGGTTATCTTGTGACAAGTATTTGCTCTTGATTTGGGGGATGCAGTGATGGTGTAATAGTTATGCTTAGGGCTGGAGAGATGGCTTAGCAGTTAAGGTGTTTGCTTATGAAGCCAAAGGACCCAGGTTCAATCCCCCAGGACCCATGTAAGCCAGATGCACAAGGTGGTGCATGCATCTGGAGTCCATTTATAGTGGCTGAAGGCCCTGGCATGCCCATTGTCTCCCCACCCCACCCCCCTGCATCTGCCTCTCTCTCTGAAATAAAATAAAAATTAATTTAAGAAAATAAAATAGTTATGTTTAAAACACGGGTCCTTGGGGTCAGGAGTGTAAGTAGAGTGGCTGGCTAGCATACATAAAGCCCCAGGCTCAATTACGAGCATTGCTAAATAAGTAAATAAGTAAATGAAGTTAAATTTGAAAAAGTTAAAAATGGGGTTGGAGAGATGGCTTAACAGTTAAAGTGCTTGTCGATTCTCTAGTACCCATGTAAAGCCAGTGGTGCGTGCATCTGAAGTTTGTTTGCAGTGGTTGGAGGCTCTGCTCACCCATTCTCTCCCTACCCCCCCCCCCACCTCTCTCTCTGCTTTCAAATAAATTTAAAAAATGTTAAAAGTAGTCCTTATCTTTTAGAGACAGTTAATAAAAATTTATAGATGAAATTGTACCATATCTGAAACTTGAATTAAAGAAGCCCTGGATGGGAGGGTTAGCATGGGGAAGACAAGTAGTTGGAACTTATTGAAGCCAGGTTTTACTGGTCTGCATTAATAAATATTTGAAATTTTGCATAATAAAAATTTTAAAAAGGTGGGAAAGATAGTTTAGTGGTTAAGGCACTTGCCCACAAAGTCAAAGGACCCAGGTTTGATTTCCTTGGACCCACATAAGCCAGATGTACAAGGTAGTGCATGCGTCTGGAGTTCATTTGCAGCAGCTGGAGACCCTGGTGCGCCCATTCTCTCTCTCTCTCTCTCTCTCTCTCTCTCTCTCTCTCTCTCTCAAATAAATAAAAATAAAAAATAAAAACAAGAAATAGTGGGGAGGAATGCTGGCTAAATCAAGATCTGTGTTGTTTGCTTTTTGAGACAGGGTCCCATGTAGCCCAGGTTAGCTTGGAACTTGCTATGTAGCTAAGGCTGGCCTTAAACTCCTGATCATCCTGTCTCTACTTCCAAGTGCCAGGATTACAGGCATGTGCCACACTGCACCTGTTAAGATCTGTTTTGAAAGGGGAATAAAAACAAAGGAGTGAGTATGACATTTTGGGTTTTATTATCTTCTCATCTTGCTCAGAATAGCAGACAACCTAGAGCTGTGCTTCTCGGACCTTAACGAGGGTACGAATCACCAGAGGGTCTGCTTAAAATGCAGACTGGACTCCAAAAGGTCTGGGATGGGGCCTGGTGGTCTCCCAGGTGATGCTGACTGTGTGAATGCTCCTATGTAGTGTGCTGCTAAGGTCCCTTAAGAATGTGGCTATTCATGTGCTACATTTATACAATGGAGTTCTATTCAGCAGTAAAGAAAAATGAAATTATGAAGTTTTCTGGGAAATGGATGGACCTGGAAAGCATTATACTTAGTGAGGTAACCCAGGCCCAGAAAGCCAAGTGCCGCATGTTCTCTTTCATATGTGGATCCTAGCTACAAATGGTTGAACTTATACGTGAGTCAGAATAAAACTCAGTAGTAGAGGCCAGTAAGGGAGGGAGAAGGGGGGACTTAATAGGATGGTATTGTATATATGTAAATAGAAGAACAGCTAAAGGGGGGGGGGTGAAAAGGCCTAAGGGAGGTCAGAGGAAGAGACTGAGTAAAGGAATGGTGGGTGGAGGGTTAATCAAAATCTAAAAGGGGATGAATAAATTATATGGAAACCTACATTTTTTGACAATGGCACACCCAGAAGCCATAGATTGTAACTAGAAAATTTTCAATGCCAGGGATGGGATACCTCCCAGTGAGTTGTGGTCAGGGAGGCCCCTGATGCTCTTACAGGCCATTGCCAAGGCTGTTGGTTTCCCACCAGAAATAGATGGTAAGGCCCTGCTGATAAAGACTCCACATGAGCAGGGCGTGGTGGCGCACATCTTTAATACTAGCAGAGGCAGGAGGATCGCCATGAGTTCAAGGGCACCCTGAGACTACATAGTTAATTCCAGGTCAGCCTGAGCCAGAGTAAGACCCTACCTCAAAAACCAAAAAGAAAAAAAAAAAACTACACATGCTTGGGCTACAAGGTCATTGAGAAATCCTGCTGGAGCTGAACTGAAAGCCTCCTCCATGTAGACCAGCTGATTGAAAGCTGGAAAAAAACTACACTCAATGCAGCTCCATGGGAGAGAGAGAAGTCTCTAGTGGAGATAAAAAACAATGGACACTGCAAGCCTTAAGTTGGTCTAGTCAGGCCAAATGAGCCAGTGGCATGTCTGTTATGGGGGAAACCAGCCACTCTCTAATTGGACTGGAGGCCTGCTCCATGGGAGGGAATTCTTGCCTGATACTGAAAATCTATGACACGGAAAGTCATGAGCTCTAGGGGTGTAATGTCTGCTGGTGTCTGGCTAAATGGCATACCCATTTCTCTCTATCTGCCTCTTTCTCTCTCTCTCTAATAAATAAAATTAAATTAAATGTTCAAAAAGATGGCTGAAAGAATGTAAAAGCCAAAGGAAGGGTAGGACTCCTTACAATGCACTCTTCCAGACACAAAATGGCCTGGATATCTATGACCTCACAGTACCTGACACTACCTACACAAGACCATCATAATAGGAGGAAAAGATGGGGGGGGGGCTAAAGGGATAGCTTAGTGGTTAAGGTGCTTGCCTGGAAAGCCAAAGGACCCAGGTTCAATTTCCCAGGACCCACGTAAGCCAGATGCACAAGGTGGTACATATATCTGGAGTTGGTTTGCAGCAGCTGGAGACCCTCGTGTGCCCATTTTCTGTGTGTGTGTCTGTCCCACTCTCTGTAATAAATAAAAATTCTAAAATAACTAATAAAAAACAACAAAGTATGTGGTTATATCAGGCAGGGTGCACTGGTACATACCTGTAATCCCAGCACTAGGGAAACTGAGGCAGGGGACTCGAGCTTGAGGCCAGCCTGGGCTACATGGTGAGACCCTGTCTCAAACCCCTGTCTCCTCAAAAAGAGAACACAGCCCTTTCATCTCATCTACCTTCAGTTGCATGGAGGATCCTTCACTCTTTCCTCCGTCACTCCTTCCTGCTTCTGTTCCCACTCAGGTCCACCTTAAAGTCTGGTTCAGCTTTACGATCATTTCCCTGTCAAGCCCTGCCTGCTGTTTTCTTTCTCTCTCCACCCCCACCACCCCCACCACCCCCGTTTTATCCATCAAAACTTCAGCCTGTCTGTTCTCAGCCATCTCCAGGTGCTTAACACAAGCAGTGAAATGTTACAGGAGAAAAGTGCACAGTTTTAACAGGCTCTATGTTCTGTTTTTGTTTGTTTGTTCTTAAGGCAAGATCTCACTTTAGACCTGGCGGGCCTCGAACTCACAGCAATACTCCTACCACAGCTTCCCAAATGCTGGGACTAAAGGTTTGTGCTACCACACCCATTCTGAGGCTCTCTATTCTTTTTCTTTTTTTTTTTTTTTCCTGAGTGAGGGTCTCACTCTAATTCAGGCTGACCTGGAATTCACTATGTAGTCTCAGGGTGGCCTCAAACTCTCAGTGATCCTCCTACCTCTGCCTTCTGAGTGCTGGGATTAGAGGCGTGAGCCACCATACCCAGCTTTTTTTTTTTTTTTCTTTTGAGGTAAGGTCCTACTCTAACCCAGGCTGACTTGGAATTCACTATGTAGTCACAGGGTGGTCTTGAACTCATGGTGGTTCTCCTACCTCTGCCTCCCAAGTGCTGGGATTAAAGGCTGTGACTTTTTTTTTTTTTTTTTTTTTAATTTGAGAGACAGAGACAGAGAATGGACACGCCAGGGCCTCTCAGCCACTGTGAATGAACTCCAGATGCATGCCCCCATGTGGGCAAGTGTGGCATTGTGCCCTTGCATCACTTTTTGCATCTGGCTAAATATGGGACTTGGTGAATCAAATTGGCATTCCTAGGCTTTGCAGGCAAGTGCCTTAACCACTAAGCCATCTCTCCAGCCCCTGTGACATTCTTTTTAATACCAAGTTAGTGTGTTATTCCGAGTGAAGTGTTCTAGTGCTGTGTTGAGAAATGAAAGAACCATAAAGAACACAAAAAAATCAAACCAAAACAAAACAACTGGTGGTGGAAGGCAAGAAAGAAGTTGGGCGTCTGTGTTGTGGTTGCCTGGCCCTGTTCACTGTGGCTGGGGCATGACATTCCCAAATAGTCCTGCGAGAAGACCAGACCTTACTATGGCATTCCAACTTATTCTAGACACACTTCTGATTAATGTCCAAATCAGATGCTTGCAGGAAGTCTGCTTGTTCTAAGTAGAAACAGTCTGATAGATGACCAAGGACAAGTTGATCTCTTAGTACAAACTTGGCTTCAAATTTCTTGTTGGGGCCTGGAGAGGTTGCTCAGTGGTTAAGGCACTTGCCCATAAAGCTTCCTGGCCAGTTCAGTTTCCTGGTACCTACAGAAAGCCATATGCACAAAGTGACACATGCATCTGGAGTTCATTTGCAGCAGCCAGACCCTGGCATGCCCAGTATCTCTTCTCTCTCTCTCTCCTTGCAAATAAGTAAACTTAAATGTTTCCTTCTTGGCTTTCAGTTTCTTCCATACTAGGGAGAGAAAGAGGGAGGGAGGGGCGAGAGAGAGAGACAGAGAGAGAGAGAGAGAGAGAGAGAGAGAGAGAGAGAGAGAGAGACAGTATCTAGCCCATCTTCCCAAATCCATGTAGTAAGTCTGGGAAAAATAAAAACACTCAGATATTCTGAAGCGTCCCCATCAAGAGACTTGTTTCTCCACATGCTGAATCTGGGGTTGACTGTCTAACTTGTCTAGGCCAAGGGGACAGTAGCCACACAGTGCTGGTAGATGCTTGAAAAAAGGTGGCACTAGGGTTTCCCCTCTCTTGCTGCTCATGTAGGGTGTGTGTGTGTGTGTATGTATACATACATGTGTACATGTGTGCTCATGCATGCAGACTTCAGAGATTGACATGGAGTGTCTTCCTCAGTCACTCTCCACCTTAGTTTTGAGACAAGGTTTCTCACTGAGGCTGGATTCATCTAGACTAGCCAGCCAGCCAGCCCTAGGGATCCTCCTGGCTCCACCTTGGCAGCACTGGGATCACAGATGCTTGTCACATACCCAGCTTTTACATGGGCATTGGAGATCTGAGCTCAGGTCCTCATGCTTGCAGGCAAGCACTTTACCCACTAAGCCATCTCGCCTGATCCCTCTTGCTGCTTCTGGAACTCAGTTGTCTATGAAGAAGATTGAACAAGAGGCTAGATATGGAGATATAGGGTCTGGTCCATTCCAATACCCCCGCCACTCAATAGTCCCTGAGTGAGACCACTGAAGAGACACCAGCTTCCAGCTGCCCTGTGGTCCAACAAGTGCACACAGGCAAGAACAACACTGCCCACAGAGTCCCAGTTGTCTGGGCTCACTTGCAGAATAAAAAGCTTCAGCTGGCTTCTGTTTAAGCTGCTAACGAGACTCCGGAATGGTTGTGCGCCAACACGCACTATACACTTGAGTGTCTTCATGCTGCGAATCCACTTCTCTGCTTAAAATGCTTTGCTGGTCGCTCATCAAGCCTGGGACAAAACCTAAGTCCTTGAGCAAGCCCTGTAGTGCCCCCCACATCCGGAAAGCCCATCCCCACACCCAGCTCAGCCCTTTGTCCCTGCGGTTCCCTCTAGCTTGAGAGCATTTCCTGACCCATTACCTGCTTGGCTCCTACTCTTCTCTCAGATCCCAACCTAAATAATACGTCATCACAGAGGCCTCCTTTGACCATGCCTCCATCTGCAACCCCCCCCAGCTGAAATGTCTTCCACTATATATTCTCCTGGTACCCTATGATTTTCTTGAACACATATGCCAGTTTGAAACAACAGATTGTTTTGTGTGGTGATTTAAGAAACTCGTGAGAATGGGGTGCCTCTTCCCTGCACAAACACAGCTCCCAGACCTGCACAGTACCTGTTGCGTGGTAACTGTTAGATTGCTGCTTTTTGAGGCAAGTTACCATGATGGTTAACTGTGTAGACTCTGGAAGAAAGCTGCCAGGGCCCAAAGCCTCCTCTGTCTCTTACTAGCTGAGCAACCTTAAGCAAGGAAAAAGAACTACTTCCTCAGTTTCCCCATCTCTTCCTGAATTGCTGACTAAACTGTGCTCTGTCCTTCATTAACTGTTCCTTGCTGAACAGATGCTTGTGCGCCTGCAGACACCATCCCCTTACTCTGCCATGATGGAATGCACATCAGCTTCCCCAAGGCTGATTTCTCCAACTGTGCCTCACTCTGCAAACATGGGGCCTCAAACTGTGAGCCACCTGGAGATACCTGGACCCTGGATTTTAGCTCCTGCTTTCAGCTCTGATGTCTTTTACAGAGTCAAACATTTGGGGGTCACAGGATGTTCTCTCCTAACACTTGATCCCCTGGCTGAGCTGGCACCTGGGACTAACAGACAACTTCCAGAAACAAGCCTCAAGACCACAGGAAATAATCCCTTAACATCTACGTGCCCACACATACCCAGGACAGCCTTAATGACGGAAAAAAAAAAAAAAAAAAGAAAGAAAGAAAGAAAAACTGACCAGGGACAGTTAGCGCATTTCCAATCTCAAGCTCGTAAAACTTGGTCTTTCCATTCCTGAACAGAAATTATGTAAAATGTAGGTGTCCAAAGCTAAAACATTAACAGAAAAAAAAAAAAAAAAAAAAAAGGTCTTAGAAAGTGAAGTGAGAACTTCTATGAAAGACAGTAGGAGAGAGAAGGGGAATGAGTAAGAGAAAAGAGAAGTAGAGGGAGAAGGTGAGAGGTGCGCAGAGGAGGTAGACAGCAAGAGAAGTGGCAGAAGGCAGGCTGGGAATGGAGAAGAGACGCAGCCGCTGCTTTTGCCCCCTAGCAGGCCACTGCGACGTCATAGAGCAGGGCCCAGAGCTTCCCCTCCATTTCCCTTCCAAGGTACCCTAGAAGGGTGTCCTACAAATGCTAATGAGGCAGTTGAGGGCAGCTTGCCAGATAATTGTTCAAAGTGTTCAGCAACTTACCAGTCTGGGAGTCAGTGGGCTGCAGAATGATGGGGTATGGCTCCTGGGGGGCCCCTAGCACAGGGGCCTGCTCTCCAGGCACCCGGGGCTTACAGGCTGCAAGACGGAAGGTTTTCCATTCAGTCAGGCACCGGACCCAAAGGTAGGGAGAGCCAAACCAAAAGGCAGGGCAGAGGAGGGGAACCTGCTTGTGTTTTTGTATTTAAATTGTGTTTGAGCCCACGTAGCCCTGGGAGTCACATGCTGCCGCCAACATCACCGGCACATCACATGACACAGGCCCCATCATGTGATGAGACAAATCTACCCAACTTCAGCCCCACCCCCACCCCTGCCCACAGAAAATGTGCTTCTGGAGAGCCCCCCAAATCAGTGACGGAGGGAGGGACACAGATGGAGAACCGTGAGTCCACGCAACGCTGAAATCTTGATGAACTGTTAATACTCCTTTCTCTCTCCTCCTAAGCTACTGCGACTTGGAGCAATGCCAGCCTCATTTGAATTTCAGCCTTTGTGAATAACTCAAGTGTCGCCAGCGTCGCCCCAGCAATTGCAGGGCGCTTGAGCTCGCACCACCTTGCCTCATTCTTGGAAGCCCAGCGCACAGCTCCCCCTGCCCACAGCTTCCAAGCCCCGTCACAGCTGGGGAGGCGGGGTGCTGCAGGCGTAGAGCCTGCTCCAGTGGAATCTTCTAGATCTAGTCCTCTCTCCCCTTCCCTCAGCTGTAGTCCTAGTCAGATGGGGCTGCGGTCTGGCTCTCTGATTACACTGTTTCCTTGTCTGCCTGATGCTGGGACCGCTGTTGTCTGCAATTTATATTCTCTCCCCCGCCGCTTGTTTCCTCTTACTTTTCCCTTTAACCGGGACACAAATAGATTCGGTTTAAAAATCTGCTGTTTCCTTCCACTGTGGCAGATCTCTTTGCTCATTTATTTCATTGACACTTTTATTAAGCACCTTCTTGGCTCCTATTATGCAGCAGGTCTTGTGCCAGGCACTGAGGAAGGTGAGTGGGTGGGAAGAGATGTTGCCCTGATGCACAAAGCAGGATTCTGTCCCCTCGTCTGCTAGAGGCAGTAGAAACACACAGATGTGCAGATGGAAATGGCAGAGCCACAGAATTCAGGTTGGCAGGTCCCTTATTTGCCCACATCTGAACTTCACCTCTGCCCCCATTCCATCCTACACCCATTTTGCTCAACACAGGAAACAACCTAGCCTCTCCTAATAACCTCAGTCATCTGGGTGGGCTTTCTCTGCTTCAGATTGACAAGTCAGTGTCCCTCTCTTCCAGAGGGTTAGCACTGAAGCTCTGATGCTCACCCAAACACCCAACATCCAAACACATAAACTTCTTTCCCCGGGAGACAGTGTGATTTGTTGTTATTTTGAAGTCGGAGGGCTTGTTGGAGCAAAGGAGAATTGTGCTTAAGTCCGGATGGGCAGCAACATTAAAGGCCCCCGGAAGGAGCCTATTTCCCACCGGGGTTTTGCTCTACACCATCCTATGCAATAAGGCCCACAGTTACTCTCTACCCTTGCTAAGTTTGACACAGATGTGATATTTCTTATGGGGCAAGAAAGAGGGCTCACAGTAGAAATTTGGTTGGATGTTCTGTGTGTCTACGAAGTTTGCATTTCTGTTGCTTCCTCTAGGAAGCTTGCACCTTGGGGATCCCGCCTATGCACATCTACAATGCATATTGCTTGTCAGAAGAACCCCATTACTGAGCCAATGGCCCCACTGGTGACACCATTACCCTATGCTCAGTACTGCTCCACAGGTAGGCATGTGGGCTCAGAGAGGTGGAATGAGTCACTGGTGAGGGGCTTCTGGAAAAGTTTTTGTGTTTGAAGAGAGGCCTGAGAGGAAGCAGCCCTTCTTTGTTTGCTGTCTGGGGAGCCAGCCCTGTATGGTGAGGTGAAAGGTATCAGTGAGATACTGGGCGTGGCGCAGTACAAAGACATAATGCCTCGATTGAATGAACTGTGCTGGCAAATTGACCCTGAAACCACCTGTCTTAGAAGAAAATCAAGGATCTGTCATTTAAGCCACCAGAGAAAGCTATCCTATCGCTTGTGCTGTAACACGTCCTGACTGAAACAGCGTTAGTGAAATCTGCTGTAGCTTTCCGGGCACCAAGGGCCTTTGAAGGAGAGCATCTGTGTGGTTAGAATGTGAAGTGTCCCCCATAGGCCAACGTGTTTGAATACTTGGTCTCCAGCTGGTGGTGCTATTTGGGAAGATTGTGGACCTTTAGGAGGTGGGGCCTTGCTAGAAAAGGTGGGTCATTGAGCGCAGGTCTTAAAAGTTTTATAACCTGCTCCTAATTCCCGTTCGCCTTCTCCTTCCTGGCTGTGGACACATCGTGACCTGTCCTGCTCCTGGGGTTTTTTGGAGTGGCTCAAGGAGGATGGGGAGGGGTGGCTTACAGGAGGGTGGACAGGGTGGGTGGCTCGCAGGAGGATCACTCAGCAAGTCACAGTCTCTCCTCTAAAGCAATTTCTACGTCTTCTATAACCCTGGGGAGGGAGGGTTCTTGTGAATCTTGCAAATTTAAGCTACTTTTTGAGACTTGTGGGGTTCTCAACCTTGTTTACTTCCTGAGCTAAAGGAGCCTGTGAGCTAATTCTATTCAATTTCCCAAGGTGCCTTCCTCCAGAACAATAGGCTTCAACTTGGAGGGAATTGCTGTAGAACAGTACGTAGTCAGTGAACTGTTGAGGTGCAAGTCTAATGCTAGCAAAAACTCCGGGTAAATGGGGCAATCCCTCTTCTAGAGTACCAAGGACTAAGATCACAGACATTCTACATACATAGAATAGAAACACATCACTGAGCTCTCAAAACAGGAAGACAACAGGGCAGAACCCCAGATGCATTCCATGCCATCTTAGGACCTGGTGCTTGTTAGGGCATAGCAGTCTTAGGAGGTTAGAGGCTATAACTTTCAGCAGATGTAGGAGTTCAAATCCTGTGCCTGGGAACTTCTACGTCAATTGAGACCCTTAGTTATCTTCAGTGGAAATATGTACTATACTTTCATTTTATTATTAGTTTGACTAGTCATGGGATACCAAGATTAGACATCATTTCAAGATGTGTTTGTCAGGGTGTTTCTGGATGAGATTAACTTCTTTTTTATTACAATCAAGATAGGAGCTCACTATGCAGTCCAGAGTGGCATTGAACTCTTGTTTTTTTTATTAAAAGTCTTTTACTGACGACCTCCGTACATTTACACAATGTAACCTGATCATAATCTCTTCCTTCTACCCCCTCCTTTGTGCCCCTCCCCTCCCATGCTTCCACAGAACCTCTGTTTCTTCCCAACCTGTCCATCTTTTTTTTTTTCTTTTCTTTTTGGTGTATCAAGGTAGGGTCTCGCTGTAGCCCAGGCTGACCTGGAATTCACTATGTAGTCCCAGGCTGGCCTTGAACTCATAGCAATCCTCCTACTTCTGCCTTCTGAGTGCTCCATCTTCTATTTTGACGTTTTTTTCCCCCTCTTATATTATGTAGGTCTTGTGCAAGTCATGACAGCCACTGTGAGATCAGGAATGCAACTGCCAGCTTGTGTCCAGAAGACAGGGTTACAAGGCTTTTGTTGCCTGCCTGCCTGAATTGGGTCATCTCATCTCATTTCCAGCCTTCAGAATGGGATTCACACCGATATGGGAATTGAGAGCAACAGGGCCTCTCTGCGTTCTTGGGTGGGCAACAGTTCGGGAGATGGGGTGCAACATGGTCACACAGAGCTTCTCTGAGTCAGTCTTTGGAATCTTCATGAATGAAACCCACAGACCAGAGGATAACATTTAGAAAGATTTTATTATAGAGATTATGGAATTTAAGAGAAGGAAGGAATGCAGAGCTCTTGTCCAAGAGGAGGCAAGAGGGGATTCTGGAAAATGGGAAAAGCTCACTGGATCCAGATTAGGGTCTTTTTTTTAGAGAGAGAGAGAGTTGGCACTCCAGGGCCTTAGCCATTGCAATCAAACTCCAGATGCTTGTGCCACCTAGTAGGCATGTGCAACCTTGCGTGTGCCTCACCTTTGTGGGATCTAGAGAGTTGAACATGGGTCCTTAGGCTTTGCAGACAAGTGCCTTAACTGCTAAGTCATCTCTCCAGCCCCCAGATTAGGGTCTTTTACTGAGTTTACTGAATGGGTCCAGGCCTTGATGCCAGGTGTCTAGGTGCCACGAGATTTTCAGGAAAAAGGAGTTAATTCCTTTCCTTTTCTGTTCTAAGAAAGAAAGAGATAAGACTAGAGTTGCCTTACTCACACCCAACAGTGAGATTTTAGGGGAAAAGGGGCAAGGAGAAAAACCATATTCTCCCTTCCAGGTTCATAGACATTCTTTGCTTCCACTTCTGGGGATCTGTTACCCCTTAGCTATCTCAACACCACCAACTCCCTGGCTCTCAGACCCTCAGACTCATTTACATCACTGGATTACCCAAGGTTCTATGTTATAGGGAGCAAACAATAAAACAAAACAAATAAAAATAATTTAATTGTATGTACCAATCCTTCACAATCCCTCTCTCTCTCTCCCTTGCTCCCTCTCCTACTGATTCTGTTATTCTGAAGCACTATCAAAATTTATGTAAAAAAGGGCTGGAGAGATGGCTTAGTGGTTAAACGCTTGCCTGTGAAGCCTAAGGATCCCGGTTCGAGGCTTGATTCTCCAGGACCCACGTAAGCCAGATGCATAAGGGGGCACATGCATCTGGAGTTCGTTTGCAGTGGCTAGAGGCCCTGGCACACCCATTCTCTCTCTCTCTCTCTCTCTCTCTCTCTCTCTCTCTCTCTTTCTACCTGCCTATTTCTGTATCTCTCTCAAATTAATAAATAAATAAAAATAAAATATTAAAAAAAAAATTTATGTAAAAAAAAAAAAAAAGCCCTTCCAAAACATAGGTGACTTTACCTGAATCCTGCATCAAAGAAAACAAACTTTCATAATAATTAATAATGGAGTCCTGTTCTCAAGCAGCTTTGATATTTGAACACATTATACAATCAGGAATACCAAAAATAATTTAATAACCCAACAGAGAGTAGCCTCAGAGAAGCACACATAAAACTGATCTGGAGATAAATTCATTAAGCTCAAATGCCACGAAATTTCTATTGCGATGGGTAGAAAGGCCGAGATAGCAAATGAGGCTGCAAAGGCTCAGGTCACCGGCCTGGAGGTGACACAATCTTTGGGAAGATCATCCACAAGGAAATCCCAACCGAAATGTCTTGCCTTCCATGGCATTTCCCCTCAATCACCAACAATTGGGTCACACCAAAAACCAATAGCCCAAATTATCTGTGTCAGAAAATGATGATGAAAGTCTTCTTGGACATTTATTAATGATTGTTGGCAGGAAATGTGTTGCTGATCTCCACATGAAGAGGGGTTATCAAATAGTGGTGAACGAGACACTGATGTTGGACACTCTGTCTACTCATCTTGTTCATCTCCATGTTCTTGGAAGTTGGCAGATGAATTGGCCTCCTGGTTACGATTGTTGAGGATAATTTTATCTTTAGATAATAAGTTTGCAAGTTCCAGTATGTTAAAAGGCATACTCACCTGGCATGGTGGTGCATGCCTTTAATCCCAGCACTTGGGAGGCAGAGGTAGGAAGATCACCATGAGTTCGAAGCCACCCTGAGACTCCATAGTGAATTCCAGTATCAGCCTGGACCAGAGTGAAACCCTATTAAAAAAAAAAAAAGCACACTAATTTTTGCCTATATTTTGAGACATAGAAATCATTTCAAAAACCTATGCTTTGAGCCAGGTGTGGTGATACATGCCTTTAATCCCAGCACTTGGGAGGCTGAGGTAGGAGGATCTCTTTGAGTTCAAGGCCACCCTGAGACTACATAGTGAATTTCAGGTCAGCCTGGGCTAAAGTGAGACCCTACCTGAAAAAAACAAAAAACAAAACAAAAAAAAGACCTTTTACCTAGAGCCTGACAACTTGTGCTCGTGTGATGGAGACAGACACTGAGGATACTCAAAACATATCAAAGCAGAAATCCAGAAGCTGCCGAAAGTTCAGCATTAAGTACACTTAAAATATACCTACCACAGCTCGGGGAACTTTGTGGAAGAGGGGGTGGAAAGATTATAAGAGCCACAGAATGGGAGGGAATATCCAGAGGCATTGCCCCTCCCCCTACAATGACTGACTGCTGCTCTCACAACTCATAACCCACAACCCCATGGTGAATACCAGCAATCCCACTGAGGAGAGCCCTCAGTGAAATTGGGACAGAAAGGAGGAAAATGATACCAACACATGATGTGTCCATACAAAATTTCTACTTAGTTAAAAATAATAAGGCTGGGCATGGTGGTGCACACCTTTAATCTCAACACTCAGGAGGCAGAGGTTGAAAGATCACAGTGAATTCGAGGCCACCCTGAGACTGCATAGCGAATTCCAGGTCAGCCTGGGCTAGATCCAGACCCTACCTTGGAAAAACAAAAAAACAAAACAAAACGAAACAAAAAAACCTATGGCTAATAGAAGACATCCTTGCATGGTTAAAAAAATTCCTAGCTGGGCATGGTGGTGCATGCCTTTAATCCCAGCACTTGGGAGACAGAGGTAGGAGAATCACAGTGATTTTGAGGCCACCCTGTGACTACATAGTGAGTTCCAGGTTAGCCTGGACTACAGTGAAACCCTACCTTGAAAAACCAAAAACAAACAAAAACCCCTGGCCTGGACAGATAGCTCAGTGGTTAAGTGTGCTTCTGATCAAGCATGAGAGCCTGAAGGATCCTGAGATAGCCCAAGTTCAAATCTCCAGATCCCACATAAAAAAGCTGGGTTGTGCCTGTAACCCCAATCCTGCAAGGGAGCAGAGACCAAAGAATCTTTGGAGCCCAGCAAGCTCCAGAATCAGTAAAAGGAGGCCTTGGCTCAAAGCAGAAGAATGATGGACTGGGACCACTGCTGGCCACCACAGGTGAGCAACCCCCACTGCATGTGTTTGGAGTGAGTGCCACAGGAACACATACATGTGCATACACCACATACACTGCAGCACATTACATGCACATGCAAGTATACACACACAAGAAAAAAGTTTTAAATTTTTAAATTAAGTGCCCATTGCAGGGCTGGTGAGATGGCTTAGTGGTTAAGGCACTTGGCTGCGAAGCCTTAAGGACCCATGTTTGACTCTCCAGATCCCACGTTAGCCAGATACACAAAGGTGAGGCCAGCCTAAGGTTGCACATGTCCACTAGGTGGTGCAAGTGTCTGGAGTTCAATTGTAGTGGCTGAGGCCCTGGCACACCAATTTTCTCTTTGTGTGTGTTTTTCTCTGTCTCTAAGTGCCCATTGCAGATGAGTATAATCCAAAATAATAAAACATGGTACAGGCCTGGAGAGATGGCTTAACAGCTAAAGGCCCTTGTTTGCAAAGCCTGATGGCCTGAGTTTGATTCCCCGGTATCCACATAAAGCCACATGCACAAAGTGGTACATGCATCTGGATTTGCAGTGGCAGGAGGACCTGGTGTGCCCATTCTCTCTCTCTCTGTCCTTGCAAATAAATAAATAAAAATGTTTTTAAATTATAAATTATAAAACACTAGTAGACAGAAGAATGAGGTTAAACTCATAAATTTCACATAATCAAACAGTTGTATTTACTATTTTTAAGTACTTTGTTTTAAGGCAGGATCTCACTCTAGCCCAGGTTGACCTGACACTCACTCTGTAACCCAGGTTGGCCTTGGACTCATGGTGATCCCCCTACCTCAGCTTCCCTAGTGGAGTGCTGGGATTAAAGACATATGCCACTATGCCTGGCTCAAAAGTACTTTTTAAGGGGACTTGATAGATGGCTCAGCAATTAGAAGGTACTTGCTTGCAAAGCCTGATGGTCCAGATTCAATTCCCTCCTATCCACATAAAGCCAGATGCACAAAGTGGCACATATGTCTGGAGTTTGTTTGTGGTGGCAGGAGGCCCTGATGTGCCCATTCTTTCTCTCCCCCTCTCTCTCCCCACCCTTTCTCTCAAATAAGTAAATACTTTTAAAAATTGGGGCACACCAGAACTAGATGGTAAGACCTTATAGCTGAAGACTCCACATGCTTGGGCTGTAGGTCACTGAGAAATCAAGTTGGAGCTGAGCTGAAAACCTCCTCCCTGTAGGCCAGATGACAGAAAGCTGGAAAAGCTATGCTGCATGCAGCTCTATGGGAGACAGAAGTCATCGATGGTGTTAAACAATGGACCAGGGAAGCCCTAAGATTGCCCAGCCAGGCTAAATGTGCCAACTGGTGCAATAGTGGCATGTCTGATAAGGGATAAACCAACCACTCTCTAAATGGACTGCAGACCCATTCCATGGGAGAAAATATATGCCTGGCACTGAAAAACCTAGTCAAAAGCCTATGGTTGGGGAGGTCATGAGCCCTAGGGGTGTAATGCCTGCTGTTGACTAAATGTATATATTAGGCCTACTAAACTTCCCTATAAGCACTTTCTTAAATGTTTATACACATATATTAATGATACTCTCACTTTTGGTTAGAGAAGCTTCTCTTTGAAGATAGTGGTGGCCACTGGAGTGACTCAAAAGTCAGCAAAGTGCTGAGAGGGAGTGACAGTATATTGTTCAGCACTGAGACATCTCTATCACATCCTCCAAGACTTCAGGGTCCATTGCAGAAGAGGTGGTAGAAAGAATGTACGAGCCAAAGGAAGGGTAGGATTGCTTACAATAAAATCTTCCAGACACAAAATTGCCTCGATATTCATGACCTTGCAGTGTGCCTGCAACTACCTACATAATAGGAGGAAAAGATAATGACATCAAAATAAAAAGACTAATTTGAAGGGCAGGGAGTTCTATAAAGGGTAGATTTGAGAGGTGGGGAATGGGAAGGGAGGAATTATCATGGTTTTATTGTCTATACTTACAGAAACTGTCAATAAAAGGTGAAAAATATTTTTTTAAATCAGGGAAGTATTTTTTTCTAATTTAAAAAAAAAAAATGGAATGGAAGCCGGGCGTGGTGGTGCATGCCTTGAATCCTGGCACTAGGGAGGCAGAGGTAGGAGGATTGCCATGAGTTCAAGGCCACCCTGAGACTACAGAGTGAATTCCAGGTCAGCCTGGGCTAGAGTGAGACCCTACCTCAAAAAACCAAACAATAAAAATTAAAAAAATGGAATGGGGCAGGGGATGGTGCTTTCTTGTAAAGCCTATTGGTTCAGGTTCGGTTCCCCAATATCCATGTAAAGCGAGATGGACCAGGTGGTGCATGCATCTGGAGTTTGTTAGCAGTGGCTAGGGACCTTGGCACACCATTTTCTCCCTCTCTCTCTCTCTCTCTCACTATTTCTCATAATAAATAAATAAATAAATAAATAAATAAACACAACTTGACTTTTTCCAGGCATGGTGGCTCATGCCTTTAATAAAACCAAAATAAGGCACATAGGTGCAGGCAGAGGTAGGAGGGCAGAGGTAGTAGGATTGCCATGAGTTCGAGGCCACCCTGAGACTACATAGTGAATTCCAGGTCAGCCTGGACTAGAGCAAGACCTTGAAAAATCAAAAAAAAAAAAAAAAAAAAAAAACCCCAAAAACCCCCCAAATTATTAAGCTGGGCATGGTGGCGCATGACTTTAAACCCAGCACTCCAGACGCAGAGGTAAGAGGATCTCTGTGAGTTCAAGGCCACTCTGAAACTACATAGTGAATTCCAGGTCAGCCTGAGCTAGAATGAGACCCTCCCTCAAAGAAAAAACTTTTAAAAATAAAATATTTTTGAATAAATTTTAAAATTATTATTAAGAACATATTTTGTATGGATACATCATGTGTTGGTACCATCTTTTCCCTCCTCCCTGTCTTCTTTCGCAAGGGGCTCTCCTCAGTGGGCTTGCTGGTATCCCCCATGGGGTTGTGGGTTATGGTTGTGGGAGCAGCAGTCGGTTATTGAGGAGAGGCAATGCCTCTGGACATGACATCCCAACCTGCGGCTCTCACAATCTTTTCGCCCCCTCTTCCACAAAATTCCCTGAGCTGTGGTGGGTAAGTTTTAAGTCTACTTCAGTGATGAGCTCTTAGGAGCCTCTGGATTTCTGCTTTGGTATGTGTTGAGTATCCTTAGCATCTGTCTCCTTCACCCTGGTGCTGCTTGTCAGGCTCCCCATGGAAGCAGCACTCTTGCTCTTCTCCCCACTTCCTTTGTGGTTTCACCTGCGTCCTGACTGTGATGCAGTGGGTGGTTTATTTCCTTAGGTCTTATTACCATCTGGAAAAGAAAAACAGATTCTCCAATGGAGAATAAAGTCAGCATCGGTTAAATTGGATAAGCATTATTAATTTGGGAAAAGTTAGATGGATGTAGCCCCTCTTTTAGCTAAAGATTAGTGGAAGTTTGACACTGGAGAGCATAATCTTTGTCTCTCTAAGATTCTGATCTAGTTCCCAGTTCCAGATATGAGGTCCTTTCCACTGAGCAGATCTCCCAGCCAATCAGAAAGCCATTGGTTACCCACCAAGGCTGTGTGCCACCACTGCACTGTTGTGTACTTCTTATCAGACTGGTTGCTTCCGAGTAGCTTAGACCCCTGCTTGCCCACATCATTGTTGGCCACTTTCCCTCAGTAGCTCATGTAGCACTTTCCAGCACTGAACATGTTAACTGTCTGGGGACTGGCTCACTTCCGGATTCCAGCCAGGTCATTCTGTGTTCTATGTCCCCAGCATATGATGTCTTCAGCAATAGGGTCTTACCTTTTACCTCAGGCGGGTAATCAAGTGCTTTAACAGAAGCCTGTCTTGATTAGGGGACCTTGTAGGTCTCTCAGATCAACAGCTCAATGTGGGTAGCACCTATTTCTGGTATCGTGAGTTGGAAGTCAGAGCCAAAATTGTTTAAGGTTAGGTTTCATTCCTCCCTCTCCAGGACCCTTCTTTTTCAGGCATTCCCCCTATACTCCTGTTGAGGGTTATATCTTTTAGTCTACCTTCAAGGAGAAAGGTTTCTATGGTACCAGTTCATTTTGGGTTTAGTTTTGTGTTTATTCCCCCCCACCTTCCCATTCCCCCCTCCCCAAACCCTTCCATCCCTATTGTCTGGGCCTCAAGTTGCCTATCCGGTATGCCAGCAACTCAAGCTGATCCAGGTTAGGAACTGCAGATGACTGAGAACATGTGGCGTTTTGTCTTTCTGTGATTGTGTGTGTTCACTGAGTATGATCTAAGTCCATCGATTTTTCTGCAAATTTCCTTGTATCATTTTTTCTTACTGCTGAGTAGAATTCCATTGTGTATATGTACCACAACTTTGTTATCCATTTGTCCAATGATGGGCACCTGGGTTGATTGCAGTTCCTAACTATTATGAATTGAGCAGCTATAAACATGGTTGAGCAAATATCTCTGTAGTGAAGCATGGAGCATTTAGGGTAAATGCCCAGTAAGGGAATAACTGGGTCTGTTGGTAGTTCTATGATCATCTTTTTTTCAAGGAGTCTCTATATTGATTTCCATAGTAGTTGTACAAGTTTGCTTTTCCACCAACAGTGAATGAGGGTTTCTCTTTCCTCACATCCTCGCCAACACTTGTTGTCATCTGATGTTTTAATGATTGCCATCCTGACTCGAGTAAGGTGGAATCTCATAGTTGTTTTTTTTTTATTTTTGTTTATTTTTACTTATTTATTAGCAACAGACAGAGAGAGAGAAAGAGGCACAGAGAGAGGGACAGAATGGGCATGCCAGGGCTTCCAGCTACTGCAAACAAACTCCAGATGCATGTGCCACCTTGTGCATCTGGCTTACATGGGTACTGGGGAATCGAGCCTCAAACCGGGGTCCTTAGGCTTCACAGGCAAGAGCTTAACTGCTAAGCCATCTCTCCAGCCCTCATAGTTGCTTTAATTTGCATTTTCCTGATGGTTAGGGATGTTGAACATTTTCTTAAGTATGTGTCAGCCATTTGCATTTCTTCCTCTGAGAACTCCCTGTTCAGTTCTCTACCCCAATTTTTCAGTGGGTTATTTGATTTTTTTATCATTTAGTTTTTTGAGTTCCTTGTAGATTCTAAATATTAGGCCTCTATCAGTAGTATAGCTGGCAAAATTTTTCTCCATTCTGCAAGTAATCTATTGGCTCTGCTTATTGTATGTTTATCTGTGCAAAAGCTTTTTAGCTTTCTGAGATCTCATTGGTTGAGAGATTAATTTCCTGAGCTACTGGGGTATTGTTCAGGAAGTCCTTCACCTTCCTATTTTTTCTTCCAGTACTTGAAGAATTTCAGGTCTTATGTTGAGGTCTTTAATCCATTTGAAATTGATTTTTGTGTATGGTGAGATGAGTGAGTCTAGTTTCATTTTTCTACATGTGGTTAGCCAATTTGTCCAGCACAGTTTTTTTTAAAAGATTTTATTTTTATTTATTTATTAGAGAGAGGGAGAGAGAAAGAGTGAGAATGGGCATGCCAGGGCCTCTAGCCACTGCAAACGAACTCCAGACACATGCACCACCATGCAGCACCATTTGTTGAAGCTGTCTTTTCTCCAGTCTGTTATTGGCATCTTTGTCAAAGATAAAGTAGCTATAGCTACTTGACCTAAGGGTTGGGTCTTCAATTCTGTTCCCTTGACCTATATTTCTGTTTGTATACCAGTACCATGCTGTTTTTGTTACTATGGCTTTGTAATATAGCTGTAGATCAAGTATGGTGACACCTCCACAAGTGTTTCTTTTGTTGAGGATATGTTTGAATATCTGAGGCCTGCTGCCATTCCATAATAATTTTGAGATCATTTTTTCTATCTCTGTGAAGAATGATACTGGACTTTTTATTGGTATTGCATTAAATCTATATATTGCTTTTGGTAGAATTGCCATGTTCACAATATTAATTCTACCTGTCCAAAAGCATGGGAAGTCTTTCCATCTTCTGAAGTCCTCTTGAATTTCTTTCTTGAGTGCTTTTATATTTTCATTATATAGGTTTTTCACATCCTTTGTTAGTGTTATTCCATGGTATTTGGCTATTTTTGTATCTATTGAAAATGGAACAGTCTCACTGGAATTTTAAATATATATATATAATCTTTTAAAAAAGTAAAGAAGAAGAAGAAAAGGAAGGATGGGCTGAAGAGATGGCTTAGTGGTTAAGGTGCTTGCCTGCAAAGCCAAAGAATCCAGGTTCAATCCTCCAGTACCCACATAAGCTGTATGCACAGGCGGTGCATGCATCTGGAGTTTGTTTGCAGTAGCTGGAGGCCCTGGCAACCCATTATTTACTCTTTCTCTCTGCCCCTTTCTCTCACTCTCTAATAAATACATAAATAAGTTTTAAAATATAAATAATTAACAAAAGAAGAGGAAGGAGGAGGCACATCATGAAGTGATCAGGATATTTTGGTTAAAATTTTCAAATAGGGGCTGGAGAGATGGCTTATAATTAAGGTAAAAGAACTGATAAAAATAAGAATGGATTCAAATCTCTATCTCCATTTATTTTTGGTAAGTGGATTGATAAAATTTCATCTCCATGGTTGCATCTGGGTTCATTCACAACAGCTGAGAATCCCTGGTACACCCATTTTCTCTTTGCCTCTTTCTCTCCTCAAATTAAAAAAAAAAAAAAAAAGGGCCAGGTGTTGTGGCGCATGCCTTTAAGCCACAGCACTCAGGAGGCAGAGGTAGGAGGATCACTGTCCAGTAGTCTCCCTGAGAATTCCAGGTAAGTCTGGACTTCTTCTGAAACCCTACTTCAAAAACCAAAATAAATAAATAAATAAATAAATAAATAAATAAATAAATAAATAAATAAATTTTTAAATGGGCTAGTTGCATTGTAAGCAGTTAAGGTGTTTGCCTGTGAAGCCAAAGGACCCAGGTTTGATTCTGTCTGACCCCTAAAGCCAGATGTCCAAGGGACATGCTTGTTTGCAGTGCCTAAAGTGTGGACCTCCATTCTCTGTTTCTCTCTCTTGCCTTTTGGGTGAGACTGTGATGGACTGATTTGTTTAGCATTCCTCATAAGTGTGTCTCTGAGGCTGCCTCTAGAAAGGATTAACTAAAGGAAGAATCCCTCCCCCAAGGGTAAGCCCTTCCCAGAGTGGGTGGCCCAGAGTGGGTGGCCCCTCTTGGACGAGGGGGGGGGTTGATAAAAGAAGCTCTGGGAAGAAAGGCTTTAGTCCCACCTGGCTGGCTGGTGCTGAATAATATATACCAAAGACGCTGCTTGCCACTGGGTGGCTTTTGCTTAGTGTTTTCCGTACTTGGTACTTGCTGCTTGGTGTTGCTGCTTTCCAGTGTGGACTGAAGACCAGGGTGGACTGAGAGCAGACATGCCACTCAGGAAGTCTCAGGGCCTTCAGTGCCAAATTGGGACTGCAGAGGCCTCCAGCCTTCACTGAGCAGCTACCGGGCTGCCTCTTGGACCTGCAACCTGCTATTGCTGGACTGTGTAAGCTAATCCAATAAATTCCCTTTTAATATAATTCATTCTATCCGTTCTGTTCCTCTAGAGAACCCTGACTAATACAGAGACAGAGGGAGAGGAAGACAGATAGAGATGGGTGCGCCAGCAGCCTCTCAGCTGCTGTGAACAAAATCCAGATGTGTGTGCCCCCTTGTGGTCAAGTGCAGCATTGCGCCCTTGCGTCACTTTGCATCTGGCTAAACGTGGGACCTGGAGATTGGAACCAACGTCCTTAGGCTTAGGAGGCAGGCACCTTAACCACTAAGCCATCTTTCCAGCCCTGTTTCTCTCTCTTATCTCTCTCTCCCTTTCTCTTTGCTTGCAAATAAGTAAATAAATAAATTATTTAAAAAAATTTCAGTGCTCACTTTGGCAGCACATATACTAAAATTGGAACAATACAGAGAAGATTAGCATGGACCCTGCACAAGGATGACATGCAAATTCATGAAGCATTCCATATTATTCTCTGGGTTCTACTTTGGCCCAGTGTTAACTTTTTTTTTTTTCTATTGTGAGTTTTGATTATTCCCATCCCCAGAAATTGGTTTTGATGTACCCAAGTCTTAAATTTCTCACTAAAGGAAAAAAAAACCTCCATAAAAAAATTCAAATAGGGAGTATACGTTAAGCTTCTGGTTAAGATGGCAGCATAGAAAACACGCCAAAGCAGCCTAGGGAGAAAAAAAAAAACAAACAAATAACAACAAGAAGAAAATAACAGCAAAATACTCTCTTCTACTAAAAAGTGAAACTGTATAAGAAATTATCAACCACACACAAAAACAAAAAGAAATTAGCAACCACAGCAGAGAAGTAGGAGAGATCCAGAGCATCTAGAGCCCACAGAAGCAGGCAGAAGTGGCTCCAGCAGCAGCGGCACCAGGTCTGCGTGGCTTCCAGGATCAGCCTGAGTTGCAGGAAAAGCCAGGTGAGGGGATTTTCCACTCACACCAGCCTCCTTGCAAACTCAAGAAATGTGAAGGGGACAATGGCAGGGACCAGTGGAATGGCTTGTGAGGAAGAGGATCAGGAGGACCAGCAGAAGAACATCAGCCACCATCCACAGCCTCCCCTCCTCCCCCCACCAGCACAAGGACCAGCAAGCACCAGAGACCTGGGGAAGGGAGCTCACCTCCACAGCACCCAGCATAGGCAATCAGAGCAGTGACTCATGGACCCAGCCAGCCTACCTGAGCCCACAGCACAGCAAAGTGGGACCCAAGTGGGTGTGCAGCATAACTGGGACCAAAGCCATCCCAAAAGGTAACTGGGATTACACCAGGTCATTACCCGCTAAAAAAGTCTGGTATATAGGCTTGTATCAGAAGTGCTAATTGCATCTTCCATGTCAGGGTAATTTATATGTGAATTTTTTTGTTTGTTTGTTTGTTTGTTTTGAGGTAGGGTCTCACTCCAGCTCAAGTAGACCTGGAATTCACTATGTAGTCTCAGGGTGGCCTCGAACTCATGGCAAACCTCCTACCTCTGCCTCCCAAGTGCTGGGATTAAAGGCGTGTGCCACCTCTCAGCTGGGCCTGGAACTCACCTATAGCTGGAAGTTCTCAAGTGGTCAGAGAGTGGATTTTCCATTCTTGCTTCCTGATTTATAGTGCCTTTGTCTCCTCTTCTGTCGTTCATTGGGGAAGGGTCTCACTTGGTCACAAGCTGACCTTGGAACCCTCTACAGACCAGAAATCTCAGCCTCCAAGTTGACAGGATTAAGGGGGTTGGGCAACACACATCCTTAGGGACTTTGACTTTGTTAGAGGAGTGGTGTGTCATAATACCTACTCTTGCATAAATATTCTGTGCTGGTTTTCATTGAAAGTGTATATTGTTTAGTTAAATTTTAGAATTTGCCTGTATTTTATTCCACCCATCCTACCAGAATACTTTCATAGCAGGCAAACCCAACACCTAGGGTCACTTTTGTGGTTACTCTGAGAGTCTTAAGAGCCACACCTAGCACCTTAAGCTCCTACCCCTGAAGGTATATAACATCAGATTGATTGATACATCTAATAATACTGCAGATAATTAGAAAACCCAAGCATTAAATTAATCCAAGATTCAAAAATCTCTACATTATAATACAAGAAACACAAGAAATCAAGACAATATAAATCCACCAAAAAGTATAAATGCATCAGAAATGACCTCCAGTGAGACGGAATTAGAGGAATTGGCTGAGAAAGATTCAAAAGAATGATTATAAATATGCTCAAAGAAATGAAAGAGGAAATCAAAGGAATCAAAGAAGACACAGGAAACCAAGTTAATGGAATAAGGAGGTCAATACAAGACATGAATGAAGAAATAGAAATAATAAAGAAAAACCAGTCAGAAATACTAGCAATGAAAAACACACTAAGAGCCAGACATGGTGGTGCATGCTTTTAATTCCAGCACTAGAGAAGCAGAGGTAGAAGGATCACCATGAGTTTGAGGCCACCCTGAGACTACATAGTGAATTCCAGATCAGCCTGGACTAGAGCGAGACCCTACATTGAAAAACCAAAAAAATAAATAAATACAAAAGAAAGAAAAACACTGTAAGTCTTCTGGGTGTGGTGGTGCACACCTTTAATCCCAGCACTCGGGGGCAGAGGTAAGAGGATCGCCATGAGTTCGAGGCCACCCTGAGAATACATAGTGAATTCCAGGTCAGCCTGAGCTAGAGTAAGACCCTACCTCAAAAAAACAAAAACAAAAACAAACAAACAAACAAAAAAGGTAGTATCCTTGGGCTGGAGAAATGGCTTAGTGGTTAAGTGGTTAAGGCTTTTGCCTGCGAAACCAAAGGATCCTGGTCAATTTTCCAGGACCCACATAAGCCAGATGCACAAGGGTCACATGCATCTGGAGTTCGTTTGCAGTGGCTAAAGGCCCTGGTGTGCCTGTTCTTTTTCTGTCTGCCTCTCTTCTATCTCTCTCTCTGCATGCAAATAAATAAATTAAAAAAATTTTTTAAAACAGTATCCTTCAGTATCCTTCAATTTGTTGCCTCCAAGAAAACTCACCATTCTTCAGAGGATGGACATTGTCTTCACTCCTAGATATATATCCTAAGGACTCATCTCACTACCTTAGAGATACCTGCTCAACCATGTTTATTGCTACTCTATTCACAATGGCTAGGAGATGGAACTAGCCTAGATGTCCCTCAACTGATGAGTAGATAATGAACAGTGGAGTTCTACTCAACAGTAAAGAAAAAGGAAATTATGAAATTTGCAGGAAAATGGATGGATCTGGAAAGGATTATACTTAGTGATATAACCCAGGTCCAGAAAGCCAAATGTCACATGTTCTCTCTCATAATGTGGATCCTAAGTACAAATGATTGGACTTCTATATGAGTAGGAATAAAACTCAAGGGTTGGAGAGATAGCTTAGCAGTTAAGCACTTGCCTGTGAAGCCTAAGGACCCCGGTTCAAGGCTAGAATCCCCAGTATCCACGTAAGCCAGAGGCACAAGATGGTGCATGTGTCCGGAGTTCATTTGCAGGGGCTGGAGGCCCTGGTGTGCCCGCTCACTCTCTCTCTCTGCCTCTTTCTCTCTCCAATAAATAAAGGAAAATAAAGAAAAGAATTAACCAAAAAAACCTCAATAGCAGAGGCCAGTAAGCTAGAAAGGGGATATAAAGGAAATAGAAAGGGAAGGAAGGAGGACTTAATAGGTTGGAATTGTATTTATGTAAGAAGATGAACAGATTGATGGAGATGAAAAGGCCTAAGCAAGGTCAGGAGAAGAGATTGAGTAAAGGAGTGGTGGAGGGAGGGCTAATCAAAATCTAAGAGGAAGGCCAGGTGTGGTGGCATATACCTTTAATCCCAGCATTCAGGAGGCAGAGGTAGGAGGATTGCTGTGAGTTCAAGGCATCCCTGAGACTACATAGTGAATTCCAGGTCAGCCTGAGCTAGCGTGAGACCCTACCTCAAAGAAAACCAAATTTAAAACATAACTAAGTCATATGGAAACCTACTTTTTGGGCACTCAGAAGCCATAGATTGTTACTAGAAAATTTTCAGTGCCAGGGATGGGATGCCTTCCAGTGAGTTGTTGGCAAAACCCTATTGCTGAAGACTCCACATACTTGGGCTTCAAGGTCACTGAGAATTCCTGCTGGAGCTGAGCTGAAAACCTCCTCCCTGTAGACCAGCTGACAGAAATCTGGAAAAGGCTACCCTGCAAGTCTTAAATTTGGCCAGCCAGGCCAAATGAGCCAATGGGTGCAATAGTGGCATGTCTGTTACAGGGGAAACCAACCACTCTCTAACTGGACTGGAGGCCTGCTCCATGGGAGGCAATACATCCCTGATACTGAAAACCTACAACAGGGGTAGTCATGAACCCTAAAAGTGTAACATCTGCTGGTGTCTGATTAAATGAATCTACTTTACTCACCAAACTGCCCAGTAAGCACTTCTCTTAATGTTCATACCCATATATTAATGCTACTCTCACTTTTTGTTAGAGAAGCTTCTCTTTTCAGATGGCAGTGACCTTGGGATGACTCAGAAGGTACTATGGTGCTGAGAAGAAGGGACAGAGGGGTGCTCAGCACTGAAATACCTCTATCACATCTTCCAAGGCTCAGGGCACATTGCAGAAAAAGTGGCGGAAAGAATGTAACAGCCAAAGGAAGGGTAGGACTCCTTACAACATGCTCCTCCAGACAAAATGGCCTATATATATATGACCTCGCAGTACCGGACACCACCTACACAAGATCCTTATAATAGGAGGAAAAGATGATGACATCAAAATAAAAGAGACTGATTGAGAGGGGGAAGGAGTATGATGGGAGAGTGGAGTCTCAAAGGGGAAAGTGGGGGGAGGGAGGGAATTACCATGGATTATTGTCTACAATTATGGAAGCTGTCAATAAAAAAAATTCAAATAGTTCACCATGTATGTGGGTAAATGGGCCCATGAAAGAAATGTAATTTAAACACTGAACCGTAAGTATATGAAACTTTTGGGGCTGGAGAGATGGCTCAGTGGCTAAAAGTTCTTGCTTGCAGCCAGATGTGGTGGCACACACCTTTAATCCCAGCACTCGGGAGGCAGAGGTAGAGGATTGCCGTGAGTTCAAGGCCACCTTGAGAATACGTAGTGAATTCCAGGTCAGCCTGAGCTAGAGTGAGACCCTCCCCCCCAAAAAAATTCTTGCATGCAAGGCCTCATGGCCCAAATTGTATTCCCCAGTTCCCACATAAAGCCAGATACACACACTGGACTTTGTTTGCAGTGGCAGGAACCCCTGGCACACCCATACTCTCTCTCTCTCTTACTCTTTCTTTATCTCTTTCTCTGTCTGCCTTTCTATCTTTTTCAAATAAATAAATATCTAAAAAAGAAAAAAAACAAATAGAAACTTGAGCTGGAGAGATAGCTTAGCCGTTAAGGGTTTTGCCTACAAAGTTTGAGGATCCATGTTTGACTCTACAGATCCTGTGTAAGCCAGACGCACAAGGTGACACAACCACTAAAGGTCACACATGCGCACAAGGTGGGGTATGTGTCTGGAGTTTGATTGCAGTAGCTGGAAGCCCTGGTGCTCCAATTATCTCCCTCTCTCATTAAAAAAAAAAAAAAAAAAAAAAGCCAGGTGTAGCAGTGCACTCAGGAGGCAAGAGGTAGGAGGATCACCATGAGTTCGAGGCCACCCTGAGACTACATAGTTAATTCCAGGTCAGTCTGGACCAGAGTGAGACTCTACCTTGAAAAACCAAAAATAAATAAAGGGTTGGAGAGATGGCTTAGAGGTTAAGGCACTTGCCTGCAAAGTGGGTTTGATTCCTCAGGACCCACATAAGCCAGATGCACAAGGTGGCACATCTATCTGGAGTTTGTTTGCAGTGGCTGGAAGCCCTGGTGCACCCATTTTCTCTCTCTCTGCCTCTTTCCCTCTCTCAAATAAATAATAATAATAAAATTTTTAAAAAATATAAAATTTTTTTAAATTTCACATTCTCAGAAAGAACTAGATGATGTTGCCATAGAAAATGCACGTCTAAAGCTGTGGTGGTGCACACTTTTAATCTGAGCACTCAGGAGGCAGAGGTAGGAGAATTGCTGTGAGTTCGAGGCC